>OZ005734.1:133772234-134972234 GCA_963930755.1 Eudasyphora cyanicolor | reverse complement strand
GCGCCTTCGCTAACAAATTGTGCAAGATATAGCAATTTAAAACTTGGCTCATATGTGCGGGGCCAGGCCCGTTGGTCCGATCCTGACCATTTGTGGACCAATCACGTAGACTGCCTCAATATGCATATACACAAAATTAGAGCACTCTCGCAAACATTTCAAAACATGGCTCACATGGGCCGGGCCACGCCCGTAGGTCGTACCACGCCCACTTTTGGATCTATCACGTAGACTGCCAAAGATACATATACACGCAATTACGGCACTCTCGCTCTCCCAGCTACTTCGAGTTGGACCCAGGACTGGCCCATCTGGGATCAGGGTCCAGTATCAATCATGATAAGGACAGTAGGAATCTCGTTAAAAGTAGGAATCTCTCAAAAAATCATAACTCCAAATTGGCTTATATGGGCGGGGCCACGCCCCCTTAATCAAAAACTGATATAGCCTAGGTCACCCGTCTGAATATTCCCTGAAAATTTCATCAAAATCGGCCCAGCCCTTTTGGAGTCCATACGTTACATACATACACACATCCAATTTTATGTATATAGATAGATAGCTGGACCCGGTCCACTGCGTTACCCCAGATTAAAATTTCCGATCCCGTCCATTTTTGAACCAATCGCGAATTCTGCCACCAAATACATATACATAAAATAACAGCACTCTCGCTAACAAATTGTGCAAGATATCTTAATTTCAAAATGTGGCTTACATGGGGGGGCTCACCCATTAGTCTGATCCTGCCCATTTTTGAACTAATCACGTAGACTCCCAACATATACATATAAACAGAATTACCGTACTATCACTACTAAATTGTGCAAGATAGCTCAAATTTGGGTTATATGGGCGAAGCCACGCCCATTGATCCGATTCGTCCCATTTTTGGACTAATCACGTAGACTACCACCAGATACACATGCACAAAATTACAGCACTCTCGCTAATAAATTATGTAAGATATATCAATTTCAAAATTTGGCTAATATGGGCGGAGCCACGCCCATTGGTCCGATACCGGTTATTTTTCGAACAATCTCGTAGACTACCACCAGATATATATGTACAAAATTACAGCACTCACGCCAACAAAATTTTCAAAATATCTCAATTTCAAAATTTGACTTAAATGAGCGGGGCCACGCCCATTGGTCCGATCCCGCCCTCTCGCTAATAAATTATGTAAGATATATCAATTTCAAAATTTGGCTAATATGGGCGGAGCCACGCCCATTGGTCCGATACCGGTTATTTTTCGAACAATCTCGTAGACTACCACCAGATATATATGTACAAAATTACAGCACTCACGCCAACAAAATTTTCAAAATATCTCAATTTCAAAATTTGACTTAAATGAGCGGGGCCACGCCCATTGGTCCGATCCCGCCCATTTTGAAACCAATCAGGTAGACTACCAGATACACATGTAATAAATTACAGCACTCTCGCCAGCGCTCTTGTGGAAGATATCTCAATTAAAAAATTCGACTTATATAGGCGGGGCCACGCCCATTGTTCCGATCACGCACATTTTTGAACCAATCACGTAGACTACCACCAGATACATATACACAGAATTACAACACTCTGTAAAAAACTTAAAAAATTTGGCTCATGTGGGCGGTGCCACGCCCATAAGTCTGATCCCGCCCACTTTTAACCAAATTCCGCAGACTACTACCAGATACATATGCACAAAATTACAGCACCCTCGCTAACAAATTGTGCAAGATATCGCAATTTCAAAATTTGGCTTGTATGGGCGGGACCACGCCCATTTGCCCGATTCCGCCTATTTTGGGACCAATCACGTAGACAGATATATATACAAAATTCCAGTTCTCTCGCTAACAAATTGTGCAAGATATCTGAAATTCAAAATTTTGCTTGTATGGGCGGGGCTACGCCCAATGGTCCGATCCCGCCCATTTTTGGACCAATCACGTAAATCGCCAACATATATATATACACAAAATTCAAGCTCTCTCGCTAATAAATTGTGCAATATATCTCAATTTTGGCGTATATGGGTGGTGCCGCGCCCCTTGGCTAGATTCCGCCCATTTTTGGACCAATCACGTAGACTGCCACCAGATACATATACAGAAAATTCCAGCACTCTCTCTAACAAATTGTGCAAGATATATCATTTTTAAAATTTGGCTTATATGGGCGGTGCCACGCCCATTGGTCCGATCCCCTCCATTTTTGGACCAACCACGTAGACTGCCATCAGATACATATGTACAAAATTACAGCACTCTCGCTAACAAATTGTGCAAGATATCTTAATTTTAAAATTTGCCCGATCCCGCCATTTTTTGGACCAATCGCGTAGAAGCCACCAGATACTTACACACAGAATTACAGAACTTTTTCTAATAAATTGTGCAAAATATCTCAATTTCAAAATTTGGCCTATATGGGCGGGGCCACGCCCATTGGTCCGATCCCGCCAAATTTTTAGACCAATCGCGCATAATGCCACCAGATACATATATACAAAATTGCAGAACTCTCTAATGAATTGTGGAAAATATTTCAATTTCAAAATTTAACTTATATGGACGGGGCCACGCCCATAGGTCTGATTCCCCCCATTTTTGGAAAATTCACATAATCTGCCACTAACTGCATAGACACAAAATTTCAGCACTCTAGCTAAAAAATTTTCTAAATATCAAAATTGGACCCGTATGGGCGTGTCTATGCCCACTTGGTATATCGAAAATTCAAGTACCCTATTTTCAGCACCCCCTACACATGTACATTCTGTGAAAATTTCAAGATGATCGGTCAATCCGTTTAGACGTCTATACGGAACAAACAAACAAATATACAAACAAACCCACAAGCAGACACTCTCTTTTATATAACAGCACTCTCTCTAACAAATTTTTCGAGATATATTTCAAAAAATGGCTCGTATGGGCAGGGTCACGCCATTTGGTCCGATCCCGCCCATTTTTTAACCAATTACGTAGTCTGCCATCAAATGCATATTCACAAAATTACAGCACTCTCGGTAAAAAATTGTGCAAGATATGTGTCTCAATTTCGAAATTTGGCTTATATAGGCGGGGCCACGCCAATTAGTCTGATCCGTCCCATTTCCTGACCAATCACGTAGACTGCCACCAGATACATATACACAATATACAGCGCTCATTTAAACAAATTGTGCAAGATATCTCAATTTCAAAATTACGGATATATGGGCGGGCCCACGCCCATTGGTTGAATCACACCCTTTTTTTGTTTAATCACGTAGACTGCATGAGATGCACATCAGATACATATAAACAAAACTGCAGCACTCTCGATAATAAATTGTGCAAGATATCTCAATTTCAAAATTTGGTTTATATGGGCGGGGCCACGCCCATTGATCCGATACCGCCACTTTTTGGACCAATCACGTAGACTCCCACCAGATATATATGCACACAATTACAGCACTCTCGGTAAAAAATTGTGGAAGATATATCAATTTCAAAATTTGGCTTATATGGGCGGGCCACGACCATTAGTGTGACCCCGCCCATTTTTGGCCAATCACGTAGACTGCCACCAGATATATATACACATAATTCCAGCACTCTCGCTAACAAATTGTGCAAAATATCTCAATTTAACAATTTGGCTTATATGGGCGGGGCCACTCCTATTGGTACGAACCCGCCCATTTTTGGACCAATCACGTAGATCGTCAACGGATATATATACACAAAATTCCAGGTCTCTCGCTAAAAAATTGTGCAAGATATGACATTTTTAAAATTTAGCTGATATGGGCGGTGCCACGCCCATTGGTCCTATCCCGCCCATTGGTCATATCCCGCCCATTTTTGGACCAATTACGTAGAATGCCACCAGATACATATACACAACATTGCAGCACTCTCGCTAGCAAATTGTGCAAGATATCTCAATTCAAAAATCTGACTTATATGGGCGGGGCCACGCCCAATGGTCCGATCCCGCCCATTTTTTAACCAATGACGTATACTACCAATAGATACATATTCACAGAATTACAACACTCTCTTATGAATTGTGAAAAGTATCTAAATTTCAAAATTTGGCTTGTATGGGCGGTGCCACGCCCATTTGTCCGTTTCCGCCCATTTATAAACCAATCATGTAAACTGCAACCAGATACATATGCAGAAAATTACAGCACTCTCGCTAACAAATTGTGCAAGTTAATTCAATTTCAAAATTTGGCTTATATGGGCGGGGCCACGCCCATTCGTCCGATTCAGCCTATTTTTGGACCAATCACGTAGACTACTACCAGATACATATCCACAAAACTACAGCACTCTCGCTAACAAATTGTGCAACATAAGTCAATTTCAAAATGTGGTTTATATGGGCGGTGCCATTGGTCCGAAATTTCAAAATTTGGTCTATGTGGGCGGGTCCACGCCCATTGGGCCGATCCCGCCAATTTTTGGACCAATCACGTAGACTGTCACCAGATACATATGCACTAAAATACAGAACTCTCTCTAATAAATTGTGGAAAATATTTGAATTTCAAAATTTGCCTTATATGGGCGGGGCCAAGCCCATTGGTCCGATCCCGCCCATTTTTTGAAAATTCACATAATCTGTCACTAAATGCAAACACACAAAATTTCAGCACTCTAGCTAAAAAATTTTCTCAATATCACAATTTGACCCATATGGGCGGGTCCACGCCCGCTTGATATATCGAAAATTCAAGTACCCTATTCAAGCACCCCCTACACATGTACATTCTGTGAAAATTTCAAGATGATCGGTCCAGCCGTTAAGACGTCTATACGGAACAAACAAACCCCCAAGCAAACCCACAAACAGACACTCTCTTTTATATATATAGATTGCTATATCGACGGCTGCTGGTCCTTGGAGCTGGAAACAACGGTGGAGGCTGTGGATACCACGGCTATGCCGGATATGCCGGTTCTATTGGAGCATCAGGCGCCATCGACTGTCGATATCCCATGGCCACACTTACTGCTGTGTAACTTAGTCCGGCTGAAACATTTAGTCCGGTCAAATGGCTGAAACTCGGCGAATTTTTGGAACCTTGTGATTGGAAGGAGCTGCTCAGCAGGCGTGAAATGTCCTCGAGGCCGGGGATATTGGATGGAGCAAGCGATGATGCGTCGTGGTGTTGGTAGTCTGGGTGGTCAAAGCAGTAGCCGTAGTAGCTGGTCGAGTTGCACTGCCGGTAGAAATCGGATTTCCACCTTCCTGAGTCGAGGATCTAGTATTCACCATGATGTAGCTCAAAAATAAAGAAAACAAATAGAGAAACCTGAGAAAAATTTGGTACAAAAAAATTCCAAGGCATGGGTACCTAACTCACACTTCACACACACTTTCTTAAGAAAATCACACTATGCATTTTTCTAGCATAAAGGAAACGCATACAAACTTTTTCTTCCCAAGGAATATAGTCTACGGACGGACATTATGGGCAGCCTCTCCACTTCCTCCGAACTGTAGACATTGGCAAGCTACGTATATGTATACTTTGACTTCCCAAGCCTCGGTCCGGTGGAAGTGGAAACTGTGGCACTTTCCCAGACCTTCAAGAAAGACGGACGACTAAGACTACTAGCATCGGACACCTGCAAACTCTGCTTTAATATATTTAAAACCTACCTGTAGCAAAACGCGTTAGGGACTCTTAACCTAACCTAAACGGGACTCATTTTCGACCGACAAATAGGGTCTGGTTTTACCTACGACGAGATGTTGAACTACAAAGATCTATTTCGGGCCCCACGTTAGGCGCCATTTTGTACTCTACCCTGCTGGTTATGCTTTGGGGGTAATAAAAAGATTCCTTGGCTGGTGTTTTGCCAAGGTTAGCCCTCCCACAGAAACCTATAGAGGTTTCACCTTGATGCCTTATCCTTCTGTTGGGCATCCCAAATTTGACCCTCTACTTACCCCTCCTTTACCCTCTCCCTACCACCCTTAAAAAGGCCTTAAGCCAAACTCATGATAAAAAATTTCCTTTTTGAAAAACTTATAATTTTCATTTTATTTTAAAAAGATAGATTTTAACTCAAAACTCCATTATTCCAAAAGTTTACTACAACACTGATAGAAAAACCGTTCGTCACCATGACGAATCAGTTTCGTCAATATATCTTCGTACTGGTGACGAAAAGTTTCGTACATGCGATGTTTTTGTACGTCAATAGAACGAACACGATCATCAAGTCATGTTTTTGGCGATTTCGAAATTCGTCGAGAGAACGATAAGGTTTCATTCCCACGACGAAAAGATTTATTTGGCCATTTTGCTGAAAATATGATCAAACGAAGCAATTAAATTATAGTTTCTGCTTAAATGTACTGTTCTATATGCGTTCTGATTACCTTAGTTAAATAATTTGTTGTAACAGATCAATTTAAAAAATCTAATAATTAATGACGAACACCGTTCGTCAATAAGATTATCCATTCATCATGAGAACGATCGACTTTTTCGCCCTTTACGGCAACGTCAACTCCTACAGCAAAACAAAGTAAGACATGCGACGTTGTTATGTTCGTCCACGTGTGTGTTCCAGGCACCACCGATTGGTTCAAACAAACAGCACTGGCACGGCGTAACTGATGTTTGTTTAACTAAACTTCAAACACATGCATACTCGTACATGCAGCTCGACAAGCTGTATAAGTGTGAAACATTTGTGCTAGTGGTCTGTTGGCAAATACATTACTTGATGTGATTATTTTTGATTTAAAATAGCAGAAGTAATGAATACTTCTCGTTTGTTTGATTTCAGCCTTACCTGATAACAACTGCGTCTCGAAACGAATATTCACAACTGAACCTAGCAATGCAGTCAAATAATTTTATTTTCCGTACCATTTTAAATGGTTTAAAACTAGAAGAACATTTATTGGAATTTTTAAAATTTAAATAGTCGTGGGCATGAATTCGTCGTGGTGATGAATGGGATTCGTCGTGATAATGAATGGGATTCGTCGTGGTGACGAATAGAATTCGTCGTGATGATGAGTGGGATTCGTCGTGGTGACGAATGGAATTCGTCGTGGTGACGAATGGAATTCGTCGTGATAATGAATGGGCTTCGTCGTGGTGACGAATGGAATTCGTCGTGGTGATGAATGGAGTTCAGCATGGTGATGAATAGAGTTCGTCGTGGTGATGAATACTATTCGTCGTGATGATGAATGGGGTTCGTCATGATGATGAATGGGGTTCGTCGTGGTGATGAATGGGTCATCCTGAGGACAAAAGTTTTTGGAAACAGAAATTCGTCATGGTGACGAACAAATTCATCAAGAGGATTATTCCGTACGTTAGCTGACTTTTGACGAAAAAATAATCGTGATGATGTACAAATTCGTCGTCATGACGAAGCTATTTCTATCAGTGAATTGCATACAAATTTACTGTTGATAACAATCTTATAAAAACAAAATGATTTTCATAAAAAAAATGGTTTTAATTTAATAAAATTCCAAACACAAAAAACTTTCAAAAAGTGAAAAGGAATCCTTTTTTTGTTTTAAAGTATAAATAATAAAATATAAGAATTCCTATCTCTCTTTACAGGAATGACGAATTCAATATTGCTCCAGGATGCTGACGATGAAATGTGACTTAAACCTATCATTGGATGGTTGCCTTAGGAAGCCAGAAAATGTCGGATTCCCAGTAAGTAAGTAGAAAAATGTCGCTGGTATTCATTTTGGCTTTTGATTTAGATTTTCTCCTATTCTTACAGGAAACTGAGGTCTTCAGGATGTGAAGGAAACAGGCTGACGTCTAGGGCCGGAAACGTGTCTCCCAAATGGTGACGTAAGTATTGATCTGTCTGCCTGTTTAGTATTTGTGTATGTCTTTTTTGTACCTTTTTCTTGTTATATTTTTTTATTTGTAGTTTTGCTATATATATTTTTTATCATTGATTCAAAATGGTGGTTACTAATTATTACTCATATATTTTCTCTACAGGTGGCGTACCCAATTGCTTGACCTACGGGCCCTACGTTAAGGTTACGGATTCCTACCCTGGCCTGAGCTCAACCCCGAGTCACTCGCGCACTTTTCAACAAATTTCGAAAAGGTATGAACGAAAAAAAATCTCACGGACACAATTGTCTAAATCAACTAACCACTTTCTTTCTTTTTCTTTTACCTAGCACTCATATAAATATATTTGTCGGTCTGACCGTCCGTCTGTCTCTCCGAGTATGGAGGATATTTGGGGATACCATGCATGCCAGTGCCTCCCTCGTTGGATTGGACGCGGTGTTGCTGTGGCTCCCGTTTGTTCCTGATGTTTTATTTGATTTAGTTTAATATATAGGTTTAGTTTCTTTTGTTTTGTTTGTATGTATGTACGTGTCAATGTTTACTTTGTTTGTTCAACTTCGAAACCTTGACTTTTCTTTTAAAAAAATCAATCGAATTTTAAAACCGTTTTACTTTTTATTTCGATGATAATGACTTGGTAAGTATATGATGGGGAGCCACACGTCCAATCGCTGTTCCAGGTAAATCAAAAAGAAACATCTCCTTTTCATTCCCTTCTTCCTTTTGTATTCGTCTGTCGCTCCTCAACCTCTCGAACTGTCAGCTGTCACTTGTTAGACCGATCGAGTGTTGCCAACCACTATCCTGATTGATTTAGAAATATTTCCGTTACAAAATTGTACTATTTCTTAATTCTAATACGCGCACATGACAAAATAAGCTGGATAAAAGCTTAGAAAATGGACATCGAATAGCAAGGAGATATTAGAAAATCTACCACTAGAGCATCTTTTAAATAGCGACTTTTTAAGCTTCTATGAAAAAAGTGCTGCTAAAACTTTGGGAATGCAGCTTCTGATAGTTTCTTTTCGTAACTGAAAAGTTACACGGCAAAAATACATTTACTAAAAGGTAAGTACTATCCGTTATTGCCAGATTGTTTGATCCATTGGGGTGGCTTGCGCAAGTAGTAATAACGGCGAAAGTACTTAGCAGCAATTGTGGCTGGATGATATTAATTGGGATGATTCCTTGAAACCTCTGACCCTGTTAAAGTGGAGAGCGTTCATACAAAAATATCCCGAAATTGATACAAATTCCACGTTGGATCCATTTCGCTCGCGAATGTAAAGTAGACTGAATATTCTCAAAACTTCTTGTTTAAAAAACAAGAGTTGCCACAATAAAGAAAGTGTATTTACCGAGACTGGAATTATTAGAGCTTTACTTTTATCCGAGTTGGTACATGTTTTTCTGCCCCAGGTCAAAGTTTCTGAGAAGTCAATATTCTATTCTTTTCTACAACTAACTTAAATTAATTTTTTCATTTACATATGTTCTGACTAAATAAATTTCTTAAGAGAAAAAATAGATATATTATTATAAATAAATAAATAAAAATAAAGAAAAAACATAGCCATTTCGCTGATTTTGTCATGTAAAGTGCCAAAAATGGTAATTTTTTTTGAAATGTTTGTATGGGGAACCCCCCAGGTGAGTTCCAGGGGGTGTGCCACTGCATGGGTGGATCGGCCCTCCAAAGTTAGTGGGGGTCTCGATTGGAGCACTCTAAATGGGTCAAAGTGGGATTTTTTCCGGGACATCAGAATTCGTTTTAGAGGTATGGTTCCTTCGGCAAAGTTTCTTATTTTGATCCTTAGAATACGATTTTCACTGAGCAATGGGCGACTTTTAAATCGACCCGCCCTAATACACAGTGTATTATGACTTTGTGCATTTGTTTTCAACACCCAAAAAGAAAAGGGGTAGTTTATTACACCGATCGACATAGAATTACTTTTTGATTTAGCCATGTCTGTCCGTCCATGTATTCTATTCAAAGTAGAGGTCCTAATTATAAGGCGATTTCAACGAAACTTTGCATATATCTTTTTTAGGTTAGGTTAGGTTGAATAGAGGAGACGTTTAAAACGTCTGATGTCCATGGACATACACTTAAGCCAGTGCTTCGGCCTGTTGTGCGCTCCTTATTTATGATTTTCATACCCCACGGATTACAGAAAATCGGTACTAGACACGTATTTTCTCAGTATCTTCCAGTCATATCCTCTGAGATGAGTCAAGTCTGTCAATATTTCGGAACCGATATATCGGGATCTTGCATGTGTGAAAGCTGGGCAGTGACACAGAAAATGTTCCATCGTTTCGATGTTTCCCTGCATTCGTCGTTTTCTGCTAGTCCTATGCGACGAAGATGTGCCTGTAAGCTTGAGTGTCCCGTTAGAACACTTATCATCTTACTAATCTCGATCTTGTTTAGTTTCAGAAAACTACTGGTTTTCTTCTCATTTGGGTCACCCCACAGTATCTGTTGCTCCTACAGTTGCTCTATTCCACACAGTTTTGTGAGCCATCACTGCCCAGTGCTTCAACTCATCCTTCGTGGCTTCGAAAGGTTTCCATTTTTCCAAGTTTATTAGTCGAAGTTCTCTGCCCTTTGAAGCCAAGCTGTTTGCTCGTTCATTTCCAATCACTCCGTTGTATCCCGGTACCCAGAAAATACGCAGTTGACCATGGGCTGAGTAATCATTTATAGTTTTTTTTACAGTCCAACACAGTTCTGGATTTGACCCTTTCCAATGTTATTGCTTTAATCGCCATTTGGCTATCTGTGAAGATGTTGGCATATTTAGGCTTTGTCGTGTTACTGAGCCAGTTCACACACTCCGTGATTGCTCGAACTTCTGCTTGAAATACCGTGTTATGGTCAGGGAGGCGGAAGTGAAGTTCGACTTCTGGTTCATCAATAAAAAGTCCCAGACCCGTCCTTCCTCCTCGCTTGGACCCATCCGTGTAGCAGCTGGTTCCCACTGGCACATGGGCCAAAGTTCCACTTTCCCAGGAGCGTCTGTCTGGCACAAACGTATCGCAGGTAGCTGTAAGCCGCACTTCAGGAATGCGGTCCGAGATTTCTGGCGTTTGAATGTGACCAACTAGATATTCTAAAATCTTCTGATGGTACGACTTGTGGTCTCGATTTATCCATTCACCCATCACTTGTAGACGTCTTGCTGTGAGGGCTGCCTCATACTTTATACGGATGTCTATTGGTTGGATGTGCAGTATAGTCTCGAACGCTTTTGTTGGTGCAGTTTTAAATGCCCCGCTTATGCCTAGACAGCACATAAGTTGAATTTTTTGCAAAGGTATTACGTTGCACTTCTTGTCCATTGATGTCCACCACACTACAGAGGCGTAGGTGATTATTGGTCTAATCACGCTCATGTAAAGCCAGTGAGTCATATTTGGACGTAGTCCCCATTTTAAACCTATAGCTCTTCTGCACAACGACCAACATCTGTGTGCCTTTGTAACTCTTTCTTCAAGATGATCTTTCCAGTACAGTTTCTGATCCAAGATTACTCCCAAGTATTTTACCTTTTTAGATAATGCAATATTCTTATCCAGGAAACGAGGAACGGTAAAAGGATGAATCTTCCTTTTCCTTGTAAATAGACATATTTCTGTTTTGTCTGGATTGACATTAAGTCCATTTGGTTGTGCCCAGTTATATGCTATGTTAAGTGCCTCCTCAGCTCTTCTGCATAGTTGGTTTGGATGTGTGACCCTTAGAAATATTATAACGTCGTCTGCATAACAGACTGGTTTAAGTCCTTCATTGGTGAGGGCTGTATCGTCGTAACCCATAGGAGAGGCGATAAAATGCCCCCCTGAGGTATACCACGATTTACCTTGTCTCTGATTTTTACGTCATATGACAAACAAATAATCCACATATTCCTTAGCATATTGATGATCCAGTTTATCAACGCCCGGTCAACCTGAAACTCGTCTAAGGACTGGACAAGTGTATCGGTCTGAACGTTGTTAAAAGCGCCCTAAATGTCTATACAGACCGCAAGTGTCTGAAGACATTTTCACTGAAGGACTGTTCTATGTGGTGTACTACCTCATGTAGGGCTGTTTCCACTGATCTTCCTTTAACATATGCGTGTTGCTTGAATTTTAGCTTGTCATCGGCTATCTTACTTTTGATCATGTCGTCAATTATTCGCTCCATTGTTTTTAACAGGAAAGAAGTTAGGCTACTAGGTCGATAAGCCTTTGGGATCGTATAACTTGCCTTGCCAGGCTTAGGTATGAAGACCACCCTTGATTCCTGCCAATTTCTTGGGGTATATGCATGAGTTAGGCATGCAGTGAAAACTCCTACCAGATCCACCTCATTCTGCAGAAGCGCTGGAAATATTCCGCCCGGTCCCGCAGCCGTAAAAGGAGAGAAGCTTTTTGTTGCTTCTTTAACCATAGCATCCGTAATAGGTACTTGGTGCATTACATTTTCGGCCTGTAACTGTTCCTCTGTTGGCCCAGCATTACCACTCGGAAAATGAGTTTTCATCAAAAGCCTTACGGTATCATCTATAGTTTCCATCCTTTTACCCGTTTCATCCACCAGTGTTTCGGTTTGGATATGAGCTTTTGATTTTATTTTGGACATGCTGTTAACGCTGTCTACCTGCTTACAGAAAAGCCTTCAGGAGTTACGTTTCACCAGTCTAATGATTTTATTGTATTGTTTGAGCCTTCTGTGGTAGTCATCCAAATATACTGATAGCTTTTTACGACGAGCTCTGTTGTAAAGTCTGCCGACATCCTTGCCAATCGAGGGAATTTTCCTTGTCATCCAGGGTTTCTCATAGGCAGATTTCCTTTCTCGAAGCGGGCAACTATCTTCGAATGATTTTACAAGAGCCTCCGTAATCCTCCTCACTTTGATATCAATGACTTCTGTACTTGGATAATCGTGTTTAGGCTGGCCCAATCGATTTCTAAGTAGATTGCCGAATTTGGTCCAGTCGGTTTTAGCCTTATTACGGAAACTTATTGGGTTAGGCGGTGGCCGTGCAATTTTAAACCTTATATAACGGTGGTCCGAATAGGAGTGTTCATCCGTTTTGTTAACAATGGTCGCCTTGTTCCCTATGTCGAGAGTTAGGAGATCGTTAGTATTAACAAATTATATAAGGGCTTGTCCCCTTTTATTGGTGTCAGTACTACCCCAAGCAATATGGTGTGAGTTGGCATCACAACCAGCTAGTAACACATTACTTGCATTTTTGGATTCCCTTACCAGACGTTGTAATTCCGACGTAGGTGGCAATGTCGGCGCATCGAATGGCAGGTATACTGACGCCAGGTACATACTTCCATTACCTTGCATCAGCACAGTTGCGTCCGATGTTGACAACTCTGGAGAGAAAAGATAGCATACGTTTTTATGGCACAGAATACAAGTCCTTGGACGAGTACCTGTGTTAGCGTACACAAGATTGTAGTTCATATGGTTTAACCCAGTAACTTTGTTCCTAGTAGTCCACGGTTCCTGGACCAAAGCAACATGAACCCTGCCTTTATTTATTATGTCCATCAGAGCAATGGATGCCGTTTCGCTCCGGTGGAGGTTTATCTGTATGACCTCAATCATTGTCTTTCCAGTAAAAGTTTCCTTTGGGAGTCGTCTATCCTACCTGGTTGCACGCCCTCCTTATTTGGTAGTGAGTCCTTCTCCTCCTTTCGTTTACTACCTATTACACACTCTTCAAGTAGACCTCTTTGGGAGGCGTTGTTACATTTTGTCGTTCCCTCTTTGTTTTGATTCTTTACGTACCTATTCCTATCACCACTAGTGCTGGGAACATTCTGCAAAATTGGTGATATTATCGGCAATTTGGTAATGTTATCGACCACTTTTTGGAAGGCGGTGTTGTTTTTTGTCGCTCCCTCTTTGTTTTGAGTTTTTGTGGCCCTGTTCATATCCTTATCACCACCTTTGCTGGGAACTTTCTGCAAAATTGATGATGTTATCGGCAAATTGGCGATGTGATCGACAACTTCCACCTCACTTTTTGGAATTGTCTCACTCGCTTCTTTCTGTTCACTATTTTCGTTTGCCACTGCAGGCGGTACGTTCGTGTTTGGGCTCGACTTAACTGTCCTGCCAATGGGGGGTTTTCCAATCTTAAAGAAGATTTTCCAAATCCCGAAAAATGCCATGCCTTTTGTCTTGACAAGGCTATCCCTGGAATACGGGTCTATGCCTACCACCAGGAGAGAACCATCGGGATCATTTTTCCTGTGGAAGATTTCCCACTTCCCCACTTTAAGGTTCGAATCTTGTTTGCCAATGACGCTGAGTATGCGCTCTGAGGGTACCTTACTTGCCCATCCTCAGACATAGAAAGATGTTTTTATGAGTACAGGGATGTCGCTTTTCCTTACCAGTTTCAGCTTTGCGCCGTCCCAAGGTGAGGGGATGCTCTCCACTAGTTTTCCGAGGACATCGACACAGCATTGTGATGCCAGTTTCAGCATCAAAACGCCCCTCTCAAACGTGCAACTCATTACTTGGATTGTTGGTCCATCATTAGATTCGATAATGTGGTCCAATACCTTTGTGTAGAACAAATCTTCGAAGATGCTCTTTTGCTCTTCGGGAATTCTGCCAGACGCACTACTGCTATCAATTATGGCATAGTGTAGTTCGTCCTGATTATGTTTTTTGGCTATTTGGGAATAAGATGGTGCTTCCTTACCCTTTCTAGAATGGGTCTTTTTGTTTGAAGCCCCTTCTTTTATGGATGGTTTGGTGGACTTACCCACCTTCTCAACAACAGGATCAACTTCACCTCCCAACATTAACGGATTCTGACTAGAAACTGCTTTTTTGGTAGATTGAATAGGTTTCTCCGAAGTGCTGGGTGTCGGTGAGCTTTTTTTCTTCTTAATTGATTTCGCATCGCTATGCTCTTTGGGAGATCTGACTCTTTTAGTAGATGTAGAAGAGTCAGATTCATCCTGTAATATCTTCTGTCGGTTCATCTTATTCAGTTTCCTTCTTTGTGCCCCTAACAGTCTTTTCCGATTTTCAACAATAGTAATATTGTTATCACTTGATGACTCAGAGTCCGAGTTCCCACTGTCTTTTAAAAGCTGGGGTTGCTTAGAGCCCCCCTTGGGGTTTCTTTATCTTCCTCATCGTTTATTTTGCCAAAGGCTAGATGTGCTCTTGTATCTGCTTCGACTACGGCATCCGAGGCACCCAACCCCGTAGAAGTTACTTGAAAACTATCCGTAGAAGTTACTTGAAAACTATCCGCTCTGCAATAACACGTCCGTTCGCTACCACTTTCGACGACTGTCTATATATATCTTTTGTGACCCACAGATATATTTCCAATAGATATGTAACTCCGATTTGACATATATATACTGTACTAGCTGGACCCTGCCACCAAATACGTATACATAAAATAACAACACTCTCGCTAACAAATTGTGCAAGATATCTCAATTCCAAAATGTGGCTTACATGGACGGGACAACGCCCATTAGTCTGATCCCGCCCATTTTTCAACTAATCACGTAGACTGCCACCAGATACATATACACAGAATTACAGCATTCTCGTTACTAAATTGTGCAAGATAGCTCAATTTTGGGTTATATGGGCGGGGCCACGCCCTTTGGTCAGATCCCGCTCATTTTTAGACCAATCACGTAGGCTTCCACAAGACACATATACACAAAATTACAGCACTCTCGCTTACAAATTGTGCAAGATATCTAAATTTCAAAATTTGGCTTATATGGGCGGGGCCACGCCCATTGGTCCTATTCCGCCCATTTTTGGACCAATCGCGTAGATCGCCAACGAATATATGTACAAAATTCCAGCTCTCGATAACAAATTGTGCAAGATATCACATTTTTAAAATTTGGCTTATATTGGCGGTGCCACGCCCATTGGTCCGATCCGGCCCATTTTTGGACCAATCACGTGGACTGCCACCAGATACATATGTACAACATTACAGCACTCTAGCTAACAAATTGTGCAAGATATATCAATTTCAAAATTTGGCTTATATGGGCGGGGCCACGCCCATTGGTCCGATCCCGCCCATTTTTTTTACCCATTACGTAGAATGCCACCAGATACATATTCGCAACATTGCAGCACTCCCGCTGGCAAATTGAGCAAGATATCAAAATTTCAAAATTTGGTCTATGTGGGCGGGGCCACGCCCATTGGGTCGATCCCGCCCATTTTTGGATCAATCACGTAGACTGCCACCATATACATATGCACAAAATTCCAGCACTCTCGCTAACAAATTGTGCAAAATATCTCAATTTCAAAATTTGGCTTATATGGGCGGGGCCACGCCCATTGGTCCGATTCCGCCCATTTTTGGAAAGTTCACATAATCTGCCACTAAATGCAAACACAAAAAATTTCAGCGCTCTAGTTAAAAATTTTTCTCAATATCAAAATTGGACCCATATGGGCGGGTCCACGCCCGCTTGATATATCGAAAATTCAAGTACTCTATTTTCAGCACCCCCTACACATGTACATTCTGTGAAAATTTCAAGATGATCGGTCTAGCCGTTTAGACGTCAATACGAAACAAACAAACACACAAACAAACCCACAAACAGACTCTCTTTTATATACATATATAGATAGATAACAAAAATTTTTAACCCATCTGTTTAAAAATTGACTAAGAGAAGTCTCTTGATACTCTTACAGAAAATCGCTTCGGATTTTGATATATCGTCCATATATATGTGACCCCGAAATTTGGCAGAAAGAGGTTTCTTATTACATGAATGAACGAACACTGCCAAATTTAGAGAAAATCGGATCACATTTAACCCACATATACTTATATATGTTACCGCTGATTTTACATGTAGGCGCTATAGAAATTGTATTTTATACCCGATCAGCGCGACATTCGGCAGGAAAAGGTTTCTTATTACATGAATGAACACTGCTAAATTGGGTTAAAATCGGTTCAGATATAGGTGTAGCACCTATCGCTATAGAAGTTGTACTTTACTTTCTTGCTTGAAACGAATACTGTTTAATTTGGGGATAATCGGTTTAGTTATGGCCATTGTTTTTTTCGACCGATCTTTATATAATTTTCCAGAAATGCGGTTTTTGATCCAAGTTGATGAAAATCTGTTTTGATTATATATAGTCCCATCTATTTGTTTCTTTCGATTCTTGATCTATGAAGAATACAGCACATTTTAAGTATATCGTTTCGGATCTAGATTATTAAAATCTGCAACTCATCCTTGGAATAAGCCTTGATGAGGAGGTGGAGCTAAGTACTTTGTTAACTGAAACGAAACCAATTATATTTCGCATTGTTAGGGAGGTCTAGGGTATTATATACTCGGTCCCGTCCTACTTTTTGTCTTTACTTTAGGTTTAGTTTAGGGTGGCAGCCGTATTTTTTTTCCAAGCTCACATAGACCAGGTTAGGTCCCTAGTGTAACCACGGGCTGAAATGCCCCTCGAAACCAGCTTATTCTGGATCTCTCAGTCAACAACCTAGATACGCTTGAACTTCACTCGCCCTTTTGTTGGTTCTGCTGATCCTCTGGTTCTGTTAGAGATTTCCCCGGGAAATGTGTGTCGAGCAGTTCATTGAGCGACTGCTCGCTGTTTTTGGTCCAGTTATTTGCCTCATCCTCCAACGCCGCAAGGCTGAGGAAGATATTATCAGCTTCCCTCTGTACAGTTGGATACAGAGGGAAGCTGATAATATCTTCCTCAGCCTTGCGGCGTTGGAGACCTTTTCCATTTCGCCGCAGAACGTATACCAAGAGCGTTCTTTCGCCTTCCTAAGCTCCTTCTTATAGATCTTGAGTTGCTCTTTATAGGCATCCCAAACATTACCGACCCAAGTAGATTTAGCATTGTTGAATAGATTGTTGCAGGTCTTTTTCATAGCCGTTAGCTCAGAAGTCCACCATTGGGGTTTCCATTATTTCTGTTGGCTCCAACTCTAACAGAAGATCTGTAACGTCCTTCTCTGAGGATGCTCTACTTCTGACACAGTGGGGCTGAGGGGAGTCTCCGGACTCTTTGATGCATCTGCGGGTACACGCTTCTCGAAAATAAGGACGAAGAGTTCGATAACACCTGGTCACCTGGACCAGATGGCATCACTCGGGTGGATGTTAATTCTCAGATCACCATTATATTGAGTTCAAACTCGCTGAAAAAGCGCCTGAACACAGAAATGTGAGAAAGACAAAGTGGCGCCTATATAAGAAAAATTTCAAGAAAGTCCTCAACTGGTCGAGCATATCACCACATCATTCAATAGTTCCCTTAAAGAGGCCTGTCCAAAAACAAGGTACAAGGGTAAAACTAAACCCCAATGGTGGACTTCGGAGCTAACGGCTATGAAAAAGACCTGCAACAAGCTATTCAACAAGGCTAAATCTACTGGGGTCGCTAATGTTTGGGATGCCTATAAAGAGCAACTCTAAATCTATAAGAAGGAGCTTAGAAAGGCGCAAAGACGCTCTTGGTATACCTTTTGTGGCGAAGTGGAAAAGGTCTCCGACGCCGCAAGGCTGAAGAAAATACTACAAGCTCCACCCTGTACAGTGGGTACTTGCAGAATGAGGCAAATAACTGGACAAAAAACAGCGAGCAGTCGCTGTATATACTGCTCGACACACATTTCCAGGGGAACTCACCAACGGAACCCGAATATCAACAAGACCAACCAGAATGCGATCGTTGCTAGCTTGTTGGCTGAGAGATCCAGAAAAAGCTGGGCTATTACCAGCTTTGAGCCCTTCCAGTCACCTGGACCAGATTGCATCACTCCAGCAGAAATGCAGAAAATGTTAAAGTACATTATCCCCTGGCTGGAGAAAATTTATGTAGGCTGTATCAGGCTTTCATACATCCCGAATCGATGAAGGGATACCAAAGTGGTATTCATACCTAAAGCGGGGAAAATATCACACACTAGGCCAAAAGACTTCAGACCAATTAGCCTATCCTCTTTCCTATTGAAAGGTCTGGAAAGACTTTTTGATTATTTCATTAGGGAAAACCTGGATACAAAACTCCTGTCGGTGAACCAACAGTTTACAATAAGGGGAAGTCTACAGAATCAGACCTACACGAACTTGTGAGCACTATCGAATCGTCCCTGCATTTCAAAGAATTCACCATGGTGGCATTTCTTGACATAGAAGCGGCTTTTAACAACATTCACTCAGATGCAGTAATTGCGGCACTGTCACATGTAAAAGTTAACACTAGTTTGATTAGACTAATTCATTGCTACTCAACAGAAGACGCATCACAGCATGTCTTGGGTCCCCAACTCTAACAAGGTTTGTAAACAGAGGGACCCCACAAGGAGGAGTACTGTCTCCACTAATTTGCAACCTAGCGGTGAATGGAATCCTGCTAGAATTGAACGTTGTGGCTGCAAGGTCGTGGAATATGCGGACGACGTGGCAATCGCAGTGAGTGGCAAATTCGAAAACGTCCTCCGAGACATTCTACAGGTGACTCTGAACAAATTGGCTAGATGGGCCAGAAGCAGCGGTTTGGGCGTAAACCCAAACAAGACAGAATTGGTTCTCTTTACTAGGATGTCCCACATGTGGACCCTCCACCTCGGATAAATGGAACAGATCTAGTCTTTTCCGAAAGTGCAAAATTTTTATGAATCATTCTAGATAGAAAACTGTTATTTAGACTTAACGTATTGGAACGTGTAAGGAAGGCCAACGTCGCCTTATATTCCTGCACAAAGGATGTAGGGTCTCTCTCTCCTAAAATCGTCCACTGGATATATATAGCAGTAGTTCGTCCTATACTGTTATACGGCATTGTGGTATGGTGGACGGCAACTGACAAACTAACCATCACCAACCTACTAACAAAGGTTCAGAGAACTGCCTGCCTGAGCATAAGCGGAGCCTTAAGGACTACAGCGACCGAGTCTCCACAAGCCCTACTCCATATACTGCCGATTAATATTGTGGCGAGAGAAGTTGCAACCAAAGCGGCAATAATATTAAACTGCCTATAAATGTGGAGGTACAAGAACTACGGTCACATGAGGATATCAAAGTGTAGTGCTATGGTAACTGACCGAGTGGACTATATACCAACTGTGTACACCTTCGAGAGAAATTACATCACTATGATTCCCGCCAAAGATGAATGGGTTGGAAGGATACCAGGTAATAGAAACCATCTCCACTTTTACACGGATGGTTCGAAGCTTGATGAAAAGGTTGGTTTCGGAGTACATGTCGTTGTCATTTACTCGGACAGCCAGGCTGCCATCAATTCTCTGGAGGCAACATCCCTAAATTCACAAACAGCACTTGACTGCCGCAGATCTCTTAACGAGATGGCTGAGCAGTTTCATATACACCTCATATGGGTGCCTGGGCATAGGGATATCCCGGGGAAATCCAATGCCGATGAACTTGCTGGGATGGGGACGACATTACAAATTCTCGAAGAATTTGCACATATTGGTGCGCCACTATCCACGTGCAAGCTTTGATCGGCGAACACGCCAAAAGATTGGATATTGACTCCAATTACTTTTGCAGAAGGTGTGGAGATGAGGAAGAAGTGGAGAGCATTGAGCAGTTGCTATGCGACTGCCCCGCTCTGAGTAAACAAAGACTGGACATACTGGGTCGGCCTTTCTAGGCAGCCTAACAGATCTTTCCAGTACCGATATTCGTACTAGCGATAAATTTGTATATCAAACAGGTTGGTTTCGATGAGGGGCATTTCAGCCCGTGGTTACACTAGGGACCTAAACTGGTCTATGTGAGCTTGGAGAAAAATACGGCTGCCACCCTAACCTAAAGTAAAGACAAAAAGTATGACGGGGCCGACTATATAATACCCTAGACCTCCCTAACAATGCGAAATATAATTAGTTTCGTTTCATTTAACAAAGTACTTAGCTCCACCTCCTCATCAAGGCTTATTCCAAGGATGAGTTGCAGATTTTAATAACCTAGATCCGAAACGATATACTTAAAATGTGCTGTATTCTTCATAGATCAAGAATCGAAAGAAACAAATCAAAACAGATTTTCATCAACTTGGATCAAAAACCTCATTTCTGGCAAATTATATAAAGGTCGTAAAATACAATGGTCATATCTACCGATTATCCCCAAATTAAACAGTATTCGTTTCAAGCAAGAAAGTAAAGTAAACTTCTATAGCGATAGGGGCTATATCTATATTTTAACCAAATTTGGCAGTGTTCATTCATGTAATAAGAAACCTTTTCCTGCCGGATTTCGCGCTGATCGGTATAAAATACAATTTCTATAGCGCCTACATGTCAAATCAGCGGTAACATATATAAGTATACGTGGGTTAAATCTGAGCCGATTTTCTCAAAATTTGGCAGTGTTCATTCATGTAATAAGAAACCTATTTCTGCCAAATTTCGGGGTAAGATATATATGGGGGATATATCCAAATCCGAAGCGATTTTCCTCAAATATCTATAAGAGTATCAAGAGACTTCTATTGGTAAATTTTTACACAGATGGGTTATACAGTGCATATTTTTTCAAATCGGAGGTACATATCTATGGGAAATATATCTGTGGGTCAAAAAAAGATACGTGCAAAGTTTCTTTGAAATCGCACTATAATTAGGACCTCTACTTTGAATAGAATACATGGACGGACAGACATGGCTAAATCAAAAAGTAATTCTATGTCGATCGGTGTAATAAACTACCCTTTTTCTTTTTGGGTGTTACAAACAAATGCACAAAGTCATAATACACTGTACCACAGTGTGGTGTATGACAGAATATGCTCAAAAGAGTTATTAGTACAGCGTTTATAAAAAGCAAATTCATTTCTAAACTAAAAAAATGTGTTCGTACATTTTCATTGATTAGAATAGATTAGAGACTACTTAAAATCTTAGTGCGAATTTTGTTCATAAAATGTCGATTTTATTGAATCATTTGCTGTAACTTAGAAAAATTTTCCTGATGGATTGTTTTTCCACATTTAATAAAATTTTCTTACTTAAGATAAATATGCATATTCTTCCTAAAAAGGATTTATATTTATTTAAGAATGAACTATATTAGTATATTTATTGCAATTAATTTTTATGAAGAAAATGTTGATAAAATAAAATTTAAAACGAAAAATATTATTTTGGAAATATTTGTTGCATCTCATTATCTAAGACCCAGTTGCATTTTAATTGTGCTCGGTGATAATTTAAAAAGTACATAAAATTGTTGTATATTACCCATATGTTATTAATATATCATGAGTTCTGAAAAACAATCCACCGTTTTTTTACTATCAGCCTTACTTTGAGTTACGTCACTTTTTCTGATCAGTCGTAGTGAACGTACGTGTTTATCACAGAGCGGATAGTTGAAATCTACTACGCAGTCGTGTTTATCACAAAAAAAAATTTACGAAATCTGGAAGGCCTACATCGTAGTACTTATTACGGGCTAATACTAACAAGAAATAAATAAGTACAAAAACAAACAGCGTGCTTGGTTTTCCACTCCACTTGACGGGGATGCCATCAAGTTCTGACGGAGCGCGGTTCCCCAATCGTCCGACTGTCGAAAAATGGTGAAAATTTGTCCCCAGTAATCACAACAGGTGGTACGGCGAGCGGAAATCGTCAAGTCCGACCGTCAAAACGGAAGCATAATGAGCACCGGTTGGCGTTCAGAGTTTTGACGACGTTAGAGGCTTTGAGGTTTCGGATCTTACCATAAAACAAAAAGAGTCACTTACCTGGGCTATGGGCATCATAGATGCTTCTAAATCCACTGATTCGGGGGAAAGAGCCACAAATTAAGCTGTTTTAAGGGCTAGTAAAGTCAAAAGAAGCAGATCACATGATGAACCCCTGACTTCGAAAAAGGTAAAAGGTCCTAATGTCACCATCAACAGGACACTCACCAAACCCTTCAATGAAGTGGCGATGGAGAGTCTAGTGATGGTTATTATCCTCAAGGACATATGAAGCCATGTGAAGTCTCCCTTTATGACTTCTTGCTTTGCAAGAAGAGGTTGCAACCAACTATGGCGAAATTAAAAAAAAAATTTTGTTTTGAATATATTGAACCACCAAGGTTGTTTAAGCAAAATTCTGAAGATTTAAATGTTGAGGCATTGGAATTGCTAAGGCTGGAATTTGGACAAACAAACCAATTCAGGCATGATATAGGTGAAGGTGGTAGGCAGTACACACCATTTAGGTAATGTCTTCTTGGGTGCTTAGTACCCCATCAATTAAATACGTGTTCAAAATTTAGGAGCCTTCCCATTGAGGTGAAATGGGATAAGGTTATGGAACAGAAAGTGTGTTTCATATGTTTGGAGGAGGGTCCTGTCAAAAGGACATGTACCAGAAATATTAGTTGTAGAAAATGTCATGGGAGGCATTTTACTATTCTGCATAGGGAAGTTCAAAAGAAAATTTTCGAGCTTGAATTTATCGAGCCACCAAAGTTGTTTAAAGAAAAGTCTAAAAACAGTTTGGGCACAGATTTTGAGGCATTAGGCCTGCCAAGATATTGTAATGAATAAGATTATTTCGTTTTCCGGTCCACTCTAAGACTGCCTTTATTTCTAAAATTGTTGCTCTTATATATCTAACATGAGAATCTTACATTATAGTGTAGTGAAGACTGTTCTAAAGTCTCTCACTCTAACTTACAATCTATGCCATGTCGCATACACCCGCCTTTCTCATTGGGTGTTCTTCATTTATTGTTTTACCCCTTAATGCACTCTTCTCTCGCATTCGTGTATCGATTCATAACATATACCCCAAATGTCAATGCACCAATACCCGAAGTAGAACAAATGTATTTCCCCTACATTTTCTGGTTCATTGATCCATTCTCGACATTCAGAGTATCAATGCAACTAGAACATTACTCGTGCCACAATCACACACACATACATGAACATATGGAGCGGAGTTCTTTGTTGTGATATTACTTCATATACACCACACAGCAAACCGCACCAAGTGTATGCATGGAGAAAAAGTGTCCGTTTGCATTTGACAATGTTTCATGGTTGCGCTATGTTATGCATACACTACACCTCCACCCAAATAAGAAAATCGTACAAGTGGTTTTACACATTCGTATGATTTTCTCAAGTGTCCTATTACATTCTACAAGTACTTCAATATGTAACCTTATATTCTATTGACACTTATATTATTTTTTTGTTTGCTTACAATACTTATTTATCATAAAAAAAATTTTTGGTTTTTATAGCTCATAATTTGCTTAAATATCTAATTACATATTTGTTGTTAAATTCTATATTTCTTTGGACATAGCGACATGCTTAACGTTAATTGCATTACATATTTTCTTTGTATTTCTTAAGTGTATTTTTGTGAACAACCTTTTCTTTCGAATCAATTCTAACCGTTACATTCACACCGCCAACGCTGATGACCTCATAGGGGCCCTGATACGGAGATTCATGTTTTTTCCTATTCTCTGATCTCAGTAACACCAAATCTCCTATCTTGAAATCTATTATATTCGTTCCTTTATGCGACTCTAGTTGTCTTTTTTCTTTTGTTCTCTGTATTAACCTCCTAGCATTCTCCAATGAATGTTTTAGTCTAACTTTCATCTCGTTTGCATAATTGTCTAAGTCATAAACCTTCGCACTATTTGTTATAGCTTCACCAGGCATACTCGGTAATCTCCCGAAAATTAATTCGAATGGGGAATACTCAGTGTCAACGTGAGGAGTTGTGTTATACGCGAATGAATAATACGGCACCCAATCGGACCAATTGTCATCGCTGACAAATGATAAGAAATATTCGTTCAATACCCGGTGGTTCCTCTCGACCGTGCCTAGAGTCTCATGATGATATGGGGTCGAGAAACATTGTTCAATCCCCAACAGAGTGCAAATTGCCTTCATCAATTCATTTGTAAATTCAGTGCCCCTGTCAGATTTTAACTTCCTAATAACCCCATACTTCAAAATCAAATCCTCTACTAAGGCCTTAGCTATTGATTTCGCTTCCTTTGTCCGTATAGGCGTCGCTATTACGTACTTTGTCAGTTCGCACTGCATCGTCAGTATATAGCGTTTGTCCCCTGAAGGTCGTAATGGACCTACCGTGTCAATCACAACAGTGTTAAAACTGTCCACCGGTGTATCCGTAATACAAAATGGTTCCCTTGTATGTCTAATTCTCTTGTTCCTCTGGCACAGATCGCAGGTTGCAATATATCCCCTCACCATGCGATTCATATTCCTCCAGATGTACTTTTGTTTCAATCTCAGCATTGTCTTCCTGACCCCGAAATGACCTCCACATGGTGTATCATGGTACACCTTTATCAACTCCTTCATTTGCTCCTCATCTATTACCTTAATTGGTTCATTATAGATGAGTATCTCGACATTACCTAGGCTGCCTCTATTTACCTTTGTCTTCATACCGTCATGGGTAATCATGTTGAATATATCATCACCCTTACTGAGTGCATAACGTCTATAATTCAACTTATCTAGTTGCGCGAGTAGCTTCTCCAAAATATTATCTAAATAACAAGGATTGTCACTACAACACACTATTGTTTCATTTAACTCCTTGTTGTTTTCTATCTGTATCTCCTTCGAATACTTCCTATCCAAGACAAACGTCAATTTTCTTGCACGTTTTATGTCTTTCTTTGATGTGCACTCCCACATTATGAGCTTTTCAGCTGCAGTGGAACATGTCTTTTTATCCTCTTTTCCATTCTCCTTTTCGTTTTTATCTCTACAGCCCGTCGTCTTGTTTTTCATGCTTCTTGTGAGCACTAATGTCCTTTTTGTCATTTCGTCTATCTCGGTCGGAATCATGTCCCTCAACAAGTCGGAATCAATTTGTATCCTGGAAAGTGCGTCTGCGTTAGTGTTTTTCGAGCCTTTCTTATACCTAATTTCAAAGTCATAGTCAGCTAATTCTAAACGAATTCTCGTAAGTTTTGAACTTGGATTCTTATGTGAAAATAGTGCCACGAGTGGCCTATGGTCAGTTACGACAATAAATCTCCTGCCATACAAATACGGATGAAAGAATTGTATACCCCAGTATATACCCAACAGTTCCTTCTCAATAACAGGTTTGTTGCGCTCATGTTTGTCCAAAGATCGGCTCGCGTACGAAACAGGTCTGTCGTCCCCAATCTCCCCTTGTGACAGCACAGCTCCTAAAGCGAAGTCTGATGCGTCGGTTGTCAATACAAAGGGTTTATCAAAATCGGGATATTGCAGGATCGGTGGACTCAACAACTTCTCCTTTAGAGTCTCAAAAGACGTCTGGCATTCGGCGGTCCATTCAAATTTCTGACCCTTTTTTACCAGTTTGTTCAAACACTCTGCAATTCTTGCAAAATTCTCTATAAACTTTCTATAGTAATTACAAAATGCCACGAATTGTCTCACTTCGTCGGCGTTTTTCGGAACTGGGTATTTCGTTATCGCCTCATACTTTCCCGGGTCCGGTCGTATCCCATTCGCTGTTATCAAGTGGCCTAAATAAACCACCTCAGGGCTGAGGAAACAACATTTTCCTGCATTAAGTTTCAGATTGTACTTTTTCAAACGATCTAAGACCTTCACCAGATTTACGTTATGATGATTCAGACTACATCCAAAAACTATAATATCGTCCACGTATAAGAAGGCCTCATACTCTAAACCCGATAATGCTATTGTCAACATGCGTTGAAAACTATTTGACGATATCTTCAACCCGAAAGGAAGTCTCGTGTATTGGAAATGACCATCCGGGGTCGAAAAGGCCGTGTATGGTCTGGACTGCTCATCCAACTCTATCTGATGGAATGAACTAGTCATATCCAGAGTTGAAAAATATTTGGCCCTTCCCAATTTATCCAAAATGTCCTCCAGCCGAGTCAAAGGAAATTTGTCATTAACTATTTTATCATTCAATTTCCTGTAGTCAACAACTAGTCTCCATTTACTTAAATCCGTCATGCAGCTGTATCGACTGCTTGTAGAAGTTGTTAGTTGTTAAATCCTCTCCTTCCAAGTGGAATACCGATTGATATTCATATAGAATATGTATAAGCTCCTCCCTATGCCTGTTACTTACGTTATCCAAGGTAAATTTCTTCAACAGTTCCTTAAATCTTTCCTCATTATGTTCATCCCTAACGCTATCTTCACTAACCTGTATCACATCATACATCCTCAACGGAATTGTCTCAATCTTCAGGTTCTCTACGTGCGTAACCTTGTCTGTCACATTCAGCATCCGTATATGCTGATTCCCATCCCCGGGAACTATAACATTCGCCAAATATACACCCTCCGTGATTTCCCTATTGAGTACTACACTGTCCTCGATTGGTCCCATGTCGAATGGTAAAATCACCTCACTTCTTGGTGGGATCATAATCTGATTAATCCTGAAAGCATTGTCACTGATCGGAAGGGTTATGATGCCATTATTCAATACAAATGTCAACACATAATTCTCGTAATCTATGTTGCACCCGAATCTGGAGAAAAAATCCCTTCCGATAATGCCGTCAGTACTTATCGGAAAATCGTCACTCACCATCTGTACCTTGTGTTTTATCGTCTCCTCCCCGAACCTCATCCGCAGATTCGTCGAACCCAAAGATCTTATCACGCCATCCGAGATTCCTGTCAAGTTGCAGTAGTCAACCGGATCCCTCTCATAACCACCCAGGAGCCCCTCCTTACACAGAGAGATATCCGCTCCCGTGTCAATCAGAAATGTCAACGCATTTCCCACACTCACTACCTCAATCTGTACATAGTTCCTGAGATTGGTTTTACGCTAAATATATTCCTAATAATCACATCCCCTCCTCCGGAGATCTCTGATGCACGATCTCCGGATCCTGGAAGTTTCCCTGGTCCTGAACCTGATGTATGTTTCTATTACCTCCGTGGGAATCACGATTCTCACGTCTATTTGCAAATATATTGCCGCCCGTCGTGTTCGAATTATGGACTGAACGACATACCCTAGCGTAATGATTAAGTTTCCCACACTTCCTACATGTCTGTCCAAAGGCTGGACATCTGGCGCCATGCTCCAGGCCACACTTTCCACATTTATGGTTATTTCCATAGTTGCCCTGGCCTGGCTGTGCCTTCTGGACGAATACCTGATTCTGCTTGGCCCTGGCATCTATCCTCTCTGCAATTTGTACCGCCTCAGTGAATGTAGTAACCTGACTTGCATCGATAGTCGAATTAAAAGCTATCCTATTGTTCGTCGGATACCTGTAATTCAGTTAGCTCGGTAATCAAATCCTCTATTCTACCCACGAAGCGTCCTACATCATTGTCCCGCTGAACGATCTTGCTGAGTTCATTCAAAATCGTATTACAACCCCTTTGTGACCTGTATGCCTGTTTAAGCTTCTCCACTAGTCCGCCAATATTCTCTGGTTTGCCTAATTGTTTTATCCTGCTCTGGACTTTTACCTCCAGCCTTGAATTAAACACAAATTCAAAAAAAGCATCCTTCTTTGATGCAGGTATCGTTGATTCCACTAAACTCAAATTGGAAATAAAAGGTGCTAAATCCTCTCTTCTTCCCTAAAAGATTGGGATTAACTTACTAATCGTAGACAATTCTGATAAGTCTAGGTTCTCCATTATTATTCCCTTCCCTTTACTTATATTAAGTTTTCTTAGTCTGTGCTCTTCCAACGTTTCCAAAAACTCCTCCTTCAACTGAACAAATTCCTTCAATTCCTCTTCTTGTCCCCCAAGTGCCTTAATTTTCTCTTCTATTTTGTTTAGTTCGCCTGTCTTCTCAGTAATCGTTTCCTCCGTATAAGGTTTCCCTACTGATTTTTTTGCATTCGATAAAATGGTTCTAAGTTCACTAATTGGAATGTCCATAATTTTTCTTATTATACTTTTATTAGTCTATTTTTCATTCTTCCTCTTTTTTTTTTTTATTACAACTTACTTAATACGTCATTGACTCTATTAAACAAATTTTCTAAATTGCTGGTAGCTACATCTATGAACAAATATTTAACAAAGAACAATATACTTAATATTAGTACTAAGATTGTTGTAACCATACATAGACTTGGGTGCCTAATAATGCATTCCCAAGTTATTCTAGAAAAACGTTCCATACAAATTACTTTAATTATTCAATTATATCTTAAGTAAAATTTGCCACGAGCGAAATCGCTTACTGGCCCTAAGAGTGCTGATCTCAATCGCACTTCTTGTACAAGCTATATATATTTTTTTATATTAATTTTTATTTTTCTTTTCCTGGTGCTGCTTCAACAGGAACTCTACATCCGCCAGCTGGTCCCACAGTTCACAGGAGCGTTTCCAGGGAGTGTTCTTGTTGATCTCTTCTATCAAACGCTGCAACAGCGCCTTCTCCCTCTTCAATTTCTGGATCTTGCCACCTCGTCAGGTTTTCTGGTGTACCGGGGGAACTTCAGGTGCTGCTACGACCTTAGCCTGGATCTTCGTCCTTCTTTTGTATTCTTCAATTGTCAGAGGTTTCGGCCCCAACTCTATGGTATGTCTTTGCGACATTAGGTCCTGCTTAGTTCGGCAGAATTTTGCAGTTAAGCATTTAGTCCCTTTTTTTCGCCTTTGCAGTTAAGCAAGCAATTTAGGGCTGTGCAATCAAGCACTTAAATTTATTCTGCAGTTAAGCAATAGGCAGGATCGCCATGTAATGAATAAGATTATTTCGTTTTCCAGTCCACTCTAAGACTGCCTTTATTTCTAAAATTGTTGCTCTTATATATCTAACATGAGAATCTTACATTATAGTGTAGTGAAGACTTTTCTAAAGTATCTCACTCTAACTTACAATCAATGCCATGTCGCATACACCCGCCTTTCTCATTGGGTGTTCTTCATTTATTGTTTTACCCCTTAATGCATTCTTCTCTCGCATTCGTGTATCGATTCATAACATATACCCCAAATGTCAATGCACCAATACCCGAAGTAGAACAAATGTATTTCCCCTACATTTTCTGGTTCATTGATCCATTCTCGACATTCAGAGTATCAATGCAACTAGAACATTACTCGTGCCACAATCACACACACATACATGATCATATGGAGCGGAGTTCTTTGTTGTGATATTACTTCATATACACCACACAGCAAACCGCACCAAGTGTATGCATGGAGAAAAAGTGTCTGTTTGCATTTGACAATGTTTCATGGTTGCGCTATGTTATGCATACACTACAATATATAGAAACACCAAAGCTGTTTAAAGAAAAACCTGAAAACAGTTTGGAAATAGAATACGAGCCTAGACAAAAAAAAATAACAAAGTTGTCTGAAGAAACCAAAATGATGTTCAAAACCAAAATGATGTTATATAATGGCATCATGATATTTCTTGAAACAACTGTGGTGGAAGAACAACAACATCCACTGCGTCACCACTACCACCATTCACAACTCATAACATCGAAAAGCGGCGTCGATGACGAAACATTGGGGGTCATGCAGATCATTGACAAAGAGGCTTCACCGATGAGTGAGACTCCCGACGCCGAAGGAGTGGACGGATCACTCGCAGCTAAAGTGCATCGTAAACTGAAGCCGAAGGAGTCTGACAAAAACATGAGCCAATGGAAATTCAGATGGCGACCAGAATGGAGTCAAGATTGGGTTCCTGCCATCATAGACCAGTTTTTTAATTTAAATTTATGTTTAGAATTATGTTTTATTCTTCCATTCTTTCTTTTTAATATATTGTAATTTTTATTAAAAGATTAGGAACAGAATTGTATTAATTCGGCTAGATCTAATTATGCTTTCCCAAAACGTCAGCAGGTGGTGATATTTTCATATTCTAGACACACACACTCTATAGTAAAGATTATGGACAAGTCATAAGTTTCCGTATTTTATAGTTTTCTTGGTAACAACAACAACGTCTATATGTTGATTTTATTGTTATCTTGGGCGACCAGCGGTGCACATAGATGTGTCGATGTGCTATAGAAATGTCTTCTCTCTTTTCTTCTTACTTATAAGATAGGTTAAGAATTATTTGGTTAGTCTTAAGATAAGTAAAAAAATTTTGTAAATAAAATTAGTTCCTATTTAGAACTCAAGTCGTTCACATCAGTTTCTATTTGCTGCTAGCTTGGCTACAAACACCCCTATTGTTGATATCCGTACTACCCCAGATAGTATGAGCGTTTTCTTTACTTACTGGTTATATCACATTATTATTACAATATCGTCTCCCAGTATAGGTTAGGTTAGGCTAAGACTGACATCCTGTAAAACAGACTCACATAGACTATTGTGTTACCATATGGACATAAGGGAAAACAAAAGTTATTCCAAACCCCTTCTATTGAACAACGTCTACAAAGATAGTTAAACCCCCAAAGAAATTAGATCTTAAGGTTGCATGCCTCATTCTAGAGAGTTCGGTGTTTCCTCATCCGCAGCTTCTGCAAAAGTCATTATACAAGACCTTCAATCTCTCTGTGCCGTCCAATACGGCAGTGACCCGTCATAACAGACATGGTAATTAGGAAATATATCGACGTGGGGCCAGAATAATTATAGGAACTCCCAACTAAATAATTATAATAATATATTAATGTAGATAATAATTCAATAATTTCTTTTGTTTCAATTATTATTTAATTTCCATTAAGTCAACAAGAATTTGGATTGTCCGCCGCTATTACGCACTGAATTCCGTAGATTCGGTTCAAAGAGAGTATAGGGGCACGTCTGGCGGCAATCCTCCGAGCAGATGGACCATAAAGAGACTTGTTGACAATTTTTCCGAGCATGGGACAGTCAACAGAAGACCTTACCATCGAAACCCTTCAGTTCGGACGGAGGAAACAATCGCTGCTGTAGCTGATGCCATACAAAACAATGCAAGAGTTTCGACAAGAACCTTATCTGCTCAAATGGGTATAAGCAGACAGTCATTGCAGTCAATTATGCACAAAGATTTGGAGTTATTCCCATATAAAATTCAAATGGCCAACAAAGCGAACTCAGCATACTTCCCGATTCGCTTGGAATTTTGCCAGAAGATGCTTCAAATGGTGGAAGAGGACAGAAACATGTTGAACTGTCTTTTCATGTCTGACGAGGCCCATTTCGATTTAAACGGCAACATAAACAAACAAAATTGTCGAATATGGAGTGCTTCCAACCCACAGATACTCCATGAGACGGAATTGCATCCACTTCGTGTCATAGTGTGGTGTGCAGTTTCATCACGATGCATTGTCGGGCCCTACTTCTTCGAAGAAAACGGTCACACCGTTACAGTTACTGGGGGCCGTTACTTGAGCATGTTTATAGAGTTTTTCTATCCAGAATTACGCCGAATGAGAATTTCTTTCAACACTGTGTGGTTTCAGCAAGATGGTGCAACTCCTCATATAGCCCGGCCTGTTATGACAGAATTGCGGCGAAAATTTCCCAATAAGCTGATATGCAGAAAATCCACATTCCGTTAGCCCCCCAGGTCGCCTGACTTTACTGCACCTGACTTTTATTGCAAACAGGAAGTCTACAAAGCAAAACCAAAAAATTTTAATGAACTAAAGCAATCCATTCGAGAAACAATTGCGGCTATTCCCGTCTCAACTCTCCAAGCAGTAATGAACAACTTGTTGGTAAGATGCCGCACATGCATCAACGAGCAGGGGGGGCATTTAAATTTCATTATTTTTAAAACTAATTAAGCTATATTTAATGACATGCTGAAAAAAAAGTTATTTGAGTTTCTTAATGTAGCAATATTCATCAGCCACCCTGTAGTCGGGGGCATGAATTCGTCGTGGTGATGAATGGAGTTCGTCGTGGTAATGAACTCGATTCATCGTAGGGATGAAATGTGATAATCTTGAGGATGAAAGATTTTGGAAACAGAGATTCGTCATGGTGACGAACAAATTCACAAAGAGGTTCATTTCGTACGTTAGCTGGCTTTCGACGAAAAAATAATCGTGATGATGTACAAATTCGTCGTCATGACGAAGCTTTTTCTATCAGTGTAGGAAACTGTTATTTACACTTAACGTATTTACTTACGTTTCGTGTAAGCAAGGTCAACGTCGCCTTATATTCCTGCAAAAAGGCTGTAGGGTCGCGGTGGAGCCTCCCTCCTAAAATTGTCGCTATATATAGCAGTAGTTCATCCAATACTGTTATACGGCATTGTGGTATGGGGGACGGCAACTGACAAACTAACCATCACCAACCTACTAACAAAGGTTCAGAGAACTGCCTGCCTGAGCATAAGCTGAGCCTTAAGGACTCCATATACTGCCGATTAATATTGTGGCGAGAGAAGTTGCAACCAAAGCGGCAATAAGATTAAACTGCCTATCAATGTGGAGGTACAAAAACTACGGTCACATGAGGATATCAAAGTGTAGTGCTATGGTAACCGACCGAGTGGACTATATACCAACGGTGTACACCTTCGAGAGAAATTACATCACTATGATTCCCGCCAGAGATGAATGGGTTGGAAGAATACCAGGTAATAGAAACCATCTCCACTTTTACACGGATGGTTCGAAGCTTGATGAAAAGGTTGGCTTCGGAGTACACTGTGAAGAACTTATTGTGGATATAGCTCACAGACTACCAGATACCTGCAGTGTCTATCAAGCCGAAATAATGGCAATATGGGAAGTCGCCAAGTGGCTGAGTCGCAACATAGTAACCAACACTGGCGTTGTCATTTACTCGGACTGCCATCAATTCTCTGGAGGCAACATCCCTAAATTCACAAACAGCCCTCGACTGCCGCAGATCTCTTAACGAGATGGCTGAGCATTTTAATATACACCTCATATGGGTGCCTGGGCATAGGGATATCCCAGGGAAGTGCAAGGCCGATGAACTTGCTAGGAAAGGGACGACATTGCAAATTCTCATATCAGCCACCCTGAATTGGCATATACAGGGTGGCTGATATGTATTGCAACCAACTTCAGGTTGCTATCATTTCTAAACCGCTAGTCTGATAGCTGACAGATTTATTTCAGTGACAGTTCGTTTTATTGTTTACAAGCTTACAAAAGCATTTTGATCTATTGCATTCAGAAAAAAAGTTGTTCGTGATGGAATTCAAGCGTTTTAGTGTGATTGCTTTATATTTGGGTGGAAAAACACAAGTGGCTATCGTTAGAGCCCTCCAGCATTTAAATGTGAATAAATCTTTTGTTTCTCGTACCATTGCTCGTTACCGTGATACTGCAGTGTTGCATCGCGTCCAAAAAGTGGACGAAAAAAAACGGTAACAACACCAGAAATGATCCGAAAAGTGAAGGCCAGATTTGATCGAAATCCACGCCGCAGTGGTAGAAAAAGTGCTCGTGAGCTGAACATATCGCGAGAACGGATACAACACATATTAAAAAATGAGCTTGGACTAAAGCCATTGAAGTTCCAAAAAGTGCAAGAGCTCACCGATGCACAAAAAAAAGTTAGACTGGAAAGAGCCAAGGAGTTGCTTCGCTTGCACGAAAGGGGCCAGTTACCGAATTTGGTTTTCTCCGATGGGAAGCCATTCCAAATTGAGCAGTTTGTGAACAAACAAAATGATCGGGTTTACTTGCCAAAGAGGTCAGCTGAAAATTTACACCTTCGATTGGCCACCAGAACTCAAGCGCCGCCGATGGTAATGGTGTGGGCCGCCGTAACGGCCGATTTATTCATCGATATATTCATCGACCATGGGGTCAAAATAAATGCCGAATATTATCGGGAAAATGTCCTAAATACAGTATTGAAGCCGTGGGCAGACAAACATTTCGGCCGCAGACATTCCAACAGGACTCAGCACCATCGCACTCTGCACGCGTCAACCAAGAATGGCTTAAAAAGGAGGTTCCTCGCTTCATTTCTACCGCACAATGGCCACCAAGATCTCCGGATCTCAATCCGTTGGACTTTTGCGCCTGGGGCATTTTAGAGAGTAAGGTTCGCACTAAAAAATACCAAAGTATCGATCATCTCAAGACGGCACTTGGCCGGGAATGGGCCAAAATACCGCAGAGCCACTTTCGTGCAGCGTGTGATGGCTTTGTGTTTGAAGGCCATAATTCGTGCCAAAGGTGGCCAATTCGAACAAATCTAAACTGTTTCTAAAATTTTATGTTATTTCCGACATTTTTGCTTTTGAACAATAAAATTAAAAAAAAATAAAAAAATATAGCGTTTTACTTTGTTGCATTACATATCAGCCACCCTGTATTGGTGCGCCACTATCCACGTGCAAGCTTTGGCTTACGCAGTCCAAGGAAAGATGGACAGAAATCGGCACCTGCAGGGTAGCTAGAGAAATCTGGCCAAGGTATGACCTGAGTAGATCAAAATATCTCCTCGCACTAGAGAGGCAAAGAGCATCTATGTTAGTATAAGTTCTGACGGGACACAGCTTGATCGGCGAACACGCCAAAAGATTGCGTATTGATTCCAATGACTTCTGCAGAAGCTGTGGAGATGAGGAAGAAGTGGAGCGCATTGAGCAGTTGGTATGCGACTGCCCCGCTCTGAGTAAACGACGACTGGAATTACTGGGGTCGGCCTTTCTAGGCAGCCTAACAGATCTTTACAGTACCGATATTTGTACTATCGATAAATTTGTATATCAAACTGGTTGGTTTCGATGATGGGCGTTTCAGCCCATGGTAACACTAGGGACCTAAACTGGTCTATGTGAGTTTGTAAAAAAAATATGGCTGCCACCCTAGGTTTTAGGTTAGGGTGGCAGCCGTATTTTTTAACAAGCTAATCAAACTAGTGTTAACTTTTAGATGTGAGAGTCCCGCAATTACCGCATTTGAGTGAATGTTGTTAAAAGCCCCTTCTATGTCAAGAAATGCCACCATAGTGAATTACTTGCAGGGACGATTCGATAGTGCTCAAAAGTTCGTGCAGGGCTGATTCTGTAGACTTGCCCTTATTGTAAGCATGTTGGTTCCCCGACAGGAGTTTTGTATCCAGGTTTTTTCCTAATGAAATGATCTAAAACTCTTTCCAGACCTTTCAATAGGAAATAGGATAGGCTAATTAGTCTGAAGTCTTTTGTCCTAGTGTGTGATATCTTTCGCGCTTTAGGTATGAATACCACTTTGGTATCCCTCCATCGGTTCGGGACGTATGAAAGCCTGATACAGCCTACATAAATTTTCTCCAGCCAGGGGATAATGTACTTTAACATTTTCTGCATTTCTGCTGGAATGATGCCATCTGGTCCAGGTGTCTTGAAGGGCTCAAAGCTGTTAATAGCCCAGCTTATTCTGGATCTCTCAGTCAAGAAGCTAGCGACGCTCGCAGTCCACTCGCACTCTTGTTGGTCCTGCTGATCCTCGGGTTCTGTTACAGAGTTCCCCGGGAAATGTGTGTCGAGCAGTACATTGAGCGACTGCTCGCTCAATGTACTGCTGAAATTCTTCTCATACAGGTGCCACTTTGTCTTCCTTACATTTCTGTGGACGGCAGGTTTAGGTGCTTTTTCCGCGAGTTTGAACTCAATATAATGGTGATCTGAGAATGAGTGGTCGTCCAGTACATTCCACCCAATAATTTTGTCTGACAGCCGGTCAGTAGCAAACGTTACGTCGAGTACTTCTTGTCTGTCTTTAATTGCAAAGGTCTGTTTATTAACTATGTTACAAATACTAAGGTTAGTAGCTAGAATAAAGTCAAGAAGCGAATCACCCCTATTGTTTATATCCGTACTACCCCAGATAGTATGATGAGAGTTCGTGTCTGCGCCAACAATCAGCTCGACCTCGTCAGACGTTGCTTCTTCTACTACTTCCCTGAATAGAGCAGTCGGTACTACAGATTCATAAGGCAAGTAGCTGGGGACCACCCAATATATGCGATTACCGATCTCCAGGCTAGCAGCTGTTTGGTTTTTACCACTTAAATTAGTCAGGAGAAAGATACTTAGATCTTTCCTGGCCAAAATGCAGGTTCTTGGCCAGGAAAGCAGTTTAAAGTTGGGTGTCCTAATACCGCACGCCCTTCCTCCATCTCGTTGGGCTCCTGTATCAGGACGATGTCTACTGTGGACAGGCGCAGCAAGAGAGCCGCTGAGGCTGCTTTAGCGTGATGGAGGTTAATCTGTAGAATTCTTACCATCATTGGTAATTGACAGATTAACATCCACCCCGACAAGGGTGTTATCGAACTCTTCGTCTGTATCGTCGAGAAGCATGTCCCCGCCAGATGCGTCAAAGAGTCCGGAGACTCCCCCCAGCCTCTCTGTGTCCGAAGTAGAGCTTTTGTCCTCAGAGAAGGACGTTACAGATCTTCTGTTAGAGTTGGAGTCACTAGAAATAATAGGCGTGGGTACCTCCGCACTTCCAGAAAGTGCCACGGTGGACGACTCACCTCCTGCAGTGGGAGCTATATCCTGCTTGTATATCTTCGAGACTATAGTCTCGAAGCCATATTGTAGGGTTGCACTCGCACCACCTTGCTGATTCTCCAATTATGGGCCGGCGGACCAGGATTGGAATCTTTTATTATTTCTAAGATTTCAGCCGGGTTGGAGGGCTCTTCTGTAACCCAGGTGATGGCTCTAGTGTGACTAGGGATGTTGTTTTTTTCGACAACATCCAACTGGGCACCCGGCCACACCTCACCCGCTGGACTCAGAGCAGCCTTATACAGGTCTACTGATCTGGCATCACCGAAATATAAGAGCTTTACTCTCCCCTGATGCCATCCTGCATCGTTGCAGATTGGTGGTTTGCCCGGCATTTCTCTACGGACATCGAGGTAATGAGCCATAATGGCTCCATTTGTCCTTGAGGATGGATCCATCCTCACTACTTCTGTCTATAACAGCCATCACTAGACTCTCCTTCGCCACTTCATTGAAGGGCTTGGCGAGTGTCCTGTTGATGGTGACATTAGGGCCTCTTGCCTTTTTCGAAGGCATGGTTTTATCAGGTGATCTGCTTCTTTTGACTTTACCAGCCGTTAACACAGCTTAATTTGTGGCTCTTTTCGCCGACTCAGTGGAATTAGAAGCATCTATGATGCCCTTAGCCCAGGTAAGTGACTCTTTTTGTTTTATGGTAAGAGCGGAAACCTCAAAAGCCTCTAACGTCGTAAAAACTCTGAGCGCTACCCGTGCTCATTGTGCTTCCGTTTTGACGGTCGTACGTGACGATTTCCGGTCACCTTCGGTGATTACTGGGGGCAAATTTTCACCATTTTTAGTTTGGTCGGCTTTGGCTAAGACCAGCGGACGGACAGTCGGACGATTGGGGAACCGCGCTCCATCGGAACATGAAGGCATCGCCGTCAAGCGTCAATAAATAAGTTTTTGTACTTATTTATTTCTTGTTTGTATTAGCCCGTAATAAGTACCACGATGTAGGCCTTCCAGATTTCGTACAAAATTTTTTTGTGAATAGCACGATTGCGTAGTAGACTTCAACAATCCGCTCTGCGATAAACACGTACGTTCACTACGACCGATCAGAAAAAGTGACGTAACTCAAGGTACGGCTAATAGTAAAAAAACGGTGGATTGTGTTTCAGAACTCATGATATATTATTAACATATTGGTAATATACAACAATTTCATGTACTTTTTAAATTATCGTTGAGCACAATTAAAATGCAACTGCGTCTTAAATAATGATGCAACAATATTTCCAAAAAAATATTTTTCGTTTTAAATTTTATTTTATAAACATTTTCTTCATAAACATTAATTGCAATAAAAATACTAATACATATAGGTCATTCTTAAATAAATATTAATCATTCTTAGGAAGAATATGCATATTTATCTTAAGTAAGAAAATTTTATTAAATGTGGAAAAACAATCCATCAGGAAAATTTCTCTAATGGTGATTTCGTTTGTGAAAAATAATGTCACCACATCATGTTGTAACATTTTAAAAATTCCCCCTGCACCCTCTGCAAATTTCGCATTTTGCATGCGCACAATCGAACAAAAATCGGTGGGAGCGTAAAATAAAAAAAATATGAACATATGTATATTAGAGTGGCACTTATTTTCAAAATCAGCTTTTTCTTCGGCGACTGGGCAAAAAAATGTGATATGCGATATAAAACATCTATGCTGAAAATTTGGGAAAAATCCATGACGTGGTGGTTTGAGGTCAAAGTTTGTTTAAATCAGGTGCTTTTTCTAATAAAAGTGTTATATCTTTTTTATTTATGGCCCGATTCCCATCCAAATAGGAGAATATATTGCACATAGTTTAAGCTTAAAATGGTAATAATTTGGGGGAAATCGAACAACTCTATGACATGGCGCAACGAGGTCAAGGGTCAACATTTGTTTAAATCAGGTACTTTTTCTAATAAAAGTGTTATATCATTTTATTTATGGCCCGATTCCCATCCAAATAGGACAATATATTGCACATAATTTAAGCTTAAAATGGTAATAATTTGGGGGAGATCGAACAACTCTATGACGTGATGAATCGTGGTCAAAGGTCAAAATATGTTCTAATCAAATATTTTACAATTATTCTGCACAAGAGATTTGAATGGCTTCAAATAGAAAACCACCATGCTACGCAAATACACTCAACTGAAGCAGTTGTTGGAGTGTTCTTAAAAATCTGCTTGTGTGTATCGTGTAACTGTTGTTCTCGTGAGCACACAAATATAACGGTAAATGAAATAGCTTTGTGGTATGACAAACTATTGAAGAGGTGGTGTTAAATTTTCTTAGTTTGGTTCAATCTGTAGTGGACAGTGCATGTTTGGTGCCAACGCATAATAATTTAAATGTAAAGTGTGTGCTCTGCTTGAGATACATATCCATTTAAAAATGCCATCATTAAGAGATTATATTTACCACATCGGTTACCCCAAGAAAAATTAGTTGGAAGCAAACTACCATCAAAACGAGTTTGTCTTAGAGTGTTATTTTATAAATTGAAATTTAATAAATTTACGATTAAGGAAAGTGTTTATTATGTAATAAAAGAGTGCTTAATTTTTTGGGAAAAGGCTCATATCCCAGTCCAAAATAATGACAAATCAAAAATGAAACTTCAAAAATTGTACAACGACTGGAAAAAATTATTGAAAGATAAAAATAGAAACTCAGATATGTTAAAAAAGAAGGGATGAGTGGGAAGATTCGCTGAATGATTTATTGGATATAGCCCACAATGATGCACTAAATATTATCAAAATCGAAGAGGATAAGCAGTTTTTAATTAAGCAGAGGTCAAAAGGACGCAAAGGTTGCACGTCAGGTTTAGATGTTAAATTGAAAAAGAGAGTAGAGAACATACAACGTCGCGAACTGCGGGAAGAAAAATACAGAAAAAAGGTCTTAGACAGACCATCAACATCAAAAGGTAAGCTTGAATAATACTAACATTGTGTTGTTGTTATTTATTGTTGGTCTGTGCTTTTGTTATTCAGTCAGAATTTACTTTGGTTTGAGACCATATGTTTCATTTAATTTCTGTATATTGCAAAAAAGTAATAGAAACAAATACAAAAATTGGTAGAGAGTTTTTATTGCTTGGTAGAATTGACTGCAGTTTCGATAGACACCACTATATCATCTTCAGAATTCAGTAGCAATAGTGTATGTCTTGAACTTATATCAGATGAAATACTTATGGAAGCAGTAAATTGAATTTAACAAGAACTGGTAACCAAATCCGTATTTTGCCGAATTAAGTCAACATACATAAACTCTCATAACAATACATTTTTGTTTTTTGCTTGGGTTCGCGTCGCGAACCCCGAAAACAAATATAGTTTTGTCAACGGCTAATGCCGACGTCATCGTACCTCATGTGTTTGTATGTGTTGTTGTTATTTATTGTTGGTCTGTGCTTTTGTTATTCAGTCAGAATTTATTTTGGTTTGAGACCATATGATTCATTTAATTTCTGTATATTGCAAAAAAGTAATAGAAACAAATACAAAAATTGGTAGAGAGTTTTTATTGCTTGGTAGAATTGACTGCAGTTTCGATAGACAGCACTATATCATCTTCAGAATTCAGTAGCAATAGTGTATGTCTTGAACTTATATCAGCTGAAATACTTATGGAAGCAGTAAATTGAATTTAACAAGAACTGCTAACCAAATCCGTATTTTCCCGAACTAAGTCAACATACATAAACTCTCATAACAATACATTTTTGTTTTTTGCTTGGGTTCGCGTCGCGAACCACGAAAACAAATATAGTTTTGTCAACGGCTCATGCCGACGTCATCGTACCTCATGTGTTTGTATGTGTTGTTGTTATTTATTGTTGGTCTGTGGTTTTGTTATTCAGTCAGAATTTATTTTGGTTTGAGACCATATGTTTCATTTAATTTCTGTATATTGCAAAAAAGTAATAGAAACAAATACAAAAATTGGTAGAGAGTTTTTATTGCTTGGTAGAATTGACTGCAGTTTCGATAGACACCACTATATCATCTTCAGAATTCAGTAGCAATAGTGTATGTCTTGAACTTATATCAGCTGAAATACTTATGGAAGCAGTAAATTGAATTTAACAAGAACTGGTAACCAAATCCGTATTTTGCCGAACTAAGTGAACATACATAAACTCTCATAACAATAAATTTTTATACCCTACACCACACTGTGGTACAGGGTATTATAACTTTGTTATACCCTACACCACACTGTGGTACAGGGTATTATAACTTTGTGCATTTGTTTGTAACACCCAAAAGGAGAAGAAATAGACCCATCGTTTATTATACCGATCGACTTAGAATCACTTTCTGAGTCGATTTAGCTATGTCCGTCTGTCCGTCTGTCTGTCTGTCTGTCCGTCTGTCTGTGCATGTATTCTTGTAATCAAAGTACAGGTCGCAATTATGGTCCAATCACGACGAAACTTTACACATATCTTTTTTTTGGCCCAAGGACGATCCCTATTGAATTTGGTTAAAATCGGTTCAGATTTAGATATAGCCCCCATATATATGTTAGCCCCGATTTCACATGTAAGCGCTGTAAAAACTTTATTTTATATCCGATCAGTATGAAATTCGGCAGGAAAAGGTTTCTTATTACATGAATGAACTCTGTTAAATTTGGAAGAAATCGGTTCAGATTTAGATATAGCCCCCATATATACATTACCCCCGATTTGACATATAAGCGCTGTAAAAATGTTATTTTATATCCGATCAGTGCGAAATTCGACAAAGAGAGGCTTCTTATTACATGAAGGAATACTGCTAAATTCGGAGAAAATCGGTTCAGATTCAGATATAGCCCCCATATATATGTTACCCCCGATTTGACATGTAAGCGCTGTAAAAACTGTATTTTATATCCGATCAGCGCAAAATTTGGCAGAAAGAGGTTTCTTATTACATGAAGGAATACTGCTAAATTCGGAGAAAATCGGTTCAGATTTAGATATAGCCCCCATATATACGTTACCCCCGATTTGACTTGTAAGCGCTGTAAAAATGTTATTTTATATCCGATCAGTATGAAATTCGGCAGAAAGAGGTTTCTTATTATATGAATGAACACTGTTAAATTTGGAAGAAATCGGATCAGATTTAGATATAGCCCCCATATATACGTTACCCCCGATTTGACATGTAGGCGCTGTATTTTATATGCGATCAGTACGAAATTCGACAGAAGGAGGTCTTTTTACATGAATGAGTATTCAGGGAAGATCGGTTCAGATTTATATTGATTGTTCCTCCTGATTTGGTATCAAACCGCTATAGAAGTTGTATTTTACTTCCGATCATTAAAATTTTCCTGAAAGATGTTTCTCAATTTAGGAACGAACATTGCTTAATTTAGCGATTATCGTTTCAGAATTAGATAATATGTTTCTACCCATTTACCAATTATTCCAAATTATTATGGCAATGACCCTTATCGCATTGTTAGGGAGGTGTAGGGTATTATATAGTCGGCCCCGCCCGACTTTCTGCCTTTCCTTACTGGTTGTTTATACCCTACACCACACTGTGGTACAGGGTATTATAACTTTGTGCATTTGTTTGTAACACCCAAAAGGAGAAGAAATAGACCCATCGTTTATTATACCGATCGACTTAGAATCACTTTCTGAGTTGATTTAGCTATGTCCGTCTGTCTGTCCGTCTGTCTGTGCATGTATTCTTGTAATCAAAGTACAGGTCGCAATTATGGTCCGATCTCGACGAAACTTTACACATATCTTTTTTTGGCCCAAGGATGATCACTATTGAATTTGTTTAAAATCGGTTCAGATTTAGATATAGCCCCCATATATATGTTACCCCCGATTTGACATGTAAGCGCTGTAAAAACTTTATTTGATATCCGATCAGTATGAAATTCGGCAGAAAGAGGTTTCTTGTTATATGAATGAACACTGTTAAATTTGGAAGAAATCGGTTCAGATTTATATATAGCCCCCATATATACGTTACCCCCGATTTGACATGTAAGCGCTGTAGAAATTGTATTTTATATCGGATCAGTGCAAAATTCGGCAGAAAGAGGTTTCTTATTACTCGAAAGAATACCGCCAAATTAGGAGAAAATCGGTTCAGATTTAGATATAACTCCCATATATATGTTACATGTTGACATGTAAGCGCCTTAAAAATTTTATTTTATATCCGATCAGTGCGAAATTCGGCAGAAAGAGGTTTCTTATTACTCGAAAGAATACTGCCAAATTAGGAGAAAATCGGTTCAGATTTAGATATAACTCCCATATATATGATACCCCCGATTTCACCTGTAAGCGCTGTAGAAATTGTATTTTATATCCGATCAGTGCAAAATTCGGCAGAAAGAGGTTTCTTATTACTCGAAAGAATACTGCCAAATTCGGTGAAAATCGGTTCTGATTTAGATATAACTCCCATCTATATGTTACCCCCGATTTTATATGTAAGCGCTGTAAAAACTGTATTTTATATCGGATCAGTGCGAAATTCGGCAGAAAGAGGTTTCTTATTACATGAAGGAATACTGCCAAATTCGGAGAAAATCGGTTCAGATTTAGAGAGCTCCCATATATATGTTACCTCCTGATTTGACATGCAAGCGCTGTAGAGATTGTATTTTAAATCCGATCAGTACGAAATTCGACAGAAGGAGGTATTTTTACATGAATTAGTATTCAGGGAAGATCGGTTCAGATTTATATTAAAGCTCCATATATATGTTCCTCCTGATTTGGTATCAAACCGCTATAGAAGTTGTATTTTAATTCCGATCATTAAATTTTTCCAGAAAGATGTTTCTCAATTTAGGAACGAATATTGCTTAATTTAGCGATTATCGTTTCAGAATTAGATAATATGTTTCTACCCATTTACCAATTATTCCAAATTATTATGGCAATGACCCTTATCGCATTGTTAGGGAGGTGTACGGTATTATATAGTCGGCCCCGCCCGACTTTCTGCCTTTCCTTACTGGCTTTTGCTTGGGTTCGCGTCGCGAACCACGAAAACAAATATAGTTTTGTCAACGGCTAATGCCGACGTCATCGTACCTCATGTGTTTGTATGTGTTGTTGTTATTTATTGTTGGTATATGCTTTTGTTATTCAGTCAGAATTTATTTTGGTTTGAGACCATATGTTTCATTTAATTTCTGCATATTACAAAAAATTTACTGCTTCCATAAGTATTTTAGCTGACATAAGTTCAAGACATACACTATTGCTAATGAATTCTGAAGATGATATAGTGGTGTCTATCGAAACTGCAGTCAATTTTAACAAGCAATAAAAACTCTCTTCCAATTTTTGTATTTGTTTCTATTACTTTTTTGCAATATACAGAAATTAAATGAAACATATGGTCTCACAATAACAAAAGCACAGACCAACAATAAATAACAACAACACATACAAACACATGAGGTACGATGACGTCGGCATTAGCCGTTGACAAAACTATATTTGTTTTCGTGGTTCGTGACGCGAACCCAAGCTAAAAACAAAAATGTATTGTTATGAGAGTTTATGTATGTTGACTTAGTTCGGCAAAATACGGATTTGGTTACCAGTTCTTGTTAAATTCAATTTACTGCTTCCATAAGTATTTCAGCTGATATAAGTTCAAGACGTACACTATTGCTGCTGAATTCTGAAGAGGTAAATTTACCTCATACTGGTAAATTTAATGGTTGTAACCTTTTAGAGAAAAAAAATCGGTCGAAATATATTGTTCATGGGGTGCAGAAATCATATTTTTGAAATTGTGTTGGCAGCTGTATTTAACGAATCAAAAATTGAAGTGGCCACAGGTCCCGAGACACAAATTTTTAAAAAATTTAAGAAGCATTGGCCCATTGTTGACCTGAATAATTATTTAACTACCATGGAATATCTCAGGTTAAAAGAAATAATAGGGGATCAACAGGCCGAAATACTCTCGTTCGCAAATGAAAAAATATTGAATGATTTTCCACGAAGCGATTACAAAGAGTTCCTTGAGCTTATAATAATTATATTACGTGGAACTCCTCCTCGAGGTCTAAAATTTGTGAAACCTGGTGCTAACTATTTAGCAAGATGGATGGCAAAGGTAATATACTGCCTAAAAATGTTGATATTCAGCAACCAATTTCCGGAAGTTACCGAAGAACAAATAAAAGGTTTGGTTCAATTTGCCGGATTTACTATCAACATCAAACCAGTGTAGGCAATAGGCAATAGGCCTTAAGCGATATTGAATTTTTGAGAAAGATGTACAATTACAAATCAGTAAATGTAAACATAGGAGGAAAAGCTATTTCAAAATCATCTCTATTATTTGAATGAGGAATGCGTGGGATTTTCATTATTCGATGAACGAATTGATGATGAATCTAAAGCGAAATTAGTTGCTAAAATGAATTTAAGTATAGCTGAAAAAGCCTGCAGAATGACGATGAAAACATTTTGAAACAATTTAAAATCAACCAAGAAACTCTAGAAGATTTCTTTTCGAGAAACAATTTAGAAATTTCGGAGAAATTGTTTACCAGAAACACAAGACGAGTTTTTAAAAGATTCAATATTTCCGCTGAATTTTTAAAAAATGATCCAAGTACTTGGAAGGATAATAACGAATACATAAGGGGCAAGTATATCGTCGAAAGCTTAAGTGTTGTGAATGACCCAGCGAGACGTGGAATCAAACTGATCCAGGACTATCATGATAAAATTACAAAAGATGAGGTGCAGAGACAACATTTGTTTAAGGTAATTTTTATTCACAATATTAATGGTATTAATTAACACTTGAATTATTTCTTCCCTACTTCAGATTATACAACATTACAGACAACAATACTCGAAGGACGTGCGCTTAGAAAGCTTGAGAAAATAATTTAATTGATTTATTTGCAAGTTACATACAAATGTAATTCTTCTTTTTGTTGAAAAAATCATCAATTTAACTTTTGAGCTCGATGCAGGTCCCTATTTTTATTGCTAGTTTTTCAAACTTTATTGGCATTTTAATCTTCAATTATGTGAAATGTATCCTTCTTTTTGAATTGGAATCGAGCAATAAATACAAGAGACATAGCACTTTTACCAGAGAAAATATGTGATCTCGATGTGCCACGTCATAGGGTTTTTCGATTTTCCCCAAATTATAATCATTTTAAGCATAGGCTATGTGTAATATATTCTGCTATTTGGATTGCAATCAGGCAATAAATAAAAGAGAAATTGGCACTTTTATCGGAGAAAGTGCGTGATTTTAACAAATTTTTACATTTGACCTCGATGCGCCACGTCATAGAGTTGTTCGATTTCCCCCAAATTATTACCATTTTAAGCTTACACTATGTGCAATTTATTTTCATGTTTGGATGGGAATCGGCCCATAAATAAAAAGATATAACACTTTTATTACAAAAAGTATCTGATTTGAACAAATTTTGACCTCAATCCGCCACGTCATAGAGTTGTTCGATTTTCCCAAATTTTCAGCATAAACGTTTTATACCACCTGTTTTTTTGAGTTTATGTTGTTTTAGGTTTTAGTTTCTTTGTATTTTTTAATTTTAAAATTGTTAAGCCTATATTTGTTGCCGCCAGTTGTAGCGAACGGACGTGTTTTTGCAGAGCGCATAGTTTTTTCAACCTATTACGCAGTACCTATTCACCTACCTACAACGCAACCACAAGGTGTTGTTCTTAAAGTGGGGGTTGAATTTTTAGCATCGGTCTCAGGACAGACATTTTGGAAGTAGTCTGGAAGGCCAACATCGACGTACCTAATACGGGCAAATACTGGCTATGGGGGTCTCTCCCAAAAATTTATGATTAACCCTGATGAAGTAAATGATATTACAGTGCAGGGAAAAATAAACCCAGTACCGGCGGAAAGCGTTGATTTACTCGCAAGTCACGTGTCGTTGTTATCAAACAATCATGAGCAAGTAACTTCTACGGGGTTGGGTGCCTCGGATCCTGTAGTCGAAACAGATACAAGAGCACATCTAGCCTTTGGCAAAAGAAACGATGAGGAAAACCCAAGGGGGGGGGGGGTCTCTAAGCAACCCCTGCTTTTAAAAGCTAGTGGGAACTCGGACTCTGAGTCATCAAAGACCCATTCTAAAGGAAAAAAGCAACGTGGCTATAAAAAAGGGTAAGGAAGCACCATCTTATTCCCAAATAGCCAAAAAACATATTCAGGACGAACTACACTATGCCATAATTGATAGAAGTAGTGCGTCTGGCAGAATTCTCGAAGAGCAAAAGAGCATCTTCGAAGATTTGTTCAACACAAAGGTATTGGACCACATTCTCGAATCTAATGATGGACCAACAATCCAAGTAATGAGTTGCACGTTTGAGAGGGGCGTTTTGATGATGAAACTGACATCACAATGCTCTGTCGATGTCCTCGAAAAACTAGTGGAGAGCATCCCCTCACCTTGGGACGGCGCAAAGCTGAAACTGGTAAGGAAAAGCGACATCCCTGTACTAATAAAAACATCTTTCTATGTCAGAGGATGGGCAAGTAAGGTACCCTCAGAGAGCATACTCAGCGTCATTGGCAAAAAAGATTCGAACCTTAAAGTGGGGAAGTGGGAAGTCTTCCACAGGAAAAATGATCCCGATGGTTCTCTCCTGGTGGTAGGCATAGACCCGTATTCCAGGGATAGCATTGTCAAGACAAAAGGCATGGCATTTTTCGGGATTTGGAAAATCTTCTTTAAGATTGAAAAAACCCCCATTGGCAGGACAGTTAAGTCGAGCCCAAACACGAACGTACCGCCTGCAGTGGCAAACGAAAATAGTGAACAGAAAGAAGCGTGTGAGACAATTCCAAAAATTGAGGTGGAAGTGGTCGAGAACTTCGCCAAATTGCCGATAACATTATCAATTTTGCAGAAAGTTCCCAGCAAAGGTGGTGATATGGATATGAAGAGGGGCACAAACACTCAAAACAAAGAGGGAGCGACAAAAAACTACACCGCCTTCCAAGAAGTGGTCTATAACATTACCAAATTCCCGATAATATCACCAATTTTGCAGAATGTTCCCAGTAATAGTGGTGATAAGAATAGGTACATAAAGAATCAAAACAAAGAGGGAACGACAAAAAGTAACACCGCCTCCCAAAGAGGTCTACTTGAAGAGTGTGTAATAGGTAGTAAACGAAAGGAGGAGAAAAACTTACTACCAAATAAGGAGGGAATGCAACCAGATAGGACAGACGACTCCCAAAGGACAATGATTGAGGTCATCCAGATAAGCCTCCACCGGAGCGAAACGGCATCCATTGCTCTGATGGACATAATAAATAAAGGCAGGGTTCATGTTGCTTTGGTCCAGGAACCGTGGACTACTAGTTAGTGGATTAAACCATATGAACTACAATCTTTTCTACGCTAACACAGGTACTCGTCCAAGGACTTGTATTCTGTGCCATAAAGACTTATGCTATCCTTTCTCTCCAGAGTTGTCAACATCGGACGCAACTGTACTGATGCAAGGTAATGGAAGTATGTACCTGGCCTCAGTATACCTGCCATTCGATGCGCCGACATTGCCACCTACGTCGAAATTACAACATCTGGTAAGGGAATCCAAAAATACAAGTAATGTGTTATTAGCTGGTTGTGATGCCAACTCACGCAATATTGCTTGGGGTAGTACTGACACCAATAAAAGGGGACAAGAACTTATAGAATTTTTGAATACTAACGATATCCTAACTCTCAACATAGGCAACAAGGCGACCTTTTTTTAACAAAATTAGGGAAGAAGTATTAGATATAACGATATGCTCAGGGTGGTCTTCATACCTAAGCCTGGCAAGGCGAGTTATACGATGCCAAAGGCTTATCGACCTAGTAGCCTAACTTCTTTCCTGTTAAAAACAATGGAAAGATCATATTGAAGAAAGAGTTACAAAGGCCCACAGATGTTGGTCGTTGTGCAGAAGAGCTATAGGTTCAAAACAAACTTTCTAGTCACGTTCATATTTTATGTATTTTATCAATTTAGCCATTGTTTCGTATGATTTCTTAGTGTTGCCAGGATGAGCAATGGGAATCGACGGTTTCTGATTTCCGTTGTGTAAAAGTACTGCTTTCAAACTTTCTTTACTGCTGTCAACAAGTAACCGTCATTCCTTTCAATTGTATGTTTGATTAAGTTCCTCGAACAATCCGACCCTGAGCAGATCTCATCCAATATTGCTCTCATATTGCATATCATGTTTTATGGAGGGTTACGAACGGCCATAAAACCTCGTCCTCTCTATAATTTTATAATGTCTGACATCAATCCTCATAAAATAAAATACAAGTGCAATGTCTCTTATATATATATATCTCACATACGGCGAATTCAATATACGCAAAATCATCATTTAATAACGAAAAAATATGAAACAAGATTTTTTTGAATTTCCCTAACATTTACAAAATGGCTCATAACTTTTACATTTATTTATAGATTTTTTTAAATAGACGGTGTTTTCTTCTTTAGCATGCTGGCTTTTTAAAAATGATATATTGTTAATGATTATGGTTTTTTTTTTGTACCAGGAAAATGATAACCTACGCCTCTGTAGTGTGGTGGACATCAATGGACAAAAAGTGCAACGTATGTGCTGTCTAGGCGTAAGCCTAGCAATTAGAACCAAGAGCGTTGGAGACTATACTGCACATCCAACCAATAGATATCCATATTCACAAGTCGTACCATCAGAGGATATTACAATCACTGGTCGGTCATATTCAAACAACGGAAATCTCCGACCGCATTCCTGAAGTGCGGCTTACAGCTACCTGTGATTCGTTCGTGCCAGACAGACGCTCCATGGAAAACGGAACACTAGCTCATGCGCCAGTGGGAACCAGTTGCTACACTGATGGGTCCAGGCTAGGAGGCAGGACGGGTCTGGGACTCTTTATTGATGAACCAGAAGTCGAACTTTACTTCCGCCTCCCAGACCATAACACAGTATTTCAATCAGAAGTTCGAGCAATCACGCAGTGTGTTAACTGGCTCAGTAATACCACAAAGCCTAAATATGCCAACATATTCACAGTTAGCCAAATGGCGATCAAAGCAATAACATCGGAAAAGGTCAAATCCAGAACAGTGTTAGACTGTAAAAGAACGATAAATAATTACTCAGTCCATGGACAACTGCGTATTTTCTGGGTACCGGGACACAACGGAGTGATTGGAAATGAACGAGCAAACAGCTCTCTCACATATGGCGAATTCAATATACGCAAAATCATCATTTAATAACGAAAAAATATGAAACAAGATTTTTTTGAATTTCCCTAACATTTACAAAATGGCTCATAACTTTTACATTTATTTATAGATTTTTTTCAAATAGACGGTGTTTTCTTCTTTAGCATGCTGGCTTTTTAAAAATGATATATTGTTAATGATTATGGTTTTTTTTGTACCAGGAAAATGATAACCTACGCCTCTGTGGTGGACATCAATGGACAAAAAGTGCAACGTATGTGCTGTCTAGGCGTAAGCGGAGCAATTAGAACCAAGAGCGTTGGAGACTATACTGCACATCCAACCAATAGATATCCATATTCACAAGTCGTACCATCAGAGGATATTACAATCACTGGTCGGTCATATTCAAACAACGGAAATCTCCGACCGCATTCCTGAAGTGCGGCTTACAGCTACCTGTGATTCGTTCGCGCCAGACAGACGCTCCTTGGAAAACGGAACACTAGCTCATGCGCCAGTGGGAACCAGCTGCTACACTGATGGGTCCAGGCTAGGAGGCAGGACGGGTCTGGGACTCTTTATTGATGAACCAGAAGTCGAACTTTACTTCCGCCTCCCAGACCATAACACAGTATTTCAATCATAAGTTCGAGCAATCACGCAGTGTGTTAACTGGCTCAGTAATACCACAAAGCCTAAATATGCCAACATATTCACAGATAGCCAAATGGCGATCAAAGCAATAACATCGGAAAAGGTCAAATCCAGAACAGTGTTAGACTGTAAAAGAACGATAAATAATTACTCAGTCCATGGACAACTGCGTATTTTCTGGGTACCGGGACACAACGGAGTGATTGGAAATGAACGAGCAAACAGCTTGGCTTCAAAGGGCAGAGAACTTCGAGTAATAAACTTGGAAAATTGGAAACCTTTCGAAGCCACGAAGAATGAGTTGAAGCACTGGGCAGTGATGGCTCACAAAACTGTGTGGAATAGAGCAACTGCAAAGATACTGTGGGGTGACCCAAATGAGAAGAAAACAAGAAGTTTTCTGAAACTAAACAAGATCGAGATTAGTAAGATGATGAGTGTTCTAACGGGACACTCAAGATTACAGGCACATCTTCATCGCATAGGACTAGCAGAAAACGACGAGTGCAGGGCATGCAGGAAAAACATCGAAACGATGGAACATTTTCTGTGTCACTGCCCAGCTCTCACACATGCAAGATCCCGATATATCGGTTCCGACATATTGCCAGACTTGACTCATCTCAAAGGATATGACTGGAAGATACTGATAAAATACGTGTCTAGTACCGATTTTCTGTAACCCGTGGGGTATAAAAATCGTAAATAATGAGCGCACAACAGGCCGAACCACTGGCTTAAGTGTATGTCCATGGACATGAGACGTTTAAACGTCTCCCCTATTCAACCTAACCTAACCTGTTACCCTTTTTCCTTCTGTTTGTTAAATGAGGAAAAAGGGTTTGTTTTAATTTTAGATTTCACAATATTTTAGTTCTCGTTTATTAGTATTTATTAAATTAATGTTTGATAGTTTTAGGGCTTTTTAAGTTCTGGCCCTGTTTCACTACGTCGAAGCAGAAAATCAGACTTTGAAAACAACAAAAACACACATTGCTGCCTATGCAAAGATCATAGGTAGACGATAATATGGTTGTTGTAACTTTCCTTTCTTCCATCGATTGAGTGGCGGTTTGCATGCTGAGGAAAGTCATTTACTTTTTTTACAAATTTACATGGAATGAAGAATGTATGTACAAAATTCATATGGGTCGTTATAATGAATTGATGATCATTATTTTGACTTAACAAATTAAAGAAATAAAATGGACAAGGGTTTTTAAGGGTTGTCCAACATTAAACATTCCGGCCCCTCGGTGATGAATTACCATAAGTTGCCAACAGGGCCGGTAAGTGTATAGCCAATTGCAGTCTGTTGGGCGATGACACCAGGCAAACATGATGTGATAGATCTGTTTCGCCAGAGGTCAGGTAATTCATCTGCGTCTAGTTCGAGGTCAATTGCTGTGTTGCATCGAGGGTTAGGATCAGCCAGGGTGTCTGTTGAAAAGTCTACTGTAGGATCTTCTTCAAGAGGTCGTTCATATGGCTTATGGGGTAAGTCGTTTGTCAGCAATGCTCTGATTTCTCTTTTCAATTTGAAGCGACTTGATTTTCCAGTGGTGCGAAGTTTGACAAATCGAGCTTCGCGATATTCAAAGGTCTCAAAGAGAAGTTGACTCTGGAGATTGGCAGCTATTCGCGATACTGTAGAGTGCAAATTTAGGCTGACTCGACAAGTATGCCACATACCGGGCTCATTCGGGATGGCAATTTTGATTTGAGCGGTGGCAATGAACACCTTGGACCATTTGTATGGTACTGATGATCTGGGAGTCAATCTAACTTCGGAGACACTTCGAATTGGATTTCGTCTTGCTGCTGTTTCTGCGCGATCCACTGAAGAAGGTCTCCCAGTACGTTCTTGAGTACTTGATGTTTGAACTTCACGGTGGATTGGTCGGTCAGTTGAGTGTTTTACAAGGTTTTTCATCTGAGTTGCGAAATGTAGAAGCGTATTATGTTTTTTTTTTTGGCAGATTTGGCAGTTCAGCTCAGTTTGGCAGTTAGGTCTGTTGTGGGAACGTGCAAAGCAGTTAAGGCAGTAAAAGTATTGGCAGGCTACTTCAAAGCGTTCATCTGGACCGAGGCTCAAAAAACGTGAACAGTTCTTTAATGGGTGATCATTTTTGCAGAGTTCACATCAGTATTTCCGGTATGTAGATCTATCGCCTTGGTGGTCATTTTTTGAGGTTCCGGCCTAATTTCCATTCAGTTTGTGGAATTTTGTCATCTCTAATAATAACAAGGTCATGTCACTTGACGTTTTCTTGCAGTCGTTTCCATTTGTATCTTTGATGAAGTTCCTTGAGGTATGCCGTCTTCCAATGTTTTCAGAATTGTTGTGAAGCTATTCTTCAACGTTTCCAACGATCGGCAAGAGTTATATTGTTGTTCGAAAGGTCAGGCTCAGCTGGAATGTCCTGGAGTAAGAGGTGAGATGTCATTTGGGTCATCATTAGCGGGGCTAAGAGGTCTAGAATTTAAGCAGAATTCAATTCGTGCTAAGATCGTAGAAAGTTCTTCAAACGTAAATTTCTTGTTAGGAATTAATTTTCGGACATGCGTTTTAAATTATTTGACTCCTGCTTCACCCGTGTGAGGTGCTCCGGTATGAGGTATGAAGTTCCATTCCAGGTTTTGATGAGCATATTGTTGAGTGAGGTCAGTTTGAAGATTCCTAAAGAGTTCTTGTCGATCTTTGCGTAGCATTTCTGCTGCACCAGTAAATATTGTTCCGTTATCCGAAAACATGTTTGCTGGGCATCCAATGAATCGGGCAAAGGCGGCAAGAAATGCTTGAGTAGAGAGGTCACTGGTGGCTTCAAGGTGGACAGCTTTTGTTGAGAAACATACGAAGATGAATACATATCCCTTTGTGATGAGACATGCTCTTCCGTTGAAGTTTCGTATGTTGAAAGGTCCAGCGAAATCTACTCCTGTGTTAAGAAACGGTCTTGTGAGAATGGTTCGTTCTGGAGATGACGTTGCCATTATTTGGTTTTGTGTTTGCTGAATATGCTCTACCAGAAGTCGAGAAAGTCTTGAATTATAGGGCAACAAAATTGGATGTCTCTCGCTGTACGTTAGTGTTGGAGAGTTTGTAAGTCGTCCATTTGCTCTCATAACTCCACATGTATCTATGAAGGGATTTAATGTTAGAAGTGTGCTACTGAATGCAATACTTCTCCTTTGTGACAAAAGGTGATATTCTTCAGAGAAAGAATGTTTTTTGGTCATAATAATTAACTTGGTTTTGACGAATTTTATCTCTTTGGCTAAGAGGTCGGTTGAGGTCACTCGAAGATGTTGTCTATTTCTTCATGTGTTTCTCCAAAACCGTAAAACATTTGATAGCACACGATATGCATGAGATAAAGATGAAAATCTGTCAAGAGGACCTTCGAAGTTCGTATTGAAGAATAATTTTACAGGTTTCGCTTCTAATGTTGTGTTTGACGGTGCGTTTGATCGTGGCCAGCAGTCGTTAGGAAGTTTAATCCATGAAGGTCCATACCACCACAAATGTTGAGATACTAGGTCGTTGGGTGAACATCCTCGTGTTGCGATGTCTGCTGGACTGTCTCTTGAATCCACATGTTTCCAGTTAGATGTCCCAACTTTATCCACAATTTGAGATATACGATTTCCAACAAAGGTGTTCCAGGTGCACGGAGGTTTATTCAGTCAGGACAAAACAATTGTAGCATCGGTCCAATAATATAAGTCACAAGAGGTCAATTTTAGATTAGGTATCTTGATGATGCTAAGTTTGCTAATAGTAAAGCTCCACCAAGTTCAAGTTTAGGAATTGAGAGTTTCTTTATGGGTGCAACACGGGTTTTCGAGATAAGTAGATGACAAGAAGTTTTAATTTAGTTTTGAAGTCGAATGTATAAGGTCGCGGCATAGGCTTTCTCGGAAAATCCATGAAGTTCGACTTTGCAATCTAGAGTATACTCTATCCAGCGAGGGATTTTTATTAATTGGATGTCAGGACATTTTTGAACGAAGTTCCTCCACGTTATACGGGTCAGAGGGGTAAGTCCGTCATCCCATCCAACATTGTTCAACCAAATTTGTTGCATTATGAGCTTTTCTGTAACAATTATTGGTGGAAGCCAACCGCAGGGGTAAACAAATCGAGCTTTTGCTGATAGATCTTCTCTTTTGGTATTGTGGATTTGATGTCTATTTTTGGTTGTTGAAACTAGAACAAGTCTGTTTTTATAGTCCACTTTATACCTAAGGTCTTGGTTCCTATGGTTTCCGAAAGTTGTAGGCAATCGATTGAGAGAAGTTTGGTTTGCGGTAGGTCTTTGATAACTTCAGGTTCATTAGAAGTCCATTTCATGAGGTCAAAACCCGCTGAACATAAAGCTTCTTGCAATTGTTGTCGTGACTCAATTGCTTCTTCTTTGTGATGTCAGCATTGTAAACATATTTAAAATATCGTCATTTTAAGGTCTGTAGAATGAGGTCTTGTTTGAGCACAGGTCCTGGATACAAGATATCATTTAGACTTTTCTTGTTTGAGGTCGAAGATGATGCATTAAAAACAACCAGAAGTTTAGTAGTCAAACGATCAGGTTTTATTACCGCGTGGTGAGGCAAATAATAATTTGGTGTTTTGTTTATGTCCGCTTGTAGGACTTTTTTCATATGCCCAAGATCGAGGTACTCAAGAATGACTTGGTCATATTGTTGTTTGATGTTAGGTTTTGAACTGAGCATCTTTTCCCTCAGGGCTGCGGAGTCGAGCCAAAACTACTCGAGCCAAAACTACTCGAGCCAAAACTACTCGAGCCAAAACTAAATGGTTCGACTCCAACTCCGGCAGTTAAATAACATAAATTTCTAAGATTATATTTCTACTAAGACGTGAATTCTTTTTATTGAAAATAAGATGTAGCTTTGTTAAAAAAACAAAACAGTAATTAAATAAAATTTTATTATTTATTTATCGAAGCTTTACTTGCAACTAATATGACAATTCATTCAAATCATGACAGAATTTTCTACAATCACTGCCTCTATTTTAATACCCGTAAACCGCAATTTTACGGGTATTATCCGTGGATCCCTTCCGGCATCCAGTATGTTTGTTAGTTATTGTACTCTACACCAATTTATGGTACAGGGAGTTATAACTTTGGTTTTTGGCAGATTTGTAAAAAATAATACAGACACACCTTAAAATATACTGTTCGACTCAGAATCACTAGCAGTCCATCTTAAGTTGTTCGATGAGTATAGGTCAAAATTTCACTACGATCCTGCTGAAATGTAGCAATAAGAACTCTTTCACAACATGGAGGAAACCTACTGCAATTGGTCAAAGTCGGTTCAGATCGATATTGCCCCCCGAATATAAATGTTTCTTTAGATTTGACCTTGAAGCGCTATGGAAGCTGTATTCCACATTCAATCATTTTAAAATAGAGTTTATTTATGCAAGAAATAGAGTTTATTTATGCAAGAACGCATATTGTCGAATTTGAACAAATTCAGTTTAGATTTAAGAAGTTGGTGTACGATATAATTTAGTTGGCTTCGCCAGTCATTGGCCTTTCCTCGCTTAGGGGTTTTTTACTCGCTTAGAAATAGCGTATAGTCTTGCAAAATTCTTATTTTGTAAGCAGCATATTCATCTTGCTAAATTGATCACATATAAATTTAAACAGAACTTTCCTAAAACTGTCTTTAAATAAAAAAAGTCGATAATTTGGTTGACTTTATAGATATTTTGGACATACAAAAATATTTGGTTAAAAGCTTCAAATGTTTTATCCTTCTTTTGTACCAGAATTGTTTTCCCAACAATTTTTGAGTGCAAAAATTCTATCGCATAAATGGTACATTTTGCACAATCCATCTGGGAGTCGACCATAATTTTTCGACTCCGGACTCGGGGCAAATATCCCCGACTCCACAGCCCTGTTTTCCATTCGGAGATATTGTGCCATGGCAATGTTTCGAGAATGTCCGATTTCTTCATAATTTTTAAAGGGTAGGGTAACGATGTGAGGTCGAAGATGAAGGGCTAATGTCAAGTCCAATGAGCATGACGATTGGTTGACTTATGTAAAAATGAGGATCGTCGAACTTATTGAAGAAATCGATGTCTAGGTTTTTTGGTGAAAAGTTTAGCGGTAAGGTCTTCAAAACTGGTGCTAGGACGTCTAATTTGAAGCTAGGATCCACCCGAGAACACAATGTGAAGATGTCAGCTTTTTTTGACGTTTCAGTGACTGTGGGACTCAATCTTGAGACATGAACCAGATTTCGCTTGGCCGGAAGTCTATGTTTATTCTTCAGTTTGTCAGAGATAAATGTCGATTGGGATCCTGAATCAATGAATCAATCAATGAATGATCGCTCTTGCTTCGTATCTCTGACCATTCGGTTCTATTTCCACAATGGCTGTGAAAAGCAAGGTCTCTCGCGACTGACTTGTTGATGGATGTCGATTGTCATCACGTAGAGCTAAAGTTGTGATATTTGATGAATCAAGGGTCGATGTGGACAAATTTTACAAGTAAATTTGCTTTTGCACTCCTTGACGCCATGGTCGTTTAGGTGGCAATTGAAACATGTTTGTGTAGTTTTGACTACGTGAATTCTGTCGTTTATGCTTTTTTTTTCTAAAAATCTACGGCAATTCCTCAGAAAGTGTGTTTCCTTACGAAATTAACAAGTCATTTGGTGGAAATTCTGAGATCTGTGGAAGGCTGAAGGTCTGGGGTTAGATCCGTTAGGTTTAGCATTTTGTCCTACATTGGTTTGAAACGAATTTATACGTTTATCTTTGGGATGATTTCTAATATCACATACTGGATGACTAGACTTGGATGTCGAAGGTTGGAAGTTTGCAACAGATTCCAAAGATTTAAACCGTAGAGTCAAGAAATTGTCGAAATCGTTCCACGTATGCATGTGTGAGCTATCATCCAGCGCATTCTCAAATTCTTCTAAATAGTTTCTAGGCAATTTCAAGGAACAAAGGTAGATAAGAATTGGATCCCAGGTCTTTGTGTCAATCTTTACGGTCTTCAGGTTTTGAATACATCCACTCCCTGCTCGTTGGAGTGATTTAAGGGATGAACTAGAATTAGTTGTTACAGAAGGCAAATTAAATAATGTTTTAATTTGTTCATTAATTTGCATCCGTTTATTTTCGTAGCGGTCACTTGGGTTTTTCACGCGAGGTCAAAACCGTCATTGGTCAAAGGAACTAAAGAAATAATTGCTCTTGCCTCACCACCTGTTTTTTGGTTTAAGTGATACAACTTTTCAACATTACTAAGTCTAGGATTCTGTATGTAAATGGGAGAAAAGAGATCGCGAAACGTCGGCCACGTCTTATAACTGCCATGGAAGATGTCTGTATCACAAGGCGGAAGTTTTATCGAATATGGGGTTGAGTTTGAAAGTACTGTTTCATTAAATGTTGCTCTAGATTCATGATTTTTTTCAACTGGGGTCTGTGGAGCGGAGTGTATCACGTCTATTTCTGCATTTATTGCGCTGAGGGAATTTTTATATGCATTTAATGCTGTTTTGTACGATTCACGTAACTTTTTGAGGTCGATTGGTTTTTCTCCTTCTGGAATTTTGTAATCCCTACATTCTTCGTAATGTCGTTTAACTTGAGTCCATAAATAGTCTAAATGTACTCGCAGGACTTGTAATGCATGTACGTTGTCTTCGGCAGTGCACCTGGCTTGAGCTTCCTCAAAATCAACTAGGTCGTTATACGAATTGGTGAATTTATTAAGGAGATCCATTTTAGTTTGAAGGTCAAAGGTAACAGAATGTCAAAATATTAGAGGTCTTTTATCCGCCAATGTAAGAAAAGTCAAAAATGACGAGGAGGAACAAATTGTATTCCTAAAAATTCCCCGGAGAAATATTCAAAAGATCAGATCTGGCAACTCTCGGTTTGGGCAGGGGACAAATAAATAGTAGAGGATGGGAGCAAGCAGTTAATTCCAGTAGAAAGTGATTTCTCGTTCAATGGAAGTCAATTGTGTGTATGTATGTGTGAGAATATTGGTGTGAAGAGTATACTCTTCTTTTTAAACCCTACACCACACTGTGGTACAGGGTATTATAAGTTTGTTTCACGGCAGATGTTTGTAACACCTGAAAATAACACAGCTAGACCCACCTTAAAGTATACCGATCGACTCAGAATCACTAGCTGAGTCGATTTAAGCATGTCTGTCCGTCCGTCTGTCCATGTAAAGTTGTTCGTCGACTACAGGTCGCAATTTCACTCCGATCGTTCTGAAATATTGCAGTTTAGAGTATTTCGCAGCTGTTAAGATCGCTATTGAATTTGGTTGAAATCGGTTCAGATTTAGATATAGGTCCCATATATATCTTTCGTCCGATTTGGCCCTTTAGTCCTATAGAAGCTGTATTTTACATCCAATCGTTTTGAAATTTAGAATGGTAGAGTTTATTGATCCACGAACCAACACTACCGAATTTGAAGAATATCGGTTAAGATTTAGCTATAGCTCCCATATATATGTTTCGTCCGATTTGGCCCTTTAGTCCTATAAAAGCTGTATTTTACATCCAATCGTTTTGAAAGTTAGAATGGTAGAGTTTCTTGATCCATGAACCAACATAGCTAAATTTGAAGAAAATCGGTTAAGATTTAGCTATAGCTCCCATATATATGTTTCGTCCGATTTGGCCCTTTAGTCCTGTAAAAGCTGTATTTTACATCCAATCGTTTTGAAATTTAGAATGGTAGAGTTTTTTGATCCATGAACCAACATTGCCGAATTTGAAGAAAATCGGATAAGATTTAGCTATAGCTCCCATATATATGTTTCGTCCGATTTGGCCCTTTAGTTCTATAGAAGCTGTACTTTACATCCAATCGTTTTGAAATTTGGAATGGTAGAGTTTCTTGATCCATGAACCAACATTGCCGAATTTGAAGAAAATCGGTTAATATTTAGCTATAGCTCCCATATATATGTTTCGTCCGATTTTGCTCTTTAGATCCAATCGTTTTTATACCCTACGCCACAGTATGGTACAGGGTATTATTTAAGTATAAAATGTCCCAAAAGTAAATTTATGTAAACAATTTATACATGAATTACAAAATTTATATATCAGAGTTATTTATTATTACGAGAGTGGTGTAGGGTATTATATAGTCGGCCCCGCCCGACTATAGCCTTTCCTTACTGGTTTATTATTATTATTACTATTATTTAGCAAATCGACGTAAGTCGCAAAAGTCAATTTATTTCAATATTTTTTTTAAAATTTCAAACTTATTCGATTGTTGTTTCTTAATTGTTGTAAAATTTTAAACAAGGTCACAAATTTTCACTGTTTCTAAATGCTTTTAATACTTGTAGAATTTTAAACTTTTACACGTAGGTCACTTTGTTTTTGTCACTGGTTCACTTGGTGTCATTGAAATGTAATATTTTTTTAAATTATTTTTTTTTAATTATGTAACACTTATTCGGTTCGATATGGACCAAATGTTTGTGAGTTTGTGTTATTTTAGGTTTTAGTTTCTTTGTATTTTTATACCCTACACCACACTGTGGTACAGGGTATTATAAGTTTGTTTCACGGCAGATGTTTGTAACACCTGAAAATAACACAGCCAGACCCACCTTAAAGTATACCGATCGACTCAGAATCACTAGCTGAGATTTAGCTATAGCTCCCATATATATGTTTCGTCCGATTTTGCTCTTTAGTCCTGAAGAAGCTGTATTTTACATCCAATCATTTTGAAATTTAGAATGGTAGAGTTTCTTGATCCATGAACCAACACTACCGAATTTTAAGATTTAGCTATAGCTCCCATATATATGTGTCGTCCGATTTGGCCCTTTAGTCCTGTAAAAGCTGTATTTTACATCCATTCGTTTTGAAATTTAGAATGGTAGAGTTTCTTGATCCATGAACCAACACTACCGAATTTGAAGAAAATCGGTTAATATTTAGCTATAGATCCCATATATATGTTTCATCCGATTTGGCTCTTTAGATCCAATCGTTTTTATACCCTACACCACACTGTAGTACAGGGTATTATTTAAGTATAAAATGTCCCAAAAGTAAATTTATGTAAACAATTTATACATGAATTACAAAATTTATATATCAGAGTTATTCAATATTACGAGAGTGGTGTAGGGTATTATATAGTCGGCCCCGCCCGACTTTAGCCTTTCCATATTTATTTGTTACCATTTTTTCCTTCTGTTTGTTAAATGAGAAAAAGGGGTTGTTTTAATTTTAGATTTCACAATATTTTAGTTCTCGTTTATTAGTATTTATAAAATTTATGTTTGATAGTTTTAGGGCTTTTTAAGTTCAAGTTATTTTATGTTTGAATTCACAATTAATTTTTATTTAAAAGAATGGCCTCTTTATTGTTGCCGTTGTTGAAAAATGACTAAAAAGTTCTGGCCCTGCTTCACTACGTCGAAGCAGAAAACCAGACTTTGAAAACAACAACACACATCGCTGCCTATGCAAAGATCATAGGTAGACGATAATGTGGTTGTTGTATGTTTCCTTTCTTCCACCGATTGAGTGATGGTTTGCATGCTTCTCTGCTTTGAACAAAGTATGCAAAAGAAGGAAAATTAATAAATTGAGGAAGGTCATTTACTTCTTTTACATATTTACATGGAATGAAAGAATGTCTGTATGTATGTACAAAATTCATATGGGTCGTTATAATGAATTGATGATCATTATTTTGACTTAACAAATAAAAGAAATAAATTGGATAAGGGTTTAAAAGGGTTTAATAATCCTTTTAAATCTTTTCTTTTGCTTATGCACAGTAGCACACAATCGCAACATTAAATAATTAATCATCTCTCCAAGTTTCCAACACTTCGTCGGTACGAATTCTTTGTGTTACAAAGGATTCCTTAAAGTACAAGATTAACCGATTTAAACATTTCAGCACGAACATGGGTTATCATTAGACCGTTATAAATCAACCCCATAAATTTTATCAGTGGCTAATAATTTCTCTCTGCGTTCCTCGCACATTACACCCATCATGTCTTGTATTCGTTTGTTACAACCAACACCACTTATAATAAGAACATCATTTCTTTTCTTGCAATGAGTAGCAGAGGTCTGCTTTTATGTATTTGGCTTAATCAACATCATCAGCATTCTTCCGTTTACTGGGATCAGCAATTTGCTTCTACTACATGGACAATTTTACAAAATGTCTGTCCTCCTTTGCTAATTGTTGGATATCATAGACTGGACTAGATAATTACCAAAGGCGATGTCAATGGTTCCCCGAAAACGCGATAACATTTCTTGGAATAAGCAATCACTTGCGCAATCCCACCAGTTATAAATCATATGATGTTGCCAACATATGATTAAAACCCAACAGGGGCTTCTGCCGCAATAAGGACAATGTACGGGCACTACGGCTCCAACCTCACATCACATCAAGTTCTTCAGGCCGCAATTGTGATTATTTCATAGCAACCATAATTAGTTCACGATGGTGTTTTTTGCTGTCGCTTTTGGGACGAAACCTTCCCCGGATGATAACCTCGATGCCAAGTTTTTTATTAACCAGTAAGGAAATGCTGAAGTCGGTCGGGGCCGACTATATAATACCCTACACCACTCTCGTAATATTGAATAACTCTGATATACAAATTTTGTAATTCATGTATAAATTGTTTACATAAATTTACTTTTGGGACATTTTATACTTAAATAATACCCTGTACCACAGTGTGGTGTAGGGTATAAAAACGATTGGATCTAAAGAGCCAAATGATGAAACATATATATGGGAGCTATAGCTAAATCTTTACTGATTTTCTTCAAATTCGGTAGTGTTGGTTCGTGGATCAAGAAACTCTACCATTCTAAATTTCAAAACGATTGGATTTAAAATACAGCTTCTATAGAACTAAAGGGCCAAATCGGACGAAACATATATATGGGAGCTATAGCTAAATCTTAACCGATTTTCTTCAAATTCGGTTGTGTTGGTTCATGGATCAAGAAACTCTACCATTCTAAATTTCAGAATGATTGGATGTAAAATACAGCTTCTACAGGACTAAAGAGCAAAATCGGACGAAACATATATATGGGAGCTATAGCTAAATCTTAACCGATTTTCTTCAAATTCGGCAATGTTGGTTCATGGATCAAGAAACTCTACCATTCTAAATTTCAAAACGATTGGATGTAAAATATAGCTTCTATAGAACTAAAGGGCCAAATCGGACGAAACATATATATGGGAGCTATAGCTAAATCTTAACCGATTTTCTTCAAATTCGGTAGTGTTGGTTCATGGATCAAGAAACTCTACCATTCTAAATTTCAAAACGATTGGATGTAAAATACAGCTTATATTGAACTAAAGAGCCAAATCGGACGAAACATATATATGGGAGCTATAGCTAAATCTTAACCGATTTTCTTCAAATTCGGTAGTGTTGGTTCATGGATCAAGAAACTCTACCATTCTAAATTTCAAAACGATTGGATGAAAATACAGCTTCTATAGGACTAAAGAGCCAAATCGGACGAAACATATATATGGGAGCTATAGCTAAATCTTAACCAAATTCAATAGCGATCTTAACAGCTGCGAAATACTCTAAACTGCAAAATTTCAGAACGATCGGAGTGAAATTGCGACCAGTAGTCGACGAACAAATTTACATGGACAGACGGACAGACGGACAGACATGCTTAAATCGACTCAGCTACTGATTCTGAGACGATCGGTATACTTTAAGGTGGGTCTAGCTGTGTTATTTTCAGTTGTTACAAACATCTGCCGTGAAACAAACTTATAATACCCTGTACCACAGTGTGGTGTAGGGTATAATAACACAATAATAAACAAGCCGTAATTTCTTTATTTTCAAACTATTCTGTAATTGAGTATGAACTTATTAATAACACAGTTTTTGAAACAAATTACCTTAATCATATGTTTTTATCCGCTCACCTTATATGGAGGAAGGTATATATCATCCGCTACCAGCCAAAGTGTGACCCGTATAAGACCCAAAGTCTGTTTGGAGGAAATACGGTTTGGGTCATTTGAGCAATGTCCGTCTGTTTGTTTGCTGGCTGGAGCGCACGATAACTCTCGAAAGGTGTAACCGATTGACTTCAAATTTTGTACGTGGTAATATTTGTTTCTATCTCCGGCTAAGCCATATTGGTCCACTCCTTCTAGTACCTCCCCCACGAAGGGTTAACATTTAGTGAAATACTAATTATTTAATATATTCTATACTACTTACTCGAATCTTCTAAAAATTGCAATTGGAGAAAAGTGGGCGTTATTGCCACGCCGCTTTTGGTACCTCACACACAAATGGATTATATTATTGCAATTTAAATTTATAAAAGTAAGAAAGTTTCAGTCGCGTAAACCGACTTAGGATACTCTCACTTTGTGAGTAATGGAATATTACACGAATTAATCTGTCAATTTGTGTTGGAGGTACCAAAAGGGGCGTGGCAAATTAATCAGTTTTTTCCTGGTGATAGCGTCTAAAAAGCTAATACTATGTGTGAAATTTCAGAAGACTTCGGTTACTTCTTTCGAGAGTTAACGTGCGCACCAACCAGCAGACAGATGGACGGAAATTGTTCAAATGTATTAAAATGACGCAAAACGTATTTACGCCGTACATATTAGGACCGATGGTGAGGGTATTCGTAAGTCGGTTTACCCAACTGAACTTTCTTACATGTTTACCAGTAAGATATATCTATGTTTTTAAGCTTCCATTATATTATTATTACTTATTGTAATAACCGTTCCCAACATTTAAGAAACTTCCACTGATGTAAGAGAAAGTCTTACGTACGTTGAGCTAAGTAAATCAAACTATGCACATTGGGGAATTCACAAAAGGAAATATTTCTTAACCAGACCAGAAACTATTAAGAACAAGTGAAGAAGTAAATTTTCAAATGCATAGTGTCATAACACCGTAATATATATAGGAATTAATATATAAATTTATTATTTTTAGTTATTGACATCAGGAATCAACGTAGGCGAATTATAATTCCAAAAAGTGGATTTTTTTTAAGGTTTTACGAATCTAGCTTTACGATTGCAGACAATGTGGCTCAGTTTCGGAATTTACGTAAAATATAGTAAACACTTCAAAGTTATTTTTTATCGATTAGACCCAGAGGCTCCGGTCTGTCCCGGCAAAAATCTAGGTCTTTGTAACTCGGCTTTTCCCTGAACCGTAAATTTAGAATATAAATTTATTTTGTATTGTAATTCAAATAAGTAAATGTTATACTTTTTTCAAATAACCTTTTCTAATAAATGTTTTTTTAAAGTTACTTCAAATCTTCATAACTTTTGGGCATATTTCTGAAATTTGATAGACGAAAAAAGTTAAGCGCACTTAAATATTTTGAGCCTGTATAGCTTCAAACTGTACAATGGCGGTATTATTTCCCTTAATTAATTTTTTACGCTATCATGATAACATGATTAAAAAATGGGCCAGACCAAAAAAGAAAGATTCTGATTGATTTGTAAAACGACTAATTATACAAATTTTATTTTTAGTGTGGTCGGATGGTGACACAAAAAAGCTTTTGGACCTTTATGCCAAGTACATGCCCCAAATTGGGCCGCTAAAAAATTTTAAAAGAAAAAAGGAAATGTTGTGCTATATTGTTGAAGAAATACCAAACAGAACTGGCAAGCAGTGCGAAGAACGCTAGACGGTTTTGAGACGGAAAAAAGTGGCAATAATAACAGCGCTTCTGGATCAAAAAGGCAGATGGTCGATGTTGAGCAGGAATTGTTTCAAATAATGGCTCTCGACGATTCAATTGAACCAGAAATTCAAATCAGCATTCAAAAAAGTATTAAAAAGGAAAAATGTGTAGAATCAGTATTACCTACAGAAAAAAGGGTGACTACCAGGAACCGAGGATCTGTACAGGAAACATTATTAGAAATTGCTCAAATGAAAGAGGAGGCAAGGGAAAGGCGGCATAAAGAAAAGATGGATGCTGTAAGAGAAATTAAAGTACCGATACAAAAACTTTTCCAAGAAATGTAATTTCGTAACATTTCGTAAGACTTTTAGTATTAAAAATACAAAATTAAATAAGTATTCCCATTTATTCTTAAAAAGTAAAAATAAATTTAAAAGTTCAAATAAATTAATCTAATTTGTAATAATAATGAATTTTAATTTGCCAAAGCAAACAAAATGTCTTTCACTTCATCTCGTTTTACTTGTCCTAACTGTGTTAGCAAAATGCCCCGTCTGTCCTCGCCTAAAGGTTCATCGAATTCGTCTTCGATGTCGGGAATATCTCCCTCATAAAAATCGTTTCTGTCGATACAAATGTTATGAAGAACACAACTTGAAATTATGAATTTTACCATGGTTTCGACGTTGTGAAAATCCAAACGCATTAGTTGTCGAAAGCGACATTTTAACACACCAAATGCTTTCTCAATTTTAACCCGAGTTTGGCAAAACATTAAATTGTATTTTTTTTTTTTGAGATTCGTTCAAATTTCCATAATCTCGATATGGCGTCAAAAGATATTCCCTAAAAGAATAAGCTGAATCCCCGAGTAAATGATATTTCGGTGAACATATGGCCGGTAATTTTTTTGAAATAAAAGACAATTTTAAAATTGTAAACACGTCAAGGAATGGCAATTTCGAAACACGTATTCCTTGCATGGTTATATATACCGTATCATGTCTGTTGGTATACGTGGATCGAATTTTGTTTTTTGGCCTTCTTACGGATCTAAAACTTCCATCCACACAACCCAAAACATTTAGGTTAGGTTAGGTTGTATGTAGAGAGGAGACGTTTAAACGTCTCATGTCCATGGACATACACTTAATCTTTTTATACCTCACGAGTTACAGAAAATCGGTACTAGACACGAATTTTCTCAGTATCTTCCAGTCATATTCTCTGAGATGAGTCAAGTCTAGTAATATGTCGGACCCGAAATGTTGGGATCTTGCATGAGTGAAAGCCGGGCGTGACACAGAAAATGTTCCACCTTTTCGATGTTTTCTCTGCATGCCTGCATTCGTCGTTTCCTGCTAGTCATATGCGATGAAGATGTGCTTGTAAGCTTGAGTGTCCCGTTAGAACACTAATCATCTTACTAATATCGATCTTGTTTAGATTCAGACGACATGTTTTCTTTTCATTTGGGTCACCCCACAGTATCTTTGCAGTTGCTCCTACTGTTGCTATTCCACACAGTTTTGTGAGCCATTACTGTCCAGTGCTTCAACTAATTTTTCGTGGCTTCGAAAGGTTTCCAATTTTACAAGTTTATTACTCGAAGTTCTCTGCCCTTTGAAGCCAAGCTGTTTGCCGGTCATTCCGAATCACTCCGTTGTGTCCTGGTACCCACACGGAGGAAAAAAACGGCCTCGGTAACATATTGTCCCAAACATATTTTGCAGGCAACATATATATGTTTGGAGCAGCTCCCAAACATATTATGTTTGGGGTAGCGGTAATGTTACCAAACATTTATATGATTGTATGCAAACATATATATGATTGTATGTAATCATACATATACTTATGTCCAAACATATATATGACTGTATGTAATCATGTATATGATTATATGTAGTCATATATATGATTGTATTTAATCATATATATGATTGTATGTAATCATATATATGATTGTATGTAATCATGTATATAATTGTATGTAATCATATATACGATTGTATGTAATCATATATATGATTGTATCTCTTCTACTCTTCTCGCTCCTTCATGAAACTATAACGGTTCACAGCAACAAGTAACCTAATGTAAATCGTCACTCACTACGTCAAATACAGAAATACAATAACAACAAACAGTAATACACACTTTGCTTCTGAAAAGTAGTTCATGAGTTTTTGAGTTTTCTGAAAATTACTAAATTTTGAGTTGTGTCTCTTTAAAAGAATTTGTGCAATGTGCATAGCAAGGCAAAACTTCAATAGTACAGTGTACTCTTCACTACTGTACCCGGGGTCATTTCAGATGAAAACAATTTGTTAGTGCGGGAGTGTGTTTGTTCAAAGAACATGATAAGCCCACATACATACGTACATACATATGTATGTTGGCAAAATAATTTATGTGGGGCAATAAAACGGCGTCAGTATTATAGAACGTTTTGTAAATAAAATATTTTGAAGTAACACACATTCCTTTTTAAAAAAATTAATTATGCACCAAAATAATTGTGTTTTTTAATGAATAACCTCAATACATCTTTGATATCATATTCTTTCTTTTATTTTGAATTTGTTGTACGTGTTAAAACTACAACTTATTTCTTGGAATTCGACATTCACCACACATATTCAATAAAAAACCCGACCTTAAACTCGACCGGGCGGGTAAGCATCATCAAATAATAAAAATACCCTTTGGTGTCGGTGCCATTCCTCCTCATACACACGGTTACCATATACATATTACCCCTCTTTGCACAAAATTATGAGTCATATAATTGGGCTCTCAGAGAGTAATACTCTCTAAAACTCTAAAAAATATGTTCTAATATATTATTTTGCCAAAAATATGTTAGGACACAATCATATCGTTTTTTAATATGCTAGAATTTTGCCCCAAACATATTATGATTGTGTGCAAACATAATATGTTTACCCACAAACATATATATGATTGTGCCCGTCCCAAACATATATATTATTGCATCCAAACATATTTTTTTCTCCGTGCAGCAAATGCGCAGTTGGCTGAGTAATCATTTACGTTCTTGTACAGTCCAACACAGGTCTGGATTTGACCCTTTCCGATGTTATTGCTTTAATCGCCATATGGCTATCTGTGAAGATGTTGGCATATTTAGGCTTTGTCGTGTTACTGAGCCAGTTCACACACTCCGTGATTGCTCGAACTTCTGCTTGAAATACCGTGTTATGGTCAGGGAGGCGGAAGTGAAGTTCGACTTCTGGTTCATCAATAAAAGGTCCCAGCCCCTTCCTTCCTCCTTGCTTGGACCCATCCGTGTAGCAGCTGGTTCCCACTGGCACATGGTCCAAAGTTCCATTTTCCCAGGAGCGTCTGTCTGGCAGAAACGTATCACAGGTAGCTGTAAGCCGCACTTCAGGAATGCTGTCGGAGATTTCTGGCGTTTGAATGTGACCAACTAGAGATTCTAAAATCTTCTGATGGTACGACTTGTGGTCTCGATTTATCCATTCACCCATCACTTGTAGACGTCTTGCTGTGAGGGCTGCCTACTTTATACGGATGTCTATTGGTTGGATGTGCAGTATAGTCTCCCACGCTTTTGGTGCAGTTCTAAAAGCCCCGCTTATGCCTACATAGACAGTACATACGTTGAATTTTTTGCAAAGGTATTACGTTACACTTCTTGTCCATTGATGTCCACCACACTACACAGGCGTAGGTGATTATTGGCCTAATCACGCTTATTTTACCTTTTTAGTTACAGCTGTCTTATTCAGGAATCGAGGCCGGGTAAACCGTGGGATCTTCTTATGTCTTGTAAATAGACATATTTCTGTTTTGTCTGGGTTAACATTTGATCCCCTTGGATGTGCCCAGTTATATGCTATGTTAAGTGCCTCTTCAGCTCTTCTGCATAATAGATTAGGATGAAAGCCCCTTAGAAGTATTACTACGTCGTCTAGATAACAGACTGGTTTAAGTCCTTCATTAGTGAGGGCTTTTAGGAGAATGTGTATCGTCGTAACCCATAGAAGAGGCGATAAAATGCCCCCCTGATGTATACGACGATTTACCTTGTCTATAATTTTTACGTCATATGACCCACAAATAATCCACCTATTCCTTAGCATATTGTTGATCCAGTTTTCCAGCGCCCGGTCAACCTGAAACTCGTCTAAGGACTGGATAAGTGTATCGGTCTGTACATTGTTAATTGCGACCTCAATGTCTATGCAAACAGCAAGTGTATACATTTCTTTACTGAATGTGCACTACCTCATGCAGAGCCGTTTCCACTGATCTTCCTTTTACATAGGCGTGTTGTTTGAATTTTAGCCTATCATCCGCTATTTTACTTTTCACCATGTTATCAATTATTCGCTCCATTGTTTTTAACAGGAAAGAAGTTAGGCTAATGGGTCGATAAGCCTTTGGGGTCGTATAACTCGCCTTGCCAGGCTTTAGTATGAAGACCACCCTTGATTCCTGCCAGTTTTTTGGGGTATACGAATGGGTTAGGCATGCAGTGAACACTCCAGCCAGATGAGTTGATACCAGATCCACCTCATTCTGCAGAAGTGCTGGAAATATACCATCCGATCCCGCAGCTTTAACGGGAGAGAAACTTTTTATCGCTTCTTTAACCATACCATCTGTTATATCCGTAATAGGTACTTGATGCAATACATTTTCATTCTGTAACTGTTTCTCTGTTGGTCCAGCATTACCAGTCGGAAAATTAGTTTTCATCAAGAGCCTTACGGTATCCTCTATAGTTTCCATCCTTTTACCCGTTTCATCCACCAGAGTTTCGGTTTGGACATGAGTTTTTGAGAGGAACTTTTTCATTTTAGACATGCTGTTAACGCTGTCTACCTGTTCACAGAAAAGCCTCCAGGAGTTACGTTTCGCCGATCTAATGATTTTATTGTATTCTTTGAGTCTTCTGTGGTAGTCATCCCAATATACTGATAGCTTTTTACGTCGAGGTCTGTTATACAGTCTGCGGACATCCTTGCCAATCGAGCGAATTTGCCCTTTCATCCAGGGTTTCTCAAAGGCAGATTTCATTTCTCGAAGTGGGCAACTATCATCGCATGATTTTACAAGAGCCTCGGTAATCTTCTTCACATTGATATCAATGTCTTCTGCACATAGATAATCGCATGTATGCTGCCCCAATCGATTTCTAAGTAGATTTCCGAAATTAGTCCAGTCGGTCTTAGCCTTATTAAGGAAACGTATTGGGTTTGGCGGTGGCCGTGCAATTTTAAACCTTATATAACGGTGGTCTGAATAGGAGTGTTCATCCGAAACTCATGAATCGCATCAATAAGATTTTCTGAACATATCGTTCCTAATTTTGTTAACAAAGGTTGCAGTGTTTACTATGTTAAGAGTTATGAGGTCATTTGTATTCAAAAATTCGATAAGGGCGTATCTCCTTTTATTGGTCTTAGTACTACCCCAAGTGATATGATGGGAGTTGGCTCCACATCCAGCTAATAACTCATTACTTGAGTGTTTGGATTCCACCACAAGACGTTGTAATTCCGAGGTGGTGGCGAGGTATGTGGCAATGTCGGCGCATCGAATGGCAGATATATTGACGCCAGGTACATATTTCCATTACCTTGCCTCAGCACCGTTGCGTCCGATGTTGACAACTCTGGAGAGAAAATAAAACATAAGTTTTTATGGCACTAAATACAAGTCCTTGGACGAGTACCTGTGTTAGCGTAGAAAAGGTTGTAGTACACATGGTTTAATCCAGTAACCTTGTTCCTATTTGTCCATGGTTCCTGGATCAAAGCAATATGAACCCTGCCTTTATTTATGATGTCCATCAGAGCGTTGGATGCTGTCTCGCTCCGGTGGATGATGATCTCAATCACTGTATTTCCAGTAAAAGTTTATTTTGGGAGTCTATCCTATCTGGTGGCACTCCCTCATTATTTGGTAGTAGGTCATTCTCCTCCTTTCGTTCACTACCTACCCAAAACATTTGGGAATCCAGATATCTGCAATAAATAAATTAGGCGATTTAAAAATGTAAACAATAGTACGTACTTTTTCAAATTCTTCGGCCACAATTTCCTTTTTCTCACTTGTAATTGGAAATCTAATTACTTCTGGTGCCACATCATTCACTTGTTAAGACATGAGTGTGTGGTTGAAAGAGAAATGTCAAAGAGATTTGAGACTTCTCTCAACGTTGTCTTATTTCCGCAAAACCTACAATATGTAATTATATGATTACACTTCGATTTTTTGTTTGTTTTACATGTCTTGCCATAAAAATGAAAGAATTGTTTTCTCCGTAGATAGTTGTTGTCTTCCTCCCTGATAAGACCTTTCGAAGAAGAAGTTTCCAACAATTCGTCGATGACATTATTTGTTAATAAAAATACAGCAGGTTTTTCATATTGTTTAAATTTTTTTTGGCGGTCTTTGCTAATGAATTCCTACAGATAAATGACAACTTTTTTTAATAAATGATAAACAAACAAACATCTGTCAGACTGTTGACGTTTCCATACCTAAACTATTGCGCAGCCATTTAGTAGTACATTATGAATGTACGCTTTTATTTAGGTTTGGTTGTGAAGTCTGCTTTTAGACGGTGCAACACTCCACACCGTGGACTGAGCTGAGTGCGGAAAATGCGATATTTTCGCATTTGCGGAGTGCAATAATTTTACAAACGAAATCAAAACCCGTTCACACGGCTTCACCATTTTTACTAACGAACCTAAAAATTCGGTTTCAGTGTAAAATGTAGAACATTTTTTGCATATTTTTGGCCAAACGAAATCACCTTAAGTTACAGCAAATGATTCAATAAAATCTTCATTTTAAATTTTAAGAACAAAATTCACACCAAGAGTTTAAGTAGTCTCTAATCTAGTATAATCAACAAGTAAAAGCGTCAAGGTCGGCCTGGCCGAATCTTATATACCCTCAACCATTGATAGCATATGAATTATTTCGAGCACAAATAAAGTCATATTACAAAATTTCAGCCCGATTCGTAGAGGGACCTTTGTATGGAGGCTATATCAAAACATGGATCAATATTTAGAGGTGTTATACCCCCCATCCTATGGTGGAGGGTATACAAATATGGTAAATGTATAGTAGAACAGTAGGAATCACACTAAGTAAGATGCTATATATGGGGGATATATCGAAATATGGACCGATATTGAATTTGTAATGTCGTCCCTTTCCTAGCAAGTTCATCGGCTTTGCAGTTCCCCGGGATATCCCTATGCCCAGGCACCCATATGAGGTGTATAGTAAACTGCTCAACCATCTCGTTAAAAGATCTGCGGCAGTCGAGGGCTGTTTGTGAATTAAGGGATGTTGCTTCCAGAGAATTAATGGCAGCCTGGCTGTCCGAGTAAATGACAACACCAGTGTTGGTTACTATGTTGCGACTTAGCCACATGGCGACTTCCCAGAGTGCCATTATTTCGGCTTGATAGACACTACAGGTATCTTGTAGTCTGTGAGCTATATCCAATCTAAGCTCTGCACAGTGTACTCCGAAGCCAACCTTTTCATCAAGCTTCGAACCATCCGTGTAAAAGTGGAGATGGTTTCTATTACCTGGTATTCTTCCAACCCATTCATCTCTGGCGGGAATCATAGTGATGTAATTTCTCTCGAAGGTGTACACAGTTGGTATATAGTCCACTTGGTCGGTTACCATAGCACTACACTTTGATATCCTCATGTGACCGTAGTTTTTGTACCTCCACATTGATAGGCAGTTTAATCTTATTGCCGCTTTGGTTGCAACTTCTCTCGCCACAATATTAATCGGCAGTATATGGAGTAGGGCTTGTAGAGACTCGGTCGCTGTAGTCCTTAAGGATCCGCTTATGCTCAGGCAGGCTGTTCTCTGAACCTTTGTTAGTAGGTTGGTGATGGTTAGTTTGTCAGTTGCCGTCCACTATACCACAATGCTGTATAGGACGAACTACTGCTATATATATAGCCAGTGGACGATTTTAGGAGAGAGGCCCCACCGCGACCCTACAGCCTTTTTGCAGGAATATAAGGCGACGTTGGCCTTCCTTACACGTTCCAACACGTTAAGTCTAAATAACAGTTTTCTATCTAGAATTATTCCTAAAAATTTTGCACTTTCAGAAAAGACTAGATCTGTTCCATTTATCCGAGGTGGAGGGTCCACATGTGGGACTTTATTCATCCTAGTAAAAGGAACCAATTCTCTCTTGTTTGGGTTTACGCCCAAACCGCTGCTTCTGACCCATCTAGCAAATTTGTTCAGAGCCACCTGTAGAATGTCTCGGAAGACGTTTTCGAATTTGCCACTCACTGCGATTGCAACGTCGTCTGCATATGCCACGACCTTGCAGCCACAACGTTCTAGATCTAGCAGGATTTCATTCAACGCTAGGTTCCAAATTAGTGGAGACAGTACTCCTCCTTGTGGGGTCCTTCTGTTTACAGACCTTGTTAGAGTTGTGGACCCAAGACATGCTGTTATACGTCTTCTGTTGAGCAGACTTTGAATTAGTCTAAACAAACTAGAGTTAACTTTTAGATGTGACAGTGCCGCAATTACTGCACCTGAGTGAATGTTGTTAAAAGCCCCTTCTATGTCAAGAAATGCCACAATGGTGAATTCCTTGAAATGCAGGGACGATTCGATAGTGGTCACAAGTTCGTGCAGGGCTGATTCTGTAGACTTTCTCTTATTGTAAGCATGTTGGTTCACCTTGTAGCGTGATTACAACAGACGGACGGACGGACAGTAGAGGTGGAGTGCGATTTCAACGAAAGTTTGCACATATCTTTTTTTTTGACCCACAGATATATAGGGTGATCTAAGTAGAGGTACTTTTTTCAATAGCCTTTATTTGACAGATCACGTTGAGTCCTGTCATGTTATTTTTGTTGAGTATTGTTTGGCATTTAATCATGGAAAGACGTTCGCCAATTGCGCTAAGTCCATTTTTTTTAAATCCAAAAAAAAATAAACACATTCCAATCGACCCACGACTTTTACACCCATGAGCAATAGTTTAGCTCTCGTTAAGAGCTATCTTTTTGCCATTGACAGATTCCCGATCCGACGTACCGGAATCATCGGTCCATATTTCCTCAAAAATGATGCCGGTGAGAACGTAACGGTCAATGGCGACAGTTATCGTGCCATGATAACCGACTATTTGATGCCTGAAATTGAAGCTCGTGATCTCTGCGACATTTGGTTTCAACAAGACGGCGCCACTTCCCACACATCGTATCAATCAATGGATTTATTTGGAGAGCAGATAATTTCACTTTTGGGCCGGTCGATTGGCCACCAAGATCGTGTGATATAACACCGTTAGACTTTTTTCTGTGGGGATATATGAAGTCTAAAGTTTATGCGGACAAACCCGCTTCGATTCAGGCCTTGGAGCAAAACATCACGCGTGTCATTCGCCAGTTACCAGTCGAAATGCTCGAACGAGTCATCGAAAATTGGACTCAACGGATGGACCATCTGAGACGTAGCCGCGGCCAACATTTGATAGACATAATCTTAAAAAAATAAATGCCAAAGAATGTTCTTTCAAATGAACTTCGAAATGGATCACCCTATATTTCCCATAGATATGTACCTCCGATTTCACATATATGCACTGTGTAAGCAAAACTTGTTAACCCATCTGCTTAAAAATCGACCGAGAGAAGTCTCTTGATACACTTGTCTAGTAACCAAGGATGATGTATACATATGTAGAAATAAACAATCAAAATTCTGGAAGGATTTTGACGTCACTTCTTGCGAGTTCAACATATTCAACAATCAATCGACAACTCGTTGCAAAATAAAAAAATATATTATTGTAAAAATATATATTGATTGCAAATTTTCGGTCGTTGTCGAAAAGTAACGCCTTCACGAGGTTTAAAACAACTTTTTTTCGGGTACCCTAAAGTAGTCAATTAAAGAACAAAAATATTGTTTTAACGTTTATTTTCGATTTTTAAACAGATTTTTTATTTGTTTATATTAATTTTTCGGCGTTTAGTCACGTTTTCGAGTATTTGCTGTTTTTGTAGGCGGGTTTAGCTAAATAATACATACACCCTACAGCAGGTAGTCAGGGCTTTCAGACGATTTGAGACATTTACAGGGTGGCTGATATGTAATGCAACAAAGTAAAGCGCTATATTTTTTTTAATTTTTTTTAAATTTTATTGTTCAAAAGCAAAAAATTTCGGAAATAACATAAAATTTTAGAAACAGTTTAGATTTGTTCGGATTGGCCACCTTTGGCACGAATTATGGCCTTCAAACGGCCGACAAAGCCATCACACGCTGCACGAAAGTGGCTCTGCGGTATTTTGGCCCATTCCCGGCGAAGCGCCGTCTTGGGATGATCGATACTTTGGTATTTTTTAGTGCGAACCTTACTCTCTAAAATGCCCCAGGCGCAAAAGTCCAACGGATTGAGATCCGGAGATCTTGGTGGCCATTGCGCGGTAGAAATGAAGCGAGGAACCTCCATTTTAAGCCATTCTTGGCTGACGCGTGCTGAGTGCGATGGTGTTGAGTCCTGTTGGAATGTCCATGGTCTGCGGCCGAAATGTTTGTCCGCCCAGGGCTTCAATACTATCTTTAGAACATTTTCCCGATAATATTCGGCATTTATTTTGACCCCATCGGCCGTTACGGCGGCCCACACCATTACCATCGGCGGCGCTTGAGTTCTGGTATCCAATCGAAGGTGTAAATTTTCAGCTGACCTCTTTGGCAAGTAAACCCGATCATTTTGTTTGTTCACAAACTGCTCAATTTGGAATGGCTTCTCATCGGAGAAAACAAAATTCGGTAACTGGCCACTTTCGTGCAAGCGAAGCAACTCCTTGGCTCTTTCCAGTCTAACTTTTTTTTGTGCATCGGTGAGCTCTTGCACTTTTTGGAACTTCAATGGCTTTAGTCCAAGCTCATTTTTGAATATGCGTTGTATCCGTTCTCGCGATATGTTCAGCTCACGAGCAATTTTTCTACCACTGCGGCGTGGATTTCGATCAAATCTGGCCTTCACTTTTCGGATAATTTCTGGTGTTGTTACCGTTTTTTTTTTTGGACGCGATGCAACACTGCCAGTATCACGGTAACGAGCAATGGTACGAGAAACAAAAGATTTATTCACATTTAAATGCTGGAGGGCTCTAACGATAGCCACTTGTGTTTTTCCACCCAAATATATGTAAAGCAATCACACTATCACGCTTGAATTCCATCACGAATAACTTTTTTTCTGAGTGCAATAGATCAAAATGCTTTTGTAAGCTTGTAAACAATAAAATAAACTGTCACTGAAATAAATCTGTCAGCTATCAGACTAGCGGTTTAGAAATGATTACAACCTAAAGTTGGGTGCAATACATATCAGTCACCATGTAACGTGCAAAATCTACTATTTTCGTGCAACTTTAAAATTGTTAAGCATTTTTTGGCCCTAAACGATTCAGTGCTGCTCTGATTTCTCCCATTTTTAATCTTTTTCGAGATTCAAACGTGAATTTAGTTGGGTTTTCTTGCTTTTAAGTCAGTTTTGTGCTTTTTCGTAATACAAAATGTCGGTTACGCCTCTTGATTTCTTTATCAGAGCTTCGGACGCTCTGGTAAAATTTAATACACATTTTAATGAATTGAAAGATGAGGACCACGATATATATAGTCTCGAAGTTCGAAGTACAGAACTTAGTAATGTGTGGGCTAGGGCCCAAGAGACTTTCGAGGCCTGTCTGAATCATTTTAAAATCTCAGCAGATACGAAAACCGTACAACTCGATTCTGTCCAGCAAATACGATGTTTCATATCAGTTGTATATGGATTGCTTGTCGGCCATTAAAAGGAAGTTAGCTCTGCTCCGTAGTCCGCGCAGGTCCTCTTCTCGATCTTGGGTTGTTAGTTCCGTTGTACCAGATTCCGTGCTCCTTTTGCCTTTCCGATTATCGACGTTGAAACGAGTTCGGGTCTAAAATCAATTCAACGTGGAATTAACGCTTGCCTTTCTGCGATGTCTATTTATGACGTCCCCACCGAGAATTGGGATCCGATTTTGGTGTTCGTCTACCTTAAGCGATTACCAAATATAACCACAACGCTGTGGAAACAGAGTGTGCAAAATAAATCCGCTCTATCTACGTGGAAAGATTCTCTTCTACTCTTGCGTGTCTCCGGGATATAACTAGGGGTTATAGCTGCCTGACAGGAAGGTCAAAGCTCACTTCACGGGTGCTAGTTCTTCTTGCGCTTCTTCATCGGGTACTTCCAAGTCGACCTCTAGTCATACTTGCCCGATCTGTCGAAAGCAGAATCATCTTCTTCGCGTATGTGCGAAATTTCGCAAAATGTCGGTCAATTGTTTATCCAGGTCCCATGAATTTAAAGATTGCACAAGCAGAAATTCTTGCGCTTTGTATCAAAAGCTACACCATACGTTGCTTCATCGCGATTTGTCTTCGACTCCGGCTAATGCTCCAAGTACTCCTACTCCCAGAACAATGACGAATTCCGTTTCCAATTCTGAAACTGCCCGTCAAGACCTTCAGCCATCGTGTGATTAAGGCCCTTCTACGTCTGCTAACGCATATTCCGCCGCCATAAATTGACAAACATTCCATGGTAAATATATACCATAATGGCGTTTTACACCCTGCCCGAGCACAGATCGACCCAGCATCAGATGCATCATTCATTTCGGAACGATTGCAAAATCAGTTGAACCTTACGGTGCTTTATACGAATGTCACCATATCTGGCGTCAGTCATGCTGTTTCGGCTACTTCCCGAAAACTTTGTCGTATTGAGATTCGAAATCCGCTCGATATCTCCGTTCGTTTGGAAATCGTTTTATGTGCCATCAGATTTAAAAACGCGACTACCTAATATTCAACTGGCAGATTAAAACCTATTTGACTGTCGCCCGGTTGACATTTTGATTGGTGCAGATCTATATCCCCGAGTTATTTTAGAGGGAACTCACCAAGGTCTGCTAGGCTCATTGCTTGGTCAACAGACAACCTTCGGCTGGGTGATAACCGCTCCGACGTCCTCTACTCAGGTCCACACCTTTGTGACAACCACATCAGTGGATGCCATAGCGACTCCTGCACTGGCAATTGCGCCAATTAGGACTGCTGTGAAGTCTACGATTCCATAGTCATTACCTCACATCACGCTTTCGGCGCCGAGTTCCGGGACCCCTTCGGTTTCCGCGTCGAACGGGGCTTCGAAGATCGGATTCTCGGAAGTGGATGAGACGTCGGTGTCCATCTCTGAAAAAACAATATCGATTTCCGCGATTCGGGACAAACGCGAAAAACAATGCCGGGTTTGCCAAAAACTTCACCCTCTTCGATCTTGTCGAATTTTTCGGGCTATGTCATTAGAGGCGAGACTTCGGGCAGTCGTTCAATATCGGTATTGCGCGCGCTGTTTCGCATATTCGTATCTGATTCGTGACTGTAGAAGCCCTCATAAGTGCCGCGAATGTCAGGGGGATCATCATAATCTCCTGCATTCCGTCCATAAAAAGGCCTCGTCACAGGCTTCTTGTCACAACCGCGCTCCGCAACTATCTCGCCAGCAGACGAATTCGCATATTCAGAATCACGCACTACACCATATACGATTGGGTACAGTGAGTATTTGGATTTAGGTGGATTCCTGTCGTTAAGGCTTAACTCCACCGTGCTCTAAACACTCGGGTGAATACATGCGTCGACCAGCGCCCCCACGCACAATGTGCATGAGTTCCAATCAATTCCGTGTTTCTGGCCACTTTTTCCCTCCTCCATGGTTAGGAGCGGAGCCCATCTAAAACTCCTGCCATTCTAGGGTCATGGCGCCCGGTTGGTTTGCAACTCCACATCCGAGACCATTCTCTCCCAGCGATTTTGGTTTAAACCACAGCAACCACGTTGCACCCAACAGGGTCCTCACCAATAGTCAGGCCGGTACCTGCGTACCGAGGGCTTTCCTGACTCCCGTGGTACCAGATTAAGTGTTCTGGTCAGACGGCGTAGCCGAAGATACTACCAGTTAGACTCCAGAAAATCTAGGACTGGTGACCAGTCTTGGATCACTGTCCAGCCCCCATCCTGAGAATAGATGGGAGCTATAGGATTCGTAGATCCAAAGTGGATCACAGTCCAGTCCCCATCCTGGGAATAGATGAGGATTATAGGACTTGTAGATCCAATCTGGGATCACTGTCCAGTCCCCACCCTGAGAATAGGTGGGAACTATAGGATTCGTAGATCCCCACGATTGGGTACAGCCGGGGGTGTGCAACTGCTACGGAGAACATCACCGATGGAGCCCCTGGCTCTCATGGCCCCCTTGGGTCTACCAATAAACTACAGCCCCCTGGCTATGATCCCCTTGGATCAACAAATGCAACCCCTTGGTTCGCAAGGTCCCCTTGGGCCTCCAAAAACACAAAGAGCCCCTAGCTCACAGTCACCTTGGACTTTGTTTTTGAAAAAAATTGTTTAAAAAATAACAATAATGAATAAAAAAAATTAAATTAATATAAAAAGCTCACAAGAACTGCATTATACAGCCTTTTCTTTACTTTAAGCTTTATTTAATTGCATCATCCATCGGTGTTAATTACTTTTAATTACAACATCCACTGATGTTGCAAGGTGGCCGGCAATGTTTAAGCCAAAACTACATAAAATTCTTCCTCACATCGTACAATTAACTCCTTCAGATCAGCTTACTCTTTTATAAATCCTTACAGAGTAATTGCCTTGATCTTGACGAATGATTTTACTGGTTATTTGAGTATTCGCTTCTTTCGTCATCTGGGTATGTTTACTTTTTAACGAGTAATAACTCTCTCAACACGCTTGTGCTTACATCCAAACCACCATCTTGTCCTTACAAGGTAATTTTGCTTTCAATAAAGCTTATTTATTTAATTTATGAAAAAACTTAACACCCCGTGTTTTATTTCTATTTATTTTTCATAAAACCCTCGCTCACGGCGAAACAGTATCGATAGTGAAAAAAACTATCGATATTGACGCAAAAAATAAACTATCGATAATGCTTTCGATAGTTTGACAGCTCTAATTTCAATAGTTTTACAATGAGTACTTATTGTGTGATTCGCTTGATAGTTTTTTTGTGTGAACTCCACCAGCGGATGTTGTTTAACAAGGATGAGTGATGCTATCTTAGCTCATTCCATAATGGAGTGCGGTTTGAGGTTTCTGGTGAGTGGTATTTCGATATAGTGGCAGTTTCGACGTGTATGTATATCTTTAATGCGTCATATAGGGCCTTAGGTACGAAATTTCTCATGACACTTATTATGATTGAGATTATAGTTTCTCTTATTAACACCTACATTTAGATTACACCATACATTAAGATGCACCCGAGAATCTTGCTGGCCCCTGGCAAAGGCCGAAAGCAGATCACATTACCTTTCATCCAACACTATAGCCTAATCTTGATAATAACAAACCACACTCTTCACAACATTTGAAATACTTTGAATGCCTTCTTCCCTAGTGGACCGCAAACGATCAAATTTGCTTGACAAGCAAGGTAACAATGTAAGTGAAAATGTGAGTGTATGTGTCGTAGGTGTGACTCACGTGTCAGTGTATGTGTGAACACGTACACGAGTTTGATGTCAAGCAATTTGATCGTCTGCGCACCCTATTATAACTGACGTGACTCCGGGCAAATGACATCCCTGAAGTTGTTGGGTTGAGTACGGGAAATTCACCCAAAACAAACCGCATGCCGTTGTTCATGGTTTGTCAATGGCACCATTTTTCCCTTTGATCACTTTTAACTCCGACTTCAATTTTGACTTCCAGTATTTCATTTACTGCATCCATATGATGCTTTTTCTCATTACGACCATAAAGATTCCTAAAAACTATGATACTTTTGCTTTAACAACATTTAATTGTATTGTCTGAATCTTTAGAATTTATATTTTACTAGCTGAACCAGGTCCACTTCATTACCCCAGATTTCCGATCCCGTCCATTTCGGGACCTATGACGTAGACTGCCACACGCTAACAAATTTTGCAAAATATCTAAATTTTAAAATTTCGCTTAAATGGGCGGGGCCACCCCCATTGGTCCGATCCCGCCCATTTCTGGACCGAACACGTAGACTGCTACCAGATACATATGCACAAAATTATAGCACTCTCGCTAACAAATGGTACAACATATCTAAATTTTAAAATTTGGTTTATTTAGGCCACACCCATTGGTCCGACAGTGCCCATTTTTTGACCAATCACTCAGACTACCACCATATGTACAATATAACAGCACAAATTGTGCAAGATATCTCAATTTAAAAATTTGGCATATGGGCGGGGACACCCCATTGAACCAACCCGCCCATTTTTTAATCAATCATGTAGATTACCACCAGATACATATGTACAAAATTGCTGATCCCGTCCACCAATACTGCCACCAAATATATCAAATATCAGCATTCCCCGAACTAATTGTTCAAAATATATAAATTTTATAACATGGCTCATATGGAAGGGGACACACCTTTTGGTCCAATCCCGCCCATTTTTGGATCAATGATGTAAACTTCCATCAAATTAATATTCACATAATTACAGCACTCTCGCTAACAAATAGATATCTAGATATCGCAATTTCAAACTTTGACCTACTAGTATATGGGCTGCGCCATTTGTACGAACCCGCCCATTTTCCGATCCCGTACATTTTTCGACCAATAACCTGGACTGCCACCAGAAACGTATTCACAAAATTACAATTTCGCTAACAAATTGTGTATGATATCTCAATTTCAAAATTTGGCCCATTTGGACGGGGCCACGCCCATTGGTTCGATCCCCCCATTTTTTGACCAATCACGTAGACTGTTACCAGATACATATACACAAAATTACAGCACTCTCGCTAACAAATTGTTCAAGATATATCAGTTTCTAAACATGTCTCACTTGGGCGGGGCAACGCCCATTGTTCCAATCCCGCCCATTTTCGAAGCAATCACGTTGACTGCTGCCACTAACAAACTGTGCAGATTTAAAATTTGGTTTATATGGGCGGGCCACCACCATTGGTCCTATCCCGCCCATTTTTGGACCAATCACGCAGACTACCACCAGATACATATGCACAAAATTACAGCACTCTCGCTAACAAATTGTGCAAGATATGTCAATTTAAAAATTTGGCTTAAATGGGCGGGGCCACGCCCATTGGTCCGCCCATTTTTAGACCAATCACGTAGACTACACCGAGATACATATGCACAATATTACAGCAAAAATTGTGTAAGATATCTAAATTTCAAATTTTGGCTTATATGGGCGGGGCCACGCCCATTGGTCCGATCCGCCCATTTTTAGACCAATCACGTGGACTGCCACCTGATACATATGTACAAAATAACAGCACTCTCGCTAACAAATTGTGCAAGATATGTCAATTTAAAAATTTGATTTATATGGGCGGGGCCACGCCCATTGGTCCAATCCCGAAAATTTTTGGACCACTGACGAAGACTACCACCAGATACATATGCACAAAATTACAGCCTTTTCGCTAACAAATTGTGCAGGATACTTTAATATCAAAATTGATTTCGCCCATTTAAAAAAAATTACAGCACGCCCGCTAACGAATTGTGCAAGATATCTCAATTTAAAAATTTTGATTAAATGGGCGGGGCCACGCCCATTAGTGCGATCCCGCCCATTTTTAGACCAATCACGTAGACTACACCGAGATACATATGCACAATACTACAGCACTCTCGCTAACAAATTGTCCAAGATATGTCAATTTCAAAATTTGGTTTAAATGGGCGGGGCCACGCCAACTGGTCCAATCACGCCCATTTTTGGAGCAATCACGAAGTCTACCACCAGATACATCACAAAATTGCAGCACTCTCTCTAACAAATTGTGTAAGATATCTCAATTTCAATATTTGGCTTATATGGGCCAGGCCACGCCCATTGGTCAGATCGCGCCCATTTTTAGACCAAACACGTAGACTGTTACCTGAGACAGGTACACAAAATTACAGCACTCTCGCTAACAAATTGTGAAAGATATCTCAATTTCAAAATTTGGCTTATATGGGCGGGGCCACGCCCATTGGTCTGGTCCAGCCCATTTTTGGACCAATTACGCAGACTGCTGCCAAATACATATACTTTTTTTTTTTTTTTTTTTTTTAACAATTGATTTTATTTACAATCTATCCTAGGATAATAAGCAAATTAGATTACAAAATTTTACAAAAATGACAGAGGTTATGTATCTCCACTGAGATACATAACATATAAAAACAAACATTATATGAAGTTAATTGACGAATTTGTAAAAATTAAATTTGATGAATTAATGACTATTACATATGTACAAAAATTAGATCCGATATGGAAGGTCTAAAATGTGGCGGCGCTTCAGTCTTCTAGTCTCATTTGAACTATCTAATAAGCAGATAGCAGAGGGGTTGATATGATGGCTGAGTCTCTCCAAGTAATTCTCGCTGAATCTATTAATTTCTTCTCGAACAGTCGGTATTGATAAATCAAATACATATACTTAAAATGTCAGCACTCTCTGTAACAAATTGTGTAAGATATCTCAATTTCAAAATTTGGCGTATATGGTCGGGGCCCCGCCCATTGGCCCGATTCCGCTCATTTGTGGAAAATTCACATAATCTGCTACTAAATGCATGCACACAAAAGCTACAAAATTTTCTCAATATCAAATTTGACCGATATGGGCTGTTGCACGCCCACTTGACATATCGAAAATGCAAGTATCCTATTTTCAGCACCCCCTACACATTCTGTGAAAATTTCAAGAAGATCGGGCCAGCCGTTTACACGTCTATACGAATCAAACAAACAAATATACGAACAAACATACCCACAAATACACAATCTCTTTTATATATATAGTTAGATAGATATTGCACTTAAGCGTTTGGCACATCGGTCCATGTTGTGATATAGCCCCCATATAAAGCTCCCTTCTGATTAGATTTGACGCTTTAGGGGACGCATTTTTTAATCGACTATGCTGAATTTTAAGCATATTTAATCTATGTTGAGTTTAATGATTATATTTTTATTAATAAAAAATAAATAAAAAGTTACCTGTAATGTTGACAATTCGCGTATGAACTCATTTCCGCTTCTGCTCATATAATCAAAAAGCACATTTTGCTGAGCATTTCTGTTCTTATCAACAAACCCTTCAACGGTATATATAACATCTCCGGCGTAATGTTTTATTCCAAACTCCGTTTCCCAATGTCTCTTATCGATACCTTTAAGGTAATGTGAATTCATCTCAAATTCGGTGTGCATATTATTTAAATAAGCTGTATCCGAACCCTTAGGCATGTGACATTGTTCTGTTAGTAGCTTAAAAATACACCTTGGTGGCCGCTCAATGAGTTCCAGGCAGGGTGAGTTGTCCTCGAATGCAACGTGTGTATATATTATTTCCTCCTTTTGGTACTGTTGAAGAAATAAACGGGTGTGATTGTATATCAAGTATACTTAAATATATACAAGGTGGCCCAAAATGACCGTAGGGGTTAAAGTTTATTATAACTTTTTAAGATATGATTATTATTTTTGTAAAAGAGTATACATATTAGTGGAGAATATTTGTATACCCTCCACCATAGGATGGGGTTCATTTTGTCACTCCGTTTGTAACATCTCTAAATATTGATCTGAGACCCCATAAAGTATATATATTCTTAATCGTATTAAAATTCTAAGACGATTTAGCCATGAAGGGTCCGTCAAATAACTTTTTTTTAAACATCGCGCAAAACATCGAGTATAGCTTCGGCTGTGTGGCACGTAGCGCCGTCCTGTTGAAACCAAATGTTGCCAATATCCTCCTCTTCAATTTTTGTGAACAAAAATTCAACATGGCCCGATAACGATCGCCATTGACTGTAACGGCCACTTCTTGCTTATTTTCGAAGAGAAATGGCCCTATTATGCCTCTGGACCAAAATCCGCACCAAACATGGACTCGTTTTGGGAGTATCGGCTTTTCACTGTATGCGTGCGGGTTTTCTGTGCCCCAAATGCGACAATTTAGCTTGTTTACATTCCCGCCAAGATCAAAATGAGCTTCATCTGAAAATATGATTTTTTTTTAGCAAAATCGGCATCTTCTGTAAGTCGATCGCTCCCAGCGTTGTTCAAGCGTATACACAACCATATTCGTTCAGCGGAAGGATAAAACTAATTATCTGTCAAATCAGACAGTAGCTAAGTGTTACCATTAACGAAATAAGCACTAGTTGAAAAAAAAACCTTAGATAGCGGACCCTTTACTTCGGCCCGTCTGTCTGTTGTAATCACCCTACAATCTATGATACTTGAGCTCGGTGGCTAAAATTTAGTATAGATACTTCTTATAGCTGCAGGTAACTTTGGATAGAAAATGGTAATATCGGTCCATATTTCGACCCCATATACATATCGTCGGCTTAATGCTTTTTTGGTCCATACGCCATTGTTTTTTGAGTTAGGAGTTGATAATATGCTCTTTCAGAATCTGCAATCATTTTTTTCCTATCTCGCCTAGTTTTCGAGATATTGGTAGGGTAAATTTATTTAACTCTGAATAACGGGAAATAATTTTGATATTTTTGTTATATGTCTCCATTTTTCTATCGCCCTATATTTTTGACTCAGTATTTTACGTTCTTTCGATCACAATATGTAAATTACTGTCCTTCCATACCGACCCTTTTTGTGGTCCACGTAATACAAATACGAAAAAATATTAAAATAAAAGTGGATATGGACCAAAATGCCAAGTACAAAAATTGTTATAACTTGCTTATTTTTGAATGTAATGACATAGAAATGCATGAGAATCATACAAACACTGTTGGGAACCCTATGAAATAAAAAGTGTGTAACTCTTCAGTCCCGCTTTTACTCAAACAATAAATTGCGTTTTTCTCCGATCATACAAAATGGCGTATGGAACAAAATAGCATTGAGCCGACGATATAGCATCTTACTAAGTGTGATTCCTACTGTTATCATCTACTATACATTTAGGATGGGGTATAACACCTCTAAATATTGATCTGAGACCACATAAAGTATATATATTCTTAATCGTCTTAAACTTCTAAGACGATTTAGCTATGTCCGTCCGTCCATCCGTCCGTCTGTTGTAATCACGCTACAATATATAGTACTTGAGCTAGGTGGCTGAAATAGATACTTCATATAGCTGCAGGGAACTTGGGATTGAGAATGGGCTATATCGCTCCACATTTTGATATAGCCCCCATGTATAGCAACTGTCTGATTTGACTTCTTAACGCCTAAGACCACAAATGTCAACTGATCGGAATTTAAACCCGCACCCTCACACGAACAACGCACAGTGGGAGGAATTCCAAAAAAAAGGGAAATAATTCTGCCGTTTCTTAACCAGACATCCGATAGCGACCAAACTTGGCATGTTTGCAAAAGAGGTATTAGAGAAGTTAAGTTTTGAGTTTGGGACCCCTGTGGTATACAGGAGCTGCAGGGCCCCAAAGTTGGCCACCTCGGTTGAACAAAATGTTTAAAATCTTTTTTTGTGCGTATTCTAATAACCGAGGTCTACAAAAGGCTTTTTGCACCTAACAGTTATCTTGTATACTTACCGAGATATCTTTATTTAATTTAATTTTTAATTTTTTCCCCGACCTTGTGCTAGCAAAGCAGAATATGCACCAATTTTATCCACTTAGGCATGTCTGGATTGGCAATAAAATTTCCTATATGATGAAAAAAAATTGGTGCGATATAAACAACAGGACAAAAGTTATGACCCCTTGAATTCATATTTTTAAAAAATCGATTTTTTGTCATTTTTTTAGCAAAAAAAGTTTATGTCGTATTTTTGAGTTTTAGAAGAAGTTAGTTAAAAAATGTATAACATAGTTACTATCATCTTAAAGCAAACTTTCCAGAGTAAGCTCCTAAAGAAAGAACGGGTCCAAAATATTTACTGGTATTGTTACCAAGCTTCTCCAATTTACACAATTTTTTAGACAAATTTCAAAAGTACGCCACATTTTCTCCAATCGCAAAGCTAAAATGTTAAAACTTTTGGCATATTTATGTGTGGTAAGGTGTTGTAAGTTGAACTGCAAAGGGAATCTGAAACCTCGCTTTTAGTATAGTAGATATAGGGGAAAATCCAAAAAAATCCCATTTTTGGGGACTTTCAAAATTATTTTGGGAATTGTGGGACCGACTTTTGGAAATATAATGATTCGCGAATTACATTCGATTTGTTATGTCAGAACGTACAAACTACAAAATATTTCATTGAAAAATTTTCATTTTTAAAAATTTTATGTCGTTTTTACATTTCTGTCTGCATTTGAAAAGTGATTTTTTCACTTTTTTCCAGACCCTGTCGTGGCATTTGCTTCATATCAGTGCAGAATATGAACCGATTTCTCTCACATCAACTTCTCTAAATTAACAACAAAATTGTCTGTGTGATGCAAAAAATTTCGGTAAAATGTGCCCACCTATACAAAAGTTATGGCCACATCAATTTACACTTTCAAAATATAGACAATTTTTGTATTTTATTGCGAAAAGGTATATGGGCAAATATCAAAATTTTTTAATTTTGAAGTAAATTTTTTTTTAAGTTTTTTTTTGGCGAGCACATCAACGGATTTTACAACAGAAGAAGATAAAAATATAAACATCCAAAAAACGTTGTTGTGAATAAATTTCGTCAAAGGCCGCGAAAGTTATGGCGGTTCCAAATTGAAATTTAAAAAAATTTTATAAAATGCAATTTTCAGCGGAATTCGGAAAACTAAAATTGCAATCATAGAACATTAGTATTTCTATCAGCCTATGACAAAATATTAGCAGTAGCTTCATTATTCCGATAAATATAGCGAATCCAAAAAATCCAAAAATCGACCAGGTAAAATTTTCATACGAACATTATTTTTATGGAAATATAATTTTTGCAATGTGCATAATTTGCATAATCATCAAAATAAAATGACGGCCCTCCGATTTCGGAATAGATGGTAAGGATTTTCAAATTTATTTTGGGAATTGTGGGATTTACGTCCACAAATATAATGATGTTAGAATTTGCATCGTGGGTATACCAAATTGCAATATATTGGCATCAAATGGCAAATTTTGTTGTCTATCCAGAAAAGATAATGAGAAAGGATTCGGTATATAACAGGATCTAATATATAGCGATTCGTAGGAAAGGATCAGGACAAAATAAACAACAAAGGAAAAAATAAACAACGAAGGAAATTTTATATTTCCATTGAATCTTTAAAAATTAAGATATCTCAATTATTTTTTTTGTAATTTGTACGCCTTGACACCATAAATTGAGGCTAATTCTAACATTAATATATTTGTGGACGTAAATCCCACAATTCCCAAAATAAATTCGAAAATCCCCACCAAAGGGAATTTCTTGTTTTTTCCAAATTGCCGAAAATGTGGCCTAGTTTTGAAATTTTCCTAAAAATGGTGTAATTTGGAGAAGCGTGGCAACACTATTAATACAAATTTTTGTCTTGTTCTTTTCTCGAAAATATTCTCCAGGAAGTTTGCTTTAAGACAAATATAAATATGTTATACTTTCTTTTTATACTTCCTCTGTATCTCCAAAATACTACATATACCTTTTTGCAATAAAATACAAAAATTGTCTATATTTTGAAAGTGTAAATTGATGTGGCCATAACTTTTGTATAGGTGGGCACATTTTACCGAAATTATTTGCATCACACAGAAAATGTTGTTATTATTTTAGAGAAGTTGATGTGAGAGAAATCGGTTCATATTCTGCACTGATATTAAGCAAATGCCACGACAGGGTCAGGAAGAAAGTAAAAAAATCACTTTTCAAATGCAGACAGAAATGTAAAAACGACATAAAATTTTTAAAGATGAAAATTTTTCAATGAAATATTTTGCAGTTTGTAGGTTTTGACATAACAAATCGAATGTAATTCGCGAATCATATATTTCCAAAAGTCGGTCCCACAAATCCCTAAATATTTTTGAAAATCCCCGAAAATGGGATTTTTTGGATTTTCCCCTATATCTACTATACTAAAAGCGAGGTTTCAGATTTCCTTTGCAGTTCAACTTACAACACCTTACCACACATAAATATGCCAAAAGTTTTAACATTTTAGCTTTGCGATTGGAGAAAATGTGGCTTATTTTTAAATTTAATTAAAAAATTGTGTAAATTGGAGAAGCTTGGTAACAATACCAGTAAATATTTTTGATCCGTTCTTTCTTTGAGAGCATACTCTGGAAAGTTTCCTTTAAGATGATAGTAAATATGTTATACATTTTTTAACTAACTTCTTCTAAAATTCAAAAATACTACATAAACTTTTTTCCTAAAAAAAATTACAAAAAATCGATTTTTTTAAAAAAATGTTTTTTCTTGTATTTAAAAAAGTTTTTAGGGATTATAATATTTTAGTTTACCAAGAAGAAGCTTCTTCACTACATTCTCTAATGGCGTTTTCTTTTCTGCCAAAAAATGGTACATTTTTTCTGCCTTTCGCCCCAAAAATGCCTTTTTGTTTCTCTTTGTAAAAAAATGCTGCAGAATAATGCTCTATATGGGGGCCAAAATTAACTGTAGCTAACGAGTGAATTTTTAAGAGCTTTCGGATTTAATTAAAAAAATCACATACAATTTAGAAAAATTTATGAAATCCTTATTGAGTCAATATAATTCAATGTTTATAGATGATATCATGTAAATGTTGTTGTTAATGCTGCGCCTCAAATGGTTAATACGCTGGGTCCAATTTTGGCATAATCTCTCCAACATATCGGCCGGTATCTCGCGAATAAATTCTTCAATATTGGATTCCAGTACGTCAACCTTTGCGGGCTTGTCCCATAGATATGAGCCTTAACGTAGTCCCACGAAAAATAAAAGGCGTTAAATCGCACGATCTTGGCGGCTAATTGACCGGCCCCAAACGTGAAATAAACAGTTCACCGAACTCGCATCTTAATTGGGACATTGTTTCTCGTGCTGTGTTGCATGTGGCACTTTCTTGTTGAAACCACATGTCAGCCAAGTCCAGATCCTCCATTTTGGGCAACAAAAAGTTTGAAATCATCGCATTGTAGCTCTCGCCATTCACCGTAACGTTCCTGCCTTCGTCGTCTCACCAAACAGTGCATTTTTCGGTATGCATTTCTAGTTCTTGCAATGCTTCTGGCTGCTTTTCACACCAAATACGGCAATTTGGTTTGTTCAGGTATCCATTTAAGCAGAAATGAGCTTCGTCGCTAAACACAATTGTCCGACAAAAAAAAGTGAATCTTCATCCAACTTTATCAGCGCTTATTTACCAAAAGTTAGCCGGCTGTATTTTAAAAGGATTTACACCCAAATCCTTCCGCAAAATTTTCCACGTGTTCGAATAACAGAGGCCCAATTGCTGCGAATGGCGCCGAATCGATAATTCAGCTGAGATGCAAAAAAATGTTACCAAAAAGAAAGTTGCCCAAAAATCACACTTATAAAAAGTGTATGTACCAAATGTCAGTCATCTTAGGGCATCTCCTAAATACCGGTGAATGCGTCCTGCGTCTGTCAAACTCGATTTCAAATGTATGGAAATGTACTACAGCTACCGAAATACGCACACGGATACGCCGGATAATTTCAAAAAATCCGAACTTGACAGTGCGCTTACAACTACAACGAAAGAAAACAAAACAACAAAAAAAGAAAACATAAACACAAACAGATGACAAGCAGCATTTTATTTTTTATTTTGGAACAGTGCACGAAGTAGAAAAATATTAAATATTGAATTTGCTGGAAATACCAAATACAAACTGGTAAGAATTTAATATTTTACTGTTATAATTTATATCAAAATGTGTTTTCAGATTAACAGCGAAGAAATTATTGAAATAGCTGGGACACTGCCCACTTATGGAATACAAAGAAGCCTCTCCACAAATGTGTAAAAATCAAGAAGGGCACATGGCAAGCAATTTCTCTGAAGTTGTCAACACCAAGTAAATTCCAAAACTTTAAAATATGTACCAGCATTTTTGTATTAATGTTTGTTAATTCAACAGAAACGTGGGGAATCTATTCATGCTGCTTGGCCGCAAGGAATCCATTTTGATTCCGGTCGGATCTAATCTAAGAAAATCGTTAGTCCAGGTGTTTGTTCTTCCTACAATGAAGCATGTGACACGAGCTTGTTCCCAATAGTTTTTATTTCCATAGCTTTACGATGCTGCATGTGAATTCCATGTTCAACGAGGACATTTGGAAATATCAATTGAAACTGGCCAATAAACAATTCTCTACTTTGAAGCATGATTATATGATAGAATTTGATTTAATAGCGACACTGCCATGTGATATATAAATACAATTTAGTCCCAACATGGCAAGTGCCGACAGCTTCGATAGATTTGGTTGGCGTTTACAAAGTCAGGAAGAGAATTACAGGTCTTTACATTTTGCACAACCAATAAAGAGTTTAAGAAACATAATTTGACTTCGGTGTACAAAACCAACACCTTTAGATACTCCAAGATATATTAGCAATGTTTCCGTTCTTCTCTAATGAAAAACAGCATCTTGCATAACAAACAAATTAAAACATAAAACTACAATGCTATGCAAATTTTGTAAACCCAGAGAAAAAGCTTCATTCCATCAATGAAACTTTACATTGTATCAATGAAAAGTTACATTGTTTTTGAACCACTGTAAGGCTTCGTTGATACAATGTAAAATGTTACCTTGAACTAGTAAATGTTTCATAGAAATTTGTTACATTGGTGTCATGAAATATTACGTTAATGTAATGAACAAGTTTCATTAATGTAATGAATAAGTTGCATTAATGTACTGAAAACGTTTCTTTGTTGTAATGAACATGTTTCATTGGTGCAATGAACATGGTTCATTGATGCAATGAACATGTTTTATCGATGCAATGAACATGTTTCATTGATTCATAGAACACGTTTCATTGATGCAATGAACATGTTTCATTGATGCAACGAACATGTTTCATTGATGCAATGAACATGTCTCATTAATGAAATGTACATGTTTCATACCTTTGCTCTGAAATAAAATAGAAAATTAAACAAAATTCTTCGTTTTTTATTGTAATGTTTATTGTAGTACATCCGTGTTTGTTTATAACTTTAAAATCATTTCAATCTGAAAATTTAATAGATATAATCTGAAATATAATAAATAAATAAATAATTAAAATTGTGGGTTTTGAGAAATTTTAAAATAAAAAGACAACTGAAGTTGAGAAAATAAAAAATGAAACAAAAAAATTCACAATACAGTTTGTTCTTTTAAATTCGTTTTTAACTGCATTTGTGAATTCGTAAATACAATTTAAGTAAACACTTAAACCGCATTTTTACATACAGGCAACTCGCGGTATAACGAATACTCGGTTTAACGAAAACCCGATATAACGCACGATCAAAATGTTTACATTGAGTACCTTATATTACGAACGACCATAAGCGTAGGAAGGGGGTGGCTGGGGTGGTCTAATACCAATAATATAAATTTTTGCAAATGCTGTAATGAATCTCAAAACTCAAGGGTTTGCAATCAATTTGGATGTAAAGGGTTTTCCAACAAGCGGTGTTAATTTGGTATTCAAAGAAAAATGCAATTTTTTGAGATAAATTATCGGATGTTTATTTCATAATAAAGAGGAAGGTATGCCTTTAATAATGAAAAACAACATCAACCAAATGGGCAGCACGACCACCCTTACAGGACCATATCCTTTTCATGAAATTTTCCATAACCAAATCGCAAAGTGGCTACCCTATGACGCTGGCCTGTTGGCGTAGACCTTATCTTTCACGTGGCCCCAAAGGAAGAAGTCGCAAGGTGTTAAAACACAAGATCTCGGTGGCCAATTGTGATCACCTCTTCGAGAGATAACACCGTCCGGAAAGTTTTCCCGTAACAGAGCAATGGTTTCGTTGCTTGTGTGGCACGTAGCGCCGTCTTGTTGAAAGTAAACGTTGTCCAGATCAATACCATCCAACTGCGACCATAAAAAATCATTAATCATCTCTCGATAACGCAATCCATTCACCGTAACTCATTTTCGAAAAAGTAAGGTCCAATCATCATCAGTCAAGATGACTTTTCGATGATTTTCGATTTCTCGAATTTTAATAATTTCAATGCGTTGTGAATCGTGTATCGTTCCATTTTTGTAATGGCGTAGTTTCTACTTTCAAATGTCAAAGAATAAAAGCTTCAAAAGTGACAGCTACCGAAATACCGGGTGATGAAAAATAACAACTCTTGTTGGTAAACCCTGTATAAGAACGATTCTTAGGCGTCGTAAATAGTTCTGCATCTTCTTGTCAATGCAATGCCAAATCTTTTCATACATTTTTTCTGGATTTTTTGTGGACGAATAAAATGGAAAATATTTCAATAATTGAAAGTCTTATAATGGTGCAAATGTAATTTGAGATAAAACATGAACATGACATAAAACCGATTGCGTTTAACTTTTGAATGCATAGATGGTATTAGAAGTATCGTGCAAATTGATATGGGATCACTAACTGCAGAAATTATTGTGCTAAAAATATCTTCAAGACTCGTTATGACAATAAGCTAATCAGAGAAAGAAAAGGTTGATAAAAATACATAAATTGTAGATTCAAAAAAAGATAGTATAACAACAAAATCTTTTTAAATATTTATCCAAATGCATGTTGCAACTAAGATCTTCTGGCTGTAAAAGACATCGTTGCGATGCGTCGAATTAAAACATGACTAAGATCTACATCGAAACATCTTATATCGAAAACTATTCGTAACATTTTAAGACGATTTAGTCATTTCTCCGATTTGACTGCTTAACGCTACAAATTTCAACTGATCGGTCTGAAAATTGGTAACTGGGGTCCATGTTTGGTTATAGCCCCCATACAAAAGTCCCTCTAGATTTTAATTTTTAACTCAACAAAAACCACAAATTTCAACGATTCGGGCTGAAATTTGGTAATACGAATTTATTTGTGCCCGAAACCATTCACATGCTATGCATGGTGGAGGTTATATGTACGAGTATAAGATTCGGCATGGCCGAACTTAACGCTTTTACTTGTTTTTTCTTTAAACATTTAAAAGACCGAATTATTCTTAATGCAATATATTAATTAATCATAGAAAGGTTGTAAGAAATTATATTTCAATATGATCTAATTTCCTAATTTTTGCTGACAATTTCATTTGTGAATAATTTTAAACCATAAAAACAAACTTTTATTCTGGGGGCTATAGCCCTCCCCAGCATAAATCCATTGCTACGCCAATGCGAACGACTTCAATTATTTGTACTCGATATAACGAACGATTGGGAAAAAATTATTAAAATTAAAGACAAAACTAAAATAAAAGAATGTAAGAAGAAGGAAAAACACTCTAGAGTCGTTGCAGAACCGTTAGTTTTTATTACTTGCTAATTTTTGACTCATACCTACATACACACCGATAGCGAAATTTGTAATTTTACTTTTAACATAGCCGAAAGAGTATCATTAATTAGAATGGACAGAAGAAACAGAATTTCATTAAGTCAAAAAATTTCAATTTTAGATGAATGTTTGATTTCAGTGATTTCGAAGAAAAATTGGATTCCAAAAGCATCAATGTGCACATTAAAGAAATGCGAAATTAAATGTTCTCTAATTTATAAGCAAATAACAATGTATCAAAAATCGTCGAATTCTTAAAAAAGGTAATTCACAGATGGAAAAGAAATTACGAGTGGTTTCTTGATGTTCCAGTAAATGGGAAAGCACTAACATTAAAGCCATAGAAGTACAGAGGAAGCTACATGAAGGGGTTTTTTAAATATTATATATAAATTGAAACACAGGTTCACAAATCTATGCCATTTTGTATGTTAAAGCTAAACAATTTGTATAATCGTAAAATTAATTAAATGTTATGTTTAAAATCCAACGAAACACATCTAAAAAAACTTCGCGATATAACGAATTATTCGGTATAACGAATTGGTCTGACAATATATCGTTCGTTATACCGGGATTTACCTGTACTTACTAATTGAAATCCATTCACTTGCTTGTACTGAGGCCAAAGTGACAAAGCTTCATTAATATTTTTGCTTTTGGGCACAATTTTCGAAATTTGGAATAAGCAGTCCAGGCCAACCTAAAGTCATCTGCGGATAGATTGTCATATCTAAGGCTATGTGCGTACATTTCCGCATTTTCCCCAATTTCTAAACAAATAAAAAAATTATAAATAGGATTGAATGAAAATATGTTTAGGACATAACTTGGTTGAAAGTACTTACCTAGTGTTTTTGGAGTGTTTCATCGTTGACTTCGGAACCGGATTCGGTTCTTGAAAATTGTTTCTTGTTGTGGCATTTAACATATATTTTCCAACTTCTGTTTTTTCGAACATGCCATTTCAAGCTTGACGTGTCTTTGTATGTACTTCCACAACATCTATAGTGGTCATTTGTTTTAAGAAAATTATATTATTTTAAGTGCTTAAATAGATTTCATTTCTTTCAAATGAAGTACCACACAAAAAACATTTCTCATTCAGTATTGTTGACATTTTGTTTCACTTTTAATATTTCCACTTTTGAATTTTTTTATTAACGCGCACAACTACGTCCGTTTAATGTCTATTATAAACTAAATAAAAGGGCTGCTGCGAGCACTCATGCAACAATTGATTCTTCGCCACTGATTTGTTTTGACTCGCCACGAAGAGTTTGCATAGCAAGGGGTGGGTTGTTGTTGTAAGTTTGCTATAGAGATTTTATTTTCTGGTCGCAACAGCACACCTAATGCATTTAATATTTGTTTATCTATTGATGACAGTTGTGGCACAGTGGTTCAGAATAATTAATATCGTGCACTAAAAACTGTTTAATGTTCGAAATATATTGTGAATAGAATTCAGCTTCACGACAATAATCGATTCAAAAAAATGTACTTTACAAATTCGTAAACGTAAACACAATGTATCATGAATACATAAAATTTGATAAAAAAAAAACCTTTTTGAATTAATGTACACCGACTGCTGCTTGAGCAATAATAATAATTAAATAAATATGTCAGTGCGATTATAAAAGTATAAAATTATTGCCAAAATGTTATGTTAATTGATAATACATCTAATAATATGAACACCTTGAAATTATTAGTGAATCATAATATTACCAACAAACCACCTTCATTCAACATTAATGCCACTGTGCGGTGTAGATTCATAGAATTCCGCCTCTCTCTCCTCTCAAACAAATGCAAGAAAACTACGCCGCTCCATCGTTTTCATCTGATTCACACATCAACACATTACATTTATTACCACACAAACACATTTGTGAAAATATAGGTATGTACATATGTATGTAATGTGACAAACACTTTGTTAATATATTCACTGTTCAAATGCATTGCTTTACATTTCTATCTATGAATTGTTACATTAATTTAATGCAAATTCATAGACCTCTTTTTGAATAAAACTTTTGTTTAATTAAATCCACTACATACTCCTAAAATGTTTATAAAATAGATCAAATATATATATAGAACATCAATATAAAGCTAATTTCATTGTTTATATTCTTCACCTTCTTCACTTCATTGCAGCAATGAAACTTTTAAACTTCTATGAAATGTTACATTAGTATAAAGAAACAGTTTCATAGACCTTTTTTGAGAATAAAAAGCACATAAAAAATAGTAAATCTGTTTGTGTAGTATTATTTTTGTTTGTTTTATTAATGTTAAAATCTTTACACCACTGATAATTTTTTTGTTAATTTTATATAAGTCTTCCTTTTTTAATAAAATGTAAACTTCATACCATCAATGTAAACCGTTTCATTCCATCAATGACACGTCATAAATTAGAAAAACGCTTTAAAGAAACATTTCATTCCCGTAATGGCATTTTCATTGCATCAATGAACATTTTCATTGTATCAATGTAAAATAATTAATGAAACGCGTTCATTGATGCTATGCAGCGGTTTTTTTCAGTGTAGTTAAAAAACGTTGTGTCATTGGGGTGTATACACAATAATACTGCTCGAATGCAAACTATCAAATTGCTTCAGTGCAGCTTCTACAATCTTTCCTTATGAAAACTTAATTAGAAAGTTGAGAAGGCGAAGAAAAATGAATTGCTGTCTGAAAATGTTTAAAATTCGAATGCCTCCTGGTTTAGGAATATATATCTATTCCTTCTTCATTGTGGTTTGTCCAGAATATTTTCAAAACATATAAATCATCCATAATATCGATATTGCTCTGAATATCCACTCCAAATGTAGAAAAACAAAATTTTTCTGAAATGGGGATGATAAATCAGCTGTTTTCTGTTTACTGCGTATTTCGGTACAGCGCGCGTTAAAAATTATCCATCATGCGTTTTTTTGACTGGTATTTAAGAGACACCCTTAGGATTAAGTTAGGGTGACAGTCAGCTCACATAAACCAATGTAGGTCTCTGGTTATACCATGGGCACTAGAGGTATTCTTAGTAGTAAGGGAAAAAATTAGATTTATTTTGTTCACTGACCGCCAGCCGGATATTTTTAAAGTTAATGTTAATGCTGTTATAAATATATTTTTTTGTAAAATGGAAAACTAATAAATGCGCTATTCGTTGGTTTTACAATTTTTTTAGAGAAATGTATGGAAAATATAAAATGTTTCACATCAAATCGCTGGTGCAAACTGCCGACAGGTATTACAAGTCCTCTTTTATAAAATGCGCTTTGTAGTTCAAAAATTTTAGCATTAAGCGCCAATTGTAGATAAATTGTATGTAGAGGTAATGCTAAATACTAAAACAACTTTATAATCATTTGTCGTTGGTAGGTCATTTCGACAGAAAGTTCATCCAAGATGTGATCGGGTCACAAAGGTTGAACGCATTGCCATTAGGGGTAGCTACAACGGATCATCAACACTTCCTGGGGCAACGAAAGTAACATCTTCAACAAAAAAATATTAGTGATATCGTTTATGACAGGCTAGTTAAATGGAAGATTTAACGGATTGTCATATGATACGATACCCACAAATACTGACATTAAAGCAGGAGCCGCAAATTGGTCTAATCAATTTGCCGTTGCACCACATACATTAATTTTACGCAGTGTATTTGATACAGAGCTTTCTTCAACCTCACACCAGAAGTTCCTATTTTCGAAAGGTTTGCGAAGTCATGGCCAAATTTGAGCAAAGTACTTTAGAAAAACTGACTAAACATTAGTCAGTTCAGTTTAAATCAGAAATTTCTGACTTCCAATTCAATTTATTCAAAATCTTTAAGCCAAAAATTAGGCCAACTTGATTACATGGAAATTTATACACGATGATATTTTATATAAATCAATGAAAATTCAAATATGTATTAATAATACTTATAGTACTTACCCAAATGAAAAGGAAACTCTGAAACTAAACAAGATCGATAATAGTAAGATGATTAGTGTTCTAACGGGACACTCAAGCTTACAAGCACATCTTCATTGCATATGACTAGCAGGAAACGACGAATGCAGGCATGCAGAGAAAACATCGAAAAGATGGAACATTTTCTGTGTCACTGCCCGGCTTTCACACATGCAAGATCCCAACATTTCGGGTCAGACATATTAGCAGACTTGACTCATCTCAGAGGATATGACTGAAAGATACTGAGAAAATTCGTGCCTAGTACCGATTTTCTATAACCCGTGGGGTATAAAAATCATAAATAAGGAACGCACAGCAGGCCGAACCACTGGCTTAAGTGTATGTCCATGGACATGAGACGTCTCCTCTATTCAACCTAACCTAACCTAACTTATACTGACATCATGGATATGGATTTTTCCCCAATAAAACTAAAAAAACATCAAACCCATCATTAACAATGAGAATATTAAAGTTGTAAGTAGGAAATAATTTTATTTTTCAACACGGAAATAGTGTTACCGAAGTGTCCTCAGCATATGGAATAAAGGTGTTCCAAACCCTCACCTCAAATGGGCGCTGTATTTTAGGAGAATTTTAAACCGCGGACAAATTATTGTATGCGATCTAAAAGATGACTTAAAATAAAAAGTTTATATAAGATGTGGAGGGGATCCATACTTAAAAGCTACTTAAAATGAGGTTATTAACATTAGTTTAAAAAAGCTGCTAAAAGAGCATTATAGAAAATCACACATGACATGTTCATACACATGGATTCCATAAACGTTTCTTATAATTCTATAAAAATATCGCTCATACCTAATATTACAGTGTGCAATGGTATTTGTTTATGGTAACTTTCTTCTCGCTAGTATCTATATACTCCCTTTGTTCCAACACTGAAAGAGTACCATTTTAGATATTAGCGAGTAAGTGTTTTGACATTTCTTCGCGAATGCCCCCACCTTTCTCCATTTAATCAATCGTTAACGATCTCTTAAATTGACGGCATCTTTCACCTCTGCATATCGTTTAATTAAAAGCATATCGTTCCTCTTGTTTTTCGTACATCTTGTTGTACATTAGAAAGGTAATCTTGTTTACCATTAATTAAATAAATTAGAGCTCCCTTTTTAATATTTAAAACTGAAAACTATTGTGTTTTTATTTATTTCTTTCTTTTTAGGCACCAACACAGTTGTACCTGTATATACATCCAGTCCATATAAAATTATGGGCATAAGTAAAGTATGAGCTAGAAGCTTACGCATATTAGCAGACATAGAGCAATTTATGCTGTAAAGCCTCTGTAAAAAAAATTTCAGTAGTGGCCAAAAACTGTTTCCGTTAATATTATTGGTATATTACAAAAAAAGAATATGTCGTTGCAACAAAATATCATGGAAAAAATAACGCTATTTTCCTTTTTGTTTTTTTATTGATTTTGTTTTTTATTGATTTTAGAAAATATCAACTTTTTTGAGTTGTTACTCTTTTCATGAAAAAAGTTTGTATATAAATAGTGGTATTATTTTGAGTTGTACCTTTTTAACTGAAAAATCTTACTCGGATTATAAGTTGAAAAGGGCACAACTAAAAATATTACTCTTTGGATGATAAATCAACGGTCCCTTTTGCTTAAACACTTGGATACAATTCAAAATGTAACTCTTTAGTTGAATCTAAAGACGTTATTCTGTAAACACAGAGAGAGTCATAACGGTTTTTTATTATGAAGAAAAAGAACACAAAAAATATAGATGAGAACAGTAGGAATCACAACGAGTTAGATGCTATATATGGGAGCTATATCTAAATATGGACCGATATGGCCCATTTGCAATCCCAAACAACCTGCAACTATAAGAAGTATTTGTACCAAATTTGATCAACCAAGCTCTATTACTGCGGACTGTAGCGTGATTACCACAGACGGACGGACAGACGGGCATGGCTAAATCGTCTTTGAATTTTACGACGATTCAGAATATGTATACTTTATGGGGCCTCAGATCAATATTTAGAGGTGTTACAAACGGAGTGACAAAATGAATATACCCCCCATCCTATGGTGGAGGGTATAAAAATCAACAGAGATTTTTTGCAGTGGGTAGAAATTGCCATTGTACGTTGTTTTCTTGCAAAAAATCAAAATTTAAAAATTTTGAGTTTTTACCCTTTTGTGGAACAGGTGCGATATGTACAAAATTCTGCAATATATCTCAATATCGGTCCAGCCGTTTAGACGTCTATACGGTACATACAAACAAACCAACAAACACCCATTCTGTTTTATAAATATAGATAGAAGATCGATGTTTTGTTGTACATTCGATATTATACCACATGCATTTTCTCTCTCTGAAGAGTCAAGTAATTGTAGGTCGTCAGCATATAGATGACTTCGAATTTCAGATGTTTCCAAAAATGTCATTAATATACATGCTAAAAAATAATGGTTCCAATACGGATCCTTGGGTAATCCCTCTGACAACTTCCTTAGTAGAGGAAACACATTTTCACAAATTGTTTCGTATCAAATAAAAAGGATGCAATCAAAGCACAGGATGATCTTGAAAAAGAGAAATTCAAAAAAACTTGTTCAATAATATTTCATGAGATTTCATTTCAATGCTCTACTCAAATCAAGACTAACCAATACAGAAACTAATTTGTTGTCAGTGTTTTTCCTAACCTCATCTAGCAAACTTGCCATCAAAGTCGTGGTGTTGTAATATTTTCCAAAACCAGATTTTGAGACTTGAGCCTTCTCTTTGGGAAACATCATTTGAATTTAAAGAAGGTTGTTCGTCGTAAATAATACTGCTGAAAGGGGTGTTAAGTTTGTTCAAGATTATAATGTGTTGAATACTAACTAATAATGAAGAAGCCTACACTGAAGTTCGTTGAGATCACTTGTCTCTTATTTTGGTGCGCGTAATTGATATTAATATACATATTTCAAAGAAACAAAACTATTTAATTTTTGTAATTGTCGACTGTTCTTTTCTTTGAACTCAATAGTGTGACAATTTACATTGTAACTGCAGTGTTGGCAAAACTGCTATGGCCCCGGGGGCCAAGACGAACAATCTTAAAAGAACAAACAGGAAGAGAACAAAATGGTCTCGTCCAGTTCCTTTGTCCGTATTTTCAAATCTACCGTCAACATCAATCAACTTATTGACCGACCAAAATGAAATGGAGGAGGATCAAGTCTCCAACATAGCAGAAGTGAAGGTTGCAAAACCTCCACCTATAGTTATTGACGAACAAATTCCGTTAAAAAGAGTCCAAGAGCTGTTAGGAGCTAATTGCATGTACAAGCGAACATCAATCGGAACGAAGGTATTTCCTAAAAATAACGAGTGCTTTGTAAAGTGTAAACAAACCTTACTGGAAAATAAAGTCGAATTCCACAGCTTTAATTCCAAAGAATATCGTACATATACAGTGTTTCTTTATGGATTACCTAAACTCAGTACAAGTGACATCCAGAGTGATATAGAAAGTTATAATTTATCACCTCTATCGATTACCGAAATCAAAACACAATTCAGTTCTTCTGACAATGCAGTGTATAAAGTGAAATTCGCAAGGAAAACGTTTAATCCGCAATCACTTAAGAACGTGAAAGCAATATGTCGCGTAATTGTTTCGTGGAAAAAACAAAAACCAAAGAAATCTGACAATCCAACTCAATGTTGGAAATGTCTGATGTACGGTCATGGGGGGATCATTGTAATCGCACCTCTGTTTGTATGTACTGTGCGAATCAACATCACACAAACGATTGCCCACTCCTGCTTCGTGAAAAAAGTCCAGCAGCATTTTCTTGCTTTAACTGTAAAAAGCATGGCAAAGAATGCACAGATCATTCTGCAAATGATGTGAAATGCCCTATGCGAGCTCTATATTTTGAAACCAGTCGAAGGCAACAACAAAGAACCCACGAGGACGCAGTAACAACAAACAACAGCATACACAACGTTTGAACTATACTGATCAAACAATAAACAATCAACGTAACATCAATATACCTCATAACGTGCTGTCATATGCAGATTATACCAGCGGAAGACACACAATGACGAGTTGTTCAATATGTTTACAACTGCATTGGCTGATCTCAAACAATGCACAAACAAAATTCAACAAATTCATGTGGTGATGTCTATGGTTAAACATGCATATGGTTTGCCATAATCCCCATGACTTAAGAATTCTTCATTGGAATGCAAACGGCATTACTACATTTTCTCAATTAATACAGTTCGAGTGCTTGCTTGAAAACCTAAATATTCACATTGCCTCCCTAAATGAAACACATCTTAATGAAAATCACAAAACATATTTCAGAAATTACAATATTTATCGCAACGATAGAGAAAACGCCAGAGGTGGAGGTGTGGCTCTGTTGGTTCACAAGACCGTTAAACATAAATTACTACCAATTGTTAACACATATAAAATAGAAAATCTATCAATTGAAATCCCTGTCAACAACAGGCAGGTAATTATATCTACTGCATATTCGCCAAAATATACAGCTAGCTTTAAAAATGATCTTACGAAATTAATGTCAACACATAAAGATTTTATTATACTGGGAGATTTAAACGCAAGACATTCTGCATTGCATTAATAATAATACTGCCGGGAATACCCTATATAATCTCCAACAGATACTTAATTTCTTTATTTATTATCCCAATGCTCCGACCTATTTTCCCTACCAAAGAAATCGCAATTCTTCTATACTTGACTTGGCTCTAAGCAATACCTTCTTGAATATCAATTTGGATGTGCTGGAATCTGACATCCCATCTGATCATCGACCGATTCTGTGTACTATCCAACACTCACCTGGTTTAGAATGCGACACAGATTATTACAATTACAAACTCACCGACTGGTCAGCATTTAGAAACACCATTGCAAACAGAATAGTAAACAATGTAGAAATTTACCCTTCTGAAAGTGCTATCAACAATGAAATTCATAAGTTTGTAGGCTTGATTGCGGAAGCTCGAAACCATTGTACTCCGAAAATCAGTATCACTGGCAAAACAAGATTACCCGCTGATGTTGTCCACTTGATAAAGACTCGGAAAACCTATCAAAGAAGAAGTCTGAGGAGTTATATTCCATCTGAAATAAACTTTTACAAACAATGTATTAAGCTCGTAACCATTATGATTAATAACAAAATCAATTCGCACCGAAACCATAAGTGGACCCAACTCCTCTCAACGCTAAGGTCAGGAGACAAATCTTTTTGGAAGCTTAGCAGAAGTTTAAGAGGTAAACGCAATAATAATATACCGCATTTTATACATAGAATTGACGTCAATAGATGAATTTAACACTCTTATAGCTTAAATCATCAAAATCGCCGGGCCTGGATGAAGTCTCTAATGTGCTGATAAAAAATCTACCTCCAGCAGCAATTAAATTAATTATGATTATTTTTAACAGCTGCTTAAAATTGAGTTACTTCCCAAACCATTTCAAACCAGTAAGGAAAGGCTAAAGTCGGGCGGTGCCGACTATATAATACCCTACACCACTCTCGTAATATTAAATAACTCTGATATATAAATTTTGTAATTCATGTATAAATTGTTTACATAAATTTACTTTTGGGACATTTTATACTTAAATAATACCCTGTACCACAGTGTGGTGTAGGGTATAAAAACGATTGGATCTAAAGAGCCAAATCGGATGAAACATATACATGGGAGCTATAGCTAAATCTTTACCGATTTTCTTCAAATTCGGCAATGTTGGTTCATGAATCAAGAAACTCTACCATTCTAAATTTCAAAACGATTGGATGTAAAATATAGCTTCTATAGAACTAAAGGGCCAAATCGGACGAAACATATATATGGGAGCTATAGCTAAAAATAGATTTTCTTCAAATTCGGTAGTGTTGGTTCATGGATCAAGAAACTCTTACATTTCTAAATTTCAAAACGATTGGATGTAAAATACAGCTTTTATAGGACTAAAGGGCCAAATCGGACGAAACATATATATGGGAGCTATAGCTAAATCTTAACCGATTTTCTTCAAATTCGGCAATGTTGGTTCATGGATCAAGAAACTCTACCATTCTAAATTTCAAAACGATTGGATGTAAAATATAGCTTCTATAGAACTAAAGGGCCAAATCGGACGAAACATATATATGGGAGCTATAGCTAAAAATAGATTTTCTTCAAATTCGGTAGTGTTGGTTCATGGATCAAGAAACTCTTACATTTCTAAATTTCAAAACGATTGGATGTAAAATACAGCTTTTATAGGACTAAAGGGCCAAATCGGACGAAACATATATATGGGAGCTATAGCTAAATCTTAACCGATTTTCTTCAAATTCGGCAATGTTGGTTCATGGATCAAGAAACTCTACCATTCTAAATTTCAAAACGATCGGATGTAAAATACAGCTTCTATAGGACTAAAGGGCCAAATCGGACGAAACATATATATGGGAGCTATAGCTAAATCTTAACCGATTTTCTTCAAATTCGGCAGTGTTGGTTTATGGATCAAGAAACTCTACCATTCTAAATTTCAAAACGATTGGATGTAAAATACAGCTTTTATAGGACTAAATGGCCAAATCGGACGAAACATATATATGGGAGCTATAGCTAAAGCTTAACCGATTTTCTTCAAATTCGGTAGTGTTGGTTCATGGATCAAGAAACTCTACCATTCTAAATTTCAAAACAATTGGATGTAAAATACAGCTTCTACAGGACTAAAGAGCAAAATCGGACGAAACATATATATGGGAGCTATAGCTAAATCTTAACCGATTTCAACCAAATTCAATAGCGACCTTAACAGCCGCGAAATACTCTAAACTGCACAATTTCAGAACGATCGGAGCGAAATTGCGACCTGTAGTCGACGAACAACTTTACATGGACAGACGGACGGACGGACGGACATCGTTAAATCGACTCAGCTAGTGATTCTGAGTCGATAGGTATACCTTAAGGTGGGTCTAGCTGTGTTATTTTCAGGTGTTACAAACATCTGCCGTGAAACAAACTTATAAACCCTGTACCACAGTGTGGTGTAGGGTATAAAAAGCCAAAGTAGTACCGGTTTTGAAGCCAAACAAACCTAAGCAAAACCCCAACAGTTACAGACCCATCAGCCTTTTAAGCAATTTGGGTAAATTGTTTGAAAAAATAATATTACGTCGCCTATTGGATTCAGCTGAAAATTTACCATTAATTGCTAAGGAACAATTTGGTTTTAAAAAACATCACAGCGCTGTTCACCAAGTTCATAGAATCACAAATATTATTAAACACAATAAAAGAAGAAAACTGTCAACGGGCTTAGTCATTTTGGATGTTGAAAAGGCGTTTGATACCGTTTGGCATAATGACTTGATATATAAACTTCTACACTCTAACATCCCAAGATATCTGTGTAGGGCTATTACAAATTTTCTTGCTGACAGAACATTTGTTGTGGCAATTAATGATACAATGTCTAACCCAAAATCTATTTTTACTGGACTCCCCCAAGGTTCCGTTTTATCACCGGTATTGTATTCGATTTACACATCGGACTTTACTCCTCCATCATACTTGAAGGTTGCCTACTATGCTGATGACACTGCGCTTATCACTTCTAGTAAACTCACAAAAGCGTTGTTGAAGAAAATGGATTTGCAGCTTGCAGTAAATACTTCCATAAATGGAAAATAAAAATAAATCCAAAGAAAACTCAATCAATCGTATTTCCCTACAATAATTCCCCTAAGCGAATACCTACTCGTCAGATCAAGTTTGAAAATGATTTTGTTGATACCCAAAAATATGTAAAGTACTTAGGCGATTGGTTGGACAAAAAACTTACTTTCGCAAAGCACATCGAGGAAACCTGTAAGAAGTCTTTAAAAGCTCTAAGAGCACTTTGGCCCATGTTTGGCAAACGCTAAGCACTTAGTCTCAAAAATAAAAATTTATTGTACAAAAGTGTCATAAGACCAACTCTGACATATGCATGTCCAATTTGGTGCAAAGCAGCTAAAACACATCTGAGAAAACAGCAGATAATACAAAATAAATGCCTCAAGATCATAAGCAACAGACATTGGAGATACCCCACGGAACTTATCCACAACGAAACAGGCTATGAACGAATTAACGACTTCATAAAGAAACTGAATGATAAATATAACGAAAACGTAGAAAATTCTCCTTATCAATTGATAAGAGAATGCATAGAATCCTACTAAAGTAGAATAAAACTAAAATTACCAAATAGAAAATCATATGTATATATCTTATTATTACTTTTAATAATATAATTATGTACATATATATATTTTCACACAATATTTGAATTTTCCTCCTATCAAATAAAGGTTTTTCCCTTTTTTTCCTTTAACCAACATTATGTACATACCTAAAGAACTTAATATCTACTATCAAAACAAATTAATCGCTGTAATATTTTTAAATAATATCTCGAAAATGTAAATATGTAAATACAAACCGAAAATAAAGATGATTTTTAAAAATTAAAAAAAAAAATTAAAAAAAAAATTAAAAAAATTAATGAAGAAGAAACGCAATTGGTGTTTCAGGTTGGAGAAGCTTGCCGACAAAAATATTCTTCATATAAAATAACTGATTTAGTAGAATTATATAATACTTTTTAACAAACACTAGTAACACAAAACCGACACCTTAATCTATGTAAAATTGTCCGCTGAAATCGAATATACGGGTCTGTTCTGTAGCAAGGTGATTTGATATCACGGTGATTTTAAAATCACTGTCGACTTACAATCACTGTTGGAATTCGAAATCGCCCGGTTTATTATTCATAGCCTCCCAAAAAAGGTTGTTCGAATTATGTTCGGGTGATTTCGAACTCCAAAAGTGATGTTATGTCGCCGGTGATTTTAAAATCACCGTGATATCAAATCGCCGTGATTACAGAACATACCCGATAAAGTCAGAATGGTCAAAAATAGAACAGTTTTCCAAATAACCGTTATTTGAGTTTTTAAAAAAAATATGTCACTTAAATGCAAATATCTGCAAAAATATAGGATGGATTATGTTTTTTTTTTTGAAAGTTAACAAAATTACAGAAATAACAGTGAATAGGTTGTAAAATTGGTCAGGAAAAGTTACAATGGACAACAGTTCAAACATCATGAACAATTTTATGATTTTTTTGCAATTTTGATCAAGTTATTTTTTTAAAACCAAGCAATTAAAAATGTAAAGGTTTTATTATATAGGGCATAAGTTTATTTTAATACGAACATTTTGCGCCCAACAAGACCCAGATGGGTGCAAAAATGACACAGCTACAGAAGCTTTAGTGAGTTAACCAACTTTTGATTTTTATCAACTCAAAAACCAAAGGAAGTAAATACGCCGAATTTAAAAAACGAACGCTGTAAATAAAACCAGTAAGGAAAGGCAGAAAGTCGGGCGGGGCCGACTATATAGTACACTACACCTCCCTAACAATGCGATAAGGGTCATTGCGATAATAATTTGGTATAATTGGTAAATGGTTAGGAACATATTATCTAATTCTGAACCGACAATCGCTAAATTAAGCAATATTCGTTCCTAAATTGAGAAACATCTTCATGGAAAATTTTAATGATCGGAAGTAAAGTACAACTCCTATAGCGCTTTGATAGCAAATCAGGAGGAACATATATATGGAGGTTATATATAAATCTGAACCGATTTTCCCTGAATACTCACTCATGTAAAAAGACCGCTTTCTGTCGAATTTCGCACTGATCGTATATAAAATACAGTTTCTACAGCGCTTACATGTCAAATCGGTGGTAACATATATATGGGAGCTATATCTAAATCTGAACCGATTTTCTCCGAATTTGGCAGTATTCCTTCATGTAATAAGAAACCTCTTTCTGCCGAATTTCGCACTGATCGGATATAAAATACAGGTTTTACAGCGCTTACAGGTCAGATCGGGGGTAACATATATATGGGTGTTATATCTAAATCTAAACCGAGTTTCTCCGAATTTGGCAGTATTCCTTCATGTAGAAAGAAACTTCTTTTTGCCGACTTTCGCACTGATCGGATATAAAATAACATTTTGACAGCGTTCACATGTTAAATCGGGGGTAACGTATATATGGGGGCTATATCTAAATCTGTACCGATTTCTTCCAAATTTAACAGTGTTCATTCATATAATAAGAAACCTCTTTCTGACGAATTTCATACTGATCGGATATAAAATACAGTTTTTCCAGCGCTTACATGTGACATCGGGGGTAACATATATATGGGGGGCTATATCTAAATCCGAACCGATTTTCTCCGAATTTGGCAGTATTCCTTCATGTAATAAGAAACCTCTTTCTGCCGAATTTCGCACTGATCGGATATAAAATACAGTTTTTACAGCGCTTACATGTCAAATCGGGGGTAACATATATATTGGGGCTATATCTAAATCTGAACCGATTTTCTCCGAATTTAGCAGTATTCCTTCATGTAATAAGAAACCTCTCTTTGCCGAATTTCGCACTGATCGGATATAAAATAACATTTTTACAGCGCTTACACACTGATAGAAAAAGCTTCGTCATGGTGACGAATTTTTACATCATCACGATTATTTTTTTTATTTTAAACTGGAAGTTTTTCCAACTTAGCCATTGGTGCCAAAACATATGTGCCGAAATTGCTATATCGGTTTGATGCTGTGGTCTAAAGGTAATACAAGTTTTGATTTATATTTGATTATACATATATATTTATATTTTCAGTTTTCAACTGAAACTGATGAGCATGGCGAACGGTTCCATCAGATATGTCTTCCTATTGAAAAACGCTATAAAGGCAAGAGCATTTTGTCTCTTATAAGAGATTTATGTTGGACATTGTTTGATAATGGCGTCGAATTGCCAAGAGTGAAAAGAAAGTGAATTAAAAATAAATTAACTTATGTATTTAATAAGTATTTCTCCTTGTATATGCGTTATTAATAGATTTTTTGTTTATAGTCCTGAAGTATAATTTAATATAAAATAAATATTATTTAATTGTAAAATAAAATCATTATTTTTTTTGCGTCTCCCACATCAACCCCAAGTGTTATTATATTTTCCACAAAAATATAGGCCTTAACATTTTCTACAAAGTTGCTGAAGATACCCTAAACCTCAGATGAACAGAACACATAGTTTTATATACCGATATTCTGCACGAACTAGCAAAGGGGGGAAAACTTTAACCCCCCCCTAAAATAAAATTCCGATGTGATCTTTCAAAACGCCGATATACGTATATATTTTTTTGGTCTCCTGTGTTGTACTGTGTAATAGTTGCAAACTAAATTTCTCAAATAAAATATGTGTTTAAGTACAAATAAAATTATTATTTAAGAATTTTTCCAAATATATTTTATTTAAAAAATATTTCCAAAACTTTTGCTGCCTTTTTCGAATTTCAGTTTTAATTTCTTCTTGGTTTCGAATTGTACCTCCCAGTTATGATACCATATGCAGCAATAACTACTTTTTAAATCAATCATTTCAAATTTCTGAGTATTCCAAGCTATCATTAGTTGTCAATCCTCTAAGTACTTTATATTGATCTAAGATTTTACGATTTCAATTATTAGTTTTAAAACATTAAACATTTCTAAAAATTTAAATTTGAAATACTGAAAAATTTAAAACAATTTATGTATTTTATGAATACTTATTGCAAATAAATATTTGTTTTGGAAATAACAGTTACATTGGGATGCAAACAAATATTTGTTTAGAATAACATCTTCCCAAATACACAATTTTTGTGTGTACCAAATATTATATGTTTAGAGTGTACCATAAACATATATATGTTTCAAGCCGAATATGTTTGGGACAATATACTACAGAAGCGATTTTTTCAGCGTGTAAGTTTACATCCAACCTTTTTAAAGTAAAAGCGAATTTCGTGAAGAATAACACAAAGAAAGTATTTGTGGCAAACATTGAATAGTCTTATGTTAGACTTTTATTGAAACTGTAATGAGTTTTTTTTTTTTAAATGCCAAAACCAATAAAATATAATTTTTTTATTTGTCCCGACAAATCCCGCTTTTAAGTCTCGGTTATCCCGACTTTTCCAATACGGTGTCTGGCAACCCTAGTTTATATATATATGGATTTTCTCCGAATTTGGCAGTATTCCTTCATGTAGAAAGAAACCTATTTTTGTAGAATTTCGCATTGATCGTATATATGGGGCCTATATCTAAATCTGAACCGATTACTTCCAAATTTAAAGTGTTCATTCATATAACAGGAAACCTCTTTTTGCCGAATTTCATACTGATCGGATATAAAATACAGTTTTTACAGTATTCATTCATGTTAGGTTAGGTTAGGTTAGGGTGGCAGCTGTATTTTTAATACAAGCTCACATAGACCAGTTTAGGTCCCTAGTGTTACCACGGGCTGAAATGCCCCTCATCGAAACCAACCTGTTTGATATACATATTTATCGATAGTACGAATATCGGTACTGGAAAGATCTGTTAAAATGCCTAGAAAAGCCGACCCCAACATGTCCAGTCGTCGTTTACTCAGAGCGGGGCAGTCGCATAGCAAGTGCTCAATGCTCTCCACTTCTTCCTCATCTCCACAGCTTCTGAAGAAGTCATTAGAGCCTATACCCAATCTTTTGGCGTGATCGCCGATCAAGCAGTGTCCCGTCAGAACTGGTACTAATGTAGACAATCTTTGCCTCTATAGTGCGAGGAGATATTTTGATCTTCTCAGGTCATACCTTGGCCAGATTTGTCTAGCTACTCTGCAGGTGCCGATTTCTGTACATCTTTCGTTGGACTGCCTGATAGCCTCTTGCCTAAGCCAAAGCTTGCACGTGGATAGTGGCGCAGCAATATATGCAAATTCTTCGAGAATTTGTAATGTCGTCCCTTTCCTAGCAAGTTCATCGGCATTGCAGTTCCCCGGGATATCCCTATGCCCAGGCACTGCTCTCGTTAAGAGATCTGTGGCAGTCGAGGGCTGTTTGTGAATTTAGGGATGTTGCCTTCAGAGAATTGATGGCAGCCTGGCTGTCCGAGTAAATTACGACGCCAGTGTTGGTTACTATGTTGCGACTCAGCCACTTGGCTACTTCCCATATTGCCATTATTTCGGCTTGATAGACACTGCATCTGGTAGTCTGTGAGCTATATCCAATCTAAGCTCTGCACAGTGTACTCCGAAGCCAACCTTTTCATCAAGCTTCTAACCATCTATGTAAAAGTGGAGATGGTTTCTATTACCTGGTATTCTTCCAACCCATTCATCTCTGGCGGGAATCATAGTGATGTAATTTCTCTCGAAGGTGTACAAAGTTTGTCCACTCGGTCGGTTACCATAGCACTACACTTTGATATCCTCATGTGACCGTAGTTTTTGTACCTCCACATTGATAGGCAGTTTAATCTTATTGCCGCTTTGGTTGCAACTTTTCTCGCCACAATATTAATCGGCAGTATATGGAGTAGGGCTTGTAGAGACTCGGTCGCTGTAGTCCTTAAGCCTCCGCTTATGCTCAGGCAGGCTGTTCTCTGAACCTTTGTTAGTAGGTTGGTGATGGTTAGTTTGTCAGTTGCCGTCCACCATACCACAATGCCGTATAGCAGTATAGGACGAACTACTGCTATATATATCAAGTGGACGATTTTAGGAGAGAGTCCCCACCGCGACCCTACAGCCTTTTTGCAGGAATATAAGGCGACGATGGCCTTCCTTACACGTTCCAGTACGTTAAGTCTAAATAACAGTTTTCTATCTAGAATTATTCCTAAAAATTTTGCACTTTCAGAAAAGACTAGATCTGTTCCATTTATCCGAGGTAGAGGGTCCACATGTGGGACATTATTCATCCTAGTAAAGAGAACCAATTCTGTCTTGTTTGGGTTTACGCCCAAACCGCTCCTTCTGACCCATCTAGACAATTTGTTCAGAGCCACCTGTAGAATGTCTCGGAGGACGTTTTCGAATTTGCCACTCACTGCGATTGCAACGTCGTCTGCATATGCCACGACCTTGCAGCCACAACGTTCTAGATCTAGCAGGACTTCATTCACCGCTAGGTTCCAAGTTAGTGGAGACAGTACTCCTCCTTGTGGGGTCCCTCTGTTTACAAACCTTGATAGAGTTGTGGACCCAAGACATGCTGTTATGCGTCTTCCGAATTTCGCACTGATCGGATATAAAATAACGTTTGTACATAGCTTACATGTCAAATCGGGGGTAACGTATATATGGGGGCTATATCTAAATCGGAACCGATTTTAACCAAATTCAATAGGGGTCGTCCTAAAGCTTATGTTAATAAAAATAGCACGGGTGATATATTTATAAGAATGGAAAAGGGTAAACAGCTGTTTTCATTAACGATTTTTGACAACACTGCTTTTGTGGTGAAAAGGAATTTTTAATGACAATTCACAATATAATGAATCCTTGTAAAGTGTATCATTAATATTAGCTTTTTATGTCACTATCAATTCAATAGAATATTTATGTATGTATTCATAAAAGGGGGAGATGTTGTAATATGAATTTTATATAGTCTTATCTAAGCAACCTCTGAAAATTGTATTTTATTATTTTCTTTCTTTGTCTTGATTATTTCAATAAAATATTATTCATTCTTGTTCTGAAAGTCAAAACCATTTTTTGAGATAAATAATCGGATGTTTATTTCATAATAAAGAGGAAGGTAAGCCGTTTATAATGAAAAACAACATCAGCCAAATAGCCACCACGACCACGCTTACAGGACCATATCCATTTCATGAAATTTTCCATAACCGAATCGCAAAGTGGCTGCCCTATTCCTCGATAGCCTCACGAATTCTATCGTTGAGGTCTTGAATCGACGCTGGGCTGTTGGCGTAGACCGTATCTTTCACGTGGCCCCAAAGGAAGAAGTCGCAAGGTGTTAAATCACAAGATCTCGGTGGCCAATTGTGATCACCTCTTCGAGAGATAACACGGTCCCGAAACTTTTCCCGTAACAGAGCAATGGTTTCGTTGCTTGTGTGGCACGTAAAGTTAACGTTGTCCAGATCAATACCATCCAACTCCGACCATCAAAAATCATTAATCATCTCTCGATAGCGCAATCCATTCACTGTAACTGTTGATCCAACCTCTGTTTCGAAAAAGTAAGGTCCAATGACCCGCCGGACCATAAACCGCAGCAAACAGTCACACGTTGAGGATGGAGAGGCTTCTCAACAATAACTCTTGGGTTTTCCGAGCCCCAGATGCGACAATTTTGCTTGTTGAAGTAGCCACCGAGGTGGAAATGGGCCTCATCATCAGTCAAGATGATTTTTCAATGATTTTAGATTTTTCGAATTTTAATAATTTTAATGCGTTGTTGAATCGTATATCGTTCCATTTTTATTAATGGCGTAGTTTCTACTTGTCAAATGTCAAAGAATAAGAACTTCAAAAGTGACAGCTACCGAAAAACCGGGTAATTCAAAATAACACCTCTTGTTGGAAAACCCTGTATATGGATACATTGTACAATCGATTTGATAAAAATTGAAAAGTGTGATAATTCAATTAGTCTTCTGTAAGTTACTGAAGCCAGTGGTTCGGCCTGTTGTGCGCGGGGTATAAAAGATCCTTATTTATGATCTTTTTATACCTCACGAGTTACAGAAAATCGGTACTAGACACGAATTTTCTCAGTATCTTCCGGCCCTTATTTATGATCTTTCTATACCTCACGAGTTACAGAAAATCGGTACTAGACACGAATCTTCTCAGTATCTTCCGGTCATATGCTCTGAGATGAGTCAAGTCTGGCAATATGTCGGACCCGAAATATCGCGATCTTGCATGTGTGAAAGCAGGCTAGTGACACAGAAAAAGTTCAATCGTTTCGATGTTTTCCCTGCATGGCCTGCATTAATCGTTTTTTGCTAGTCCTATACGATGAAGATGTGCTTGTAAGCTTGAGTGTCCCGTTAGAACACTCATCATACAGGGTGGGCCTAAAGAAACCAAGGGGTGTAAAAGTTTAATAACTTTTTCGTTTATTAATTTTTTTTTATTTTTTCTTTAAGATTATATAGACAACACTTGGAGAATTTATAATGGAGAGGTTCACAATTGAACAGGGAACCAGAACAATATAATTTTATTATTTAAACCAGAGATCAATTATTTTAACGCAAAGAGCCTATCGTCGACATTTTAACGTCAGAATTTCGCCCTCTGAAGAAATATGAATGGCTTTGTTAATAAGCAGAACTGTAGGTTCTGGGGTTCTCAAAATCCAAGAGCCATTCATCAACGCCAATTGCACCCCATCAGGTGTACAGTATGGTGTGGGATCACATCTGAAAATGTCATTGGGCCTTACTTCTTCGAGAATGAAGATGGAAGTGCTGTAACCGTAAATGGAGAGCGGTATCAGTTTATGATAGACAATTTTTTACGTCCTGCTCTTGAAAACAGACCTGGTATGTGGTTTCAGCAGGACGGAGCCACTGCCCATACTGCCCGAGACACAATGGCACTTTTAAGTCAAATTTTTGGAGAGCGAATAATTTTCAGAAATTCGGAAATTATTTGGCCAGCGTGATCGCCAGATTTGACAGCCACCGACTATTTTCTTTGGGGTTATTTGAAGGGGCGAGTGTATGTGAACAAGCCAGAGACAATCCTTGAACTCAAGGCAAACATTGTTGCAGAAATTCGAACGCTACAGCCACAAGTTTTGAAAGGTGTTATGGAAAATGCTCTAAAAAGAGCCCATCAGTGCGAAGCTGAAAACGGTGGTCATTTAAGATACATTATTTTTCATACTTAGTGTAAAAAAATTTGCCTTTTGTATATTATATAATCTGGAAGAAAAAATAAAAAAAAATTATATACGAAAAAGTTATTAAACTTTTACACCCCTTGGTTTCTTTAGGCCCACCCTGTATTACAAATCTAGAGGTTCTTTAGTTTCAGAAAACTACTTGTTTTCTTCTCATTGGAGTCACTCCACAGTATATTTGCAGTTGCTCCTACTGTTGCGCTATTCCACACACATTTATGATCCATCACTGCCCAGTGCTTCAACTCATCCTTCGTGGCTTTGAAAGGTTTCCAATTTTCAGTTCCTAATTCCAGTTTATTACCCGAAATTCTCGGCCCTTGAACCCAAACTGTTTGCCCGTTCATTTCCAATCACTCCGTTGTGTCCTGGTATCCAGCAAATACGCAGTTGATCATGGGCTTAGTAATCATTTATAGTCATTTTACAGTCTAACACAGTTCTGGATTTGACCCTTTCCGATGTTATTGCTTTCATCTCCATTTGGCTATCTGTGTAGATGTTCGCATATTTAGGCTTTGTGGTATTACTGAGCCAGTTCACACACTCCGTGATTGCTCGAACTTCTGCTTGAAATACCGTGTATTCCTAATACAGTGCAAATTGTGGCTGTGTGGGTTGGGTTTGTGACTCAGTGTTATATAATTAATTTCATAAACATTAATTACAAAAAACCTCAATTGTTGGTATCTTCAATAAAATCATATTTTAAATCATATTTTCCTCGAAACAATTATTAAAAACAGTAATTTCAGTCGATTTATTTACATATACTTTACGAAGAACTTTTATTCGCAACTATATTTACTAAGTATCTAGTACATCGAATATGTGTAAAATACAGATTATACTTATACAATATACTAACTATAAACTTTTGGTTTAATAATTGAGAAGTACTCAAAGCAGCTTTTTTTAATTCTTACCTATTTGAAGACATTTCTAAATAAATATTGACCAATTGACCCCAAATTTTATATTCGACAATGTTAAGCATAAAAAAATTTGTCAGGCGAAGTAAAACAAATTGTACTTTCAAAAATAAGACGATCCCAAATGGGCACAGATGCCCCTTATCGAAAACCACCCTTTTTGATCAAATCAATATTACCGGATAGATCTGTCAGACTTCCTAGAAAGGACGGGACAGTAGAAAAGCAGGCGCTCAATGCTCCCTAAAATCATTCATTTCAATACCTAACAACCTGGCGTCGATCAGCACTGACGCCGATCAGCACTGACACTAACGTAGACAGTCTTTTCCTCTCCAGTGCGAGGAGATCTTCTCAGTTCGTATCTTGGCCAGATTTGTTTAGCTACTCTACAGGCGCCGATTTCTGTCCACCTTTCATAGGGCTACCTGTTTACCTCTTGCCTCAGCCAAAGCTTACATGTGCAGAGTGGCGCATCAATATATATAAAATCCTTGAAAATTTGTCAGTGTGAGTCACTACGTTGCGACTCAGCCACTTGGCGACTTGGCGACTTCCCCTATTGCCTGACCCTACAGGTATATTGTAGTATATGCTACATACATCAAGACTGAGTCCTTTACAGTGCCCTCCGAGGTTGGTTACCTTATCATCAAGCTTCGAACCATCTGTGTAGAAGTGGAGTTGTTTTCTATTTCCTGGTGTTCTGCCATCCCATTCCACAGGACTTTTAGTGGTGAAGTTCCTCCAGAATGTGTACACCGTTGGTATATAGTCTACTCGGTATGTTACCATAGCACTACATTGTGATATCCTTAGGTAGCCGTAGTTGGACAGTTCAATCGTAAAGCCGCTCTAGTGGCATCTTCTCTCCCACAATATCAATGGGTAGTGGACGGAGTAGGGCTTGTAGGGGATCAATAGCTGTAATCTTCAACGCTCCGCTTATGCTTAGGCAGGCGGTTCTCTGAACATTTGATTTTAATTTTTTCAGGGTTTCAAACCCCCGAAATGATTTGGAATTAAACATTTTCACTACTAGTTTTAATGGTTAAAATGTGTAAAATGTAGTAAATTGTAGCATAATATGACAGACATAATTTATTAAAAGTAAGTCAAAGCCTATACTATCCGAAAACGTGACTGCTTTGTTTTAGGGCTTTTTCTCACAAATTACCTCCATTTAAATTAAAAAGTTGTATACGTAAAAAACCGCAAATGTGCTACACATTTGTGACTTTAACACTATTCTGTTCTTTAATTGTACACTTCACAAAATTGCTGTAATCGAATTGTAGTATATGATGACAAATGTCATTTACGTCAAAATAATATACATTGTAAAAGTGCATTTAAAATTACTATGAAAAAGTGTGTATTTTTTAGTGTAAATTTAAAAATTTTGTTTATTTATACACGTTGAATGTTTAAAAACGTGATTTAGACAATTATTGTATATTATCGAATTCATTTACATGTACAAATACTCTATTTTTGTAATTCTAAACGTTTATTGTGTCACATCAAACACAATTTGTTCATTTCTACAACATTTGCTTAATATTACGCGAGCATTGTCTAATATTAAAGACCTCTTGTTCAAAATTGTGACAATTGTTCTGAATCTTATACGCAAAATGCAGTAATGCAAACGACGCCAAGACACACTTATTCTCAGTAAACCAAGCGTGCAGTGAAGTCATACAAACACTAAATATAGCAAATAGTAAACCAAAGAAAGTAGATTTATAAAGAAGTTCCGTCGTGACTTTGTTTACATTTGCGTGAGTTACGAACGAATAGGAATGATTTTGAAACGCGAAAAAAATAGTTTTCTGGAGTCTTTTTTTGAACTTTTTTGGTACTTAACGAACGATATTAATTTTCTAAATATGATAATTACAAAAAAATCTCGAAAATCGGTCTAAAAATGTTAAAAAAAATCACTCGCCGAAATCAAATTTTTATTCGTTCGTCACTGATAGAATACTCGCTACGGGACGGAACTTCTTTATAAATCTACTTTCTTTGTAGTAAACAACAAGATGTAAAGAAATTATAATAACTATTTTAAAATTTAGTTAATGGTGTATAAGTGTAATATTTGTGGAAACATATTAAAATCACTATTTTGCTATCAAAGTCATATATGCAAACTCAGATTTAAACAAGATGTTAGTTTTATGTGTCTACAGCCAACGTGTTTAAAAATGTATTTCAATTATTTTTATATAAAAGCATCAATAGTATCAGTAATTACTGAAGGTTAATTAAATAAAGATGTAAAATTATATTAATATATTTTTGATTTGTATCTATATTATTAGGCCTTCAGAGACTCACATAAGTCGTGAGTGTGATGGTTCACAGATTTGTTGTGATAAGGTTCTCCAATATTATAAAGGGTCCGCCAAATAACTTTTTTTTAAAAACATCGCGCAAAACATCGAGTGTAGCTTCGGCTGTGTGGCACGTAGCGCCGTCCTGTTGAAACCAAATGTTGCCAATATCCTCCTCTTCAATTTTTGTAAACAAAAGTTAGTTCAACATGGCCCGATAACGATCGCCATTGACTATAACGGCCACTCCTTGCTCATGGCCCAATTATGCCTCTGGACCAAAATCCGCACCAAACAGTGACTAGTTTTGGGTGTATCGGCTTTTCAATGTATGCGTGCGGGTTTTCTGTGCCCCAAATCAGACAATTTTGATTGTTTACATACCCACCAAGATAAAAATGAGCTTCATCTGAAAAGATGATTTTTTTGGCAAAATCGGCATGTTCTGTAAGTCGATCGCATTCAAGCGTATTTTTCAAAGTTCAAGCGTATACACAACCATATTCGTTCAGCGGAACGATAAAACTAATTATCTGTCAAACAAGACATGAGCTAAGTGTTACCATTCACGAAATAAGCACTAGTTGAAAAAAACGTTAGATGGCGGACCCTTTATAAAATCGAACAGTATTATGATGCTGATGGAGAATGACGAATGGACAGAAAGAAACATACCATCCCATTCTTTATGCATTGGGACCGTGGAAACTAGTTACAATGCCAAGCGGAGCTCTGTTAACATACATACACTGCCGAATTGGCCAAACAATTGTTTAAACATTTCCAAATCCATGACAAAACGATCCTTCAGATATCCTAAGTCTGCTCTCATACCATTAAGAAAACGTTCCAAACGCTTTTGCTAATTTACTCATTGATAAATTGAGGATTTCGTCCTTTTATATACTAATGCTTTTTTAAGATCAGTAACGCAACAAGCAATTACAAAGTATTCTGTTTATTTGTTGGATTTTCGGAGAAAGATAGTGAGAGGAATGTAACATCCAGCACGACTGAACCCGCATGGCATTTCTCCGTATGTATATTTTTAAATACTCACTGGGATGGCCTCAGAAAAGTTTGGAAAGTAAAAAGTTACAACTCCCACCTCATATATTGTTTCAAAGGCCATAAAAAGGATCTGTGTAAAAAAGTCAATTTAGTCGTGTCATTCCTTGGCAAACCGTACTAGCGATGAAATTTGCAAAATTTAAAAAAAATCCCCCAAATATAATATCTTATATATCGGCCCATAAATGCAGTACATTTTTGATTTATGTATTATTTTGCCTAATAACTTTATTGTAAAATGTTTATATTAAATCAGTGCATTCATTTCTGAACTATTATCAGTTTTAGGAAAAACAAACAGCAGATTTGGGCATTCCTAAGTTGAAGTGGATAAAGTGATTTGGTCAAAAACAAAGGTAAATCAGAACAAAACATAAATCTAATGAATGAAAAGGGGTAAGAGGTGGATGCTAAACATTTCAAATTTGCAAAATAAGGACCAGGCTAATACACAAATTCTGTGAAAAAAGTATTAAAAAATAATTTTATTTAATTTCAGAGCGTGATATTGAACAGAAAAAGTTTTTATGGCTCATTTTGGTGAAAAAAGGACAATTATTTATATTTATTAACTGACGTAATGAATTATTTTTACGCCTTTAATACAATGTTTTACTGTCAGCTCTCACAGTCCATGGAGTTTTTGGTTCGATTTTTTAATAAACATTATCCAAACACGACAAAAAATTTAAACAGTTTACCAGAGCTAATTATTTCATTTCACTAATAATAAAATCTTAGCATTACACCTTATACTGAATATTATAATTATTTGTATTGTATTGTACAGTAGTACGAGTCTATTGTGTATTTAATACTCAAATTTGAATTATTATTTGTCTTATTACATATTCAATTGTTTATTTTTTTAATATACATGTCATTATGAATTTCATAATAAAATATTATTTTTCTAATACCATAACATTCTTCTTCATTTTTAGGCAAAAACTGGAATAACTATGAACATTTATGTATGTACATATAGTTCAGATTTAGAAATAAAACTAATTTTGCTAGCTATATAACTTATTAAGCAAAGCAAGCATCTCTTTATGCTTTTAAATTTTAAAATACGTATTTTACAATCTTATTTTCAGAACAAAATTATCATTAGAACTTTCCAAAGATGCACTCAATGTGCAAATTTAAAATTAGACATTCAAAAGTGACAATTAATTTAAATTTACACATTTAATGATTTATCATTAATCATTTAATGTTTAAATGTTACATATTATGTGCCGGATTATTCCGCAGCAAAATGTTTAATATTACACTAAAATTTTGATTTTTTGTTTAAATTTACACATTTATTAAACATTTACAGCCGTATTCATAAAAACTTAAAACAGCTTTACAAACCTTTGTTAAATTTGTTAAAACTGTATTCATAAACGATTATTAAAAAACACCTTTTGTAAACCATTGTTAAATGCGTGGATTTTAATATAGGTTCGACCCTACTTTAAGCGTTTGGTAAAGTGACATTGCTTTTTCTTCGTGTGCATTTGCAAAACATTTTTATGGAATTTTTTAATTAAATGAGAAAAAATGTTATAAGACTGTTTTTGAACATATTTTCTAGAAATGGTTTAGGTTAAAATAAGAATAAAAAACGTAACTGTGCCCTCTAGAACCTGTTTATATCAAAAAGGAATGTACCATTAAATGGAAGGTATATCAAAACGTGGACCGATTTGTCGCATTTTCCAGGCAGAGTTAAAGGCATTGTGCAAAATAAGCTGATCCTTATCCCAAAAATTTCGTAAGGATTGGTTCCGTTTTTCGAGCTCTACTTTGATTGTCACAGACGGACGGACATGGCTAAATCGACTCTGGGCATGATTCTGCGTCCCTCGGTATATAAAATGCATTCTTCTTTTTTTCCATATTGTAAATCGGTAATAATAAATGAATTTTCGCATCCTTTTTTCTATATTGTTTCATAAAAGACCAAAAACTTTTATTGTTGCAAACCCACAACACAAGACATAATTTATTAAAAGTAAGTCAAAGCCTATACTATCCGAAAACGTGACTGCTTTGTTTTAGGGCTTTTTCTCACAAATTACCTCCATTTAAATTAAAAAGTTGTATACGTAAAAAATCGCAAATGTGCTACACATTTGTGACTTTAACACTATTCTGTTCTTTAACTGTACACTTCACAAAATTGCTGTAATCGAATTGTAGTATATGATGACAAATGTCATTTACGTCAAAATAATATACATTGTAAAAGTGCATTTAAAATTACTATGAAAAAGTGTGTATTTTTTAGTGTAAATTTAAAAATTTTGTTTATTTATACACGTTGAATGTTTAAAAACGTGATTTAGACAATTATTGTATATTATCGAATTCATTTACATGTACAAATACTCTATTTTTGTAATTCTAAACGTTTATTGTGTCACATCAAACACAATTTGTTCATTTCTACAACATTTGCTTAATATTACGCGAGCATTGTCTAATATTAAAGACCTCTTGTTCAAAATTGTGACAATTGTTCTGAATCTTATACGCAAAATGCAGTAATGCAAACGACGCCAAGACACACTTATTCTCAGTAAACCAAGCGTGCAGTGCAGTCATACAAACACTAAATATAGCAAATAGTAAACCAAAGAAAGTACATGGTTGCCCATATTCGACGGACCCATGTTTTTTTTGGGCCCATTCCAATCGACGAGGCTTGTCCGCAGGCAACAATCTTTGCGTCAATTGAATTTTGTACGGGAACAAATGCAAATCAACGCGAATAATCCGTTGTAAAGTGGACCGAGCCATGCCCAACTGCTGAGAACGGCGTTTTTGGGATGTTCTTGGGGACCTCTCAACACTGGCTCGAACGGCAGCGATATTCTCGGCCGATCGCCTTGGTCGACTTTTATTTGGCCTCTTCGGATTAGAAAGAGCCTCACCAGTCGAAAATTTTTCGTATAAACGCTTAATGGTGTTCTTAGAAGGCGCACTTCTCACATTTTTTAATATTTTAAAAGCACGTTGAGTTTTCACAATTGACTTCTTCTGTTGAATGTAAATTTCAACTATTTCGCGTGGCGTGTATTGTTCCATGGTAAAAATCTGCTTGGACTGACGCTTCAAACGCGGTATGTCATTAAGCGATCTGACATCTCTGTCAAAAGTTATGGCGTTGCCAGATGGGTCCGTCGAATATGGGAGACCCTGTAGATTTATAAAGAAGTTCCGTCGTGACTTTGTTTACATTTGCGTGAGTTACGAACGAATAGGAATGATTTTGAAACGCGAAAAAAATAGTTTTCTGGAGTCTTTTTTTGAACTTTTTTGGTACTTAACGAACGATATTAATTTTCTAAATATGATAATTACAAAAAAAATCTCGAAAATCGGTCTTAAAATGTTAAAAAAATCACTCGCCGAAATCAAATTTTTATTCGTTCGTCACTGATAGAATACTCGCTACGGGACGGAACTTCTTTATAAATCTACTTTCTTTGTAGTAAACAAAAAGATGTAAAGAAATTATAATAACTATTTTAAAATTTAGTTAATGGTGTATAAGTGTAATATTTGTGGAAACATATTAAAATCACTATTTTGCTATCAAAGTCATATATGCAAACTCAGATTTAAACAAGATGTTAGTTTTATGTGTCTACAGCCAACGTGTTTAAAAATGTATTTCAATTATTTTTATATAAAAGCATCAATAGTATCAGTAATTACTGAAGGTTAATTAAATAAAGATGTAAAATTATATTAATATATTTTTGATTTGTATCTATATTATTAGGCCTTCAGAGATTCACATAAGTCGTGAGTGTGATGGTTCACAGATTTGTTTTGATAAGGTTCTCCAATATTATAAAGGGTCCGCCAAATAACTTTTTTTTTAAAACATCGCGCAAAACATCGAGTGTAGCTTCGGCTGTGTGGCACGTAGCGCCGTCCTGTTGAAACCAAATGTTGCCAATATCCTCCTCTTCAATTTTTGTAAACAAAAGTTCGTTCAACATGGCCCGATAACGATCGCCATTGACTATAACGGCCACTCCTTGCTCATGGCCCAATTATGCCTCTGGACCAAAATCCGCACCAAACAGTGACTCGTTTTGGGTGTATCGGCTTTTCAATGTATGCGTGCGGGTTTTTTGTGCCCCAAATCAGACAATTTTGATTGTTTACATACCCACCAAGATAAAAATGAGCTTCATCTGAAAAGATGATTTTTTTGGCAAAATCGGCATGTTCTGTAAGTCGATCGCATTCAAGCGTATTTTTCAAAGTTCAAGCGTATACCCAACCATATTCGTTCAGCGGAACGATAAAACTAATTATCTGTCAAACAAGACATGAGCTAAGTGTTACCATTCACGAAATAAGCACTAGTTGAAAAAAAACGTTAGATGGCGGACCCTTTATAAAATCGAACAGTATTATGATGCTGATGGAGAATGACGAATGGACAGAAAGAAACATACCATCCCATTCTTTATGCATTGGGACCGTGGAAACTAGTTACAATGCCAAGCGGAGCTCTGTTAACATACATACACTGCCGAATTGGCCAAACAATTGTTTAAACATTTCCAAATCCATGACAAAACGATCCTTCAGATATCCTAAGTCTGCTCTCATACCATTAAGAAAACGTTCCAAACGCTTTTGCTAATTTACTCATTGATAAATTGAGGATTTCGTCCTTTTATATACTAATGCTTTTTTAAGATCAGTAACGCAACAAGCAATTACAAAGTATTCTGTTTATTTGTTGGATTTTCGGAGAAAGATAGTGAGAGGAATGTAACATCCAGCACGACTGAACCCGCATGGCATTTCTCCGTATGTATATTTTTAAATACTCACTGGGATGGCCTCAGAAAAGTTTGGAAAGTAAAAAGTTACAACTCCCACCTCATATATTGTTTCAAAGGCCATAAAAAGGATCTGTGTAAAAAAATCAATTTAGTCGTGTCATTCCTTGGCAAACCGTACTAGCGATGAAATTTGCAAAATTTAAAAAAAATCCCCCAAATATAATATCTTATATATCGGCCCATAAATGCAGTACATTTATTGTTTGTTTTGATTTATGTATTATTTTGCCTAATAACTTTATTGTAAAATGTTTATATTAAATCAGTGCATTCATTTCTGAACTATTATCAGTTTTAGGAAAAACAAACAGCAGATTTGGGCATTCCTAAGTTGAAGTGGATAAAGTGATTTGGTCAAAAACAAAGGTAAATCAGAACAAAACATAAATCTAATGAATGAAAAGGGGTAAGAGGTGGATGCTAAACATTTCAAATTTGCAAAATAAGGACCAGGCTAATACACAAATTCTGTGAATAAAGTATTAAAAAATAATTTTATTTAATTTCAGAGCGTGATATTGAACAGAAAAAGTTTTTATGGCTCATTTTGGTGAAAAAAGGACAATTATTTATATTTATTAACTGACGAATTATTTTTACGCCTTTAATACATTGTTTTACTGTCAGCTCTCACAGTCCATGGAGTTTTTGGTTCGATTTTTTAATAAACATTATCCAAACACGACAAAAAATTTAAACAGTTTACCAGAGCTAATTATTTCATTTCACTAATAATAAAATCTTAGCATTACACCTTATACTGAATATTATAATTATTTGTATTGTATTGTACAGTAGTACGAGTCTATTGTGTATTTAATACTCAAATTTGAATTATTATTTGTCTTATTACATATTCAATTGTTTATTTTTTTAATATACATGTCATTATGAATTTCATAATAAAATATTATTTTTCTAATACCATAACATTCTTCTTCATTTTTAGGCAAAAACTGGAATAACTATGAACATTTATGTATGTACATATAGTTCAGATTTAGAAATAAAACTAATTTTGCTAGCTATATAACTTATTAAAATACGTATTTTACAATCTTATTTTCAGAACAAAATTATCATTAGAACTTTCCAAAGATGCACTCAATGTGCAAATTTAAAATTAAACATTCAAAAGTGACAATTAATTTAAATTTACACATTTAATGATTTATCATTAATCATTTAATGTTTAAATGTTACATATTATGTAACTTAAAACAGCTTTACAAACCTTTGTTAAATTTGTTAAAACTGTATTCATAAACGATTATTAAAAAACACCTTTTGTAAACCATTGTTAAATGTGTGGATTTTAATATAGGTTCGACCCTACTTTAAGCGTTTGGTAAAGTGACATTGCTTTTTCTTCGTGTGCATTTGCAAAACATTTTTATGGAATTTTTTAATTAAATGAGAAAAAATGTTATAAGACTGTTTTTGAACATATTTTCTAGAAATGGTTTAGGTTAAAATAAGAATAAAAAACGTAACTGTGCCCTCTAGAACCTGTTTATATCAAAACGGAATGTACCATTAAATGGAGGGTATATCAAAACGTGGACCGATTTGTCGCATTTTCCAGGCAGAGTTAAAGGCATTGTGCAAAATAAGCTGATCCTTATCCCAAAAATTTCGTAAGGATTGGTTCCGTTTTTCGAGCACTACTTTGATTGTCACAGACGGACGGACATGGCTAAATCGACTCTGGGCATGATTCTGCGTCCCTCGGTATATAAAATGCATTCTTCTTTTTTTCCATATTGTAAATCGGTAATAATAAATGAATTTTCGCATCCTTTTTTCTATATTGTTTCATAAAAGACCAAAAACTTTTATTGTTGCAAACCCACAACACAAGAAATGCAAATTGTACAAAATTTACTAGTGATGTGTAAACAATCAACATGTGTTATACATTATTCGTTATTCGAATACCTTTTTGTATGTAATAAAAAAAATTTTCTGAATTCGTCATTTAATTGATCTTTAGTTGTTTTTTTTTATTTTTTGGACAAGTGAGCATACATTTTTGTTAATAAATACAGTTGTTTTTAAAATAAGCAATAAAATAATTTATATATTCGACTACTCTTACAATTGATAATCCTATTAATGCATCAGTAAGAGGGGAAAAGGTGTGTGAAAAAGATGGTATTGCCAGCATTACATTGACGAAGTCATTAAAATGTATATTAGTTAATATGCTGTTTATGAATTCGATTTTTTAATAATCGTTTATTAGGCCAAAAGTGTTTGTTAACTAATGTGCACTTTAAATCATAATTAGGATTTTGTTATGAATACGGCTGTTCATGTTTAAATTTAAACATAATATATAAACATTTATATGTTTAATTTTACACATCTGATGTTCAAACTATTTGTTTAAATTTAGACCAAAAAGATTTAATTCTATTGTGTGTCTAAAAATGCGACTATAAAGGTAGCGAAATTACTCTAAAATTTTTGTGTGTGTACTTTTCTACAGATAAATTTATATGTGGATTCGATTCGTGGATACGAAGTTCATCCTACGAATATATTTGATAAACATTTTCTTGGTACTACTTAATAATATATAAATATATATTTCAGACAAAAATAATCAGAACATTTTTAACAATAGTTCAGATGATGGAATCGGAATGGAAATTCATAAAAAGCAATTCGTAAACGCAAATAAAAAGCATTTGGAAGCAATAGTTCAAACAGTCGTTCTTTGTGGTCGTCAAGGCTTAGCACTAAGAGAAAGTTGTGATACAGGCAGAATCGATTCAAATGAAAATATTCAAAATTATGGCAATTTTAGAGCCATGCTAAGGTATCGGGCCCATCTAGCCAACGTGTTCAGAGCCACCTGTAGAATATCTCGGAGGATGTTTTCGAATTTGCCACTCACTGCGATTGCCAGGTAGTCCGCATATGCCACGACCTTGCAGCCACAACGTTCTAGATCTAGCAGGATTTCATTCACCGCTAGGTTCCAAATTAGCGGAGACAGTACTCCTCCCTGTGGGGTCCCTCTGTTTACAAACCTTGTTAGAGTTGTGGACCCTAGACATGCTGTTATGAGTCTTCTGTTGAGTAGTCTTTGAATTAGTCTAAGCAAACTAGAGTTAACTTTTAGATGTGACAGTGCCGCAATTACTGCATCTGAGTGAATGTGTTAAAAGCCCCTTCTATGTCAAGAAAAGCCACCATGGTGAATTCCTTGAAATGCAGGGACGATTCGATAGTGCTCACAAGTTCGTGCAGGGCTGATTCTGTAGACTTCCCCTTATTGTAAGCATGTTGGTTCACCGACAGGAGTTTTGTATCCAGGCTTTGCCTAATGAAATAATCAAAAAGCCTTTTCAGACTTTTCAATATGAAAGAGGATAGGGTAATTTGTCTGAAGTCTTTTGGCATAGTGTGCGATATCTTCCCCGTTTTATGTATGAATACCACTTTGGTATCCCTCCATCGATTCGGGATGTATGAAAGATTAGTACAGCCTACATACATTTTCTGCAGCCAGGAGATAATGTACTTTAACATTTTCTGCATTTCTGCTGAAGTGATGACGTCTGGACCAGGTGACTTGAAGGACTCAAAGCTGTTTAAAGTCCAGCTTATTCTGATCTCTCAGTCAACAAGCTAGCGACGCTCGCAGTCCACTCGCACTCTTGTTTGTCCTGTTGATCCTCGGGCTCTGTTAATGAGTTCCCCGGGAAATGTGTGTCGAGCAGTACACTTAGCGATTGCTCACTGTTTTTTGTCCAGTTGTTTGCCTCATCCTGCAAATACCCCACTGTACAACGAGAAGCGGATAGTACCTTCCTCAGCCTTGCGGCATGGGAGACCTTTTCCACTTCGCCACAGAAGGAATACCAAGAGCGTCTTTGCGCCTTCCAAAGCTCCTTCTTATAGATCTTAAGTTGCCCTTTATATGCATCCCAATTTAGGGTTAGTTTTACCTTTTTACCTTGTTTTTGGACAGGCTTCTTCAAGGGAACTATTGAATGATGTGGTGATATGCTCGACCAGATTATGCAGACCGGCTTTGTCATTTGGTTCATAAAGAAGTTTAGAGTTGAAGACCTTTTTAAAATTCTTCTCACACAGGTGCCACTTTGTCTTCCTCACATTTCTGTGGACAGCAGGTTTAGGCGCTTTTTCGTCGAGTTTGAAATCTATATAATGGTGATCTGAGAATGAGTGGCCATCCAGTACATTCCACCCAAAAATTTTGTCTGACACCCGGTCAGTAGCAAACGTTACGTCTAGTACTTCTTGTCACAGTTGGCCGCAAGCAGTTTAAAGTTTGGTGTCTTGATACCGCACACGCTTCATCCCACTGCGTAGGGCTCCTCTATCAGGACGATGCACAGTGGGCTAAAATGGAAAAAAATTGACATAATTCTGCCATTTCAAAACCACTTATCGTATGGCGATGAAATTTGAGGTGTGTATAAAAGAGGTGTTAAAGAGTTTAAGTTCGAAAGTTGGGCCCCCTATCTCATACAGGGGCGGAGCTACAGGGCCCTAAAGTTGACCACCTCGGGTATACAAAATTTTCATCGACTTCTTTTGAATGGAGTGTCCGGTTTTAGTGGAGCTACAATAAACATTTTATAGGTTGAAGATATCTTGAATAGTTTCCGAGATATGTGGATTTTAAATTTGAATTTTTCATTTTTTCGCCGATTTTGCTTTCAAGTTTAGCCAATATCTCAGTCAAAAGTTTACCGATTTTGTTCGCGTGTTTTCTTGTAGATTGCCAATAAAATATCACAAAAAAAAGAATCGACAAGATATGTGAAGAAATAAGAAAGTTATGGCCCTATAAAGTCAATTTTTTTAAATAATTTCATTTTTGGAGATTTTTTGGCGAAAAAAGTCCAATTCGTATTTAGGTCTTGTAGAAAAAGTTTGTTACACAAAGTATATCAAATTTATACTCATTTTAAAGGAGACATTTCACAGAATCTGCTAGAGAAAATCCGAAGCCAAAATTTTAATTGGTGTGGTTGCCACCCTTCTCCGTTTTGGACCTTTTTTTACATAAATTTCAAAAATTTGATCGATTTTCTCCAATCGCAAAGCTAAATTGTTAAATTTTTCTTTTTATTTATTAGTATTAGGGTGTAACAATATCGACTGCAAAGGGAATCCCGAGCGCAGCTTTTCATATCGAAGAGATAGGACTAAAAGTAAAAATCCCATTTTTGGGCATTTTTGATTTATTTTTTGGGAATTGAGGGATTTTCCATTGGAAATTTCCACATGTTGAGTTTGATTATTATTTCTAATATCAAAATAAAAAACTTTAAAAAAAATTCATCGAAATATATACATTTTTAAGAATTTTATGCCGTATTTACGTTTCTGTCTATATGCAAAATATTTTTTTATTACACCCTACCCTGCATTTGACATGTAAGCGCTGTAGAAACTGTATTTTATATCCAATCAGTACGAAATGCGGCAGAAAGAGGTTTCTTATTACATGAAGGAATACTGCCAAATACGGAGAAAATCGGTTCAGATTTAGATATAGCTAAATCGACTCAGAAAGTGATTACAAGTCGATCGGTATAATAAACAATGGGTCTATCTCTTCTCCTTTTGGGTGTTACAAACAAATGCACAAAGTCATAATACCCTGTACCACAGTGTGGTGTAGGGTATAAAAATTTGCATATAGACAGAAATGTAAATACGGCATAAAATTCTTAAAAATGTATATATTTCGATGATTATACCCTACACCACACTGTAGTACAGGGTATTATAAGTTTGTTTCATGGCAGATGTTTGTAACACCTAAAAATAACACAGCTAGACCCACCTTAAAGTATACCGATCGACTCAGAATCACTAGCTGAGTCGATTTAACGATATCCGTCCGTCCGTCCGTCCGTCTGTCCATGTAAAGTTGTTCGTCGACTACAGGTCGCAATTTCACTCCGATCGTTCTGAAATTTTGCAGTTAAGAGTATTTCGCGGCTGTTAAGATCGCTATTGATTTTGGTTGAAATCGGTTCAGATTTAGATATAGCTCCCTTTATATATCTTTCGTCCGATTTGGCCCTTTAGTCCTATAAAAGCTGTATTTTACATCCAATCGTTTTGAAATTTAAAATGGTAGAGTCTCTTGATCCATGAACCAACATTGCCGAATTTGAAGAAAATCGGTTAAGATTTAGCTATACCTCCCATATATATGTTTCGTCCGATTTGGCCCTTTAGTCCTATAGAAGCTGTATTTTACATCCAATCATTTTGAAATTTAGAATGGTAGAGTTTCTTGATCCATGAACCAACACTGCCGAATTTGAAGAAAATCGGTTAAGATTTAGCTATAGTTCCCATATATATGTTTCGTCCGATTTATCCCTTTAGTCCTATAAAAGCTGTATTTTACATCCAATCGTTTTGAAATTTAGAATGGTAGAGTTTCTTGATCCATGATCCAGATATGACCTCAATTAAGAATAAAATAAAGTTTCATCAAAATTTGCCACGCCCACATTCGACCGCCCATAGAACACAAATTTATTTTTGGCCCAAACTTTTTGAAATTTGGCACAGAACCTTTTATTACCTCAATTACGGCCCACCACTCACCACCGGCCCACCACTATAACCCATAATTTATTTTTTTCCCAAAACTTTTTGTTTCTTTAGAAAAACTAATTGTTTTATAAATAAATTTCAGTACATGCATTTAAATATAGAGTTTTTATTCATTATCTATCATTTCTGTAACTAGGTTTAGGTTAGGGTGACAGCCGTATTTTTTTTATACAAGCTCACATAGACCAGTTAAGGTCCCTAGTGTTACCACGGGCTGAAATGCCCCTCATCGAAACCAACCTGTTTGATATACATATTTATCGATAGTACGAATATCGGTACTGGAAAGATCTGTTAGGCTGCCTAGAAAGGCCGACCCCAGTATGTCCAGTCGTCGTTTACTCAGAGCGGGGTAGTTGCATAGCAAGTGCTCAATGCTCTCCACTTCTTCCTCATCTCCACAGCTTCTGCAGAATTCATTACAGTCAATACCCAATCTTTTGACGTGTTCGCCGATCAAGCAGTGTCCCGTCAGAACTGATACTAACGTAGACAATCTTTGCCTCTCTAGTGCGAGGAGATATTTTGACCTTCTCGGTTCATACCTTGGCCAGATTTGTCTAGCTACCCTGCAGGTGCCGATTTCTGTCCATCTTTCGTTGGACTGCCTGATTGCCTAAGCCAAAGATTGCACGTGGATAGTGACGCACCAATATATGCAAATTCTTCGAGAATTTGTAATGTCGTCCCTTTCCAAGCAAGTTCATCGGCTTTGCAGTTCCCCGGGATATCCCTATGCCCAGGCACCCATATGAGGTGTATATTAAACTGCTCAGCCATCTCGTTAAGAGATCTGCTGCAGTCAAGGGGTATTTTTCTTAATTTAGGGATGTTGCCTCCAGAGAATTGATGGCAGCCTGGCTGTCCGAGTAAATGACAACGCCAGTGTTGGTTACTATGTTGCGACTCAGCCACTTCCCATATTGCCATTATTTCGGCTTGATAGACACTGCAGGTATCTTGTAGTATGTGTGCTATATCCAAACTAAGCTCTGTACAGTGTACTCCGAAGCCAACCTTTTCATCAAGCTTCGAACCATCCGTGTAAAAGTGGAGATGGTTTCCATTACACAGGTGTACACAGTTGGTATATAGTCCACTCGGTCGGTTACCATAGCACTACACTTTGATACCCTCATGTGATCTTAGTTCTTGTACCTCCACATTTATAGGTAGTTTAATCTTATTGCCGCTTTGGTTGCAACTTCTCTCGCCACAATATTAATCGGCAGTATATATAGTAGGGCTTGTAAAGACTCGGTCGCTGTAGTCCTTAAGGGTCCGCTTATGCTCAGGCAGGCTGTTCTCCGAACCTTTGTTAGTAGGTTAGGTTGATGAGAGGAGACGTTTATGATCTTTTTAATACCTCACGAGTTACAGTTTTTAATACCTCTTGCATGTGTGAAAGCCGGGCAGTGACACAGAAAATGTTCCATCGGTTCGATGTTTTCCCTGCATGCCCTGCATTCTCTGCCCTTTGAAGCCAAGCTGTTTGCCCGTTCATTTCCAATCACTCCGTTGTGTCCTGGTTAGGGTTGCCAGACGATCGGGATTCGTCGGGATTTTCCCGACTTTTCGCGTATTTACAGAGTCCCGATTATTAAAGTAATTTAGGGGGGAAATCCCGACTTTTTTCCATTTACTCTCTACACTATGGAAAATAAAAGCGCAGTAAAAAAATAATAAAGAAAGTACAAGAAAATGCTATTTTCATATGTACTTCTTATGTACATTTGTAATTTTTCCGTCACTAATCTTTCAAGAAATGTAAATTTTGAACGAATTCAGCAACTTATCTAAAAGAATAGCTATTAACGTGGGCGAATTTGGTAGAAATTTCAAAAGTTATACAAATTTTAGATGCAGTGTCCTATGACATATTGTGCATCGACTACTGCAATCTTCGAGCTTTTTGTAAAGAATTGCCACGTATATTTATACCCTTGTTTCATGGCAGATGTTTGTCAGACATAGAAATGCTACAGCTAGACCCACCTTAAAGTATACCGATCGACTAAGAATCAGATTTAGTTATATATAGCTCATTAGTTATAAAAGCTGTATTTTACATGCAATTGTTTTGAAATTTAGCATGGTAGGGTTTTTTATCCAGAGAACAACTTTGCACACTTTGACGTAAAAATGTTTCGTCCTAATTTGCCCTTAAGCCCTATAGAAGCTACACGGGGCAAAATCGGCTTTTTTGATATGTTTGAATCGAAACAAAATATATTTGGAACACCAATTTTTAAATATTTTATATTTCTTTGCAAATAAATTTTATTTGAAAATTTGGAACGCATATATTAGTTTTCAACAAATAATATTTGCAAACTAAATTTCTGAAATAAAATATGTGTTTAAGTACAAATAAAATTATTATTTAAGAATTTTTCCAAATATATTTTATTTAAAAAATATTTCCAAAACTTTTGCTGCCGTTTTCGAATTTCAGTTTTAATTTCTTCTTGGTTTCGAATTGTACCTCCCAGTTATGATACCATATACAGCAATAACTCCTTTTAAATCAATCATAACTTTTAAATCAATCATTTCAAATTTCTGAGTATTCCGAGCCATCATTAGTTGTCAATCCTCTAAGTACTTTATATTGATCTAAGATTTTACGATTTCAATTATTATTTTTACGAACATTAAACATTTCTAAAAATTTAAATTCGAATTACTGATTATTTAAAACAATTTATGTATTTTATGAATACTTAATGCAAATAAATATTTGTTTCGGAAATAACAGTCACATTGGGATGCAAACAAATAACATCTTCCCAAAAACACAATTTTTGTGTGTACCAAATATTATATGTTTAGAGTGTACCATAAACATATACATGTTTCAAGCCGAATATGTTTGGGAAAATATACTACAGAAGCGAATTTTTTCAGCGTGTATAGTTTACAACCAACCGTTTTAAAGTAAAAGCGAATTTCGTGAAGAATAACACACAGAAAGTATTTGTGGCAAACATAATATTGACCTATAGTGTATATAAGTTATTTTGAATATTCTTATGTTAGACTTTTATTGAAACTGTAATGAGTTTTTTTAAAATGCCAAAACCAATAAAATATTATCTCTTTATTTGTCCCGACAAATCCCGCTTTTAAGTCTCGGTTATCCCGACTTTTCGAATACGGTGTCTGGCAACCCTAGTCCTGGTACACAGCAGATACGCAGTTGACCATGGGCTGAGTAATCATTTATCGTTCTTTTACAGTCCAACACAGTTCTGGATTTGACCCTTTCCGATGTTATTGCTTTAATCGCCATTTGGCTATCTGTGAAGATGTTGGCATATTTAGGCTTTGTGGTGTTACTGAGCCAGTTCACACACTTCGTGATTGCTCGAACTTCTGCTTGAAATACAGTGTTATTGTCAGGGAGGCGGAAGTGAAGTTCGACTTCTGGTTCATCAATAAAAAGTCCCAGACCCGTCCTTCCTCCTCGCTTGGACCCATCCGTGTAGCAGCTGGATCACACTGGCACATGGGCCAAAGTTCCATTTTCCCAGGAGCGTCTGTCTGGCACAAACGAATCACAGGTAGCTGTAAGCCGCACTTCAGGAATGCGGTCGGAGATTTCTGGCATTTGGATGTGGCAAACTAGAGATTCTAAAATCTTCTGATGGTACGACTTGTGGTCTCGATTTATCCATTCACCCATCACTTGTAGACGTCTTGCTGTGAGGGCTGCCTCATACTTTATACGGATGTCTATTGGTTGGATGTGCAGTATAGTCTCCAACGCTTTTGTTGGTGCAGTTCTAAAAGCCCCGCTTATGCCTAGACAGCACATACTCGTACGTTGAATTTTTGCAAAGGCATTACGTTGCACTTCTTGTCCATTAATGTCCACCATACTACACAGGCGTAGGTGATTATTGGTCTAATCACTCTCATGAAAAGCCAGTGTGTCATATTTGGACGTAGTCCCCATTTTGAACCTATAGCTCTTCTGCACAACGACCAAAATCTGTGGGCCTTTGTAACTCTTTCTTCAAGATGGTCTTTCCCGTACAGTTTCTGATCCAAGATTACTCCCAAGTATTTTACCTTTTTAGTTATAGCAATAGTCTTATTCAGGAATCGAGGCCGGGTAAAGCATGGGATCTTCGTTTTCGTTGTAAATAGACATATTTCTGTTTTGTCTGGGTTAACATTTAATCCCCTTGGTTGTGCCCAGTTATATGCTATGTTAAGTGCCTCTTCAGCTCTTCTGCATAAAGTATTTGGATGAAAGCCCCTTAGAAGTAGTACAACGTCGTCTGCATAACAGACTGGTTTAAGTCCTTCAGAACCCGAAGATCAGCAGGACCAACAAGAGTGCGAGTGGACTGCGAGCGTCGCTAGCTTCTTGACTGAGAGATCCAGAATAAGCTGGGCTATTAATATCTTTGAGCCCTTCAAGTCACCTGGACCAGATGACATCACTCCAGCAGAAATGCAGAAAATGTTAAAGTACATTATCCCCTGGCTGGAGAAAATTTATGTAGGCTGTATCAGGCTTTCATACGTCCCGAATCGATGGAGGGATACCAAAGTGGTATTCATACCTAAAGCGGGAAAGATATCACACACTAGGCCAAAAGACTTCAAACCAATTAGCCTATCCTCCTTCCTATTAAAAGGTCGGGAAAGACTTTTAGATCATTTCATTATGGAAAACCTGGATACAAAACTCCTGTCGGGGAACCAACATGCTTACAATAAGGGCAAGTCTACAGAATCAGCCCTGCACGAAATTGTGAGCACTATCGAATCGTCCCTGCATTTCAATGAATTCACCATGGTGGCATTTCTTGACAATCTAGCTCGTAGTGGATCATAAATAAGTCCCGCTCCACTAAATAACTGGCAACACTTCCCGGCGGTGTAGCTAAAAACTGCCGTACCAAAGGTACTAACATTTTGTATTTTGAGCTATTTCGTTTCCACCACAATAAAGGATCTTCTGAAACGTGCATTTTTTTCTCATTATTGTAATCAGCTTAACATTTTTTTGCATGTTGAACAGACAGTATGGCATCTTCCAAATCCAAATCTTGAGTCATTATCGGAATCACTATTACTTTCATTTAAAAACATTTCTATGGATTTCTTGATTTGCGACGATTTATGTTGCACTTGGGAAGTTACCTGTTGTGTGCCATGGGGTGCTCCAGTACGTAGCCTTTTATTTTGCGATGGACTAAATTGTTGAACTTCACAAGCTTCAGCAACAAGTAGCGTATCAATGATATGGCATATACTGGTATCTTATGCAGCTCGCTAAATCCTACATTTATTTCTAAAATCAGCTTCTCTATAACTTTATTAATGACTGGTAAAGCGTTTTCCTTTAATTGTTCAACTGCTAGATTTGATTTTAAAGCGTGAATTAGTGGAATAACTGATGATATAGTAGAGTTTGAGCTGCTAAGTTCTCGAGTTATTTCCTCAAATGGTTTAAGTATATCCGTTAATTCTACCATTATTTTCCAATTTTTAGTAGATATAGACATCTCTTCATAGGCTGTCAAATAGAGTACAATGGAATCTTTGATTTTTAGTAGACGCTCCATCATATAATATGTACTGTTCCACCTACAAAAAAAAATATGAAAAATTCCTCAAAAAGCTTAACATATTTTAATTACCTAGTTTGACAATCTTGAATGACCACAAGAGGGGTTTGGTTTAGTCGATTTATTTGTATTTGACGTAATTTTTCTTCGGCTAATACGGAGTGATTAAAATGTGTTGCTATTTTTTTGTTATTTGCTATGACAGACACAATTTGTTTCTGCGACTTCAAAGCAGACTTAATGCAGAGCTGAAGTTAATGGACGGTGCATTTGATGTGTGTAAAATTGGAAATCTTCATAGCCCGAACCATGTTTGAGCCTTCGTCATGTACGATGCACTGGACTTTTCCATTTATTTACCATTCATTAAGCATAGAGGATATTTTAGATGCAACAATATCGGCGTTATGGGAGCCGTCAATAGCTTCACATTTTAGAATTAAATTGATTTTTTGGAAACCTTCAGTGATTCCATGTGCTGTCAAACTCAACGGCGATGCACTTACACTCGGCTCTGACCAAATATCTGTTGTGAATGAAATTTTTTCAAAGTCTTTTAAGAAATATTCTCGGCTCCGTGAAATATTCTCGACCTTTCAATTTATAACAGGGCAAGGCAGCTTTCATCAGCCGCCGGAAACCAACTCCGTGTACAAAATTGAAAGGAAAATCTTGAATCGCAATCATTTTGCCAATTAAGTTGTCTGTTTCGACGGCTCTTGGTAAGATGAATCCCAGAAATAATTCTTGCTGATTGATTCAGATATCGTTAATTGTCTTTTTAAACCATGTAATGGAGTTTGATTTGCTGAATAATGGGGGATTTCCTTCGGATTTTCTTCCAAATTGTCATATTCCTCCTTATGTCTGCCTATTAGATGAGCCGTCAAACCACTAGTGTTCGGCCCTTTCGCGAAAACATTTTGTTGCAAATTGAACATCTGGCCTTTTCATTGTCACATTCTGTGAAATATTTCCACACACCGCTTGACTTCGGCTTCATATCTGTTTTTATGTTATTGTTTTCTTGACAAAATTATTTGTGAGTATCGACTACAAACACAATTGTTTATGTTATTTCCATACGTTGCCAGACTGACAAAATTTATTGAATAAAGCGAATATTTCAATGTTGGTTTTTGCGAATGCGAATGAGAAAGCGAATATTTCAATGTTGGTTTTTGCGAATGCGAAGTTAAAAATTATGCTTTGGCTTAGGCAAGAGGCAATCAGGCAGTCCAACGAAAGATGAAATCGGCACCTGCAGGGTAGCTAGACAAATCTGGCCAAGGTATGACCTGAGAAGGTCAAATATCTCCTCGCACTAGAGAGGCAAAGATTGTCTACGTTAGTATCAGTTCTGACGGGACACTGCTTGATCGGCGAACACGCCAAAAGATTGGGTATTGACTCCAATGACTTCTGCCGAAGCTGTGGAGATGAGGAAGAAGTGGAGAGCATTGAGCACTTGCTTTGCGACTGTACCGCTTTGAGTAAACGACGACTGGACATACTGGGGTCGGCCTTTTAAGGCAGCCTAACAGATCTTTCCAGTACTGATATTCGTACTATCGATAAATTTATATATCAAACAGGTTGGTTTCGATGAGGGGCACTTCAGCCCGTGGTAACACTAGGGACCTAAACTGGTCTATGTGAGCTTGTAAAAAAAATACGGCTGCCACCCTAACCTAAACCTAAACCTAAGTCCTTCATTGGTGAGGGCTTTTAGGAGACTGTGTATCGTCGTAACCCATAGAAGAGGCGATAAAATGCCCCCCTCAGGTATACCACGATTTACCTTGTCTCTAATTTTTACGTCATATGACCCACAAATAATCCACCTATTCCTTAGCATATTGTTGATCCAGTTTTTCAGCGCCCGGTCAACCTTAAACTCGTCTAAGGACTGAATAAGTGTATCGGTCTGTACATTGTTAAATGCGCCCTCAATGTCTATGCAAACAGCCAGTGTATACATTTCGTTACTGAAGGACTCTTCTATGTGGTGCACTACCTCATGCAGAGCTGATTCCACTGACCTTCCTTTGACATAGGCGTGTTTTTGAATTTAAGCCATCAATTATTCGCTCCATTGTTTTTAACAGGAAAGAAGTTAGGCTAATGTGTCGATAAGCCTTTGGGGTCGTATAACTCGCCTTGCCTGGCTTTGGTATGAAGACCACCCTTGATTCCTGCCAGTTTTTTTGGGTTATAAGAATGGGTTAGGCATGCAGTGAACACTCCATCCAGATGAGTTGATATCAGATCCACCTCATTCTGCAGAAGTGCTGGAAATATTCCATCCGGTCCCGCCTTAATGGGAGAGAAACTTGTTATCGCTTCTTTAACCATACCTTCTGTTATATCCGTAATAGGTACTTGATGCAATACATTTTCATTCTGTAACTGTTCCTCTGTTGGTCCAGCATTACCAGTCGGAACATGAGTCTTCATCAAGAACCTTACGGTATCCTCTATAGTTTCCATCCTTCTACCCGTATCATCCACCAGTGTTTCGGTTTTGACATGAGTTTTTGGGAGGAACTTTTTCATTTTAGACATGCTGTTAACGCTGTCTACCTGCTCACAGAAAAGCCTCCAGGAGTTATGTTTCGCCGATCTAATGATTTTATTGTATACTGATATACTGTACTGATTGTTTTTTACGTCGAGCTCTGTTGTAAAGTCTGCGGACATCTTTGCCAATTGAGCGAATTTGTCCTGTCATCCAGGGTGTCTCATAGGCAGATTTCGTATCTCGAAGTGGGCAACTATCTCCGAATGATTTACAAGAGCCTCGGTAATCTTCTTCACATTGATATCAATGTCTTCTGCACATAGATAATAGCGTGTATGCTGCCCCAATCGATTTCTAAGTAGATTTCTTAGAAATTAGTCCAGTCGGTCTTAGCCTTACTACGGACAAACCTATAGGTTTGGCGGTGGCCGTGCAATTTTAAACCTATATAACGGTGGTCCGAATAGGAGTGTTCATCCGAAACCCTCCACTCATGGATTTCATCAATAAGATTTTCTGAACATATCGTTATATCTAATTCTTCTTCCCTAATTTTGTTAACAATGGTTGCAGTGTTTCCTGTGTTAAGAGTTATGAGGTCATTTGTATTCAAAAATTCTATAAGGGCGTGTCCCCTTTTATTGGTGTTAGTACTACCCCAAGCGAGATGATGGGAGTTGGCGTCACACACAGCTAATAACTCAATACTTGTGTGTTTGGATTCCCTCACCAGACTTTGTAATTCCTACGTAGGTGGCAATGTCGGCGCATCGAATGACAGATATATTGACGCCAGGTACATATTGTCATTACCTTGCCTCAGCACCGTTGCGCCCGATGTTGACAACTCTGGAGAGAAAAGAAAACAAACAATACTTAACAAAAATAACATGAAAGCATGACACGACTCACACATGATCTGACAACAAAAAAGGCTATTGAAAAAAGTATCTCTACTTGGATCACCCTATATTTGTCACACTATTATGCACCGACATCTTATTGAGAGAATGAATAATTCCAAATCTTTCTCCATCATGGATGACGAATTAGCTGATACTTCAGTGGTTGAGCAAGTTTCAATTTGTATCCGGTACCTTAAAGAAAACGAACGGCGATATAAAATTTGCGAAGATTTTTTGAGTTTCGTCCCAACAAAACAGTTCGATGGAATAGGTCTGGCTGAAGCTATTCGATATTTCCTCAAAACGTATGGATTATTTGGACAATGCTACGACGTACAGTGGGATTTGTTCATACAAAGTTTGGCAAAAAATATAAGGAGTGCTCGTAGAATGTTGAAATTTGGCACAGAGCCTTTTATTACCTCAATTAAGAATAAAGTAAAGTTTCATCAAAATTGGACCCGCCCACCAACCAACGCCCATAGAGCCCAAATTTACTTTTGGCCCAAACTTTTTGAAATTTGGCACAGAACATTTTATTTCCTCAATCTATATATATATAAAGAAGAATGTGTGTTTGTTTGTTGGTTTGTTTGTACCGAATAGACGTCTAAACGGCTGGACCCATCTTCTTGAAATTTTCACAGAATCTACATATGTGGGGCGTGGTGAAAATAGGGTACTTGAATTTTCGATATATCAAGTGAGCGTGGCCCCGCCCACACAAGACAAATTTTAAAATTGAGATATCTTTTGTTAGCGAGACTGCTGTAATTTGGTACATATGTATCTGGTGGCAGTCTACGTGATTGGTCCAAAAATGGGCGGGATCGGACCAATGGGCGTGGCACCGCCCATATAAGCCAAATTTTAAAAATTATGTATCTTGCACAATTTATTAGTGAGAGTGATGCATTTTAGTGCATATATATATCTGGTGGCAATGTACCTGATTGGTCCAAAAATGGGCGGGATCGGACCAATGGGCTTGGTCCCGCCCATATAAGCCAAATTTTGGAATTGAGATATCTTACACAATTTGTTAGTGAGAGTGTTGTACTTTGGTGCATATGTATCTGGTGGTAGTCTACGGTATTGGTCCAAAAAAGGGCGGGATCGGACCAATACACATAAGACAAATTTTTAAATTGCGATATCTCACACAATTTGTTAGCGAGAGTGCTGTAATTTGGTGCATATGTATCTGGTGGTAGTCTACGTGATTGGTCCAAAAGTGGGCGGAATCGGACCAATCGGCGTGGCCACGCCCATGTAACACTCAATTTTAAATTGATATATCTTGCACAATTTTTTAGCAAGTGTGCTGTAATTTTGTTTCTGGTAGCAATCTACGTGTTTGGTCTAAAAAAGGGCGCGATCGGAGCAATGGGCGTGGTCCCGCCTATATAAGCCAGATAGTGAAATCGAGATATCTTACACAATTTGTTAAATAGAGCGTATATGTATCTGGTACAAGACTGCGTAATTGGTCCAAAAATGGGCGTGGCCCCGCCTATATAAGCAAAATTTTGAAATTTAGATATCTTGCACAATTTATTAGCGATAGTGCTGTAATTTTGTGTATATGTATCTGGTGGCATTCTACGCGATTGGTCGAAAAATGGGCGTGGCCCAGGCCATATAAGCCAAATTTTGGAATTGAAATATCGTGCATAATTTATTAGCGAGGTTCTGTAATTTTACGTATATGTATCTGGTGGCAGTCTACGTGACTGGTCCAAAACTGGCCGGAATCGGACCAATGTCCGTGGCCCCACCCATATAAGCCAAATTTTTAAATTGAGATATCTTGCACAATTTGCTAGGGAGAGTGCTGTATGTTTGTTTATACATATCTGTGATCGGACCAACGGGCGTAGCCCCGCCAATTTAAGGAAATTTTTTAAATTGAGCTATATTGCAAAATTTGTTAGCGAGAGTGCCTAAATTTTGCCTATATGTAAATGGTAGCAGTCTACGCGATTGGTCCAAAACTGAGCAGAATCGGACCAATGTGCGTGGCACCGCCCATATAAGCCAAATTTTGAAAAAGAGATATCTTGCAAAGTTTGTTAGCGAGAGTGCTGACAATTTGCGTACATATATCTGGTAGCAGTCTACGTAATTGGTCCAAAATTTAACGGGATCGGCTAATATTTTAAATTGATATATCTTGCACAACATGTTAGCGAGAATGCTGTAATTTTGGGTTTGAGCGATTTGTTAGAGAGATTGCTGTAATTTTGTGTACGTTTATTTGGTGCCAGTCTACGTGATTAGTCCGAAAATGGGCGGGATCGGAAATCTGAAGTCTGGCGCAACGAAGTGGACCGGGTCCAGCTAGTTAAGAATAAAATAAAGTTTCATCAAAATTGGCCACGCCCACCGCCCATAGAACTCACATTTATTTTTGGCCCAAACTTTTTGAAATTTGGCACAGATCCTTTTATTACATCAATTAACGCCCACCACTCACCGCCCATATAACCCATATTATATTTGTTCCCAAAACTTTTTGTTTCTTTGGAAAAACTAATTGTTTTATAAATAAATTTCAGTACATGCATTTAAATATAGACTTTTATTCATCATCTATCATTTCTGTAACTATGTTTAGGTTTAGATTAGGGTGGCAGCCGATTTTTTGTATACAAGCTCACATAGACCATTTTAGGTCTCTAGGGTTACCACGGGCTGAAATGCCCCTCATCGAAACCAACCTGTTTGATATACAAATTTATCGATAGTACGAATATCGGTACTGGAAAGATCTGTTAGGCTGCCTAGAGAGGCCGACCCCAGTATGTCCAGTCGTCGTTTACTAAGAGCGGGGCAGTCGCATAGCAAGTGCTCAATGCTCACCACTTCTTCGTCAACTCCACAGCTTCTGCAGAAGTCATTAGAGTCAATACCCAATCTGTTAGCGTGTTCGCCGATCAAGCAGAACTGATACTAACGTATACAATCTTTGCCTCTCTAGTGCGAGGAGATATTTTGATCTTCTCAGGTCATACCTTGGCCAGATTTGTCTAGCTACCCTGCATGTGATTTCTGTCCATCTTTCGATGGACTGCCTGAATGCCTCTTGCCTAAGCCTCCTTTCCTTGCAAGTTCATCGGCTTTGCAGTTCCCCGGGATATCCCTATGCCCAGGCACCCATATGAGGTGTATATTAAACTGCTCAGCCATCTCGTTAAGAGATCTGCGGCAGTCGAGGGCTATTTGTAAATTTAGGGATGTTGCCTCCAGGGAATTGATGACAGCCTGGCTGTCCGAGTAAATAACAACGCCAGTGTTGGTTGCTATGTTGCGACTCAGCCACTTGGCTACTTCCCATATTGTCATTATTTCGGCTTGATAGACACTGCAGGTATCTGGTAGTCTGTGAGCTATATCCAAACTAAACTCTGCACAGTGTACTCCGAAGCCAACCTTTTCATCAAGCTTCGAGCCATCCGTGTAAAAGAGGAGATGGTTTCCATTATCTGGTATTCTTCCAACCCATTCATCTCTGGCGGGAATCATAGTGATGTAATTTCTCTCGAAGTTGTACACAGTTGGTATAGTCCACTCGATCGGTTACCATAGCACTACACTGTGATATCTTCATGTGACCTTATGCTCAGGCAGGCTGTGACGCTTATGCTCAGGCAGGCTGTTCTCTGAACCTTTGTTAGTAGGTTATGTGAGGTTGAAGAGTCTCATGTCCGTGCACATACACTTAAGCCAGTGGTTCGGCCTGTTTTGCGCTCCTTATTTATGATCTTTTTATACCTCACGAGTTACAGAAAATCGGTACTAGACACGAATTTTCTCAGTATCTTCCAGTCATGTCCTCTAAGATGAGCCAAGTCCGGTAATATGTCGGACCCGAAATGTTGGGATCTTGCATGTGTGAAAGCCGGGCAGTGACACAGAAAATGTTTCATCGTTTCGATGTTTTCCCTGCATGCCCTGTATACGTCGTGTCCTGCTAGTACTATGCGATGAAGATGTACTTGTAAGATTGAGTGTCCCGTCTTGTTTAGTTTCAGAAGACTTCTTGTTTTCTTTTCATTTGGGTCACCCCACAGTATCTTTGCAGTTGCTCCTACTGTTGCGCTATTCCACACAGTTTTGTGAGCCATCACTGCCCAGTGCTTCAACTCATTTTTCGTGGCTTCGAATGGTTTCCAATTCTCCAAGTTTATTACTCAAAGGTCTCTGCCCTTTGAAGCCAAGCTATTTGCCCGTTCATTTCCAATAACTCCGCTGTGTCCCGGTACCCAGCGCATACGCAATTGATCATGGGCTGAGTAATCATTTATCGTTCTTTTACAGTCCAACACAGTTCTGGATTTGACCCTTTCCGATGTTATTGCTTTAATCGCCATTTGGCTATCTGTGAAGATGTTGGCATATTTAGGCTCTGTGGTGTTACTGAGCCAGTTCACACACTCCGTGATTGCTTGGAAAACCGTGTTATGATCAGGGAGGCGGAAGTGAAGTTCGACTTCTGGTTCATCAATAAAAAGTCCCAGACCCGTCCTTCCTCCTCGCTTCGACCCATCCGTGTAGCAGCTGGTTCCCACTGGCACGTGGGCCAAAGTTCCATTTTCCCAGGAGCGTCTGTCTGGCACAAACGTATCACAGGTAGCTGTAAGCCGCACTTCATGAATTCGGTCGGAGATTTCTGGCGTTTGAATGTGACAAATTAGAGATTCTAAAATCTTCTGATGGTACGACTTGTGGTCTCGATTTATCCATTCACCCATCACTTGTAGACGTAAATGCCCCGCTTATGCCTAGACAGCACATACGTTGAATTTTTTGCAAAGGTATTACGTTTCACTTCTTGTCCATTAATGTCCACCACACTACACAGGCGTAGGTGATTTTTGGTCTAATCACGCTCATGTAAAGCCAGTGAGTCATATTTGGACGTAGTCCCCATTTTGAACCTATAGCTCTTCTGCACAACGACCAACATCTGTGGGCCTTTGTAACTCTTTCTTCAAGATGACCTTTCCAGTACAGTTTCTGACCCAAGATTACTCCCAAATATTTTACTTTTTTAGTTATAGCAATTCAGGAATCGAGGCCGGGTAAGTAAAACGTGGGATCTTCGTTTTCCATGTAAATAGACATATTTCTGTTTTGTCTGGGTTAACATTTAATCCCCTTGGTTGTGCCCAGCTATATGCTATGTTAAGTGCCTCTTCAGATCTTCTGCATAATAGATTTAGATGAAAGCCCTGTAGTGGCCTATATGTGGACATGGTATTTCACTACCTTATTTGTGGATTATTTAAGACGTAGTTAAGAAGTACGAACTTTGTCAACCATGTAAACTATTCATTCTTGTTCTTCCTCTCTTTTTGCGCAGTCATCGCATTGCATCTAAGATCTCACTATTTCATCATCATTTCATGTATATTATTAGAATTAGTTAAATAAAGTGTTTATTATATTAAACATTATATAGCCGGTTTATTCATTCATTAAACTAACCACGAACGGCTATAGTGGTGACCCCGACGTGATAGTAATACACACATGAGATGAACGAAGACACAGGCAACGAGAAGACAAGCACATCCGTGGGAGCAGGCCAGGCTCCGGACACTGCTGGACAAGGAGTGGCGACTTCCCCGATGTACGGAAATTTTGTAAGCAGAGTTTCAGTGAAAGTACCGCCGTTTTGGTCTGATCACCCTGAAATCTGGTTCGCACAAATAGAGGCTCAGTTCGTCGTTTCAGGCATCGTGGCTGACGAAACGAAATACAGCACCGTCATAGCAGCGATTGAATCACAGGTGTTGGTGCAGATTTCGGATGCTGTCCTCAAGCCGCCTGCAACAGGAAAATACGAATTTTTGAAAAAATGCATCATCGAACGCTTCTGTGAAAGCGAACAGAAGAAAATACAGAAATTGCTGTCCGACATGCACCTTGGCGACAGGCGACCTACACAATTATTGAACGAGCTCCGTAGTCTTGCGAAGGATAGGGTAAGTGATGACTTCCTGGCATCATTGTGGCTTCAACGACTACCACAGAATGTTCGTGCCATTCTCCAAGCCTCCAACGCGGAGCTGTCCGAATTGGCGAAACTGGCGGATAAGATTTTGGAGGTGAGTGATTATCGACAACTCGCCGCTGTGTCCACATCCACGACACCTAACGAAGCCAACTTATTGCAAAGAATTGCGGTTTTGGAAGAACGTTTGGAGAAATTAGGCCGCTCTCGTTCATCCAGTCGCTCATCGAATCGTAAGAAGAGCCAACGTAGTGCCACACCATCTTCGGAGAAATTTTGTTGGTACCACTGGAAGTTCGGCGAGGCCGCTACAAAGTGCCGCCAGCCTTGCGAATTCCATTCAAAGCCAAAAAACTAGTTACCGTGGCTGGTGCATTGTCCAGCGCACCACGCCGAATTACAGTGGCACGTCTTACATTGCTGGACAACGATACAAAGGTGAAGTTCTTGATCGATACGGGGGCTGACGTTTCCGTTTTGCAACCGCGTTCTTGTGACAGAAACGTCACATCGAATTCAGTAACATTATTTGCAGCTAATGGCACCCGTATTAAAACATATGGCGAACGTCGTCTCAAGTTATCTCTTTCATTAAGAAGAGTCTTCGAATGGAATTTTCTCGTGGCAGATGTTTCAACTGCCATAATAGGTTCTGATTTTCTCAAGCACTTCGATTTACTTGTGGATATTAAGCAGAATCGTCTCGTCGATCGCAGGACTTTGCTGCACGCTAAGGGTGACACAGTATATTCATGTGCACCCGTCATATCAACATTCAATGCCGACAACATATTTTCACGACTGCTATTTGAGTATAAAGACATCACCGTGTTAAGCAGCAACCGAGATCGAGAGTCATTGCAGACGGACGTTACACACCACATCGTTACGGGTGGCCCAGCGGTGTCTGCCCGACCACCAAGGCTGCCACCTGAGAAATTCGCTGCTGCCAAAAAAGAGTTTGAGTTTTTGGTGGAGCAAGGCATTTGCAAGCCATCCAAAAGTAATTGGGCAAGCCCCCTTCATATGGTAAAAAAGACGAACGGGGAGTGGCGGCCGTGCGGTGATTACCGTGCGCTTAATGCGCAAACTTTACCAGATCGCTACCCTATTCCATTTTTGCATGATTGTACTCACATGCTCCATGGCAAGTGTATATTTTCTGTGCTAGATTTGCAAAAGGCGTACCACCAAATACCCATAGAACCCTCCGACATACCTAAGACGGCGATAACAACACCATTTGGGTTGTTCGAGTTCAACTACATGACATTTGGATTGCGGAATGCTGCACAAACTTTTCAGCGCCACATCAATTCTGTTTTGCACGGCATCGATTTTACATTCGCTTATATCGATGACATTCTCATTGCATCATCTAGTGCGGACGAGCACGAGAAACACCTGAGGATTGTTTTCGATCGGCTACGTAAATCTGGTTTGGCAGTAAACGGCAGCAAATGTGTTTTGGGCAAGTCCGAAGTTAAATTTTTGGGACACACTATAACACCGAACGGCATTAAACCACTAGAAGAGAAAGTGACAGCAATACGTGATTATCCCAAACCTAAAGTGGCTAAAGAACTTAAGCGGTTTCTGGGTATGATTAATTTTTACCGCTCCTTTCTCAGGAATGCAACGCGCAATCAAGGAAAATTGCAGGCTCTCATTTCGGGCAACGTCAAAAACGACACGACGCCAGTTGTTTGGGACGATGAAGCCACAAACGCATTTGAGGCCTGTAAGGAGGAATTAGCAAACGCCACCATGCTTTGTCACCTGCCGCCCAACGCAAAATTGTCTTTGTATACAGATGCCTCTAGTGAAGCTGTTGGCGCAGTTTTACACCAGACTGTAGATGGTAAGGTCCAACCATTGGGATTTTATTCCAAGAAGTTAACAGCCGCACAAGCAAAGTACAGTACATACGATCGGGAGCTGTTGGCCATTTATCAGTCAATAGACCATTTCCGGCACTTGTTGGAGGGCAGACAATTCACGATATTGACCGACCACAAACCGTTGATATATGCTTTCGCCCAGAAAGGCGACAAGACACCACCAAGGAGAGCGCGCCAACTGGACTTTATTAGTCAGTTTTCGACCGACATACGACACTTGCGGGGAGATGACAATGGCGTTGCCGATTTTTTGTCCCGAATAAGTTCGATAGACAGCCCGGATTTTGAGGCCTTGGCGAGAGAGCAAGGTCGCGATTCGGAATTGGAGCAAATTATAGAAACCAATAGTTCAACGCTAAAACTGAAAAAGGTTGCTGTTCCGAATTCGACCGAGACGCTGTATTGCGATACCACTAACGACAAAATTCGACCATTCGTACCACGAACTTTTCGTCGTCAGGTAATTGCGAAACTACATGACCTGTCCCACCCTGGACGAAAGGGAACGCAACGAATAGTTGGAGAAAGGTATGTATGGCCTGGTATGATGAAGGATATAGCATGTTTCGTCAGAGAATGCATACCGTGTCAGCGAAGCAAAATTTGTAGACACACGAAAACACCTATTGGAAATTATGAGCCAGTCGAGGCCCGTTTTGATCATATCAACGTGGATATTATTGGACCACTTCCAGTCTCCAAGAACCAACGGTATTGCCTCACGATCATTGACAGATTCACGCGATTTCCAGTGGTCATACCAATTGCTGACATAACTGCAGAGACTGTTGCTAGCGCTCTGATCGAGGGATGGATATCTTTGTTCGGCATACCTCTTCGTATATCCACCGACTTGGGACGACAATTTATATCATCCGTTTTTTCCGAATTAACAAATATTTTGGGAGTACAGCATCTGAAGACCACTGCTTATCATCCGCAAGCCAATGGCATGATCGAGCGATTCCACCGCACGTTGAAGGCTGCCATCAAGTGCTACAACACAGACGACTGGACGGCAGCGTTGCCATTGGTTATGCTTGGCCTACGCACTACGGTGAAAGAGGACATAAATGCGAGCCCAGCGGAGATGTTGTTTGGTTCCCAACTACGAATTCCTGGGGAATTTGTACATGCGGGTAAAGTCAAAGCTAGCGAATCCGACTTCATTAAAAACCTTCGTAGGCAGATGTCATCGTTGCGTCAGTATTCAACTTCACATCATGGCGAACCTAATGTGCACATCGATCGCAATTTGCAAAACTGTAAGTTTGTTTTTATACGCATTGATAGAGTTCGAACTCCTTTGGAAGCGCCATACGAGGGCCCCTTCGAGATATTGAAGAGGGGTGATAAATTTTGTAAAATCAAATTGGGACAACGGAATGTGAATGTATCTAATGACCGTCTCAAACCAGCATTTATCGATTTTAACGACACAACTCTAGCTGCTTCTAGGAACCCGGCCACTGAGGAAACGACATCTCTTGAAAGTCCTAGTATGTCGAATGGTCAGCCGTTTTTTCAACACGAACCCCAACCAACACCAGAGACCCGACTAACGAGAACTGGCCGGCACGTTCGATTTCCGGCAAGGTATCTCTAGAGGGGGAGCCCTGTAGTGGCCTATATGTGGACATGGTATTTCACTACCTTATTTGTGGATTATTTAAGACGTAGTTAAGAAGTACGAACTTTGTCAACCATGTAAACTATTCATTCTTGTTCTTCCTCTCTTTTTGCGCAGTCATCGCATTGCATCTCACTATTTCATCATCATTTCATGTATATTATTAGAATTAGTTAAATAAAGTGTTTATTATATTAAACATTATATAGCCGGTTTATTCATTCATTAAACTAACCACGAACGGCTATAGCCCCTTAGAAGTATTATAACGTCGTCTGCATAACAGACTGGTTTAAGTCCTTCATTGGTGAGGGCTTTTATTAGACTGTGTATCGTGGTAACCCATAGAAGAGGCGATAAAATGCCCCCTGGGGTATACCACGGCTTACCTTGTCTCTAATTTTTACGTTGTATGACCAACCTATTCCTTAGCATATTGTTGATCCAGTTTTTCAGCGCCCGTCAACCTGAAACTCGTCTAAGGACTGGATATGTGTATCGGTCTGTACATTGTTAAATGCGCCCTCAATGTCTATTCAAACAGCCAGTGTATACATTTCTTTACTGAAGGACTCTTCTATGTGGTGCACTACCTCATGCAGAGCTGCTTCCACTGATCTTCCTTTGACATAGGCGTGTTGTTTGAATTTTAGCCTGTCATCCGCTATTTTACTTTTGACCATGTCATCAATTATTTGCTCCATTGTTTTTAACAGGAAAGAAGTTAGGCTAATGTGTCGGTAAGTCTTTGGGGTCGTATAACTCGCCTTGCCAGGCTTTGGTATGAAGACCACCCTTGATTCCTGCCAGTTTTTTTGGGTATAAGAATGGGTTAGGCATGCAGTGAACACTCCAGCCAGATGAATTGATAACAGATCCACCTCATTCTGCAAAAGTGCTGGAAATATACCATCCGGTCACGCAGACTTGAAGGGAGAGAAACTTTTTATCGCTTCTTTAACCATACCTTCTGTTATATCCGTAATAGGTACTTGATGCAATACATTTTCATTCTGTAACTGTTCCTCTGTTGGTACAGCATTACCAGTCGGAAAATGAGTTTTCACCAAGAGCCTTACGGTCTCCTCTATAGTTTCCATCCTTTTACTCGTGTCATCCTCCAGTGTTTCGGTTTGGACATGAGTTTTTGAGAGGAACTTTTTCATTTTAGATATGCTGCTAACGCTGTCTAACTGTTCACAGAAAAGCCTCCAGGAGTTACGTTTCATCGATCTAATGATTTTATTGTATTCTTTGAGTCTTCTGTGGTAGTCGTCCCATTATACTGATTGTTTTTTACGTCGAGCTCTGTTGTATAGTCTGCGGACATCTTTGCCAATCGAGCGAATTTGTCCTGTCATCCAGGGTTTCTCATAGGCAGATTTCCTTTCTCGAAGTGGGCAACTATCTTCGAATGATTTTACAAGAGCCTCGGTAATCTTCTTCACATTGATATCAATGTCTTCTGCACATAGATAATCGCGTGTAGGCTGCCCAATCGATTTTTAAGTAGATTTCCGTAATTAGTCCAATCGGTCTTAGCCTTATTACGGAAACTTATTGGGTTTGGCGGTGGGCGTGCAATTTTAAACCTTATATAACGGTGGTCTGAATAGGAGTGTTCATCCGAAACCCTCCACTCATGAATCGCATCAATAAGATTTTCTGAACATATCGTTATATCTAATACTTCTTCCCTAATTTTGTTAACAAAGGTTGCAGTGTTTCCTATGCTAAGAGTTATGAGGTCATTTGTATTCAAAAATTAGATAAGGGTGTGTCCCCTTTTATTGGTGTTAGTACTACCCAAAGCGATATGATGGGAGTTGGCGTCACACCCAGCTAATAACTCATTACTTGTGTGTTTGGATTCCCTCACCAGACGTTGTAATTCCGACGTAGGTGGTAATGTCGGCGCATCGAATGGCAGATATATTGACGCCAGGTACATATTTCCATTACCTTGCCTCAGCGCCGTTGCGTCCGATGTTGACAACTCTGGAGAGAACATAAAACATACGTTTTTATGGCACAAAATACAAATCCTTGGACGAGTACCTGTGTTAGCGTAGAAAAGGTTATAGTTCACATGGTTTAATCCAGTAACATTGTTGCTAGTTTTCCATGGTTCCTGGATCAAAGCAATATGAACCCTGCCTTTATTTATGATGTCCACCAGATCGTTGGATGGTGTCTCGCTCCGGTGAAGGTTTATCTGGATGACCTCAATCATTGTTTTTCCAGTAAAAAGTTCTTTTGGGAATCTATCCTATCTGGTGGCACTACCTCATTATTTGGTAGTGGGTCATTATCCTCCTTTCGTTCACTACCTATTACACTATCTTCCAGTTGACAATTTTGGGAGGGGGTGTCATTTTTTATCGATCCCTTATTGTTTTGAAACGTTTTGTGGCTCTTTTTATTTTGACCACCACCATTGCTGGGAACTTCCTGCAATTATGGTGGTACTATTGGTGAACTTGTGGCGTTATTGACAAATTCCACATCAGTTTTTGGCAGTGTTTCACTTGTGTCCATCCGTTCACTACCAGTGTTTGCCTCTTCAGACAGTATATTTGGACTCGATTCATCTGTCCTGCCAGTCGGGACCTTTCCAATTTTGAAAAAGACTGTCCAGATCAAGAAGTTCGCCATGACAAGATTGTTCTTGGAATGAGGGTCTATGCCCAACACGAGGAGAGTACCCGCGGTATCATCCTTCCTATAGAAGACTTCCCACTTTCTCACGGAAAGTTTTGAATTCTGTTTTCCAATGATGTCGAGTATGTACTCTGATGAGAACATACTGGGACATCCCTTAACATATATGGTCGTTTTTATGAGTTCAGGAATGTCGCTTTTCCTTACCAATTTTAGTTTTGCGCCGTCCCATGGTGAGGGGAAGCTATCCACAAGTTTTACGAGGGCACCAACGCAGCGTTGTGATGCCAGCCTTAGCATCAAAACACCCCCCTCAAACTTGCAACTCATTACTTCGATTGGTGGTTCATCCTTAGATTCGAGGACGTACTCCGCTACCCTCGTATAGACCAAATCTTCGAAGTTATTCTACATATATGTAGGGTCGTTTTCGTCTTTTTTGTTTAATCATAAATTGGTTGGGGAAGACACCCCCATAGAAAGTATTAGCCCGTAATAGGTGCGTCGATATAGGCCTTCCAGACTAAGCTCAGAAACTTCTGTCCAGAGACCGATGCATCCAATTCAACCTACGCTTTAAAAACAACAAACCACGTGGTTGCGTAGTAGTTAGGTGAATAGGTATTGCATAATAGGTTAAAAACTATCCGCTCTGCGATAACACGTCCGTTCGCTACGACTGGCGGCTACTGACCTGTAGGTTGGTGATGATTAGTAGGTTGGTGATGATTAGTTTGTCACTACTGCTTTATATATCCAGTGGACAATTTTAGGAGAGGCCCCACCGCGACCCTACAGCTTTTTTGGAGGAATATAAGGTGACGTTGGCCTTCTTTACACGTTCCAATACGTTAAGTCTAAATAACAGTTTTCTATCTAGAATTATTCCTAAAAATTTTGCACTTTCAGAAAAGACTAGATCTGTTCCATTTATCCGAGGAGGAGGGTCCACATGTGGGACTTTATTCATCCTAGTAAAGAGAACCAATTCTGTCTTGTTTGGGTTTACGCCCAAACCGCTGCTTCTAGCCCATCTAGCCAATTTGTTCAGTGCAACCTGTAGAATGTCTCGGAGGACGTTTTCGCATTTGCAACTCACTGCGACTGCCACGTCGTCCGCATATGCCAATCTAAAAGTCTTTCGAGACCTTTCAATAGGAAGGAGGATAGGCTAATTGGTCTGAAGTCTTTTGGCATAGTGTGTGATATCTTCCCCGCTTTAGTATTTTCCTGATAGTATTTTCCTCAGCCTTGCGGCGTCGGAGACCTTTTCCACTTCGCCACAGAAGGTATACCAAGAGCGTCTTTGCGCCTTTCTAAGCTCCTTCTTATAGATCTTGAGTTGCTCTTTATAGGCATCCCCAACATTAGCGACTCCAGTAGATTTAGCCTTGTTGAATAGCTTGTTGCAGGTCTTTTTCATAGCCGTTAGTTTAGAAGTCCACCATTGGTGTTTAATTTTACCCTTGTACCTTGTTTTTGGACAGGCATCTTCAAGGGAACTATTGAATGATGCGGTGATATGCTCGACCAGATTATGCAGACCTGCTTTGTCATTCGATTTGTACAATAGTTTGGAGTTGAGGACTTTCTTGAAATTCTTCTCATACAGGTGCCACTTTGTCTTTCTCACATTTCTGTGGACGGCAGTTTTAGACGCTTTTTCAGCGAGCAAACGTTCAGTAGCAAACGTTACGTCTAGTACTTCTTGTCTGTCTTTAATTGTAAAGGTCGGTTTATTACCTATGTTACAAATGGTAGTTAAAATAAAGTCAAGAAGCTAATCACTCCTATTGTTTATATCTGTACTACCCTACACAGTATGATGAGCGTTCGTGTCTGCGCCAATAATCAGCTCGACCTCGTCAGACGTTGCTTCTTCTACCAATTCCCTGAATAGAGCAGTCGGTACTACAGCTTCATAAGGCAAGTAACTGGAGACCACCCAATATATGCGATTACCGATCTCCAGACTAGCAGATGTTTGGTCTTTACCACTTAAAATAGCCGGGAGAAAGATACTTAGATCTTTCCTGGCCAAAATGCAGGTTCTTGGAGTGCCTTCACAGTTGGCCACAAGCAGTTTAAAGTTGGGTGTCCTGATACCGCACACCCTTCCTCCCACTGCGTAGGGCTCCTGTATCAGGACGATGTCTACTGCACCTGTGGACAGGCGCAGCAATAGAGCCGCTGAGGCTACTTTAGCGTGATGGAGGTTAATCTGTAGAATTCTTACCATCATTGGTAATTGACAGATTAACATCCAACCCGACAAGGGTGTTATCGAACTCTTCGGTGGATTCAGCGTTAAGGATCAAATTGACCTGCCGCGTTTTACCATCCGCCTCACCCACCTTGCTGATTCTCAAATTATGGGCGGCCAGACCAGGATTGAAATCTTTTATTATTTCCATTATGTCAGCCGGGTTGGAGGGCTCTTCTGTAACACAGGTGAAGGCTCTAGGGTGACCAGGGATGTTGTTTTTTCGACAAAACCCAACTGGGCACCCGGCCACACCTCACCCGCTCGACTCAGAGCAGCCTTATACAGGTCTACTGATCTGGCATCACCGAAATATAAGAGCTTTACTCTCCCCTGATGCCAGCCTGCATCGTTGCAGATTGGTGGTTTGCCCGGCATTTCTCTACGGATATCGAGGTAATGAGCCATAGTGGCTGATTGCACATGGCTCCATTTGTCCCTGAGGATGGATCCATTCTCACTACTTCTGTCTATAACGGCCATCACTAGACTCTCATTCGCCACTTTATTGAAGGGCTTGGTGAGTGTCCTGTTGATGGTGACATTAGAGCCTCTTGCCTTTTTCGAAGGCAGGTGTTCAGGTCATCTGATTCTTTTGACTTTATTAGCCGTTAACACAGCTGATTTTGTGGCTCTTTCAGCCGGCTGATTGCCCTTAGAAGCATCTATAACGCCTTTAGCCCAGGTAAATGACTCTTTTTGTTTTTCGGTAAGAGTCTAAACCTCAACAGCCTCCAACTTCGTCAAAACTCTGAGCGCTATCCGGTGCTCATTGTGCTTCCGTTTTGACGGTCGGACATGACGTTTTCCCCTCACCGTACCACCTGTTGTGAGTACTGGGGGGAAATTTTCACCATGTTAGGTGTAATCGGATTTGGCCAAGACCAACGGGCGGACAGTATGACGATTGGTGAACCCCGCTCCATCGGAACGCGAAGGCATCCCCGGCAACGAAATTATTAATTTTTTTTCTTGTCTGTATTAGCCCGTAATAGGTACTACGATGTAGGCATTCCAGACTTTGTACACATTTTTTTGCGATTGCGTAATAGGTCCTGCGTAATAGATTTTAACTATCCGCTCTGTGCTAAACACGTCCGTTCACTATGACTGATCAGCAACTACTCATTTCTGTAACTATATCATCAAGTTCCAGAACCTGTTAACGGGGTTGACATCTAATGCTACTTATAAAAGGATCTGTCGATACTAGAAGTCGGCGAAAAACATCTGTATTTGTTGCAACTGTATCACACTTTCTGGAGAACTTTAATCTATAATTTCTATAGTCTTTATTTCTGGCTTCTTCTTCTGGCTACTCCAGTCACATCGGCAACAAGTGCGGGGTTAGAAAAGAAACGCCTGGACGTATTTCCATCGTTAGTAGACCCAGTTCCTTGTTGAACAGCATCCACTCGTATACCCATATGTTCCTTTAAGGCTTTCTGAATTCGAAGTTTATTTTCCAGTTTTAGATTTTTGTGTTCGTCCTTGAGCGCCGACCATCTTTAAAATGGTTTGTTGTAGGCAATATGAAGTATACACTCCATAAATTTTATGCGAGCATGTAAGGAGGAAACGCCCATCACCATCAATAGCTTTGCTTGAAACTAAATTAAGATTATTCATTTCAGTAGGTTTCGCTTTGCAAATGTAACAAACAGCTGCTGAAGATGTACATGTAACAGTTTGAGCTGTCTTGCCATCTAACATTGTAAATACGAAATTATGCTTGATCGAAAATTGCTTCCCGCACGCTACCACTTCAGTATTTTTCAAAGCAGCAATATCTAAATTGATTTTTTCACCAAATCTTGGCACTTTTTCTTTTGTTTCTTTGGTAAATTCAAAGGAGATAGGACGGCAAAATCTTGTTGATGACGGACTTTCATTTCGCCAATATTCTTTTTGAGAAATCGTCTGTAGACTTAACGGAACCATGCATGACAGTAACAAACTTTTATCGCTTACATCAGCTGCTAAACTCTGATTGTATCAACATGTCCAGAGGAACCATCGCAACCCCACTTAGATGTAAACTCTAATTTATCCATCATACCATTTAATTCTTCATACGGAAAAGTTTGAAATAATCGGCTTAACGTATGATCCATAAAACTTTGCAAGGAAACAGACACAGCTTTTTCAGAAGCTCTGCATCCATCATCATTGCTAGTACAGCCGGCGAACGAATATAACATCGAGTTGGTATATATCCACCCATCACTTTACTTCCATATTCAAATGTTCTTGTGAATATTTTGAAGCTAATTCAGCTGCCTTGAACCTCTTTGTGCGAACTTGACAATCTTCGAAATCTTTCGCTGGCCTTCCTAGTTTAGTTGAACAACTAGGCTCGCTACTAAGTGATACTTCAAATATAGCTAAAACACAATGCGAAAAAACATTTACACATATACAATTTTATAACTCTTTAAACGTACTTTTTAGCCAATCTTCATTTTTTTTTAAAAATTGGGATTTTAGTTTATGCGATTCTTGCCACAGTTTTTTGAAATGACCAAGAAACCTCTTTTGAATTGCTCTTTTCACTAAACCGATTTCTTCATCCTGAAGCATTGCATTTTTCAAACTTGCATTGCAATTAATGAGTTCGTAACTCAGTTCATTGTGTAACACAGAAAATAAACTAATTTTAATGATATCTCTTTCATTTTGCTATTTGCTTATTTGTTGTTAAATCATATTGTTTTGTATTTAATCTATTCCTAATAAGTTATTGTTGTAACTAAATGTCATAATAGCGCACGTGCCTAAAAGTATGCCATATCTTTTTGTAATTTTTTAAAATTAAAAATTTCATGAATTTGAAAACAAATTTTATGATTTTATAAAAGATTATTAATTATTTAATAGTATCCCAGCAAAATCTTGGTAAGTACATGTCATTACCACTCGCATTACCATGTAATGATATCTCATTATCGACAGCATTACTTTCGGTAAATAAATAACGACTAACAAAATAATGACAAAAATAAGTTATTGCTAGTAATCTAAGTTAGAATATCTTATTTTAAGTTATAAACCTTTCTTTAGATGATTTACGATTTATGATTTTTTCTGAAATGATTTACGTATATAAGTTGTAGTTTGTATTCAGTTAAATGATTTACAGAAAAGTTTAAAAATTCAAATTAGTTTCTCTAAATTAGATTACTAATACTAACTTATTTTTGTCATTATTTAGTTAGTTGTTATTTATTTACCGAAAGTACATAATTCTGGCGATAGTGAATTATCATTACCTGGTAATGCATCTGGTAACGATATTTACTTACAAAGATTTTGATGTTATATTTATATATTATTTATATATTTTTGTACTTGATTATTAAGCGAGGTAGGCCAGTGATTGTGATGCTAAACTACGAAACCATGAGGTCGCGAGTTCAATCCCACCTCCCGGCAAATGAAATTTTTCGCCATATCACGACAACAATCGATAACTACTTTCTCCCAATTATACACTCTTCCCAATTTTACACTCTTCTACTTTCTCACCACAAGCCACCACCGATGGTGGTGAACAAACAATAGCAACTAGGAAATATCCACTCCACACAAACCCACTCGTAAAATTATTTATTTCGTTTACGCTTACTTTTTGAATACTTGTAAGCGTGGGGGTAAGTGGTTATTTTTCAGCTGCTTGTATGCTTGTGTGGGAGCACTTTCCTCCACTGACATGTACATGTAAAAATAATTCGAAGGGAGGCCAAATTATAAGCAGTTACTAGTTTTGAATTTAGCTTACCCGTCAGGTTATTCGGTAATGGGAAATTGTGCTGGGATGGAGGGTTACTCTTCATTTTATTATAGCGGGAGCACCTAGCACGACCGAGCAGCCTTTTTTTCTTTCAAGGAAGTTTGCAATCACGGCACATTATATACCAAATTTTATTCTATCATATCTTTTAAACCATAGCGAACTTTATATATTTTTTTTAAAATACACTGAAAAGGCTATATTTGAAAAAAATCACTATTTAAATCAGAGTAATAAAATTATCTTACGTAGAAACACTATAGAAGTGCGTAAACAGTTTTCAATATTTTGGACCAAAATTTACATGTGACTTTACTTCATTATTTCAAAGACAAATAAACGTTTTTTTGGGATACAATTTATGGATTCTTCATACTGAATCAATTTTCTACAAAACTGCATCATTACATTTTTAAATTTTATGTGTCGAAAAAATGACTTATTGCACAAAAAATCCCACTGTGCGACGGCGCAAGAGCAAAGAACGGTGAATTTCATGGGGCGCATGCATATATCCAAGAATAGTACAGCTTAGCACTAAATTCGCATTGTGCAGCTCACAGATTGAATTTGGTTGTAAGCTACGCATGTAAAGTAGTCCCAGTTAGAAATTGTCTCGGCACTATCCAAATAATATACCACTTTTTTCGATATCATAAAAGGAAAATAGCTCGTCAAAAAGCAATTTCTAATAACAGGAGTCTCCGAGATATTAAAAAGCAAAAATTAATGCAGTATTGCGCAACTCGAGGGGTAGAACAACATGTGTCTGTTGAAATATATCTTCAACTTCATGTAACTATTATCGAGGCTTTCGAATGCATTTACTCCACCTAGTCTGATCAGAAAACTACAACATCTGCATTTCTGTTGTTGATGGCTATAAAAACATTCGATTTTAATTTTCGGTCCATGTACTTCATTCAGTTCACTGCTTGGCTGAGAGAGTCACAAATTCAGCTGTGTTAACGGCTAATAAAGTCAAAAGAATCAGATCACCTGATGAACCCCTGCCTTCGAATTAGGCAAGAGGCCCTAATGTCACCGTCAACAAGACATTCACCAAACCCTTCAATGAAGTGGCGAATGAGAGTCTAGTGATGGCCGTTATAGACAGAAGTAGTGAGGATGGATCCAACCTCAAGGACAAATGGAGCCATGTGCAATCAGCCATTATGGCTTATTACCTCGATGTCCTTAGAGAAATGCCGGCAAACCACCAATCTGCAACGATGCGGGATGGCATCAGGGGAGAGTAAAGCTCTCATACTTCGGTGATGCCAAATCAGTAGACCTGTATAACGCTTCTCTGAGTCGGGCGAGGGAGGTGTGGCCGGGTGCCCAGTTGGATGTTGTCGAAAAAACAACATCCCTAATCACCCTAGAGCCATCACCTGGGTTACAGAAGAGCCCTCCAATCTTTTATTATATCCCGGCTGAGATATAATAAAAGATTCCAATCCTGCCGGCACATAATTGGAGAATCAGCAAGGTGGGTGAGGCGGATTGTAAAAAGCGGTGGGTGAATTTGATCCTTAACGCTAAATACACCTCCCATATACAACGTGCAACCCTACAATACGGCTTCGAGACTATAGTCTTGAAGGTATACAAGCAGGATACTGCGGAAGGTGAGTTATCAACCGTGTTGATACACGGGAAGTGCGGAGGTACCCACGCCCATTATTTCTGGTGACTCCAACAGAAGATCTGTAACGTCCTTCTCTGAGGACGAAAACTCTACTTCTGACACAGGGGGTTGAGGGGAGTCTCCGAACTCTTGGACGCATCTGGCGGGGACACGCTGATTATTGGCGCAGACACTAACGCTCATCATACTATATGGGGTAGTACGGATATAAACAATAGGGGTGATTCGCTTCTTGACTTTATTCTAACTACCAACCTAAGTCTTTGTAACATTGGTAATAAACCGACAGCCAAGAAGTACTCGACGTAACGGGTATAATGTACTGGACGACCACTCATTCTCAGATCACCATTATACTGAGTTCAAATTCTGTACGAACCGAATGACAAGGCCGGTCTGGATAATCTTGTCGAGCATATCACCACGTCATTCAATAGTTCCCTTGAAGAAGCCTGTCCAAAAACAAGGCACAAGGGTAAAACTAAACCCCAATGGTGGACTTCTGAGCTAACGGCTATGAAAGAGACCTGCAACCAGGGTTACCATAAACTTTTTTCGGAAAGGAGGACTTTTGTGCCAGAAAAGGAGGACATTTGTGACATTTACAAAGAGAGTTTTGATCTTTCGGAGGACATTAAAAACAGTAATTGTAAATGATACCGTATACCACACTATCGGCGTAGAATAAGAAGAAATATTGTCAAGTTTTATAAAAGATATTTATCTAGTGATAATGATTAGTCAAGCAATTTGTATTTTATAGCGCTTAGATAGTAAATCGGAGGTACATGTATATGAGGTCTATATCTAAATCTGAACGGATTTTATTCAAATTAGTTTTGTTTAATTTAAAAGTGATTGGAAAAACAGTTTCTGTAGCGCTAAAATACCAATGCGGAAATAAAATATTTCTGTGGTTTTCTGGAACAACAGCCTATGTCGGAAATTTTCGATTTCGGAATTTTAGCAAAAATGTATATAGCGTATCATTAGCTATCGATCGATATATGAAACTCCCATGTCAGTCCATTTTTTGACATTTTCCAACACTCAACTTATTATATTTAGTATTAAATGTACTGCGAATCTCATGATCATTTTGATTTTTTGATATGTGCTGTTTTGTTTGAAAACCAAAGAATATGGTGTCTACATCTAATTCTGAACCGATTTTGACCAATTTCTTCCCAGGAGTGTAAGAGTCTATTGTCAAATTTCAGCAATATCGGAGTGAAAATGCGAACTGTAATTAACTATCAACTTTGGATGGACAGACAGACGGACGGACATAGTTAAATCGAATCATCAAGCGATACTGAGTCGATCGGTGTACTTTAAAGTGGTTCTAGCTCCAGTATTTTTAGGTGTTACAAACATCTGTCTCGAAACAAACTTATAATAATCAAGTGAAAAGGGCGTTAAGTTCGGCTATGCAGAATCTTATATACCCTTCACCATGTTTCGCATATTAATTGTGTGCAAATAAACTCATATTAACAATTTTCAGCCCAATTCGTTGAAATTTGTGGTTTCTGTAGCGTAAAGAAATCAAATCTTGAGGGAACTTTGTATGGGGGCTATATCAAAACATGGACCTATGACTACCGTTATTCGCATGAAAGTTGTCGGGTATAAATTACCACTAGTTACCAATTTTTAGCCCAATCAGTAGAAATTTGTTGTCTCTATTCCGTTAAGAAGACAAATCATATGGGGCATATCAAAAAATAATTCAGTCATCTAGCTGATGACCCACCCATCCTATGATCGAGGGTATAAAAATCGCTAATTTTGTACTAAAAGTAGTTCTGAATATAACTCATGTGGAGGTGTACTGTTTGTGAAAAGGAGGACAAATCCAACATTTTTGAAAAAGGAGGGAGGACGGGAGGACACTGGTTAAAAAGGAGGACATGTCCTCCGAAAGGAGGACGTGTGGTAACCCAGCCTGCAACAAGCTTTTCAACAAGGCTAAATCTACTGGGGTCGCTACTGTTTGGGATGCCTATAAAGAGCAACTCAAGATCTATAAGAAGGAGGTTAGAAAGGCGCAAAGCCGCTCTTGGTATACCTTCTGTGGCGAAGTGAAAAGGTCTTCGAAGCCGCAAGGCTGAGGAAAATACTATTAGCTTCACCCTGTACAGTGGGTTACTTGTAGGATGAGGCAAATAACTGGACAAAAATCAGCGCGCAGTCGCTCAATGTACTGCTCGACACACATTTCCCGGGGAAAATGTTGAAGTACATTATCCCCTGGCTGGAGAAAATTTATGTAGGCTGTATCAGGCTTTCATACACCCCGAATCGATGGAGGGATACCAAAGTGGTATTCATACCAAAAGCGGGGAAGATATCACATACTAGGCCAAAAGACTTCAGACCAATTAGCCTATCCTCCTTCCTATTGAAAGGTCTGGAAAGACTTTTAGATTATTTCATTAGCGAAAACCTGGATACAAAACTCCTGTCGGTGAACCAACATGCTTACAATAAGGGGAAGTCTACAGAATCAGCCCTGCACGAACTTGTGAGCACTATCGAATCGTCCCTGCATTTCAAGGAATTCACCATGGTGGCATTTCTTGACATAGAAGGACAACATTCACTCAGATGCAGTAATTGCGGCACTCTCACATCTAAAAGTTAACTCTAGTTTGCTTAGACTAATTCAATGTCTGCTCAACAGAAGACGCATAACAGCATGTCTAGGGTCCACAACTCTAACAAGGTTTGTAAACAGAGGGACCCCACAAAGAAGAGTACTGTCTCCACTAATTTGGAACCTAGCGGTGAATGAAAACCTAGATCTAAAACGTTGTGGCTGCAAGGCCGTGGCATATGCGGACGACGTTGCAATCGCAGTGAGTGGCAAATTCGTAAACGTTTTCACAGGCATCCTATAGATGGTTCTGAACAGATGGGCCAGAAGCAGCGGTTTGGGTGTAAAACCAAACAAGGCAGAATTGGTTCTCTTTACTAGGATGAATAATGTCCCACATGTGGACCCTCCACCTCGGATAAATGGAACAGATCTTTTCTGAAAGTGCATAATTTTTAGGAATAATTCTAGATAGAAAACTGTTTTATTAGACTTAACGTATTGGAACGTGTAAGGAAGGCCAACGTTGCCCTATATTCCTGCAAAAAGGCTGTAGGCTCGCGCTGCGGCCTCTCTCCTGAAAACGTCTACTGGATATATATAGCTATAGTTCGTCCAATACTGTTATACGGCATTGTGGTATGGTGGATGGCAACTGACAAACTAACCATCACAAACATTCTAACAAAGGTTCAGAGAACAGCCTCCCTGAGCATAAGAGGAGCCTTAAGGACTACAGCTACCGAGTCTCTATAAGCCCCACCAAAGCGGCATTAAGATTAAACTGCCTATAAATATGGAGGTACAAGAACTACGGTCACATGAGGATATCAAAGTGTAGTGATATGGTAACTGACCGAGTGGACTATATGCCAACTGTGTACACCTTCGAGATAAATTGCAACACTATGATTCCCGCCAGAGATCAATGGGTTGGCAGTATACCAGGTAATAGAAACCATCTCCACTTTTACACGGATGGTTCGAAGGTTGGCTTCGGAATACACAGTGTCTATCAAGCCGAAATAACTATGTTGCAACTCGCCAAGTGGCTGAGTTGCAACATAGTAAGCAACACGGGCGTTGTCATTTACTCGAACAGCCAGGCTGCCATCAATTCTCTGGAAGCAACATCCCTAAATTCACAAACAACCCTCGACTGCCGCAGATCTCTTAACGAGATGGCTGAGCAGTTTAATATACACCTCATATGGGTGCCTGGGCATAGGAATATCCCGGGGAACTGCAAAGCCGATGAACTTGCAAGGAAAGGAACGACATTACAAATTCTCGACGAATTTGCATATATTGGTGCGCCACTATCCACGTGCAAGCTTTGGCTTAGGCAAGAGGCAATCAGGCAGTCCATCGAAAGATGGACAGAAATCACATGCAGGTAGCTAGACAAATCTGGCCAAGGTATGACCTGAGAAGATCAAAATATCTCCTCGCACTAGAGAGGCAAAGATTATCTACATTAGTATCAGTTCTGACGGAACACTGCTTGATCGGCGAACACGCCAAAAGTTTGGGTATTGACTCCAATGTATTCTGCAGAAGCTGTAGAGATGAAGAAGAAGTGGAGAGCTCTGTGCAAACGACGACTGGACTTACTGCGGTCGGCCTTTCTAGGCAGCCGAACAGATGTTTCCAGTACCGATATTCGTACTATCGATAAAATTGTATATCAAATAGGTAGGTTTCGATGAGGGGCATTTCAGCCCGTGGTAACACTAGGGACCTAGACTGGTCTATGTGAGCTTGTAAAAAAAAATACGGTTGCCAACCTAACCTAAACCTTGGCATTATCATTAAGTCGCGTTCTACAAAGAGAAAATCAAGAATTAGCTGAAGCCTTTGTAATGGACCATTTGTGAATCAAATCTTTCCTCGACTTACGCACTCTTTTTGTTTGAGTGTACCAATCAACATTATTTTAAGATACAGCAAACATAGTCCCATTACAACAATTCATTTCCACCAACATGTTTCGCATCATAAGCATTCAGCAACATCTCATATATTTTTTTTGCACCCAACTGTGTGTACTTTACTTAGAGATTACCCGAAGGGGTACCAAAAGATGTAAAGGGGGATATATAACTTTTTGTGCCTTTGGTACCATTAATTGTCAATTCGTCTCATTAGCGTTGTTTTCGTGGTTGGTAAGAAAAAAACATAACTTCCTTTCCCGATAAAACGTCAAACCGTGTGGTGTACGAGTAATCTGCTCCGAATCAAAATTGACTATTTCTTTAAATTATCATCACATCTCAAGTTCTTTTAAATATAACGTTAATAACTTCAAACTAAGACAAATTTACGACATTCAAAAGAGGTAATTTCAGCATAATTTTGTGTGTATTTAAACAGATTTTTATTTTAAAATAGTTTCTTATTTGTTTAATCATGCTTGGATTAGGTGGATTGCTTCCTAAAGATCATAAGGATCTTGGAAGGAAATCGACACAACCTCATTTTTACTTTAGTTTGGAATCCAATTGGAATTTTGTCATACAAAGAAATTGTACACCCAAATTTGTATATCTATCGCATAGTATTGTGGTGCACGTTGACTGCAGCCGACTTTATTTGACATAGGTAAAAGAACATTTTCAATGATGTAGTTTATAGAAATGTATCAATGTAGGACTACTGTAGGTGAAACCGTTGTACTCCAAAGGAAAAAAAAAGCGTGTCATCAGCGCTGTGACTCCCCTCTTCGACTCACATCTAAACCTCAAGAAACGTCACTCAAGGAGAATTAGAGGTGACAAGAGAAAATAGTGGGGCCCAATGTAGAAGCGTGGGGAGCAAAGTACAGTTGCATAATTACATTACCGCCGATCGGAACATCGTGTGCAATAAATTGTGTTTTTTAACATACACCTACAAATTACAGGAAAAAAACAAAATTAAAGTAAACTCAATCATATTGCATAAAACGCCATTAAAAAAAATGTTATTGGTACAAAAACAAAAATTCCACTAGTAATATTGAAAGTACTTACAGCAACAAGTGAAATCGCTCTTAAAAAATCAGAAAAAATAGTAACCCAAATTCTAAAAATATCTAGCTAAAAATTACCTAGATGAAAGTGGCATATTTAAATTTTCTTACAACTTATGTACAAGCTCAGAATACCAATGTAACAGAAAAAAGATCTAACCAGTATTTATAACAAAAAAAAAAACAACGTAACACTGTGTTAATTTGCCTTAACATCCGTCCAATTGTTGAAAGCATTTGGGAACAAACATTTCTCATCAAATTTTGGTATAATTTAATTCCTCATAACAGAACCGAAGGAAACAACAACATCCCATCCACGTCGCTGAGGCCTCATCGTTCCATGGATTGGTAAGTCATAAACTTTTAATTTGAGAGAAATTGTTTTGAAAATATATAGAAATTAAGAATTGGCACAGGGAGAATACAATAACAACCAAGAGTGCAATACATGACATGAAAGAGTTAAATAGTAAATATTCTATATTCATTTTTTTGTACGTCACTCTCAGTGCAGAGTTCTTATATACATTACCATATAAAACGTCAAACGCATAAAAATACTCATTCATGTCATCACTTGTCTATCTTCTTATTTACTTGTGTTCACTTGTGAACTCGATTTATTACCTTCTTCTTTGCGACAATTCATTTATTTCTTTCGTCATTCTTATTCATAACAATATTGGATTTGAATCCATAAACCAATATCGTTTTCTTATGGAACAGTGTTACGGGTTCAGTAAATGTTAGAAATTTATGTTATGCGTTTTAGTAAACGGATTAGTTTACAAAGGATGTAATTTTTTTTCTTTCCTTTTAAGACAATTGTGATTATAAATTTTCTTGGTTGTTAATATAACAGTTAGTTAAATAAAAGATTTAAGCAATGAATTCAGAGTAACTTAAATAATATAATAGTGTTAAATAATATTTTTAAGGTTTATATATATTTTTCCGTCGACCCTATGGTTGAAATAAATTTTGAATTTGTTCAAACATAATGAATTAAAATAACCAGCTGGTTTTCCTGTATGTAGTGATGTGCTAGGTTATTTTAGTTATGGGATCCTAGAAAAATATGTTTATACGCCTCTTTACATACGCGTAAAATGTACTCTCCATTTTAGTGCGATTTTTTAGTCTGTTAAAATATTTTGTGACGAACAAGACATTCAAATCAAGGAACCTAGGATTTCGGCCCGACAAAGTCATCGTTGCAATGTTGATGCAACAAATATTGATGAATATTATAAGATTTCGACCTATATTCCATATCTAGATTTATTCATCTCGATGTCGCTTTTTGAAACACCGTGGAATTTTGTCAAATTTCCAATGTCTTTTTTTTATCTTAAATGACAATATCAATAAAAAAATTAAAAATATCAATTTTGCCTGAAGTGATGCTTTGAAAAAGAAGAATTGAAGCGGAGAATGTCAAATTGCCTGGAAGCTCTTGATTTATTTAATATAGTTGCCTTTTCAAACGTTCACAAAATATTCACGGTGATGGCGGTGTTACCAGTGACTACAGCGACAAACGAACGCTCTTTTTCAACATTGCGTCGGCTGAAAAATTACTTGCGGTCAACCATGACTGAAAATCGTTTAAATGAATTGGCTTCCCTGAATATTCATCGAGACATTCCAGTAGATGTTACTCGTCTGGTAATATGTCGGACCCGAAATTTTGGGATCTTGCATGTGTAAAAGCCGGGCAGTGACACTGAAAATGTTCCATCGTTTCGATGTTTTCCCTGCATGCCCTGCATACGTCGTTTCCTGATATTCCTATGCGATGAAGATGTGCTTGTAAGCTTGAGTGTCCCGTTAGAACACTCATCATCTTCCTAATATCGATTTTGTTTAGTTTCAGAAACCTTCTTGTTTTATTTTAATTTGGGTCGCCCCACAGTATCTTTGCAGTTGCTCTATTCCACACAGTTTTGTGAGCCATCACTGCCCAATGCTTCAACTCATCCTTCGTGGCTTCGAAAAGTTTCCAATTTTCCAAGTTTATTACTCGAAGTTCTCTGCCCTTTGAAGCCAAGCTGTTTGCTCGTTCATTTCCAATCACTCCGTTGTGTCCCCGTACCCAGAAAATACGCAGTTGACCATGGACTGAGTAATTATTTATCGTTCTTTTACAGTCTAACACGGTTCTGGATTTGACCCTTTCCAACGTAACACTGTGTTAATTTGCCTTAACATCCGTCCAATTGTTGAAAGCATTTGGGAACAAACATTTCTCATCAAATTTTGGTATAATTTAATTCCTCATAACAGAACCGAAGGAAGCAACAACATCCCATCCACGTCGCTGAGGCCTCATCGTTCCATGGATTGGTAAGTCATAAACTTTTAATTTGAGAGAAATTGTTTTGAAAATATATAGAAATTAAGAATTGGTACAGGGAGAATACAATAACAACCAAGAGTGCAATACATGACATGAAAGAGTTAAATAGTAAATATTCTATATTCATTTTTTTGTACGTCACTCTCAGTGCAGAGTTCTTATATACATTACCATATAAAACGTCAAACGCATAAAAATACTCATTCATGTCATCACTTGTCTATCTTCTTATTTACTTGTGTTCACTTGTGAACTCGATTTATTACCTTCTTCTTTGCGACAATTCATTTATTTCTTTCGTCATTCTTATTCATAACAATATTGGATTTGAATCCATAAACCAATATCGTTTTCTTATGGAACAGTGTTACGGGTTCAGTAAATGTTAGAAATTTATGTTATGCGTTTTAGTAAACGGATTAGTTTACAAAGGATGTAATTTTTTTTCTTTCCTTTTAAGACAATTGTGATTATAAATTTTCTTGGTTGTTAATATAACAGTTAGTTAAATAAAAGATTTAAGCAATGAATTCAGAGTAACTTAAATAATATAATAGTGTTAAATAATATTTTTAAGGTTTATATATATTTTTCCGTCGACCCTATGGTTGAAATAAATTTTGAATTTGTTCAAACATAATGAATTAAACTAACCAGCTGGTTTTCCTGTATGTAGTGATGTGCTAGGTTATTTTAGTTATGGGATCCTAGAAAAATATGTTTATACGCCTCTTTACATACGCGTAAAATGTACTCTCCATTTTAGTGCGATTTTTTAGTCTGTTAAAATATTTTGTGACGAACAAGACATTCAAATCAAGGAACCTAGGATTTCGGCCCGACAAAGTCATCGTTGCAATGTTGATGCAACAAATATTGATGAATATTATAAGATTTCGACCTATATTCCATATCTAGATTTATTCATCTCGATGTCGCTTTTTGAAACACCGTGGAATTTTGTCAAATTTCCAATGTCTTTTTTTATCTTAAATGACAATATCAATAAAAAAATTAAAAATATCAATTTTGCCTGAAGTGATGCTTTGAAAAAGAAGAATTGAAGCGGAGAATGTCAAATTGCCTGGAAGCTCTTGATTTATTTAATATAGTTGCCTTTTCAAACGTTCACAAAATATTCACGGTGATGGCGGTGTTACCAGTGACTACAGCGACAAACGAACGCTCTTTTTCAACATTGCGTCGGCTGAAAAATTACTTGCGGTCAACCATGACTGAAAATCGTTTAAATGAATAGGCTTCCCTGAATATTCATCGAGACATTCCAGTAGATGTTACTCGTCTGGTAATATGTCGGACCCGAAATTTTGGGATCTTGCATGTGTAAAAGCCGGGCAGTGACACTGAAAATGTTCCATCGTTTCGATGTTTTCCCTGCATGCCCTGCATACGTCGTTTCCTGCTATTCCTATGCGATGAAGATGTGCTTGTAAGCTTGAGTGTCCCGTTAGAACACTCATCATCTTCCTAATATCGATTTTGTTTAGTTTCAGAAACCTTATTGTTTTATTTTAATTTGGGTCGCCCCACAGTATCTTTGCAGTTGCTCTATTCCACACAGTTTTGTGAGCCATCACTGCCCAATGCTTCAACTCATCCTTCGTGGCTTCGAAAGGTTTCCAATTTTCCAAGTTTATTACTCGAAGTTCTCTGCCCTTTGAAGCCAAGCTGTTTGCTCGTTCATTTCCAATCACTCCGTTGTGTCCCCGTACCCAGAAAATACGCAGTTGACCATGGACTGAGTAATTATTTATCGTTCTTTTACAGTCTAACACGGTTCTGGATTTGACCCTTTCCAATGTTATTGCTTTAATCGCCATTTGGCTATCTGTGAAGATGTTGGCATATTTAGGCTTTGTGGTGTTACTGAGCTAGTTCACACACCCCGTGATTGCTCGAACTTCTGCTTAAAATAACGTGTTATGGTCAGGGAGGCGGAAGGGAAGTTCGAATTATGGAGCTGGTTCCCACTGGCACATGGGCCACAGTTCCATTTTCCCAGGAGCGTCTGTCTGGCACAAACGAACCCCAGGTAGCTTTAAGCCGCACTTCAGGAATGCGGTCGGAAATTTCTGGCGTTTGAATGTGACCAACTAGAGATTCTAAAATCTTCTGATGGTACGAATTGTGGACTCGATTTATCCATTCACCCATCACTTGTAGACGTCTGGCTGTGAGGGCTGCCTGATACTTTATACGGATGTCTATTGGTTGGATGTGCAGTATAGTCTCCAACGCTTTTGTTGGCGCAGTTCTAAATGCCCCGCTTAGACAGCACATACGTTAAATTTTTTGCAAAGGTATTACGTTGCACTTCTTGTCCATTGATGTCCACCACACTACAAAGGCGTAGGTGATTATTAGTCTAATCACGCTCATGTAAAGCCAGTGAGTCATATTTGGACGTAGTCCCCATTTTGAACCTATAGCTCTTCTGCACAACGACCAACATCTGTAAGCCTTTGTAACTCTTTCTTCAAGATGATCTTTCCAGTACAGTTTCTGATCCAATATTACTCCCAAGTATTTTACCTTTTTAGTTATAGCAATTGTCTTATTCAGGAATCGAGGCCGGGTAAAACGTGGGAACTTCGTTTTCCTTGTAAATAGACATATTTCTGTTTTGTCTGGGTTAACATTTAAACCCCTTGGTTGTGCCCAGTTATATGCTATGTTAAGTGCCTCCTCATCTCTTCTGCATAATAGATTTGGATGAAAGCCCCTTAGAAGTATTACAACGTCATCTGCATAACAGACTGGTTTAAGTCCTTCTTTGGTGAGGGCTTTCAGGAGACTGTGTATCGTCGTAACCCGTAGAAGAGGCGATAAAATGCCCCCCTGAGGTATACCACGATTTACCTTGTCTCTAATTTTTACGTCATATGACCCACAAATAATCCTCCTATTCCTCAGCATATTCTTGATCCAGTTTTTCAGCGCCCGGACTGGATAAGTGTATCGGTCTGTACATTGTTAAATGCGCCCTCAATGTATATGCAAACAGCAAGTGTATACATTTCTTTACTGAAGAACTCTTCTATGTGGTGCACTACCTCATGCAGAGCTGTTTCCACTGACCTTCCTTTGACATAGGCGTGTTGTTTGAATTTTAGCCTGTCATCCGCTATTTTACTGTTGACCATGTCATCAATTATTCGCTCCATTGTTTTTAACAGGAAATAAGTTAGGCTAATGGGTCGATAAGGCTAATGGGGTCGTATAACTCGCCTTGCCAGGCTTTGGTATGAAGACCACCCTTGATTCCTGCCAGTTTTTTGGGGTATAAGAATGGGTTAGGCATGCAGTGAACACTCCAGCCAGATGAGTCGATACCAGATCCACCTCATTCTGCAGAAGTGCGGTCCCGCAGCCTTAACGGGAGAAAAACTTTTTATCGCTTCTTTAACCATACGATCTTTATATCCGTTATAGGTACTTATTGTTCGGAGTAAGTTAAACATTAATTTTCGGAAGTAAATTTTTTAATCAAAAACACACAGGTTAAGCACGATAGTTTTGTCTTTGAATAATTCTTATTGAAAATATTACCAAAGTATTGTTTTGATGTTAATGACTTTAAATATATGAATATGCATTAAAAATGTCCACATTCGAAGTGTTTTATTCTAATAAAAGCTATTTTGATATCCTTAAATATTCCTCTTTCTTTAATGTATTTAGATTTTTCTGATTACTATGCAAACTTAGCTAAAATATATGCAAATTCACGCTTACCTGAAATCCTACTTCCATTTTTTGTAACGTCTGCAACTTAACTTTCGCCGCGAATATAGCATTTATCAAAAGTATTTTGGTAAATATTGTAATATCATTTCAAAGAACTCTGAAATAGTTGTTGTTGCTGAAGGTTATATAAAAACATTGCATTGAGAACGCCAACGGGATGAACATTAGTAAAACAAATTGCGTACGAATGTAACGTCCCCAACCCAGAATTTGCCGAAATGAGAAAAACCCCCTCAAAACAAAATCATGCGCTCAACCCTGGTACTACCTCATCCTCATGTGGCAAGTAACTGGGGATCATCCAGTAAAAAAGATTACCTATTTGTAAACTACCCGGTAAACAATTTCTACCGAATTCGGTCCGAAGTCGATCAGAAACTCTGCACAAGTAGCCGATTCTAACGCCGATTTCGTTTCGAAATTGTTCAGAAAACCGTGTGGGCGGTTGACACGACTTCGGTAACTTTTGTCTTGGGAAATTCGGAAGAATGTGCAGAATTGACGGATAGATTTATGTCTTAATTCTGAAAAAAAGTCGCATTGCAATTTAGACGCGTGTGTGTCAAAGTGTCGCTTTACTATGTATGTACAGGGTCTCCCATATTCGACGGACCCATCTGGCAACGCCATAACTTTTGACAGAGATGTCAGATCGCTTAATGACATACCGCGTTTGAAGCGTCAGTCCAAGCAGATTTTTACCATGGAACAATACACGCCACGCGAAATAGTTGAAATATACATTCAACAGAAGAAGTCAATTGTGAAAACTCAACGTGCTTTTAAAATATTAAAAAATGTGAGAAGTGCGCCTTCTAAGAACACCATTAAGCGTTTATACGAAAAATTGTCGACTGGTGAGGCTCTTTCTAATCCGAAGAGGCCAAATAAAAGTCGACCAAGGCGATCGGCCGAGAATATCGCTGCCGTACGAGCCAGTGTTGAGAGGTCCCCAAGAACATCCCAAAAACGCCGTTCTCAGCAGTTGGGCATGGCTCGGTCCACTTTACAACGGATTATTCGCGTTGATTTGCATTTGTTCCCGTACAAAATTCAATTGACGCAAAGATTGTTGCCTGCGGACAAGCCTCGTCGATTGGAATGGGCCCAAAAAAAACATGGGTCCGTCGAATATGGGCAACCCTGTATGTGTGTATATGCATATGCATTTTTCTTTTTGCTAATATTTTTGAAAACAAACACAAGTTAAAATTCTTATCAATAAACAATTAATTGGAATAATGCCGACTTAGAAAATAGTTAATTTAAATGTCGAAATGGAAATACTTTTGGAGATCATTGTGCTATTGTTATAGATAAATTATTTATTTAGTGTTGATTCGATCGCGATGTTTGTGAGGCATCAAAACCAGGATAGTACAATGTTATAAATAACAAATTAATTCCTATTGTTGTACAAATATAAATAAATAAAATGATGTTTTAATGAACCGAAATTTAAGGATTTACACTATATATATGTCGACATATATAAATTATACTACCAGCCACAAACGGAATATCTTCATCCAACTTCTATGGCTGGAAAGAACTCACTATGTTCTTTACAACCATTCCCAAGTCCAGATCACAGGCACTGTCCAATTCCATTGTCCTACTGCTTTGTTAGCGTTAGCCGTCCACAATGTTTCCCTAGGCTTTTCGGCACAATTGTTCTAAACATACAAACATAAATGTACATAGGTAATTACAAGACAAAATCCACATTATTACATGTCCTTCCAGTGTTTTGCACATTGCTTTTGTATTGCAATCCAATACATTTTCATTCTGTAACTGTTCCTCTGTTGGTACAGCATTACCAGTCTGAAAATGAGTTTTCACAAAGAGCCTTACGGTCTCCTCTATAGTTTCCATCCTTTTACTCGTGTCATCCTCCAGTGTTTTGGTTTGGACATGAGTTTATAAGAGGAACTTTTTAATTTTAGACATGCTGTTTACGCTGTCTACCTGCTCACAGAAAAGCCTCCAGGAGTTACGTTTCGCCGGTCTAATGATTTTATTGTATTCTTTGAGTCTTCTGTGGTAGTCGTCCCAATATACTGATTGTTTTTTACGTCGAGCTCTGTTGTAAAGTTTGTGGACATCTTTGCCAATCGAGTGGACATCTTTGCCTGTCCTGTCATCCAGGGATTCTCATAGGCAGATTTCGTTTCTCGAAGTGGGCAACTATCTTCGAATGATATTACAAAAACCTCGGTAATCTTCTTCACATTGATATCAATGTCTTCTGCACATTGATAATCGCGTGTAGGCTGTCCCAATCGATTTCTAAGTAGATTTCCGAAATTAGTCCAGTCGGTCTTAGCCTTATTACGGAAACTTATTGGGTTTGGCGGTGGTCGTGCAATTTAAAACCTTATATAACCGTGTTCCAAATAGGAGTGTTCATCCGAAACCCTCCACTCATGGATCTCATCAATAAGATATTCTGAACATATCGTTATATCGTTCTTGCCTAATTTTGTTAACAAAGGTTGCAGGGTTTCCTATGTTAAGAGTTATGAGGTCATTTGTATTCAAAAATTATATAAGGGCGTGTCCCCTTTTATTGGTGTTAGTACTGCTCCATGCGAGATGATGGGAGTTGGCGCCACACCCAGCTAATAACTCATTACTTGTGTGTTTGGATTCCCTCACCAGACGTTGTAATTACGACGTGTCGATCGGCGCATCGAATATCAGATATATTGACGCCAGGTACATATTTCCATTACCTTGCCTCAGCACCGTTGCGTCCGATGTTGACAACTCTGGCGAGAAAAGAAAACATAAGTTTTTATGGCACAAAATACAAGTCCTTGGACGAGTACCTGTGTTAGCGTAGAAAAGGTTATAGTTCACATGGTTTAATCCAGTAGCATTGTTGCTAGTTGTCCATGGTTCCTGGATCAAAACAATATGAACCCTGCCTTTATATATGATATCCATCAGAGCGTTGAATGCTGTCTCGCTCCGGTGGAGGTTTATCTGGATGACCTCTATCATTGTCTTTCCTGTAAAAGTTTCTTTTGTGAGTCTTCCTATCTGGTGGCATTCCCTCATTATTTGGTAGTGGGTCATTCTCATCCTTTCACTACCTATTACACCATCTTCCAGTCGACAATTTTGGGAGGCGGTGTTGTTTTTTGTCATTAAAACATGAATACAATTAATATATTGTTTAAATTAATACAATTATTATAACATGTAATTACAGAAACGTTAAAATTAGTTAAAGATGTGTCCAACATTATTGTTCGGAGTATATTACAATAAAATTTAAGTTAAACATTAATTTTCGGAAGTAAATTTTTTAATCAAAAACACACAGGTTAAGCACGATAGTTTTGTCTTTGAATAATTCTTATTGAAAATATTACCAAAGTATTGTTTTGATGTTAATGACTTTAAATATATGAATATGCATTAAAAATGTCCACATTCGAAGTGTTTTATTCTAATAAAAGCTATTTTGATATCCTTAAATATTCCTCTTTCTTTAATGTATTTAGATTTTTCTGATTACTATGCAAACTTAGCTAAAATATATGCAAATTCACACTTACCTGAAATCCTACTTCCATGTTTTGTAACGTCTGCAACTTAACTTTCGCCGCGAATATAGCATTTATCAAAAGTATTTTGGTAAATATTGTAATATCATTTCAAAGAACTCTGAAATAGTTGTTGTTGCTGAAGGTTATATGAAAACATTGCATTGAGAACGCCAACGGGATGAACATTAGTAAAACAAATTGCGTACGAATGTAACGTCCCCAACCCAGAATTTGCCGAAATGAGAAAACCCCCCTCAAAACAAAATCATGCGCTCAACCCTGGTACTACCTCATCCTCATGTGGCAAGTAACTGGGGATCATCCAGTAAAAAAGATTACCTATTTGTAAACTACCCGGTAACAATTTCTACCGAATTCGGTCCGAAGTCGATCAGAAACTCTGCACAAGTAGCCGATTCTAACGCCGATTTCGTTTCGAAATTGTTCAGAAAACCGTGTGGGCGGTTGACACGACTTCGGTAACTTTTGTCTTGGGAAATTTGGAAGAATGTGCTGAATTGACGGATAGATTTATGTCTTAATTCTGAAAAAAAAGTCGCATTGCAATTTAGACGCGTGTGTGTCAAAGTGTCGCTTTACTATGTATGTACAGGGTCTCCCATATTCGACGGACCCATCTGGCAACGCCATAACTTTTGACAGAGATGTCAGATCGCTTAATGACATACCGCGTTTGAAGCGTCAGTCCAAGCAGATTTTTACCATGGAACAATACACGCCACGCGAAATAGTTGAAATATACATTCAACAGAAGAAGTCAATTGTGAAAACTCAACGTGCTTTTAAAATATTAAAAAATGTGAGAAGTGCGCCTTCTAAGAACACCATTAAGCGTTTATACGAAAAATTGTCGACTGGTGAGGCTCTTTCTAATCCGAAGAGGCCAAATAAAAGTCGACCAAGGCGATCGGCCGAGAATATCGCTGCCGTACGAGCCAGTGTTGAGAGGTCCCCAAGAACATCCCAAAAACGCCGTTCTCAGCAGTTGGGCATGGCTCGGTCCACTTTACAACGGATTATTCGCGTTGATTTGCATTTGTTCCCGTACAAAATTCAATTGACGCAAAGATTGTTGCCTGCGGACAAGCCTCGTCGATTGGAATGGGCCCAAAAAAAACATGGGTCCGTCGAATATGGGCAACCCTGTATGTGTGTATATGCATATGCATTTTTCTTTTTGCTAATATTTTTGAAAACAAACACAAGTTAAAATTCTTATCAATAAACAATTAATTGGAATAATGCCGACTTAGAAAATAGTTAATTTAAATGTCGAAATGGAAATACTTTTGGAGATCATTGTGCTATTGTTATAGATAAATTATTTATTTAGTGTTGATTCGATCGCGATGTTTGTGAGGCATCAAAACCAGGATAGTACAATGTTATAAATAACAAATTAATTCCTATTGTTGTACAAATATAAATAAATAAAATAATGTTTTAATGAACCGAAATTTAAGGATTTACACTATATATTTGTCGACATATATAAATTATACTACCAGCCACAAACGGAATATCTTCATCCAACTTCTATGGCTGGAAAGAACTCACTATGTTCTTTACAACCATTCCCAAGTCCAGATCACAGGCACTGTCCAATTCCATTGTCCTACTGCTTTGTTAGCGTTAGCCGTCCACAATGTTTCCCTAGGATTTTCGGCACAATTGTTCTAAACATACAAACATAAATGTACATATGTAATTACAAGACAAAATCCACATTATTACATGTCCTTCCAGTGTTTTGCACATTGCTTTTGTATTGCAATCCAATACATTTTCATTCTGTAACTGTTCCCCTGTTGGTACAGCATTGAGTTTTCACAAAGAGCCTTACGGTCTCCTCTATAGTTTCCATCCTTTTACTCGTGTCATCCTCCAGTGTTTTGGTTTGGACATGAGTTATAAGAGGAACTTTGTAATTTTAGACATGCTGTTTACGCTGTCTACCTGCTCACAGAAAAGCCTCCAGGAGTTACGTTTCGCCGGTCTAATGATTTTATTGTATTCTTTGAGTCTTCTGTGGTAGTCGTCCCAATATACTGATTGTTTTTTACGTCGAGCTCTGTTGTAAAGTTTGTGGACATCTTTACCAATCGAGTGGACATCTTTGCCTGTCCTGTCATCCAGGGATTCTCATAGGCAGATTTCGTTTCTCGAAGTGGGCAACTATCTTCGAATGATATTACAAAAACCTAGGTAATCTTCTTCACATTGATATCAATGTCTTCTGCACATAGATAATCGCGTGTAGGCTGCCCCAATCGATTTCTAAGTAGATTTCCGAAATTAGTCCAGTCGGTCTTAGCCTTATTACGGAAACTTATTGGGTTTGGCGGTGGTCGTGCAATTTAAAACCTTATATAACCGTGTTCCAAATAGGAGTGTTCATCCGAAACCCTCCACTCATGGATCTCATCAATAAGATATTCTGAACATATCGTTATATCGTTCTTGCCTAATTTTGTTAACAAAGGTTGCAGTGTTTCCTATGTTAAGAGTTATGAGGTCATTTGTATTCAAAAATTATATAAGGGCGTGTCCCCTTTTATTGGTGTTAGTACTGCTCCATGCGAGATGATGGGAGTTGGCGCCACACCCAGCTAATAACTCATTACTTGTGTGTTTGGATTCCCTCACCAGACGTTGTAATTACGACGTGTCGATCGGCGCATCGAATATCAGATATATTGACGCCAGGTACATATTTCCATTACCTTGCCTCAGCACCGTTGCGTCCGATGTTGACAACTCTGGCGAGAAAAGAAAACATAAGTTTTTATGGCACAAAATACAAGTCCTTGGACGAGCACCTGTGTTAGCGTAGAAAAGGTTATAGTTCACATGGTTTAATCCAGTAGCATTGTTGCTAGTTGTCCATGGTTCCTGGAACAAAACAATATGAACCCTGCCTTTATATATGATATCCATCAGAGCGTTGAATGCTGTCTCGCTCCGGTGGAGGTTTATCTGGATGACCTCTATCATTGTCTTTCCAGTAAAAGTTTCTTTTTGGAGTCTTCCTATCTGGTGGCATTCCCTCATTATTTGGTAGTGGGTCATTCTCATCCTTCCACTACCTATTACACCATACGGTGTTGTTTTTTGTCATTAAAACATGAATACAATTAATATATTGTTTAAATTAATACAATTATTATAACATTTAATTACAGAAACGTTAAAATTAGTTAAAGATGTGTCCAACATTATTGTTCGGAGTATATTACAATAAAATTTAAGTTAAACATTAATTTTCGGAAGTAAATTTTTTAATCAAAAACACACAGGTTAAGCACGATAGTTTTGTCTTTGAATAATTCTTATTGAAAATATTACCTAAGTATTTTTTTGATGTTAATGACTTTAAATATATGAATATGCATTAAAAATGTCCACATTCGAAGTGTTTTATTCTAATAAAAGCTATTTTGATATCCTTAAATATTCCTCTTTCTTTAATGTATATAGATTTTTATGATTACCATGCAAACTTAGCTAAAATATATGCAAATTCACGCTTACCTGAAATCCTACTTCCATTTTTTGTAACGTCTGCAACTTAACTTTCGCCGCGAATATAGCATTTATCAAAAGTATTTTGGTAAATATTGTAATATCATTTCAAAGAACTCTGAAATAGTTGTTGTTGCTGAAGGTTTTATGAAAACATTGCATTCAGAACGCCAACGGCATAACCATTAGTAAAACAAAATGCGTACGAATGTAACGTCCCCAACCCAGAATTTGCCGAAATGAGAAAACCCCCCTCAAAACAAAATCATGCGCTCAACCCTGGTACTACCTCATTCTCATGTGGCAAGTAACTGGGGATCATCCAGTAAAAAAGATTACCTGTTTGTAAACTACCCGGTAAACAATTTCTACCGAATTCGGTCCGAAGTCGATCAAAAACTCTGCACAAGTAGCCGATTCTAACGCCGATTTCGTTTCGAAATTGTTCAGAAAACCGTGTGGGCGGTTGACACGACATCGATAACTTTTGTCTTGGGAAATTCGGAAGAATGTGCAGAATTGACGGATAGATTTATGTCCTAACTCTGAAAAAAAGTCGCATTGCAATTTAGACGCGTGTGTGTCAAAGTGTCGCTTTACTATGTATGTATGTGTGTATATGCATGTGCATATTTTCTTTTTGCTAATATTTTTGAAAACAAACACAAGTTAAAATTCTTATCAATAAACAATTAATTGGAATAATGCCGACTTAGAAAATAGTTAATTTAAATGTCGAAATGGAAATACTTTTGGAGATCATTGTGCTATTGTTATACATAAATTATTTATTTAGTGTTGATTCGAACGCGATGTTTGTGAGACATCAAAACCAGGATAGTACAATGTTATAAATAACAAATTAATTCCTATTGTTGTACAAATATAAATAAATAAAATAATGTTTTGATGAACCGAAATTTAAGGATTTACACTATATATTTGTCGACATATATATATTATACTACCAGCCACAAACGGAATATCTTCATCCAACTTGTATGACTGGAAAGAACTCACTATGTTCTTTACAACCATTCACAAGTCCAGATCACAGGCACTGTCCAATTCCATTGTCCTACTGCTTTGATAGCGTTAGCCGTCCACAATGTTTCTCAAGGCTTTTCGGCACAATTGTTCTAAACATACAAACATAAATGTACATATGTAATTACAAGACAAAATCCACATTATTACATGTCTTTCCAGTGTTTTGCACATTGCTTTTGTATTGCAATCCAATTCGAATATCACTCTTCTTGTTTATTCCATATACATAATTATTTTCGTCACCTCATCTTTGCATTATTTTTCTTTATTTCGGAAGATAATTTAATTTATTATTCTTTATGAGGAACTTTTATTTCTAATATTTACAACAGTTGAATTTCTGTTGAATTTTTGAACGACCCTCGTACTGCTCTAAAAATAATAGAAAAACTCTTTTGAAAAACGCCAAAAAAATTTACGATTTTTAAATTTCATTTTGCATTAATATGCGTGGGTTGTGCTATAAACCAGCGTTGTTGTAATTTTCAACCACTTTGAAGGGAAAATGTTGATTTATTTAAAACAAAACCCTGTGTCGACACTTACATAACACTATGCAATGAGAAATGCAGAAAAATAATGAACGCATTTTTAAATGTTACATATGGGAAAATATAGCTCTTTATTGTAAAATATATTATGACCAAAAACAACTATAAACATTTAATTTTGTGGATAGACATCAGGGATGTAACGAATATTCGCATATGCGAACGCGAGTTATTCGCACCATTTTAACATTCGCAAAAACCATCTTTGGATTATTCGCTATCGCATTCGCAAACATATATTTCAGTTTTCGCTTCCATTTGTTACAAGAGTTAAAACTCCTTATTCCCTTCACACAATTTGAAGATATTAATACCAATGAAAACCTCTGCCACTTCTCTTCAAAACAGTTGAAAAAATATGTTTGTCCTTGTGGTAACAGGAGGTAAAAATATGGAAAACATTCTTAATACTTGAATATCCTGGAAAAGTATCAATTCAGTTCCTTAAATTTGTTGGTACTAAAGGGTCAAACTATTATTTGCATTCGCTTTCGGAAAAATGCATATGTTACTATTAGCATTCGCAAGAAATATATTTCAATATTCGCTTTCGGTAAAGTCACTTTCGTTACATCCCTAATAGACATACATATATTAGTAAAAATATTTAGTATATGAAGATCAAAATAAAGTGTGTATATGACCATCGAAATTTACATACGACTTTAATTTGCCGTAACCAAAAAAAGTTGGACACTTCAGAATACGTGATGTTAATAACACTACTACGTCGAAGGGATGTAACGGGTGATCCAAGTAGAGATACTTTTTTCAATAGCCGTTTTTTGACAGACCACGTGTGATTCGTGTCATGCTGTCATGTTATATTTGTTAAGTATTGTTTGGCATTTCATCATGGAAAGACTTACGCCTGAACAACGTTAACAAATCGTTCAACGTTATTTCAAAAATTAACTTTCTGTGAGGAATGTGTTTCGTGCACTTCGCTCAACATAATCGGGTCTTACGATCACGTGTGAGTCGTGTCATGCTGTCATGTTATTTTTGTTAAGTATTGTTTGGCATTTCATCATGGAAAGACTTACGCCTGAACACGTTCTGTGAGGAATGTGTTTCGTGCACTTCGCTCAACTTATGGTCAACATAATCGAGTCATCGAAAATTGGACTCAACGGATGGACCATCTGAGACGTAGCCGCGGCCAACATTTGATGGACATAATCATCAAAAAAAATGCCAAAGAATGTTCTTTCAAATGATAATAAACATTCTCCATTCAATTTAAATTTTATGTGTTTTGTTTTTTCTTTAAAACAGTAGGGAACCTCGTAACGGATCACCCTATATATAACATTTTCTAGTTTAATTTGGTATTCTATGTTTAAAAAGGTTAAAAAATGGTTTTGTACATTTTAATATAAAATAATACACTTAAGATAAACATTAATACTATTAGTACAATTCTTCATTTTAATCAATAACATTTTATTTGTCGAAATCATTGGTACTCGTAGTAATCAACTGGAATGAAAATTGTTTTTATTTAATTAAAATATATTTTTCAATTCTTTTTAAAATAAAAACTTTGAATTGAATTTGCAACATTTGTGTTATTAAAACGTTCACACCAGTTCACATTATACTTAGTCAGCAAATAAATAATTTTCCACTCTGTATAACACAGCACATAATGACAAAACCAACAACTGATGTACACCAATACGTATGAGCAAATAAGTAGCGGATTTTTTCTCATTGGTTTATCGTTGTTTTTTCTTTCTCTTTCACCATCTCGTCTTGATTCGAGAATCAAAAGGTTAATGTACCACTGAATTAATGTACCACATAATTTCAGTGGTAAAGGAAGAAATGAAAAAGATATGGCGAAAAAGTGGATGGTTTCGGACAGACATGTTGGAACAAGTTAAATAGAATTAACACAATAATTTACATATATTAAAATAATAATTTACATTTATTGAAAGATAGATTTATTTTTGGAAATTACACTTTATGCAACAGTTAAAAATTTACAAAAATGTAAGTGGTAATTTTTGGAAATTACACTTTACTACGGAAAATAAATTTGCTCAAAAAATGTATTAAGTATTAATTTTTGGAAATTACACTTTACTACGGAAAATAAATTTGCTCAAAAAATGCATTAAGTGGTAATTCTTGGAAATTACACTTTACTATGAAAAATAAATTTCCTCAAAAAATGTATTAAGTGGTAATTTTCGGAAATTACATTTTACTACGAAAAATAAATTTGCTCGAAAAATTTATTAAGTGGTAATTACACTTTACTATGAAAAATAAATTTGCTCAAAAATTTATTAAGTTACACTTTATTACGAAAAATAAATTTGCTCGAGAGATTTATTAAGTGGTAATTTTTGGAAATTACTCTTTACTACAAAAAATAAATTTGGTCGACTGCCCATATTTATATCTATTCGTGAAAAGACAAAATCGGGCTGAAAGAGATTGGCCATTCAGAAAATATTTAGCGTTTTTCTGAAGTTATTTTGCATATTTTGGCGAAATAAATTCTTACAGAAATTGTTAAAGAAAATCTCAGCCTTAAAGGTTTCTTGAAATTTTGGCCAGTTTAGAATTTGACAAAGGAATAATCTTTTCATTTTACCGGTTTAAGTGAAACCTTTTCAGAAACATCAACAAAAACTTGTCTTTTTAACCTCCCGTACAAACCCTAGTTTTGAATAAGAAGTTTTGGCACCCGTTTTGAAGTCCCTTCCTTTATTGAGCGGACCCCTTAAAACTGAAACACAAATGATAGAAAAATTTCACTTTACAATACAGTTTTGATAGAGAAGATTCTCCCACGTTTTTGAGAGGTGGAGGAGACCCCAACAAAAGTTTTTCAAAAATACAACGCGTAGAAATGAAGATGGACGATATATTGTCACAATGCCGTTCAAATCTTGTGCTGAACTTGGAGCATCTCGAAATATCGCAATAGCGCAATTCTATCGGATGGAATGAAAGTTGCAAAAAACGCCCGAAATTAAATCTCAATAAGACGCAGTGATAATGGAATATTTGGAACTTGGACACATGCGAAAACTGGGACCCCAGGAAATCGAGAAGACCCCTCACTACTATTTGCCACATCATGCCGTAATTAAACCAGATAGGGTAACCACTAAACTTGGGGTAGTTTTCAATGCGTCAAGTCCCTTGTCAAATAAGAAAAGTCTTAATGACATTTTACATCCAGGGCCTTATTTTCAACAGGATTCAGGTTAGATTGAAGAGAGGAGACGTTTAAACGTCTCATGTTAATGGACATATACATAAGCCAGTGGTGCGCTCCATATTTAGGATCTTTTTATACCTCACGAGTTACAGAAAATCGGTACTAGATACGAATTTTCTCAGTATCTTCCAGTCATATCCTCTGAGAGTCAAGTCTGGTAATATGTCGGACCCGAATTGTTGGGATCTTGCATGTGTGAAAGCTGGGCAGTGACACAGAAAATGTTCCATAGTTTCGATGTTTTCCCTGCACTAATATCGATTTTGTTTAGTTTCCGAAAACTTCTTGCTTTCTTTTCATTTGGGTCACCCCACAGTATCTTTGCAATTGCTGCTACTGTTGCGCTATTCCACACAGTTTTGTGAGCCCTCGCTGCCCAGTGCTTCAACTCATTCTTCGTGGCTTCTATAAGTTTCCAAGTTTATTACTCGAAGTTCTCTTCCCTTTGAAGCCAAGCTGTTTGCCCGTTCATTTCCAATCACTCCGTTATGTCCTGGTACCCAGCAAATACGATGTTGATCATGGGCTTAGTAATCATTTATAGTTCCAACACAGTTCTGTATTTGACCCTTTCCGATGTTATTGTTTTAATCGCCATTTGGCTATCTGTAAAGATGTTGGCCGTGATTGCTCGAACTTTTGCTTGAAATACCATGTTATGGTCAGGGAGGCGGAAGTGAAGTTCGACTTCTGGTTCATCAATAAAAAGTCCCACACCCGTCCTTCCTCCTCGCTTGGACCCATCCGTGTAGCAGCTGGTTCCCACTGGCACATGGGCCAATGTTCCATTTTCCCAGAAGCGTCTGTCTGGCACGTACGAATAACAGGTTTCTGGCGTTTGAATGTGACCAACTAGAGATTCTAAAATCTTCTGATGGTACGACTTGTTGTCTCGATTTATCCATTCATCATCACTTGTAGACGTCTTGCTGTGAGGGCTGCCTCATACCAGGGATGATAAATTTGATACTTTAGTACTTTTTTTGATACTTTTCAGACCCTCAAAGTACCGTGATACTCCCGCGACCCATTTGATACTTTTTCAAAGAAGTTATATAAGTCATACACATGCTCTTTCGACATGGTTCGACATAGCTACGCAACGCCAAAAATATGATTGGCTCTTGTAAAACGTGGCATCACACCATAAACTCAAATACGAGTGGAACCATCACGTGGGGTGTAATCGTATATCAAAGCATGAAGCAGTTCTAAAAAGGAGCGATACTGGATAAAATAAAATGTAAAGTCAATTAATTTTATATTTAAACTGTACATACCGACATGAATCACTTTTTTCTAGAGATGATTTTATGCAATATGAAATATATTTCATCATAATCGGTTAAATATTCGTTCTTTAGAGAGTCAAGAATTCTAATCGGAAGGTACCTCTATATATGTAGAGCCTAAATCAAAACATGGACCGAAATGCCCCATTTTCAATAGGCATCAAGAATAATTCTGTATCAATTTCCGTAAATATTAGTTTATATTTGCGTATATAAGTTTTAGTAGCTTGTTAACAAGAAATTGTTCATGTATCACTGGATCTTAATAATTTTTATCTCAATATTTTAAAAAGAATAATTTAAACAAATTTTAAAATTGGTACTTTTGGGTCGAAAAAGTACCTTTTTAGAACGATTTTTGTACCACTTGGTTACTCTCAATTATCATCCCTGCCTCATACTTTATACGGATGTCTATTGATTGGTTGTGCAGTATAGTCTCCAACGCCTTTTTTGGTGCAGTTCTAAATGCCCCGCTTATGCCTAGACAGCACATACGTTGAGTTTTTTGCAAAGGTATTGCACTTCTTGGCCACCTACACAGGCGTAGGTGATGATTGGTCTAATCACCCTCATGTAAAGCCAGTGAGTCATATTTGGACGTAGTCCCCATTTTGAACCTATAGCTCTTCTGCACAACGACCAACATCTGTAAGCCTTTGTAACTCTTTCTTCAAGATGATCTTTCCTGTACAGTATCTGATCCAAGATTACTCCCAAGTATTTTACCTTTTTAGTTATAACACTTGTATTATTCAGAAATCGAGGCCTGGTAAAACTTGGGATCTTCGTTTTCCTTGTAAATATACATATTTCTGTTTTGTCTGGGTTAACATTTAATCCCCTTGGTTGTGCCGAGTTATATGCTATGTTAACTGCCTCCTCAGCTCTTCTGCATAATAGATTTGGATGAAAGCCCCTTAGAAGTATTACAACGTCGTCTGCATAACTAACTGGTTTAAGTCCTTCATTGGTGTGGGCTTTTAGGACACTGTGTATCATCGTAACGCATAGAAGAGGCGATAAAATACCCCCTGAGGTATACCACGATTTACCTTGTCTCTAATTAATAATAATCCACCTATTCCTTAGCATATTGCTGATCAAGTTTTTCAGCGCCCGGTCAACATGAAACTCGTCTAAGGACTGGATAAGTGTATCGGTCTGTACATTGTTAAATACGCCCTCAATGTCTATGCAAACAGCAAGTATATACATTTCTTTACTGAAGAAATCTTCTATGTGGTGCACTACCTCATGCAGAGCTGTTTCCACTGACCTTCCTTTGACATAGGCGTGTTGTTTGAATTTTAGCCTGTCATCCGCTATTTTACTGTTGACAATGTCATCAATTATTCGCTCCATTGTTTTTAACAGGAAAGAAGTTAGGCTAATGGGTCGATAAGCCTTTGGGGTCGTATAACTCGCCTTGCCAGGCTTTGGTATGAAGACCACCCTTGATTCCTGCCAGTTTTTTGAGGTATAAGAATGGGTTAGGCATGCAGTGAACACTCCAGCCAGATGTGTTGATACCAGATCCACCTCATTCTGCAGAAGTGCTGGAAATATTCCATCTGGTCACACAGTCTTGAAGGGAGAGAAACTTTTTATCGCTTCTTTAACCATACCATCTGTTATATCCGTAATAGGTACTTGATGCAATACATTTTCATTCTGTAACTGTTTCTCTCTTGGTCCATTATCAGTCGGAAAATGAGTTTTCATCAAGAGCCTTACGATATTCTCTATAGTTTCCATCGTTTTACCCGTGTCATCCACCAGTGTTTCGGTTTTGACATGAGTTTTTGAGAGGAACTTTTTCATTTTAGACATGCTGTTAACGCTGTCTACCTGTACACAGAAAAGCCTCCAGGAGTTACGTTTCGCCGATCTCATGATTTATTGCATTCTTTTTGTCTTCTGTGGTATTCGTCCCAATATACTGATTGTTGTTTACGTCGAGCTCTGTTGTAAAGTCTGCGGACATCCTTGCCAATGGAGTGAATTTGTCCTGTCATTCAGGGTTTCTCATAGGCAGATTTCCTTTCTCGAAGTGGGCAACTATCTTCGAATGATTTTACAAAGAGTCTCGGTAATCTTCGTCGCAATGATATCAATGTCTTTTGTACACAGATAATCGCGTGTAGGCTGGCCCAATCGATTTCTAAGTAGATTTCCGAAATTAGTCCAGTCGGTCTTAGCGTTATTACGGAAACTTATTGGGTTTGGCGGTGGCCGTGCAATTTTAAACCTTATATAACGGTTGTCCGAATAGGAGTGTTTATCCATATAATACTTATAACATATAATACTTCTTCCCTAATTTTGTTAACAACGGTTGCAGTGTTTCCTGTGTTACGAGTTATTAGGTCATTTGTATTCAAAAATTCTATAAAGGCGTGTCCCCTTTTATTGGTGTTAGTACTTTTGACTCCAGGTACATATTTCCATTACCTTGCCTCAGCACCGTTGCGTCCGATGTTGACAACTCTGGAGAGAAAAGAAAACATAAATCTTTATGGCACAAAATACAAGTCCTTGGACGAGTACCTGTGTTAGCGTAGAAAAGGTTATAGTTCACATGGTTTAATCCTTGTTGCTAGGTGTCCATGGTTTCTGGATCAAAGCAACAGGACTTAGTACTGCAGATTTTAAAATTGAGGTTTTTTAGACGCGGACGTTATCAAAATGTGTCGTCAAATACAAATCGACCCAAGTCAGGCCCCATTTCAAAGAATTCTTTTTAGAAAATCAGCAAATGACCCAGTTGAAGAGTTCGACTCTACGATCGTGTTAGCATGGCTCAAAAAACCACCGTGTTCATGGAGTACCTTTGTAGGAAATATAATTTCAGACATTGTCGATAATGTGGGAAATGAGAATAGGTAGCTTATAGATGGCCTAGACACTAAATTATGAGCGACACAGAGTTAGAAGCAAAAGCAGTTAAAGTTTTTTCGTCCACGATATTTGGAGATCCCTTAAATAGATTCTCTTCTCACCCTAGAACATGTAGAATCTTAGCATTTGCGATTCGTTTTTGGAGAAATACCGGCGTCAATCGGATTCTTTCTTCAGAAGAAATCACCCATGGTGAAATCCAAGATGTCAAAGATCGTCTAATTGTTTTAACACCAAACATTTTTTCGCTGAGGAGTATTTAGTTTTAACCCAGAATTAAAAACTCTCACCTAATAGCAGTCTTTTATCCCTCAATCCATTTATTGATTCAAAAGGAATCATCAGAGCAAATGGCCGCCTTGTTCAGTCCCCAGCATTCCCATATAACGAGCGCCATCCAATTCTTATCACAAAATTACTATGCATGGCGGAAAACAACTCATGACTCGCGTAATCAGCTCTGAATTCTGAATATTTAGATTGACGCCCTTAGTCAAGAAGGTAAATCATAATTGTCAAACTTGTGTTTTGTATAAACACCAGACTCACCCAGATTATGTCCTCTTCCGACCCAGCGAACTATGCTGAATCGACCTTTTACCAACACGGGGTAGATTTTGCAGGACACTTTAACATTAAAAATTGCACAGAGCGAGCGTGTTTAATAACAATGGGCTATGTTTGCGTCTTCGTTTGCTTTTCTACTTTAGGATAGTGTGGCAGCTGTTTTTTTTTGTCAGCTCAAATATACCAGTTTAGGTCTCTAGTGTTACCATGGACTAAAATGCCCCTCATCGAAACCAACCTGTTTGATATAAAAAATGTTCGATAGTAAGAATATCGGCACCGATAAGATCTGTAAGACTGCCTAGAAAGGCCGACCCCCATATGTCCAGTCGTAGTTTACTCAAAGTGGGACAGTCGCATAGCAAGTGCTCAATGTTTTCCACTTCTTCCTCATCTCCGCAGCTTCTGCAGATGACATTGGAGTCAATACCCAATCTTCTGGCGTGTTCGCCGATCAGGCAGTGTCCCGTCAGAACTGATACTAACGTAGACAATCTTTTCCTCTCTAGTGCGAGGAGATATTTTGACCTTCTCAGGCCATAACTTGGCCTGATTTGTCTAGCTACCCTACAGGTGCCAATTTCCACATTGATAGAGAGTGTAATCTTAGTGCCGCTCTGGTTGCAACTTCTCTCGCCACGATATTAATCGGCAGTTGTAGTGGACTTTGGCAGAAAATTAATAAAGAGAATAAAAATATGTAGATTTTTTCTTGAACTCGGTTATATGAATTTCGAATAGACTGCAAATGATTGGTTCAGTTAACGGAAAGTGTATATATAGTTCGACGATATGTTGTACAGCAAAATCCTTTTTTTTTTTTTTTTTTTCACAACATTATGCGATATGGTAACAGTCTAGTTCAACTCCGAATGCTTGTATAACATATATGTAGGTATTTTCAGACACGAGCTCCAAGAACTTACCTTCTAAACGACTTTAAACAACTTCTTTCTTTCCAATTTAACCATCTACAAGATCATATCGCGATTTCTGGTAAAGTACATTATTTATCCAAAGCAACGTGTTTTACCTCACTGGGAAAAAAGTTCAAAGTGTTTCTTAAACTTGAGTAAAAAGTTTTGAATTTAAAAGTGAAGTTAGAAAATAGTTTTTTTAACATAAATTATCAGGTAATGAAACAGTAGTTAGATTCGGAATCTCAAATTTCTGCAATAGTTAATTTAAGTGTGATTTAGGGAAATACAGAGCACATTTACCATCCGATTGTGTTATATTGCCAAGATCATCTATACACCAGTTCTCCTTCCCTGGCATATTCTTCATTGGATATGGGAGGGAGAACTCTAATCACCTTTGCGAAGAACTGTCAGCATACACCCAGCATACAATTTTGGACCCTGGTACAGTCAATATCATTATCCATTTGTTGAAGCACTAACTTCAAAATTGAGCCAAAGATCATTGATGTCGTCCACAACCGCTATATTCAACGTAGAGTCGATTCCCACATAATTTTCCAGAACTGGACCATACTATCCGCCTCGTCATCAAATTTATATAGTAAAACCTGAACTTAAACAAGTAAGATCTGTCCAAAAAATGTTAATCCTGACCAACTGACATGGATAACCTGTTAATATTGTATAAATTTGTATTAAAATAATCCTAGATTAATCTGAATTTCGTAAAATTCCATTGTCGTTGGAATTCATAAAATACAGAATATTCCTATTTACATTAACACTAATGTTACATCACTCTAACTTGAGATCATTAACGCAATTATGAAGTTTCCATTTGATACCAGAAAAAAATTGTATTGTCACATCAAATGAATGCATGCTTCAAAATTTCGCTGGGTACAATTTTACAAGATGTAATAAAAAAATCAATCACATACAAAAGGTGAAGACGCAAGCAAAGACAATTTTGTAAATGATGTAAATCGAAGACGAAAAAGATTATACAGCACCTCAGTTCAAAAGGAATACAAAAAGAGAGAGAGAGAGGAGTGTAATAAGGTATACAGATCAACATGCACTGTTAGTTGTTAAGTATTATGAGAAAGAACAGTATCAAATGAATTTGGAATCAGTGAATTACTAAAGCTGCAAAGCATGTGTAAAATCTAAATTAAGAAAAAATGTGCATTTTGATCGGTTATGAATTGCAAAATTTGCAAAATAATTAGTGATAATTGAAAAATTTATTGATTCCAGTGTAAGCGCCTAAGGGTATTGTCAAAACTATAATTAAACGAAATGCATGCAAATATAAAAAAAAGGGAAATAAATATATGTACATTAAGAAGAATGAATTGTTAATATTATTAAGTATAACTTAAAATCTTGCTAAAATTCATTAGTTAAAAAAAAAGTTATTCAATAGACCGCCATTTTTTATAGTATATATTTAAAACAACAACAAAAATATGTAAAAGTTATGATATACCCCACTTTGATCGCAGATTGGCTTCTCTATAGGATCCAGCAACAACAAAACATCCATCATCTTGAAAAGGCCTCTTCAACGACAGCAGATGTTTTGGTAAGTTTTGTCTTGCTCCAACTTTTATTATTTTTATTATAGTATGTTGCTTTACCAGTAGCAGCGAAAACGAACAAAAGAAAGAGATTTTTTTGTCTCGCCTTCTTTCGTCTTTTCAAAGCTAATGATAATTATCGCCAATTGGTGAGGTTACAAGTAGAAGATAATTATAATTAATAATCATCATTTACAAATGTCAATCGTAATGATCATTTTGCAAATTTCAACCTTACATCCTAAGAGTAAATTATTATGTAAACAACTTATAAAGAACTTTTCAATTAAGTAAGATTAATTCCAATTACCATCTATGATAACTTCAGTTCAAATAGTAAGAAATTCGGAACTTGATCATATTTACTATTACTATTATTTTATAAGTTGAATAAATTTTGTTATTAATATGGATTGCTAAAACGAATTTAGGTGGAGTTTTCCTGAAAGAATGATGATGATTATGATTTAGGTATTTGATCATTTGTTATTATTTGTGGGTTCTACAATCAAATTTAAGCCTGTAGGACATAGGTAGGGAGGGTAATGAGGCTTCACTCCCCCAACAACATCTGGGAGTTGAAGAATAAACAGAAATTTTTTAGAAACCAATACCAAATAGCAAAAAAAAATTCATAATAGAGGGGCATTTTTGTTTAGTTTATTAGCGAACTGGTCCATTATAATTCATATGTTATCAATACTAAACAAACAGGGAGTCTTAAATTTATTATTGCGACGTTTCAACTGACTTTTAGAGAGGAAGGACCCGAACCCCCCCAAAAGACTGATTAGCTAGCAATTGTGATGACTCCCGTAGTCCTATACCTCGATATTAGTTTGCAAATTCTTCCAAAGTGATACCTCTTATTAAAGGTATTTATAAATGCTGTATAGTGTTCGTTACAATAATTGGCGCCCAACGTGGGGCCGAAAAGTTTCCATCTTATTTTCGGTCCTTTAAATAAATTTTTATTTCAAAGTAAATTTCATTTTTTCCGAACTTATGTCGAATATTGATTTCCGGAAGTTCTCATTAAAATATTTGTTAATACTTTTTAGGATTTATTTAGTTATTTGAGGGCTAAACGTTCGAATATACTAACCATTTAGTTCTTATCACTTGTTTTAAGAGAATCTGAGAGAGGTCAAGTGAGATATATGTTTAAAACTGTTTAAAATGTTGTGTAGGATAATCTTCAATAAGCTTAGTTATCAGTAACTCTAATTTTTTAGGATTACAGAGTTCATGCTATTTGCGAAACTTTGTCCACTAGATTAGACTGTATACCAAGTTCAAAAATGATTTTCTACTGGTTTGTGTAATTGATAGATTACTTTACAGAACATTGAAAACTCAATAGACCTATTTTGTTTTCTATATTGGTTTTTATTATTGCTGTTACATCCTATTTATTTTCTCATCTTCTAGAAGGAAACTCCCAAACTATTTAAATATTTCGAAAAAGACTTTATAGAAATTAAGATTTTTTTTTATTTTACATTTTTCCGAAAATGTCTTTAAATAGGACACCTCCTCGAAGTAGTACTGCTCCAAATCAAGGACCAGCTACAAACACTTGTCCCGTTTGCGAAGAGCCATTAGTTGAAGGACAAAACTGTTTAATTTTAAATGAATGCTCTCATGTTTATCATCGACAATGTATTGAAGAATCTTTAGCAAATTCAGCAGAATGTCCGGTTTGCAAAAGAGCATGTGAACTATCGGAATTAAGAAAGTACATATTTTTAACAGAAACTGCAATTGAGGCATCTGATACTGTTAATACGAGTACGATCTCGGCACATACTAGTAGAGGTAGGGGTAAACCTAGAGGTCGTAAAGCTTTTCATTATAATACCCGAAGTAATGCCAGGTCGAATGAAATGGATCTCCATAATTCATTGCAGAGTTTGAACCAAGATAATCAAAATACTCCGACTAGAAGTGCTTCACAAATATCACCACAAATCAATAACTCCAATACAATTGACTATAATCATATAAATAGAATGATAGAGCAAAATTTAACAAGACTTTTAAGTACATTAAACTTAATTCCTCAAAGTGTTCAGCCTTCGGCTACCCTACCAGACAGATCCATACAAACGAATTCTATGACAATTAATTCACATAATAGACCACAACCATTATCACTGAGTCAAAACGACAATCAACAAAGTTCGAATGGATTTTCTAATACATCCACATCATCTTCGTCTTTAGTAACGGATAAAGTTAGCTCCATTATACACAGTTGGCATTTAACTTTTGATGGGTCGCCTAATGGACTAAATGTTGAGGAATTTCTATATCGCATTCAAGCGCTCACTGCTGATAATTTTAATGGTGATTTTGCACCAATCTGTAAACATTTACATATTTTACTTTCCGGCAAAGCCAAAAATTGGTATTGGCGATACAGGAAACAAGTTTCGTCTGTAACCTGGGAAGATTTCTGCGAAGCAATTCGATCTCAATATCGGGATTTTAAAACTTCATTCGATATAAGGGAAGAGATTAGGAATAGAAAACAAAAGATTGGTGAATCTTTTGACACATTTTATGAAGTGATTTCATCAATTGTAGACCGATTATATTCCCCTATGTCAGAAATGGAGCTAGTTGAAATTATGATCAGAAACCTTCGTCCGGAAATTAGACAAGAATTGTTATATTTACCTGTTAATTCTATTAGTCATTTAAGGAAATTAGTACAGAAAAGAGAAAATTTCCTTAACGATGAACACGTTAGACGTAATCTCCTTAACAGGAATAACATTTTTCCCCAACGAAGGCAAGTAGCTGAAATTGGAATCGATGATGACTTCCTTAACGATGAACAAATCTCGTGTGATTCATCGATAGAGGCAGTAAAACATCCTTTTCTTTGTTGGAACTGTGGAAAATCGGGCCACCACTGGGAAGACTGCCTCCAGGACAGAAAAGTATTTTGTTATGGATGCGGGGCTCAAGGAATTTATAAACCCAATTGTCAAACTTGTTTAGCAAGGAAATCAAAAAACTTAAGACCACCTGTTCCGCAGTTGGAACAGAGTCAAAACGTCCTGAATTAAACAAATGTTATTTAAATACTAATATTGACTACTCGACACAAAGTACCCAAACCGATACCTTAGATTCTATGGTAATACCTACACAAATTTTGCATAGAAATATTAATAACAACGAGAATAACGAAAATACTTCTAAAGTTTTGTACCCTAAAATGCCGTATCATTTGCGGTGGGAAAACTATTTAACTCGACGAAATCAAATCTTCAATCTTGAATGTATATCTGATATCCCAAAAATTAAACCCAGACGTTCTACTTTACGCCTTCGAAATTATTGGAAACTGCGAAAAAAAAAGCCATCATTTATTAATATCCACTATTATTACAGATCCAAAAGATAAGCGTTTCTACGCTAAAATTTCCTTTTTAGAATTCCAAGAGTACGGTTTGTTGGATACAGGGGCGAATATTAGCTGTATAGGTTCGGAATTTGCCAATTTTGATTTTCAAAAGTTCCCAAATTTTACAAAAATTAGATCAGTTGTCAAAACTGCGGACGGAAATCCACAGAAGGTAAACGGTTGGCTTGATGTTGAAATAACATTCAAGGGCAAGAAAAAACCTCTCAAGTTATTTATAATTCCTTCCCTTTCTCAAAGGTTAATACTAGGAGTCGATTTTTGTAAGGCTTTTCAATTGCTTAATGACATCATTGGTTCTGTAGATATGATTTCTCTGAATGATACCACCGAAATATCAGATTTTACCGCAGATTCAAAACTCTTTCCCCAAGAAACTATCCTCAGTGAAAAGGATGATTCAAAGTACCCTTTGTCCTCGGAACAGAATGAACATTTAGATTCCGTAATCAAATTATTCCCCAGCTTTGAAAAACACGGCTTAGGTCGCACTCCGTTAATAAAACATTCAATAGATGTAGGAGAAGTAACACCGATTAAACAGAGATTCTACCCTGTTTCACCGGCAGTAGAGAATTTAATGTTTAAAGAAGTAGATCGAATGCTATTACTGGGTGTCATAGAGCCCTCAACCTCTTCTTGGAGTTCTCCTATTAGACTAGTTATTAAACCCAGTAAAGTCCGCTTATGTCTAGATGCGCGAAAATTGAATCATGTTACGAAAAAGGATGCGTATCCGCTACCATCAATCGAGGGAATATTTGCAAGACTTCCAAAGGCTAATTTGATATCTAAGCTAGATCTCAAAGATGCTTATTGGCAAGTGGGCTTAGAGGACGCGTCAAAGCCACTAACAGCATTTACTGTACCAGGTAGACCCCTCTATCAGTTTACAGTAATGCCGTTTGGGCTTTGCAACGCGCCGCAAACGATGTGCAGACTTGTAGATGAGATTATTCCGCCAGACCTTCGATATTGTGTCTTCGGTTACTTGGACGATTTGGTAATAGTGTCCGAGGATTTTGAAACACACATAGGAGTTTTAATAAGAATAGCTGCTCAATTCAAAAAAGCGAATCTCACGTTGAATATAAGCAAAAGTAGATTTTGTGTGACTCGCGTCAATTACCTAGGTTACGTCATTGGTGATGGTGGGATCACAACTGACCCCGAAAAAATCACTGCGATCAGAAATTGGCCAGTTCCAAGAAATCTGAAACAAGTGCGAGGTTTCCTAGGACTTGCTGGATGGTACCGGCGTTTTATTGAGAATTTCTCCACAGAGGTATTCCCAATAACAGAGGTAATATCCACAAAGAGAAAGTTTATATGGTCTCCGGAGGCTCAAGTTGCCTTTGACCGAATCAAAACGCTGTTAACCACAGCACCAGTATTAGCCAACCCGGACTTTTCAAAGAAATTTTTTCTCCAATGCGATGCCAGTGATTATGGCATAGGAGCTGTCTTGGTCCAACTTGACAGCGAAAATAACGAACGTCCAATAGCATACATGAGCAGAAAGCTGAATTCCTCTCAGAGGAACTACAGCGTTACTGAACGTGAGTGTTTGGCGGCCTTGGAGGCAATAAAACGTTTCAGATGCTATTTAGAATTGCAGGAATTTGAGGTAGTGACTGACCACTCTAGCTTGCTTTGGTTGATGAAGCAACCGAATCTAACTGGAAGATTGGCCAGATGGGTTTTTCAACTGCATTGGTGGTCTCGAAATAATTGAGCCAGAAATAGACCTTAATTCATCACATTTTCAGGATCCTGATTATGTGGAATTGAAAAATAAAATAACTTCAAACCCAAACCAATACCCAGACATTAAAGTTGTTGATGGATATGCCTATATAAGGACTGAACATTATTCAGGAGATAATGATCAGGAAGAAAAGGCCTGGAAATTATGGGTACCAAATAATCTTCGAAATTCTGTTATTCTCAGAGCACACGATTTACCAATATCATCGCACGGAGGAACTTTCAAGACTTTAGAAATTTTACGTAGGAATTTCTATTGGCCAGGAATTGTACGAGATGTACGGAAATATGTACAATCTTGCGAGATTTGTAAATCATCCAAGTCTCCCAACTTTATTCTTAAACCACCAATGGGTAATCCTGTTAATTCATCTCGTCCGTTTCAAAGATTGTATGTGGACATATGGGGTCCTTACCCAAGAAGTAAAACGGGTTACATAGGATTACTTATTGTGCTGGATCATTTCACAAAGTTTCATTGGGTATGTCCCTTAAGAAAATTCACATCTTCGGTTATACAGGTTTTTCTGGAAAATCAAATTTTCCATATTTATGGCGTACCAGAGACAATCGTCTCGGATAACGGAAGCCAATTCAAATCCAATGATTTCAACGCGTTTCTGACAGCCTATGGAATTAGCCATACATACACAGCCTATTATTCCCCTCAATCGAACGCGTCGGAGCGTGTAAATAGGTCACTTATAGCAGGTATTCGTGCATATTTAAAAAAGGATCATACTGTCTGGGATGAACACATTAGTTCAATTAGCTGTGCTTTACGCAATTCACACCACCAATCGATAGAGATGTCCCCATATAGAGCTGTATTCGGATTCAATATGATCACGCATGGATCTTCGTATAATCTCCTCCGTAAGCTTAATGTGTTAGATGAACCTTTTGCCAAAATTTCAAGAGACGACCACTTACAAATTGTAAGACAAGACATTAAGAGACATATCAAAGAGGCATATGAAAAGAATAGAGACACGTATAACCTTAGAACTAGATGTGCTACTTTTCAAGTAGGACAAGAAGTTTTTCGGCGGAATTTCGCCCAAAGCAGCCAGGAGAAGAAATTTAATGCAAAACTAGCTCCTATATTTTTAAAAGCAAAAGTGCGAGAAAAACTTGGTAGTCACTACTACCTTTTGGAAGATTTGGACGGAAAAGTTGTTGGCACCTTTCACGCGAAGGACATAAGATCATAAAAGTCCTTTCTCCAACTTATTCTGCTGCTCCAAGAGGCAGAATTATTTGGTTTTGTAGTGGACTTTGGCAGAAAATTAATAAAGAGAATAAAAATATGTAGATTTTTTCTTGAACTCGGTTATATGAATTTCGAATAGACTGCAAATGATTGGTTCAGTTAACGGAAAGTGTATATATAGTTCGACGATATGTTGTACAGCAAAATCCTTTTTTTTTTTTTTTTTCACAACATTGTGCGATATGGTAACAGTCTAGTTCAACTCCGAATGCTTGTATAACATATATGTAGGTATTTTCAGACACGAGCTCCAAGAACTTACCTTCTAAACGACTTTAAACAACTTCTTTCTTTCCAATTTAACCATCTACAAGATCATATCGCGATTTCTGGTAAAGTACATTATTTATCCAAAGCAACGTGTTTTACCTCACTGGGAAAAAAGTTCAAAGTGTTTCTTAAACTTGAGTAAAAAGTTTTGAATTTAAAAGTGAAGTTAGAAAATAGTTTTATTAACATAAATTATCAGGTAATGAAACAGTAGTTAGATTCGGAATCTCAAATTTCTGCAATAGTTAATTTAAGTGTGATTTAGGGAAATACAGAGCACATTTACCATCCGATTGTGTTATATTGCCAAGATCATCTATACACCAGTTCTCCTTCCCTGGCATATTCTTCATTGGATATGGGAGGAAGAACTCTAATCACCTTTGCGAAGAACTGTCAGCATACACCCAGCATACAATTTTGGACCCTGGTACAGTCAATATCATTATCCATTTGTTGAAGCACTAACTTCAAAATTGAGCCAAAGATCATTGATGTCGTCCACAACCGCTATATTCAACGTAGAGTCGATTCCCACATAATTTTCCAGAACTGGACCATACTATCCGCCTCGTCATCAAATTTATATAGTAAAACCTGAACTTAAACAAGTAAGATCTGTCCAAAAAATGTTAATCCTGACCAACTGACATGGATAACCTGTTAATATTGTATAAATTTGTATTAAAATAATCCTAGATTAATCTGAATTTCGTAAAATTCCATTCTCGTTGGAATTCATAAAATACAGAATATTCCTATTTACATTAACACTAATGTTACATCACTCTAACTTGAGATCATTAACGCAATTATGAAGTTTCCATTTGATACCAGAAAAAAATTGTATTGTCACATCAAATGAATGCATGCTTCAAAATTTCGCTGGGTACAATTTTACAAGATGTAATAAAAAAATCAATCACATACAAAAGGTGAAGACGCAAGCAAAGACAATTTTGTAAATGATGTAAATCGAAGACGAAAAAGATTATACAGCACCTCAGTTCAAAAGGAATACAAAAAGAGAGAGAGAGAGGAGTGTAATAAGGTATACAGATCAACATGCACTGTTAGTTGTTAAGTATTATGAGAAAGAACAGTATCAAATGAATTTGGAATCAGTGAATTACTAAAGCTGCAAAGCATGTGTAAAATCTAAATTAAGAAAAAATGTGCATTTTGATCGGTTATGAATTGCAAAATTTGCAAAATAATTAGTGATAATTGAAAAATTTATTGATTCCAGTGTAAGCGCCTAAGGGTATTGTCAAAACTATAATTAAACGAAATGCATGCAAATATAAAAAAAAGGGAAATAAATATATGTACATTAAGAAGAATGAATTGTTAATATTATTAAGTATAACTTAAAATCTTGCTAAAATTCATTAGTTAAAAAAAAAGTTATTCAATAGACCGCCATTTTTTATAGTATATATTTAAAACAACAACAAAAATATGTAAAAGTTATGATATACCCCACTTTGATCGCAGATTGGCTTCTCTATAGGATCCAGCAACAACAAAACATCCATCATCTTGAAAAGGCCTCTTCAACGACAGCAGATGTTTTGGTAAGTTTTGTCTTGCTCCAACTTTTATTATTTTTATTATAGTATGTTGCTTTACCAGTAGCAGCGAAAACGAACAAAAGAAAGAGATTTTTTTGTCTCGCCTTCTTTCGTCTTTTCAAAGCTAATGATAATTATCGCCAATTGGTGAGGTTACAAGTAGAAGATAATTATAATTAATAATCATCATTTACAAATGTCAATCGTAATGATCATTTTGCAAATTTCAACCTTACATCCTAAGAGTAAATTATTATGTAAACAACTTATAAAGAACTTTTCAATTAAGTAAGATTAATTCCAATTACCATCTATGATAACTTCAGTTCAAATAGTAAGAAATTCGGAACTTGATCATATTTACTATTACTATTATTTTATAAGTTGAATAAATTTTGTTATTAATATGGATTGCTAAAACGAATTTAGGTGGAGTTTTCCTGAAAGAATGATGATGATTATGATTTAGGTATTTGATCATTTGTTATTATTTGTGGGTTCTACAATCAAATTTAAGCCTGTAGGACATAGGTAGGGAGGGTAATGAGGCTTCACTCCCCCAACAACATCTGGGAGTTGAAGAATAAACAGAAATTTTTTAGAAACCAATACCAAATAGCAAAAAAAAATTCATAATAGAGGGGCATTTTTGTTTAGTTTATTAGCGAACTGGTCCATTATAATTCATATGTTATCAATACTAAACAAACAGGGAGTCTTAAATTTATTATTGCGACGTTTCAACTGACTTTTAGAGAGGAAGGACCCGAACCCCCCCAAAAGACTGATTAGCTAGCAATTGTGATGACTCCCGTAGTCCTATACCTCGATATTAGTTTGCAAATTCTTCCAAAGTGATACCTCTTATTAAAGGTATTTATAAATGCTGTATAGTGTTCGTTACACAGTATATCGTGTAGGTCTTGTAGAAACTCAGTAGCTGTAGTCCTTAAGGCTCCGCTTCTGCACAGGCATGCAGTTCTCTAAACCTTTGATACTAGGGTGGTAATGGTTAGTTTGTCAGTTGCCGTCCACCATACCACAATGTCGTATAATAGTATTGGACGAAGTACTGCTATATACAATGTATATCCAATGGACGATTTTAGGAGAGAGGCCCCACCGCGACTCTACAGCCTTCCTGCAGGAATATAAGGCGACGTTGGCCTTCCTTACACGTTCCAGTGCGTTAAGTCTGAATAACAGTTTCCTATCCAGAATTATTCCTAAAAAGTTTGCACTTTCAGAAAAGACTAGATCTGTTCCATTTATCCGATGAGGAGGGTCCACATGTGGGACATTATGCATCCTAGTAAAGAGAACAAATTCTGTCTTGTTTGGGTTAACGCCCAAACCGCTACTTCTGCCCATCTAGCCAACTTGTTCAGAGCCACCTGTAAGATGTCTCTGAGGACGTTGTCGAATTTTCCACTCACTGCGATTGTCACGTCGTCCGCATATGCGACGGCCTTGCAGCCACAACGTCCTAGATTTATACAGATTTCATTCACCGCTAGGTTCCAAATTAGTGGAGACAGTACTCCTACTTGCGGGATCCCTCTGTTTACAAACCTTGTTAGAGTTGTGGACCCAAGACACGCTGCTATGCGTCTTCTGTTGAGCAGGCTTTGTATTAGTCTAATCAAGCTAGAGTTTGGTCTGAAGTCTTTTTGCCTAGTATGCGATATATTTCCCGCTTTGGGTATGAATACTACTTTGGTGTCCCTCCATCGATTCGGGATGTATGAAAGCCTGATACAGCCTACATAAATTTTCTTCAGCCAGGGGATAATGTACTTTGACATTTTCTGAATTTCTGCTGGAGTGATGCCGTCTGGTCCAGGTGACTTGAAGGGCTCAAAGCTGGGTAAAATTTTTTGAAAAAAGCCTAAAAAAAACTTTTGTCGAATTTTGTGATGAAAATTGGTATGCGTGGTCCGGAGGGCAAATAAAAAATACAATTTGAGTAGTTTTGCAGAATTTTCATTTTCGCGGAAGTTATGACCTAAAATGTCCGCTCATGCCACATTTTTGTTTTTTAATTTTCTTGAGATCTACTGTACGGATTACGTTGAATTTTTGCATGTACATAAAGCGTATATGCTACATATAACTAGTAATTTATATTTTGCAAAACGATTTCGGATGCTGCAAAAAATTTAAATTTTCACAGAGATTTGCATTTTTTGCAACTTTCTCTAGCTGCGTTTTGAAATATTTTGTATCTTAAATATTGCACATTTTGTTGTTATATATATTCAAGAATAAAAAGTTTGTACTCTTGATACGGACATTCAGATTTCCGTGTTTTTCTAATATCACCTCATACCACATTTTACTTTATCGGCAGCATTATACGTAGTAAACGTCTATTATGATTGAATACATTTGTTAGATTTGATGTAAAAATGCACCCAAATTATAAGGACCAGCTTTAAAAAAAACGGCCTTTAACATTTCTAAAGAATGGACTTTAAATGACCGCTGGCTACAATTCATCTACAATATATATTAGACTCAATTTCAACTGAATTCGGTACGCTGAAGTCGAATCTCACCTCTATATTGCTAAAAAAAATTCGCGTTCGGGAGTTATATAGATCCAGATTATAACTAAGAACATAGTTCATTAAAAAAGAAATAATTGTGGAACTTTAGTTCGGTAGGTTTAGTTTTATTTGGAAATATTATTTTTAGTAACAGTTACTAATGTTTGGCTATTGATTCAAAAAATATCTTGCAGTTAAGGGTATTTTTGGAGGCTGGATAAAAAGCGTGATATTAACGAGTGTTTTTAATTGTTTTCACATCTTTGTAGCGCAATTCCAAACTTCCTTTACATTTAATGTGAAAATCCATCGTCGAATAATCAAAATAAATTTTTACTGCGCCGCTGCAACTGCAAGATATGTTCTGAATTGACCCTTAACTTCAAGATATTTTTTGAATCAATAGCCAAACATTAGTAGGTTAGGTTAGGTTAGGTTGAAGAGAGGAGACGTTTAAACGTCTCATGTCCATGGACATACACTTAAGCCAGTGGTTCGGCCTGTTGTACGCTCCTTATTTATGATCTTTTTATACCTCACCAGTTACAGAAAATCGGTACTGGACATGAATTTTCTCAGTATCTTCCAGTCATATTCTCTGAGATGAGTCAAGTCTGGTAATATGTCGGACCCGAAATGTTGGGATCTTGCATGTGTGAAAGCCGGGCAGTGACATAGAAAATGTTCCATCGTTTCGATGTTTTCTTTGCATGCCCTGCATTCGTCGTTTCCTGCTAGTCCTATGCGATGAAGATGTGCTTGTAAGCTTGAGTGTCCCGTTAGAACACTCATCATGTTAATAATATCGATCTTGTTTAGTTTCAGAAGACTTCTTGTTTTCTTTTCATTTGGGTCACCCCACAGTATCTTTGCAGTTGCTCCTACTGTTGCGCTATTCCACACAGTTTTGTGAGCCATCACTGCACTGGGCAACTCATTTTTCGTGGCTTCGAAAGGTTTCCAATTTTCCAAGTTTATTACTCGAAGTTATCTGCCCTTTGAAGCCAAGCTGTTTGCCCGTTCATTTCCAATCACTCCGTTGTGTCCTGGTACCCAGCAAATACGCAATTAGTAACTGTTACTAAAAATAATATTCCAAATAAAACTAAACCTACCGAACTAAAGTTCCACAATTACTTCTTTTTTAATGTACTATGTTCTTAGTTATAATCTGGATCTATATAACTCCCGAACGCGAATTTTTTTAGCAATATAGAGATGAGATTCGACTTCAGCGTACCGAATTCAGTTGAAATCGAGTCTAATATATATTGCGTAAGATGAATTTTAGCCAGCGGTCATTTAAAGTCCATTCTATAGAAATTTTAAAGGCCGTTTTTTTTAAAGCTGGTCCTTATAATTTGGGTGTATTTTTACATCATATCTAACAAATGTGTTCAATCATAATAGACGTTTACTACGTATAATGCTGCCGATAAAGTAAAATGTGGTATGGAGTGATATTAGAAAAACACGGAAATCTAAATGTCCGTATCAGGAGTACAATCTTTTTATTCTTGAATATATATAACAACAAAATGTACAATATTTAAGATACAAAATATTTCAAAACGCAGCTAGAGAAAGTTGCAAAAAATGCAAATCTCTGTGAAAATTTCAAATTTTTGCAGCATCCGAAATCTTTTTGCAAAATATAAATTACTAGTTATATGTAGCATCTACGCTTTATGTACATGCAAAAATTCAGCGTAATCCGTACAGTAGATCTCAAGAAAATTAAAAAACAAAAATGTGGCATGAGCGGACATTTTAGGTCATAACTTCCGCGAAAATGAAAATTCTGCAAAACTACTCAAATTGTATTTGTTATTTGCCCTCCGGACCACGCATACCAATTTTCATCACAAAATTCGACAAAAGTTTTTTTTAGGCTTTTTTCAAAAAATTTTACCCAGCTGTTAATTGACAAGCTTATTCTGGATCTCTCGGTCAGCAAGCTAGCGACGCTCGCATTACACTCACATTATTGTGAGTAACCCGGGATATGTGTGTCGCGCAGTACATTAAGCGACTGCTCGCTGTTTTTTGTCCAGTTATTTTCCTTATCCTGCAAGTAACCCACTGCACAGTCGGAGACCTTTTCCACTTCGCTACAGAAGGTATACCAAGAGTGTCGAAAAACAACATCCCTAGTCAACCTAGAGCCATCACCTGGGTTACAGAAGAGCCCTCCAACCCGGCTGACATATTAGTAATAATAAAAGATTCCAATCCTGTTCTGCCCGCCCATAATTGGAGAATCAGCAAGGTGGGTGAGGCGGATGGTAAATAGCGGCAGGTCTATTTGATCCATAACGCTGCATCCACCTCCCATATACAAAGTGCAAGTGCAACCCTACAATATGGCTTCGAGATTATAGTCTTGAAGGTATACGAGGTATGTTCAACAAATATCGCGAATTTTGTATTTTTTTAAAAAGTTAAATAAATAAATATTCACGAATATCTATTTTGTCCCCTTCAAAGTAATTCCCCTCGGATATAATACACTTCTGCCAAAAGTTTTTTCCAATCCTCGAATCACTTCAAATTATAATTTTTTGTGGTCTTGTTCAGCTCCTCCTTCGATGCCTTCTTTTATCTCCTCAATCGTGGCGTAGCGTCGTCCTTTCATGGGCCTTTTCAGTTTTGGGAACAAAAAATAGTCACAGGGGGCTAGGTCAGGGGATTACGGTGGCTGCGGAACCATTACTGTGTTGTTTTTGGCCAAATATTCGCGCACAAGCAAAGATGTGTGTGCAGGGGCGTTATCATGCTGCAAAAGCCAGTTGTTGTTCTTCCATCAATCCGGGCGTTTTTGGCGGATTGCTTCGCGCAATTTGCGCAGGACTTGCAGGTAATATTCTTTATTGACCGTACTACCCTGTGGCATCTTCTCGGCCCTCTAAGAACATTTGTACCACCGATAAACGTTGCTTTGGTCCAAGGAAGCTCCACCATATGCCACAGTCAACATTCGGAATGCGTCACCGTACTTTATTTTGTTTTTCACACAAAATTTGATGCAGATTCTTTGATCCATTTTCTGAAATAGATAAAAATCGAAGACAAATTATAACACATCCAAGCACAACAGCTGTCAAAAATTAACTAAACATTAAAAATGGCCGACCTTGTCAGCATAAGTAACGGACATGAGTACCAACATAACACTACAAAAATATCAAAAATCTAATACACGTAGCCCGCGGAAATTATAAATTCCCGATATATTCTGGAAGTGCGGAGGTATCCACGCCCATTATTTCTGGTGACTCCAACTCTAACAGAAGATCTGTAACGTCCTACTCTGAGAAAGCTCTACTTCTGACACAGTGGGGCTGAGGGGAGTCTCAGGACACTTTGACGCTTCTGGCTGGGACACGATTCTCGATGATACGGACGAAGAGTTCGATAACACCCTTGTCGGGGTGGATGTTAATCTGTCAATTACCAATGATGGTAAGAATTCTACAGATTAACCTCCATCACGCTAAAGCAGCCTCAGCGGCTCTATTGCCGCGCCTGTTCACAGGTGCAGTAGACATCGTCCTGATACAGAGCCCAACTTTAAACTGGATGTGGCCAACTGTGAAGGCACTCCAAGAACCTACATTTTGGCAAGGAAAGATCTATGTATCTTTCTCCTGGCTAATTTAAGTGGTAAAGACCAAACATCTGCTAGTCTGGAGATCGGCGGCAATCGCAATGAGTGGCAAATTCGAAAACGTCCTCCGAGACATTCTACAGGTGGCTCTGAACAAATTGTCTAGCTAGGGCAGAAGCTGCGGTTTGGGCGTAAACCCAAAGAAGACAGAATTGGTTCTCTTTACTAGGATGAATAAAGTCCCACATGTGGACCCTCCAGCTCGGATAAATGGAACAGATCCAGTCTTTTCTGAAAGTGCAAAATTTTTAGGAATAATTCTAGATAGAAAACTGTTATTTAGACTTAACGTATTGAAACTACACGTTCCAGGAAGGCCAACGTCGCCTTATATTCCTGCAAAAAGGCTGTAGGGTCGCGGTGAGGCATCTCTCCTAAAATCGTCCACTGGATATATATAGCAGTAGTTCGTCCTATACTGCTATACGGCATTGTGGTATGGTGGACGGCAACTGAGAAACTAACCATCACCAACCTACTAACAAAGGTTCAGAGAACAGCCTGCCTGAGTATAAGCGGAGCCTTAATAACTACAGCCACCGAGTATCTACAAGCCCTACTCCATATACTGCCGATTACTATGGAAGTACAAAAACTACGGTCACATGAGGATATCAAAGTGTAGTGCTATGATAACCGACTGAGTGGACTATATACCAACTGTGTACACCTTCGAGAGAAATTACATCACTATGATTCCCGCCAGAGATGAATGGGTTGGAAGAATATCAGGTAATAGAAACCATCTCCACTTTTACACGGATGGTTTGAAGCTTGATGAAAAGGTTGGCTGCGGAGTACACTGTGCAGAGCTTAGTTTGGATATAGCACACAGACTACCAGATATCTGCAGTGTCTATCAAGCCGAAATAATGGCAATATGGGAAGTAGCCAAGTGGCTGAGTCGCAACATAGTAACCAACACTGGCGTTGTCATTTACTCGGACAGCCAGGCCGCCATCAATTCTCTGGAGGCAACAACCCTAAATTCACAAACAGCCCACGACTGCCGTAGATCTCTTAACGAGATGGCTGAGCAGTTAATATACACCTCATATGGGTGCCTGGGCATAGGGATATCCCGGGGAACTGCAAAGCCGATGAACTTGCTTGGAAAGGGACGACATTACAAATTCTCGAAGAATTTGCATATATTGGTGCGCCACTATCCACGTGCAAGCTTTGGCTTAGGCAAGAGGCAATCAGGCAGTCCAACGAAAGATGGACAGAAATCGGCACCTGCAGAGTAGCTAGACAAATCTGGCCAAGGTATGAACTAAGAAGATCAAAATATCTCCTCGCACTAGAGAGGCAAAGATTGTCTACGTTAGTATCAGTTCTGACGGGACACTGCTTGATCGGCGAACACGTCAAAAGATTGGGTATTGACTTTAATGACTTCTGCAGAAGCTGTGGAGATGAGGAAGAAGTGGAGAGCATTGAGCACTTGCTATGCGACTGCCCCGCTCTGAGTAAACGACGACTGGACATACTGGGATTGGCCTTTCTAGGCAGCCTAACAGATCTTTCCAGTACCGATATTCGTACTATCGATAAATTTGTATATCAAACAGGTTGGTTTCGATGAGGGGCATTTCAGCCCGTGGTAACACTAGGGACCTAAACTGGTCTATGTGAGCTTGTATAAAAAAATACGGCTGCCACCCTAACCTAAAACTGGAGACCACCCAATATATGCGATTACCGATCTCTAGACTAGCAGCTGTTTGCTCTTTCCCACTTAAATTAGTCAGGAGAAATAAACTTAGATCTTTCCGGGAAAAATTGCAGTTTCTTGGAGTGCCTTCACAGTTGGCCACAAGCAGTTTAAATTTGGGTGTCCTGATACCGCACCCTTCCTTCTACAACGTAGGGCTCCTGTATCAGGACGATATCTACTGAACCTGTGGACAGGCGCAGCAATAGAGCCGCTGATGCTGCTTTAGTGTGATGGAGGTTAATCTGTAGAATTCTAACCATCATTGGTAATTGAAAGATTAACATCCACCCCGACAAAGGTGTTATCGAACTCTTCGTCCGTATCATCGAGGAGCATGTCCCCGCAAGATGCGTCAAAGGGTCCGGAGATTCTGCTCAGCCCCTCAGCGTTTGAAGTAGTGCTTTCGTCCTAAGAGAAGATCGTTACAGATCTTTTAGAGTTGGAGTCACCAGAAATAATGGGCGTGGCTAAGTCCGCACTTCCTGAAAGCCGTGTATCAACCACGGTGGACGACGAAACCATATTGCAGGGTTGCATTTACACGTTGTAAAATTGAACTGGCGCTTTTTACCATCCGCTTTCCCCACCTTGCTAATTCTCCAATTATAGGTCGGCAGACCAGGATTGGAATCTTTTATTAGACGAGTTGGAGGGCTCTTCTGTAATCCAGGTGATGGCTCTAGGGTGACTAGGGTTTTTTTTCCAAGAACATCCAACTGGGCGTCCGGCCACACCTCACCCGCTCGACTCAGATCAGCCTTATTAAATTCTACTGAACTGGCATCATCGAAATATAAGAGCTTTACTCTCCCTGGTTTGCCCGGCATTTCTCTACGGACATTGAGGTAATGAGTCATAATGGCTGATTGCACATGGCTCCATTTGTCCTTTAGAATGGATCCATCCTTCCACCTCCTTCGCCTCTTGCCTTTCGAAGGCAGGTTCATCAGATGATCTGAACAGCTGAACTTGTGACTCTTTCAGCCGACTCATTGGCTTTAGAAGCATCTATGACGCCCTTCGCACAGGTAAAAGACTCTTTTCGTTTTTCGGTAAGTGCCTCAACAGCCTCCAACTTCGTCAAAACTCTGAGCGCTATTCGCTGCTCATTGTGCTTTCGTTGTGACGGTCGGACATGACGTTTCCCCTCACCGCACCACCTATTGTGAGTACTGAGGGGAAATTTTCACCATTTTTGGTGTGATCGGCTTTGGCCAAGACCAACGGACGGACTTAGAGCCCACTAGTTATCTGTAAACTTAGTCTTTTTTAGCCGCTTTATTGAGTTTTATCGGGCAACGTGGATGCCCAGCAAAGTTTACTCTGATAATGGTACCAATTTGTGAGTACTCACGCGCATTCAAATGCATTTATGTAAACAAAGCTGTGCGAATGTTTTCGTTTATTCGTTAATTTTTTTGGCTTATGTTGTTTTGTCTCTCTGACCGGCAGACAGCAAAAATCAGTCTCGTTTCGACAGTTAATAAAACCGTGCTCCTCTCCCCCGTTTATAATAAGTGAATAGTGTTAAATTATCAAGCGTAAAGTTTTTTTGTATATTTATCTGCAATTATAGAAACGCAGACCCGACTCAAACATAAAACGATAAATCATTAAGTTAAATTAAAAGCGTTAAAATTTAACATAGAACATTGAATTAAATATAACTGCACAAAATAACTAACATTTAATTTTCACTAATTAAACACTGTACATAAATTAACAAAAAAAACCAAAAGATATTGTTAAAACAAAAATAAATTGAATTGTAACATAAAATAAAAATTAAGTTTAAGACACACAATTGAAACAACACTTACTACTTACTTAACTACAAATTGTAACATACCATTGAATTCCCAATGTATACTTACCATTACTTGCCCTTATTTTTGCTAACAATAAAACCGAAAAATTTTAACTTGATAAAACTACATTTTCTGCATTGAAAGGCAAAACCAAAAGTGTGTAAGTAAACAGACCGAAAACAATATAATTTAAGAAAACATTCCTTCCTGTAGCTAGTAAGTATAATGTACAAACGAATAGGAATTTGATTTCAACGAGTGAGGTTTTTTGCAGAATTTTAGACCGATTTTTTGTAATTATCACAATTGAAAAATTAATATTAATTGATAAGTGCAAAAATAGATCAAGCTATATTTCCGGAAAATTGTTTTTTCGCGTGTGACAGTTCATTCCTATTCGATCGTACCTGACAGATTTTAACATGTTGGCCAGATGATTCATCTTCGCAGTCAACATTGCAAATTAACAATATGTCATTTGCTTTTTTTCAAATTTTCTGACTATATGCGGTTATAACCAATAAAATTATTTGGCGGTTTAATCGGATACTCTTCTTTTAGTGTTGTCACGCTTATATAAAAGTTACGAGTATAATTTTTTCTTCAGTTCGTATAAATAATTTTCATATTTAAATGCACTGAAATTTATTCTGCTAAATGACTCAAAGAGTGTATATTATAGGATAAGCTTTCTTGTCCATATATTGTAGTAACTTCAGAAAAAAATTCTTTGAGTAAACATTCAGCCTCATATCGTAATTAAATTGCAAACACAGATTTGTGTCACACAATATTCTTATTCCAATATGAAGTTTGCAGAAGTAATTATAAACTAAACCATTTAAAATATTTTTCAATATAATTATGGAGGAATATAACAAAAAATGCCTATACTCCGAGGCTTTCCATCTATCTAGTTCCACAAGAGATCTAGGGACTCTATTAAATTCGGCACAAAATTGCTTTGACAATTTTACATTTTCATTCGAAATGGCCTTCATTTTTTCATTATTTTGAAACTCTTACCCTTTTAACGTCAACAATTTTAATAGTTGCTTTGTAACCCCTAAACATACCAAGTTAAACTGGGTAAAACAGCCTACAACCACGGACTACAAACTAATTTATCTAGCTTTGTGTGATGCTCTGATTTAGTTCTATAGGGTGATCCATTTCGAGGTTCCCTACTTTTTTAAAGAAAAAACACAGAAAATTTAAATTGAATGGGGAATGTTTATTACACTATGCAACAAAATTTTTTTCCACGGGATGCGGATAACAGTTTCTGGTGCAACTAGGTGTCACAAACACGAAAAATATTAAACAAAAAATGTATGATAAATTTTTTTTGTTTGGTTTTTGTGTTGTTGACCTTTTATTTCTAATTTTTAAAGTTTTGTCTGGCTCGAGGTCATATATAAAATTAAAAACTGAAAACTGATGGTGTTGTTTCTATTAAGACAATATTACGAGATATATGCACATATAAACGACTAAAAAGAGATCCAACTTCAGGCTTGCAGAGTAAGAACAACTCATGACGGATAAAAATAAATTGACATCAAAAACAGCAACGGCACCTAGAATATACGGTCTGCCAAAAATTCATAAAGATGGCACACCTTTGCGACCAATTTGCTCATCGATCAATTCTCCGGATTATGGACTCTCGAAATGCATAGTAAATATTTTAAAAAACTTGACGAAGGACTCCCAGTATAATGTGAAGGATGCAACAGAATTTAAATCAAGAATTAACAATATGCCTATAGAAGATGACGAAATTTTAATCTCCTTTGATGTAGTATCATTATTCCCTAGCATACCGGTAAACCTAGCTATAAAACTATAAAGGACAAATGGAACAAAATTGAACAATATACAAATATTCCAATGGATTTGTTTATAGATATTTTGACATTTTGTATAAAGGACACGAGGTATTTTATTTATGACGACAATGGGATCACCAGCATCTCCGATCATCGCAGACATCATAATGGAGGAATTATTAGACGCTTCAATATCAAAACTGACCCTCAAACCCAGAATATTGACCAAATATGTAGATGACATATTCTGTATTGTTAAGAGAACTCAGGTGGACACAACATTACAGACTCTAAACACTTTCGATAGACAACTACAGTTAACAATGGAATGTGAATTGGAGAACAAGTTGCCATATCTTGACTCAATAATCCATAGACAAAGCGGCATGCTGAAATTAAATTGGTACCAAAAACCAACAGCTCTAAACATCCCCGACGAATAAAAATCAACACGGCTACAAATTTCATCAGCAGAGTCCTGAACTTTAGTGACGAAGCATATCACAAAGATAATGAAGACAAGATACGACACATCTTAAGAATTAACGATTTTCCTAAAAACACTATTGACGATTTAATAACACACGTGAAGGAGAAATCAACGAAAATAATGGAAACAAAAGAAGACATGCCGAAGATATACAAGACCTCAACATACATCGCAGGTTTTTCAGAGAGATTCTGCAAATGCAACATTTACAATAATATCAACTAGAGCTTAAAACAAACAATACAGTAAATAACTTTTTCAGTAGGACAAAATTAAAAATTAAAAAGGAGGACAAATCGAACTTAGTATATAAGATAAAATGTAATGGGGACAAGACCAACATATGCCAAAAGGTATATGTTGGCACAACAAAAACAAAATTAAAGACTAGAATTTCAGGACATAAATCTGACCATAAAGCAAGTTATAAGCCTTTGGAGCAAAAAACATCTCTAGCAGCACATTGTACTCTGACGGGACATGAGCCAAATTTCAAGGACGTTGACATATTGACACAGGAGAACAATTACAAGAAAATATATACTCTGGAAATGCTGCACATAATTAATGTACCTACTGACGTAAGAATGAACTATAAGACTGACCACTGTGCACAAATTTATCGTAACTTAGTGGAAAAATACAAACCGAGAAAATAAAATAGTTAGTTGAAACAATGCTGTGTTAGCAACAAGTCGTTTGTTTTGTTTAAATGTAAATACCGTGATATATTTTTGTAATTTTTCTTTAAATAATATATGTTCTTTGTTATTTTTTAAGTGAAAATCCCTGAAGATGATCGTCGAAGACGATCGGAATATCAAAAATATTTTTTTTTTTAATTCCTGCTTTCTTCGAAAGTACATTCAGTATTTGGCCCATAATTATCAAGTCTATGCCTGATTGAGCCGTGTTATGCCTCAAATTAAAGGGAATTATGAGGGCTACATATGCTGCTAATATTGCTTTCACGTAGAATCTTTGGTTTAGTAACAGCCGTCAAATATATGAAAAAAAAATTTTTTTTTTAAAAACACTTTTTCCTGGTACAGAAAAACCATAAAAAATAATTTTATTACAGCCAGCATGCTAACGAAGAAAACACTGTCCATTTGAATAAAATCTATGGATAGATGTAAAAGCTATGAGCCATTTTGTAAATGTTAGGGAAATTCAAAAAAATCTTCTTTCATATTTTTTCGTTTTTAAACGATGTTTTTGCTTACATTGAATTCGCCATATGTGAGAGAGACATATAAGAGACATTGCACTTGCATTTTATTTTATGAGGATTGATGTCAGATATTATAAAATTATAGAGAGGACGAGGTTTTATGGCCGTTCGTAACCCGCCATAAAAAATTATATGCAATGTGAGAGCTATATTGGATGAGATCCGCACAGGTTGAGGGTCATTCAACAATATTTGTGGTTTTTTATTTATGAGGTTTCCATTCAGTTGCGCCTTTTAGGGGCATGGACATCCCAGTAGTATATACAGGTTATAAAATTATATGTATTGGGTTTCTACGTTCGAAGCAAACTATATGTCAGCTACAGGTACTGCAACTTATGTACCTTAAATCCGGAATTTATGAATGAAATTACTTATTAATAAATTAGTGTAATTGAGCGTCTTTAATAGATAAGTCGATTTTCTGAAAAATATTATAAAGTTATATTCCGAAGTATGAGTAAAAGGCAAAGAAGTTTTCAATGTGTAAATGATCCCGACAATTTCTGCTACATCTGCGGAAAATATGTAATTAAAAAATCGACGTGAGTTTAGTAAAATAATAGAAGAAATATATGTGCAATATTTTGGTATACGAGTTGAAAATATGAACGAACCGTGGACACCTAGTATTTTGTGTAATTCGTGCCATGTAAATCTTACTCGACGGACTAGTGGAAGCATGCGGTAAGTACTTTACAATTAATGTATTACAATGGTTTTAGGAATAAAACGTTTTAATTTTAGACATCACGTGCAATTTGGCCAATGATTTGGAGACAACCTTTCATTCACGATACGGACTGCCTAAGTAAACAGATTGGAGTAGGAAGGAGCATTCGCTGGAATCGGTCACTTTGCCAGTTGCATATTCGGAAACAACTCCAATTCCCAAGTGTCCACGTATAGCCTAATTACGGAAACATCAGCAAGTTCAACTGAGTACTCAACTCTGAGCGATTCAAGTTTGACTCAGAAGTCATCGCTTTTAACACAGTTTCAACTCAATGACCTAGTGAGAGATTTGGAACTGACCAAAGATAAGGCAGGACTACTTGGATCTCGGATGAAACAGTACAATATTTTGGCCCCAGATGTTAACATATCATATTATAGAGTCCGTGATATACCTTACAAACAATTTTATATATCCGTGGACAACATATGCTTTTGCAAGGACATTCCCGGATTTTTCGAGGAACTTTATCAAACATACAATTCAAAAGAATGGCGGTTATTTGTTGAGTAAAGAAAGTTTGAAAGCAGTACTTTTGCACAACGGAAATCAGAAACCGCCGATTCCCATTGCTCATGCCGTCAACACTAAGGAATCATACGAAACAATGGCTAAATTGATAAAATGCATAAAATATGAACACTGGAAAATTTTTTGCGATTTAAAATAGTTGGGATGTTATGTGGAATTCAAGGCGGATGTACAAAATACTGCTGTTTTTTATGCCTCTGGGATAACCGAGCTCGCGAAGATCATTAAAGAAGAAAGAAATGGCCAACAAGAAAAGACATTACATTGGGTGAAAACAACATAAAATACACACCTCTCATCCAAAAAGAAAACATTATTTTGCCACCACTGCATATTAAGCTGGGGCTCTTTAAAAATGTTGTAAAAGCCTTGAGGAAAGATGGCAATTCACTCTCATATTTAAAAAGTTTATTCAAAAGTCTTTCTATTCAAAAAATCGAAGAAGGCGTTTTTGATGGGCCTAAAATAAGGAAACTGATGAAAGATGTAAATTTCGAATCATATTTGACGTCGGATGAAATTGCAGCATGGAGATCGTTTAAGCTTGTAGTTTCATATTTCCTTGGGTCCTTGGTTGGTTCCTTGGGCCCGCAATATGAAGCAATGATTAATGATTTGTTAAAAAATTATGGAAAAATTGGTAAGAAATATATTTTTCTATATTTATGTATATAACACATATGTATGTATTCTTCTAACTTATTTTTAGCTTTATGTATTCCAACAGGTGTAAATATGTCCCTCAAAATTAATTTCTTGCATTCTCATTTAAACTTTTTCCCCGAGAATCTTGGCGACGTAAGCGACGAACATGGGGAAAGGTTTCACCAAGAAATGAAATCCATCGAGCGGCGTTACCAAGGGCACTGGGATGAAAGAATGATGGGAGATTATATTTGGTTCCTCTTTGGAGAAACCGATTCCGAAATCTACAAACGTCAATAAAGAACTCACAATTACTTCTAATGAAACGTGTACATGTAAATTAAGTCAAATGCACATAATGTAAATAAAAGTAACAAATAAAATCGTTATTTAAACAGAAATTAAAAAAAAAAGATTTTTTGAAATTCTCTTACCTCTACCACAAAGGCTATAATTTCTACATTTATCCATTGATTTTTTTCAAATAGGCATTATTTTCTTCTCTAGGATGCAAACTATTAAATTGGAATTAAATATTTTTTTTCGATTTTTTTAATGTTTTTTTTTTTCGTCCCAGGAAATTTTTTATTTTTTTTTTAAGAAAATCTACTTTTTCCAATTTGTTTAATGACTGTTACTAAACCACTGTCTTTAAGTGAAAGAGACATTTCCAACATTGGTAGCCCACATTAATAGCTTAAATTTAACGTATAAGTCGACCTGATCGGGCATATACTCCAAAAATTATAGTGCAAATACTAAGGGTACCTTCGACGATATTAGTATGTATTTTTAATAAAAATTTTTTTAAAAACAAATTTAGCCATAAAAAAAATTTTAGCTTTGAATTTATATAACAGTATGCCACAATCTATACAAGAAAATAATTTTTAGGTTTTGGACACAAAAAAAATGTTTTTGTTGCGTAGTGTTATCATTTGAAAAAACATTTGGCATTTATTTTTTGTTAAACTTAACAAAAAATAACATGACAGCATGACACGACTCACACGTGATCTGTCAAAAAAAGGCTATTGAAAAAAGTATCTCTACTTGGATCACCCGTTATAACATTACACGAATTAATTTGTCAATTTGTTGTCAAAACGTTGTTCAGGCGTAAGTCTTTCCATGATGAAATGCCAAACAATACTTAACAACAATAACATGACAGCATGACACGACTCACACGTGATCTGTCAAAAAAAGGCTCTTGAAAAAAGTATATCTACTTGGATCACCCTATATTTTTTAATGATTCATCTGAACGTGGCTCTGCAGAACATACGGGGAACGTAATTCTTCATTCGTAATATTCAAATTTTTGAGTACATTTCGTGCAGCGATAAAACCCAGAATGAGATTCTACGTTAAGTAAAAACGCTCGAGCAGGAGCATAACATACAATGTAACCTATGTCAATTCAGTATAATTTCTTTTTATATGAAAATCCAGTTTCCATAAATTTTTTTAAATCCTTTTAAAAATATATTTATGTCGTTTGGTTTGCTGAATTTGCCAACAACTATTTTTTCATTAACATCAATATAAACACCTAAAATCAAAACAGTTTTATATCTCGTTATGTTTACCATTATCGGCCATTTTTTTGAGCTCTTGAAAAGAGGGAGTCCATCTATTCCGAAATTTGGGGTTAAATTAAGTGTATTATCTGGGACATCGCGTTTTGGGCGTTTCGCGTAATCCAGGGGCAATCTTTTGTCAAACTTATTTAATTTCTTCAGGAGTTCGTTCATTGCCTACCCTGGTATTGCATATTTAATGGACCACTCACTCAAAAATGTTCTCAGATTTAAATCGTCACACTTATCGGTATGTACCCTATCAAAATTTGAACTATTTTGTTCGTAATCGTCTACTAAAACAAGTAAGAAGGGGTTAAACAAATACACATATTTTTCGCTGAACAGTAGATACTTTAAATACATTACACTGTGCCGAATTATAAGCGTTTATGTGCACTGCTATATTAACGTTATGAGTAGAGTGATCAAAAAACCGGTTTTTTTGAAAAAATAAAAAACCGGTGGATGGTTTATTTAAGTTATAAAAAAACCGGTGGACGGTTTTTTTCTTTGAAGAAAACCGGGGAAACCGGTAGAACCGGTTTTTTTCTGCATAACAAAACAGTATGAAAATTGCCGTTTGAAAAACATTTTCCTTTTTAATAACAAAAAAAGGCGATTTTTTAATATTAAATTTTTAAAAGCGATGTCTTCTGATCAGGAATCTTGTACCAAATTTAGTCCTGTTGGATAGTAGTTATGAGTTGGATTGTGATGAATATTGTCATTTGAGTCAAACGGTCCTTTTATCTCATACATATAACTAATTAGCTATTGTATTTAGAAACATTTTGCAAAAGTGTTATCGATAGTCTTTTCTTCAACCTTTTAAAAAAATTAGCAAATATATTTTCATTACTTTTTTGCAAAATTAAACTTTTTTGAAATTTGTGTAAAAACCTATGTTTTAATTTTTGATTTTTTTTCTCAAAAGAAAGCTTAGATAATTTCCTTTAAAAGCTTTGTGACCTATTAATGGGACGGGACCTGTTGATCTATCAAAATAAATATAAACCTCTGAAAAAAAATTAACGTTCAACCAAACATTTTAACATTTCAGATGGGAAAAACAACCGTTTGACAAAAATGTCAATATTTGACACCCTCCAACTGGGAAAGTCCTTAACCGATTTCGTTGGGTGTGTCTCATAACTACTATCTGATAGGGCTTCTTGGTGCAATTTTCATCCCGACAGAAGACATCGCTTTTAAAAATAAACTCACTTGACATGAAATTCCCCTTATGTAGTTCAGTCAAGAAAATATTCATATTTCGGGATATTAAATAGAATATTTAATAGAGGTATTAAATCTTAATACATATATATTTTATATACACACTTTAGTTCAGGTGGGTATATACGAGTATACATATAAATATATGAGTATACACTAGTCGGTTTACCCAAATGAAATTTTCTTACTTGTTTTTGTTTCGGTTTGGAAGTGGGAGAATGCGTTTACTTTTCACATAACTTCTGCGCGTATGAATCATTTATTTTCTTTAAATTTTTGTAATTTGTATACAAATTGGTGACTGGCTTCGAATTCTATCAAAGTTGCCGAGTCTTGTTAGGCCATATAAGGATATCTTTCATATTATTATCTTAATATGTGATATTTTATATATAAAGTTGTAAATAATTTTTAATATTTTAATGATAATAAAAAAAAACGGAAAACCGGTGGAAGCAAACGAAAAAACCGGATGCACCGGTTGTTCGAAATTCATGATTTTGAGAAAAACCGGGGACGGTGGTCGTTGCAACTTCGCCCATTTTTCTCGAGGTGATAGCATCTAGTAAACTAATACTATGTGTTGAATTTCAGATAATTCGAATAAGTAGAAGTTATTAGAGAAACAATATTGCACTATATTTCAACCCTTTGTGGGGGAGTTACTAGAAGGAGTGGACCAATATGGCCCGTCTTCGAACTTAGCCGGAGATAGAAAAAATATTACCACATACCAAATTTGAAGTCAATCGGTTACTCCTATCGAGGGTTATCGTGCGCACCAGCCAGCAGACTGACAGACGGACGGACATTGCTTATTCGTCTTAAAAACACCCAAACCGGATATCTGCCGAACATACTTAGGGTCTTAGGTTATTCCTTCGATGTGTTAAATTTTTGGTCCGTAGCAAATTATATATCCCTCGTATCACTAAAGTGAGGGTATAAGAACGCTCACATTACTTAAGCACAGAACACATGCTATAATCTACAGTATTATTCCCCAAAAATAAATCACAAGTAGTAATTTCATTTTTTCTGCGGTGGCACCTATGTCTCCTTCCCCTTAAAAAGTTTCTTCTGTATACAATTTGGCGAGTAATTGCTCAGCTTCTTTTTTACATTTTTTTCTAATTGCCTGACGAGGCATTTTTATACCCTCCACCGTTTGTAACACTTCTAAATAATACTTGAGCTAGGTTTCTGAAATTTGGTATAGATACTTCTTATAGCTGCAGGTAACATCGGCCCATATTTCGATATATTTTTCTGCGGTGGCACCTATGTCTCCATCCCCTTAAAAAGTTTATTCTGTAAACAATTTGGCGGGTAATTGCTCAGCTTCTTTTTTACATTTTTTTCTAATTGCCTGACGAGACATTTTTATACCCTCCACCGTTTGTAACACTTCTAAATAATAGCTCAAGTATCAAGGTTTCTGAAATTTGGTATAGATACTTCTTATAGCTGCAGGTAACATCGGCCCATATTTCGATATAGCCCCCATGTATAACAACTGTCCGATTTGACTTCTTAACTCCATAGAGACCACAAATGTCAACTGATCGGGCTGAAAATTGGTAACTGGGGTTAATTTAAACCCGTTTTGATATAGCCCCCATACAAAGGTCCGTCTAAATTTTACTTTCTAACGCAACAAAAACCACAAATTTCACATTCACATGCTATCCATGGTGGAGGGTATATAAGATTCGGTCAGGCCGAACTTAACTTGTTTTATTTATGACTTTAACTATACTCACTTTTATGCTTATCTGCGACATGTTGATTGTTTTGTGGTACAATTGAAAATGAGAGGTGATTCAAGAAAACAAAAAAAAAAGAATGTATGCAAAACAACAAAAAGTTCTTGCTATTCCATGAAAATGAACAGTTACCTATTTTTCGGGAATTGAATTACTGGCACATGGTTACTGAAATAAAACAAGACAAAAGTTTCTACCCGAGAGAGAAAAAAATATCTTTCGAGAATGGGCAGAAACGTCTCATAATTCTCGATCAATAAAAAAACAACAAACACTTTCGATAATGTACAGAAACGACGATCAAGAAAAAACCAAAAAAATCTCTTTCGAGAATGTGCAGAAACGTCGCATAATTATCGATTAAAAAAAACAAAAATCCCTTCCGAGAATGTGCAGAAATGTCGTATTAATCTCGTATGGAATTTTAGAGGATGTGCAGAATTGTTTGACCGATATTGTAAAGAAAAGCGTTTAAATGTATAAAGGAAATTTCGACAATTCGGTGGAATGTTTAATGAAACATACGAGAATTTGCCGACGTCCTACACGGAAATAGTTGTTCACTGAGTAGCAGCTGTTTGGTCTTTAGGTAAGAAAAAAATGCTTAGGTCTTTCCTGGATCTTGCAGTAACTTCACAGTAATTTAAAGATGGTTTTGATACCACAAATCTTTTCTGCTTTGGCGTGATGAATGTTAATCTGTAGAATTCTTATCACTATTGGTAAACGTCAATTTAACTTCCATCCCAACAAGGGTGTTATCGAGCTCCTCTCCTGTATCATCGAGGAGCATGTCCCGTTAGATGCGTCAGTGCCAAAAGTCCTCAGAAAAAGATGTTACGGTCTTTATGTCTGAGTCTGATGCACCAGATATTATGGGCGTGGGTAACTCCGCACTTGCAGAGGGCAGGGTTTCAACCACGGTGGATACCTCACCTTGCGCAGTGGGAGCTATATCCTGCTTTTATATCTTCAAGACTATAGTCTCGAAACCATATCGCAGGTTTCACTTGTCCGTTGTGTGTGGAAGAGGATACGGCATTAAAGATCAGATTGACCTGCTGCTTTTTACCATCCGCCTTACCATTTTTGCTCATTCTCCTATTATGGATTGGATGGTTCTTCTGTAACCCTGGTGAGGGCTCTGCTTAACTAGTAATGCCATTCTCACAATGGATGACCATCCTGCTTGACAGGTGATAAGGCCGATGGGCTCACGCATCCAAGACTATCGGTAAAGGATGAAACGCATGTTCCCGCCTGCTGCAGCTCTCACACTTGCGAAGAGGGAGGTTGACCCTTATATACTACAAAAGTGTTATCTGGAAGAGTATTTTTCGAATTTCCTCCATCATCTATCTTGTACACCTTAAGTCAGATTTTGCTGAATCCATATGAGACATTGTCATCGGACTTGACGAGGTGGGGTCGAGATTCGGCAATCAGCATAAATACTGCGTGCCTCCGAAGCCCACCCGCCGCATCCAATCGACCGACCACCCAGTTGCCAGTTGGAAGCCCGGGATTGCAAACCTTCACCATCCAGTCACAGGTACCACATCGGCTGTTATAGCCGAAATTCCTGCATGTGCCCTATTTGAATTAAACTCATTTTGACACTCCATGAGATGTGACATAGAATGAAATGTAAATTGAAAACAAATCCGAAAGATTTCTATAAATTCGTTAAGAGTAAAAGAAAGACTGATGGATTTCCAAGCACTTTCAAATATTGCGAATTGGAATCACACGAAGGCACGGGAATTGTTGACCTTTTCTCGAATTTCTTTCAAAGTACTTATACTAAAAACATCCAGCTGATTACCCGTATAAACTTCCCTAATTTAATCTTTTTTCAGAAATATAATTTTCTTATAGTGAAGTTTTAATATCTCTGTCTTTAAACTATTCTTCAGGGCCGGATAGAGTTTCGAATTTCATATTGCGCGAATATGCATATGAAATATTCAAACCAGTTACTAAGGTCTTTAATCTATCTTCTGGTATGAAAGGAAAATTATATTTTTCCTTTGTATAAGAAAAGTTCTAGATTTAATATTTAAAATAACAGAGGTATCGCAAAACTTAGTGCTATCCCAAACTTTTTGAGAATTTAATCACTCAGTCTCATTCACTCTGCAAAATCTTATCGGACGTCCAGCATGGTTTTTTACAGGGTAGATCCGCAGTTACCAATATAATGGAATTCGTTTCGCACGTATTTTCTTCCTTCTCACATAAAGAGTAGACTGATGTTATCTATACAGATTTCTGCAAAGCTTTTGACACTGTAAATAATGATCCCCTATTATGCAATTTTAAATTAATTGGTTTTTCTCTTGGCTTAATCCGTTGTATATCTTCGCACCTAAAAGATAAGATTCATAGAATATTTTTTAAATGCTGTTTGTCTCGTATTATTTGTGTGACTTCGGGTGTTCCCCAAGGTAGTCTTCTAGGTCCTATTCTGTTTAATATATATCTCTTGTTAATATAAATCTCTTGTTAGGCATACTCTTGAATATGCCTCTGTTCTATGGTCTCCTCATTAAAACATTTACGTTAGTAGGCTTGAATCCGTACAAAACAATTCCTACTTTTTTGCCTTACTTGGCTGGAGTGACCTTCTTGATTTACCTGTGATTAAATTGATTACTGTGATTAAATTGTGATTAAATTGATTATTGGAGAAATATATTCACATTATTTAGTTCGGTTAGGTTAAGAGTTTCAGCACGTAAAACAGACTCACTTAGGCTATCCAGTTCATTGTGTTACCACAGGGACGTCAAGGAAAAATAACTTATCCGTAGCCCCTCCCGTTGAACCAATCTGACTGCTTTAAAAAGCTCAAAAGTTGGCGGATTCTAACATCAGCCAAGTTAGCAAACTCCTCAAAGAAATAAGAGCCCAAGGTTGAATGCCTTCTAGAGAGAGCGGGGCACAGACAAAGAAGGTGCGCTATTGATTCCTCCTCCTCTTCGTCTACACAGCTTCTGCAAAAGTCATTATGCAAGACCTTCAAATGTTCCAGGTCCCCTGGAGCGTGTAAAGTACTTCCTAGTCTTGCAAGTTCATCTACCGTGAAGTTCCCTGGTATATCCCTGTGGCCCGGCACCCATATCTGGTGAATATTGTACTGTCCAGCCATCTACTTAAGAGATCTGAGATAGTCATGGACAGTTTTTGAATTCAGGAATATAGTTTACAGGGACTTGACAGCAGACTATCAGAGAAAATATTCATACCGACTTTGGTCAGCACATTTTCAGCCATTCCGCTACATCTTTAATATCTTATATTTCTGCCTGTTAAACACTACAGCGATAAGGCAGTCTTTTTGCAAGTTATAGCTGAATATCCTCAGAAAAGACACCAAAAGCCATTTGGTGATCAAGTTTGGAATCGTCGGTATATAAGTTAATGAATCTCTTCTGTTCTGGGATACGACCTTTCCAGTCTGATCAGGTATAGGTTAGGTTAGGTTAGGTTGAAGAGAGGAGACGTTTAAACGTCTCATGTCCATGAACATACACTTAAGCCAGTGGTTCGGCCTGTTGTGCGCTCCTTATTTATGATCTTTTTATACCTCACGAGTTACAGAAAATCGGTACTAGACACGAATTTTCTCAGTATCTTCCAGTCATATTCTCTGAGATGAGTCAAGTCTGGTAATATGTCGGACCCGAAATGTTGGGATCTTGCATGTGTGAAAGCCGGGCAGTGACACAGAAAATGTTCCATCGTTTCGATGTTTTCTCTGCATGCCCTGCATTCGTCGTTTCCTGCTAGTCCTATGCGACGAAGATGTGCTTGTAAGCTTGAGTGTCCCGTTAGAACACTCATCATCTTACTAATATCGATCTTGTTTAGTTTCAGAAGACTTCTTGTGTTCTTTTCATTTGGGTCACCCCACAGTATCTTTGCAGTTGCTCCTACTGTTGCGCTATTCCACACAGTTTTATGAGCCATTTATCGTTCTTTTACAGTCCAACACAGTTCTGGATTTGACCCTTTCCGATGTTATTGCTTGAATCGCCATTTGGCTATCTGTGAAGATGTTGGCATATTTAGGCTTTTTCGTGTTACTGAGCCAGTTCACACACTCTGTGATTGCTCGAACTTCTGCTTGAAATACCGTGTTATGGTCAGGGAGGCGGAAGTGAAGTTCGACTTCTGGTTCATCAATAAAAAGTCCCAGACCCGTCCTTCCTCCTCGCTTGGACCCATCCGTGTAGCAGCTGGTTCCCACTGGCACATGGGCCAGAGTTCCATTTTCCCAGGAGCGTCTGTCTGGCACAAACAGGTCAGGTATAAGAGTGAGATACTTCTTGTCAAAGTGTAATCAACAGTGCCCGGAAGGTCAGGTATTCTGTCTAGAATGACACTATGTCCGTAGACATTTCCTGACCATAGTGATAGTTCCCTGAGTCTTCGAAGTACATGCGTCACATGCTTTGCTAAAATATCTAGCGGCATTAAATGTAGTATAACATTTAGTGCCGCAGTTGGTGTCGTTCTCAGCACAACAGTGATACATATAGCAGCCATTCGCTTCAGTTAGCGAATTACACTTTAATATTTCTGCTCGCACTATTCAATCCTTTAAACTCACTTCGTAGAAACTTTAGTTGGGTTTACTGTCTCCTTTCTACTTATTGTGACCGCAGGTTAATTTTTTTATATTTCATCTTAAACATTTCATAAAATCATAAATATATGTAGCTCTCAAAATGTTAACTGGGATGCCTTAGGTTTTTTGGCTGCGTCAGTTTGCCAAAACAGATGCAATCTATTTTTAAAACAATCACGCATGTCTGGCATGATTCACTGAAATAAATTTAACTGGGGATGCCCATACAAGACAGGCAGTCCACTTAAACCCTCTGCTTAGGCGGCGGCGAAGCTACGCTTAGAGTTAGGCAGGTAGTAGAACGTCCGCTTAATATGCAAAGGAGTCTAGGTTCGAATCTCGGTTGGGGTTAGATACTTGTTTATGGTTAAAATATTTTTTTACTCTTTCTATGCATTTTGTAGTAGTAGGACGCGTTAGTTGAGAAGACAGGGGAGAACGATTCCGATTGTTCCTATTAGTATTCTTAGTGGTGAGAAATGCAGGTTAGCAGATATTGCTTCAGACACTGCTCTTTTTTTGGTTTTACAACATGGAGAAGATAATAAAAATAATAAATTTTTCTTTAGACATTGTCAAATCGTAAAATTTTAACGGAGAATATTTAGGAATATTTTTTTGAGTTAAGAACAATTTTCTAATATTGTTCAGAACACAGCTCTTCATAAAATTCGTATTACGCTATAGATATCGCTTCCAGTGTGAAAACTACTTTGTGTCTGAAACTTTCATTATAAGGATTCCCTCATTTGCGGGAAGTTTTCGGACAACCGTGAATGAGGAATCATAATTTCGCAATTTCCGTGGTATTCTCGTAATTAAATTGAGCTTGACAAGGACCATCGTTTCCCCTGAAGTCCACAACCCAGATCTTCCCGTTCTCTACCAGTTGTGACCAGTGAACATTTTTTGAACCTAAACTATTTTTCTGGACTGTGGAAATTCCATTAGGCAGTGCGCAGCCCAATAACGACGCTTACGTATATGCGAATACTCTTCCGCATCCATCTCTATTGGTGTCTGCACTATTCTCCCCTTTTGCGAGGAAGTCATCATCATTTTTGGCGTTTGGAGACAGACGGCAGACGAAAATAACTATCATCCCAGTGACCTAACCAAAGCAAGCAACATCGAAATCTGCAGGAAAGCGCTGTATGGGATACTATGGACATAAACCGACTCGTTAACATGACTGGCAGTAGCTCAGAGTGATAGCCGCCCGCACCACTGGTAGTTTCACCAAACCTGTATCGACCGCTCTTCAACTCTCGGCTCGGTAATTTGGGTTAACATAACAACATATTATATCATATGCACTCTGATTTTTATTTACTACTTTTCTTTCCTTCATCATAATGTCATCTAGCAAAGATTCGACCAACAACAACACGACGAATGCAACATGTTGAGCGAGGCCTCGGCCATCATCATTCAAATGTGTGTGGCAGAATCAAAATATTGTAAAGTCATCCTTACATAAACCAAACCTCTGTCCTTACGGGTATACTCCAATGTGGAAAAGTTCAAATGCAATTGAAATTTCACAGAGATTTACATTTCTTTGATTACACTAGGTCACAAATAACAAAATTTTCTCTGTTATTTGTTTCTAGCATACTTTTTCTCATTGATTTTGACCTACTAAACACGAAAATGAGTTTTAAAAATTTTTCTGTCGATTGGTTTTCGAGATACAAATTTTTGAACTTTTTTTTTAAATTTTTGGAGGTACACTTACAATTTTGAGCATATCTTTCGTCTTCTTTGACGTATTTGATCCTACTACTACTCAAATTAAAGCAAATTGAGCCGTCTACAACTCATTCTCAGAAAATTTTCAAATCGGGTGAGTAGTTTTGATGTTGGCGGCTTAAAAAGGTTAAAACACTGCGTTTTTTTAGTAAAAATGTGGCAGAAAAATTCATATAAAAATTCATATAAAATATAAAACGCGATGCTAACAGCGATTTTGGTTTTTTTACGTATAGCTGGCATTTTTCCAAAGAAAATAAGCACTTACTTAACAAAATCTGACAACAAATGGCGGACTTATAATTTTTTTGGTAAAAGACCGAAATTCCGCTATTTCACGATATTTTGATTTTCATTATTTGCACAGCTTACCTACCCAACGCAAACGAATAAATACATTTGAACTTAATTTAAAATAAACAAATTAGTCTTAGTATATTATTTTTTAATTTATTTAGAGCAGAGCAGAGAAATGGATGTGCCAGGTTAGCTAAACTAACGAAATTAACCAAATCAACGCCCAAAAAAAATGAGTAGAAACAAAGATATAACTGTACATTTTATGCCATGTGGAAAAACAGCTGACTTCTTCTTTGTTTTTTGTATTCGCTGCAATTGGTCTCACGTATTAGGGTCCAAATGTAGTCACCCATCATAGCCGTGTCATAGATGCCCTGATAGCGTCGTTCCATAGCCTTCAATTCCTGATGAAAGCGCTCGCCGTGTTCGTCGCTCACGTCTCCTAAATTCTCAGGAAAAAAATCGAAATGAGAATGCAGAAAGTGTATTTTAAGTGACATGTGCACTCCTACCCAAAAATGAAAAAAAACGAGAATTAAAACGCTATTTAAATTAACATTTGTTTCAAAAAAAACCTACCCATTGCTTCATAGTTCTTTACCAGATCCTCAACTATCTATATATATAAAGAAGAATGTGTGTTTGTTTGTTTGTTTGTTGGTTTGTTTGTACCGTATAGACGTCTAAACGACTGAACCGATCTTCTTGAAATTTTCACAGAATGTACATGTGTGGGGCGTGGTGAAAATAGGGTACTTGAATTTTCGATATATGAAGTGGGCGTGGCCCCGCCTACATAAGACAAATTTTAAAATTTAGATATCTTGCACAATTTGTTAGCGAGAGTGCTGCAATTTTGTACATATGTATCTGGTGGCAGTCTACGTGATTGGTCCAAAAATGGGCGGGATCGGACCAATGGGCGTGGCCCCGCCCATATAAGCCAAATTTTGAATTTGAGATATCTTGCACAATTTGTTAGCGAGAGAACTGTAATTTTGTTTATATATATCTGTTGGCGACCTACGTGATTGGTCCAAAAAGAGGCGGGGTTGGACTAATGGGCGTGGCCCCGCCCCTTTAAGCCAAATTTTGAAATCGAGATATCTTGCACAATTTTTTAGCGAGTGAACTGAAATTTTGTATATATATATCTGGAGGCAGTCTACGTGATTGGTCCAAAAATGGGCGTGGTCAGACTAATGGGCGTGGCCCCGCTCCTTTAAGCTAAATTTTGAAATCGAGATACCTTGCACAATTTGTTAGCAAGAGAGCTGTAATTTTGTGTATATATATCTGCTGGCGACTTACGTGATTGGTCCAAAAATAGGCGGGATCGGACCAATGGGCGTGGCCCCGCCCATATAAGCCAAATTTTGAAATTGATATATCTTGCACAATTTTTTAGCTACAGTGCTGTAATGTTGTACATATGTATCTAGTGGCAGTCTACCTGATTCGTCCAAAAATGGGCGGGATAGGACCAATGGGCGTGGCACCGCGGGATCGATTTGGCTTATATGGGCGTGGCACCGCCCATATAAGCCAAATTTTGAAATTGACTTATGTTGCACAATTTCTTAGCGAGAGTGCTGTAGTTTTGTGGATATGTATCTGGTGGTAGTCTACGTGATTGGTCCAAAAATGGGCTGAATCGGACGAATGGGCGTGGCCCCGCCAATATAAGCCAAATTTTGAAATTGAATTAACTTGCACAATTTGTTAGCGAGAGTGCTGTAATTTTGTGCATATGTATCTGGTTGCAGTTTACATGATTGGTTTATAAATGGGCGGAAACGGACAAATGGGCGTGGCACCGCCCATATAAGCCAAATTTTGAAATTTAGATACTTTTCACAATTCATAAGAGAGTGTTGTAATTCTGTGTATATGTACCTATTGGTAGTTTACGTGATTGGTTAAAAAATCGGCGGGATCGGACCATTGGGCGTGGCCCCGCCCATATAAGTCAAATTTTTGAATTGAGATATCTTGCACAATTTGCTAGCGAGAGTGCTGCAATGTTGTGTATATGTATCTGGTGGCATTCTACGTAATTGGTCCAAAAATGGGCGGGATAGGGCCAATGGGCGTTGCACCGCCCGTATCAGCTAAATTTTAAAAATGTCATCTTGCACAATTTTTTAGCGAGAGACCTGGAATTTTGTGTATATATATATCCGTTGGCGATCTACGTGATTGGTCCAAAAAAGGGCGGGTTCGTACCAATAGGAGTGGCCCCGCCCATATAAGCCAAATTGTTAAATTGAGATATTTTGCACAATTTGTTAGCGAGAGTGGTGGAATTATGTGTATATATATCTGGTCCAAAAATGAGCGGGATCGAACCAATGGGCGTGGCACCGCCCATATAAGCCAAATTTTGAAATTGAGATACCATGCACAATTTGTTAGCGATAGTGCTCTAATTTTTTGCATATGTATCGGGTGATAGCCTACGTGAATGGCCTAAAAAGTGGCGGTATCGGATCAATGGGCGTGGCCCCGCCCATATAAACCAAATTTTGAAATTGAGATATCTTGCAAAATTTATTATCGAGAGTGCTGCAGTTTTGTTTATATGTATCTGATGACAGTCTACGTTATTGCTCCAAAAATGGGCGGGATCAGACCAATGGACGTGGCACCGCATTTTGTTAGCGAGAGTGCTGTAATTTTGTGCATCTCATGCAGTCTACGTGATTAAACAAAAAAGGGTGTGATTCAACCAATGGGCGTGGTCCCGCCCATATAAACGTAATTTTGAAATTGAGAATTTGTTTAAATCAGCGCTGTATATTGTTTATATGTATCTGGTGGCAGTCTACGTGATTGGTCAGGAAATGGGACGGATCAGACTAATTGGCGTGGCCCCGCCTATATAAGCCAAATTTCGAAATTGAGACACATATCTTGCACAATTTTTTAGCGAGAGTGCTGTAATTTTGTGAATATGCATTTGATGGCAGTCTACGTAATTGGTTAAAAAATGGGCGGGGTCGGACCAAATGGCGTGACCCTGCCCATATGACCCATTTTTTGGAATATATCTCGAAAAATTTGTTAAAGAGAGTGCTGTTATTTTATGTATATGCATTTGATGGCGGTATTCGTGATTGATCCAAAAATGGACGGAATCGGAAATCTGAAGTCTGGGGCAACGAAGTGGACCGGGGCCAGCTAGTGTCCTTATAATTATCGCTTTTGTTGTTTCCTAAAAAGTTTTCCACAACAAGCCTGAAGGAATTCCATGCTGCGGCTTCGATGGGTGATAACAGCTTCGGGAATGTTTCATCTTTCAAAATTTTTTTTTATCTCGGGTCCTGCGAAGACTCCTTCTTTAATTTTTGCCAGCGAAAGTTAAGGGAAAATTGACCGTAAATAGGCAAAAACTTCACCTTCTTTGTCCAATTTTTTGGCAAAATTTTTTATCAAACCCAATTTTATGTGCAGCGGCGGAAGTATTATATTTTCACGGTTCTCTATTAGTGGTTTGCGCTGAACATTCGCTTCTCCAACTACAGGTTTCGTTCGTTCCGGCCATTTTTTTTTTGAATATAATGCTGATCATCAGCGCGGCTATTCCAAAGGCACAGAAAACAGCAATGTCGCGTACAGCCTCCTTGGAGTCCACGCAGAATGGCCACAACTTTGAGGTCGGCGCATATTTTCCAATTATATTTGCTATACTCTATGCATTTCAGCAAAATGTTCATAGTTTCATAGTTTCATAGTTCTCCTTTGAATGAACCGCATGAGCAATAGGAAGAGATGGCTTTTCATTCCCATTATGTAAGAGAACTGCCTTCAAGCTCTCTTTGTTGCTGTCAATAAACAACCTCCATTCATTGGGGTTGTGAATTTGGTGAAGCTCTTGGAACAAGCCGGAAATGTCGCTGCAAAAACATATTTCGTCTTTCTTTGTATAAAATTTTGCATACTGCTGGTGACGCTTCCTGTACGCTGTTACTTTCACTTCTGAATCCGCAAATCCACACTGTACCATCCGAGACGCAAAAAGTTCGGATTTCTCCTTAGTGAGACCAAAATCGCGCACCCAATCGTTTAGTTCGGCCTGTGACTGTTTTTGGTGAGGCAAAAATAACAGTCTGTGGAATGGCATAGCGGCTTTTTCCACATCACTGGTGTATCGAATTTCATATGGCGCCTAAAATTAAAATAAATTACTATATTTGCTTTGCTTAATGTGTTTAAATAAAACTTCTTACCTATATAATCCTAACCAGCTGCCCAGTTGGTTAGGATTATATAGCAAAGATCACATAGCGACTTAGGTGTCCATGGTTCTGTGATATTTGGTGAAATACCAAAATAATTCAAATAGTGCAATTGCACTGCTGGAGTAAACGTGTGTGCGTGATTATTCTTTATAAACTCGCCACAAACATTGCAGAAATTGTCTGGATTGTTCAAACACTCGAACACACGTAGTCTTTTACTCATTGTCTTACTTGTTGGGTAGGTATTATATGCACTTAAATTCAATTTGTTTCACTTTTTACTCGTACTACTCGCGTTCGTAGACACTTGTTGAATGACAAAAAACGATAAATGAACACCTATAAATACTAAGTATGTTACAATATTTTACTGACAGGTACTTATGAATGGGCGCATCTTTTAAGGGTGGCTATATACCTGATTCAGCAAGTGTGCGTTTCAAATTGTGGAAAAGTTTCCAAATAATAACCACTCACAAATGTGGGGGGAATTTCTGTAAAAAAAATCCGATACAGGTAGCCATCGGGAAAACACACATCAATAAAAAAGTGTAATTCCCTTTTTTCCCTTTAATTGACTGTGAACGGAGTAGCAGTCATAAAGGAACACGAAGAGCGTCCACGCACATTCAGAAGCGTATATTACTCTGCAACCACATTCATAAAAATTAAATAACTATTTGTGTATTACTTATTTTTTTAATTCTGAGAATCATAAAAATTACGTAAACGTTTTTTCCAAACAATTTTGTACATGTAAAGTGGGTTTGCCAAAATTCGTATCGTAAAATGCACCTGTGTTTCTATGTTCTGCATTTTCATTATACCATTTTCGACGAAACGTCCCTACGGTATTGTAAATAGGTTTTTTACAATTATGAAATATTTGTGTTATTAATATTAATTTAAAAATTTTATCAAAACTGCAAAGTGCTGTGACATTTGAAAAAAATTTCCAAAAAAAAAATTGCTGATTTCACTAAATTTTTGAAATTTCACGTCCCTTGCCAGAACAGAAGACATTAACCCAGGGTGGTGAAATTTTGAACAGAAGTAACTTATGTATAGGAGCAACTGTTCCGTTCTATTCCAAAAGGATTATAAAAAACTTGCTTTTTCGATCCCTCCTAGTAGGTTAGCTGTGCAAATAATGAAAATCAAAATATCGTGAAATAGCGGAATTTCGGTCTTATACCAAAAAAAAATTATAAGTCCGCCATTTGTTGTCAGATTTTGTTAAGTAAGTGCTTATTTTCTTTGGAAAAATGCCAGCTATACGTAAAAAAACCAAAATCGCTGTTAGCATCGCGTTTTATATTTTATATGAATTTTTATATGAATTTTTCTGCCACATTTTTACTAAAAAAACGCAGTTTTTTAACCTTTTTAAGCCGCCAACATCAAAACTACTCACCCGATTTGAAAATTTTCTGAGAATGAGTTGTAGACGGCTCAATTTGCTTTAGTTTGAGTAGTAGTAGGATCAAATACGTCAAAGAAGACGAAAGATATGCTCAAAATTTTAAGAGTACCTCCAAAAATTTAAAAAAAAAGTTCAAAAATTTGTATCTCGAAAACCAATCGACAGAAAAATTTTTAAAACTCATTTTCGTGTTCAGTAGGTCAAAATCAATGAGAAAAACTATGCTATAACCAAATAACAAAACGACTGTTGGCTAGTGTTATGAGATTTTTTTAATGTTATGATTATCCTCAAATTTTGGTTTAAAGCATATATAAAGTTTATATTATTTAGTTTATCTCTAAGAGATCCGTTTGTCCACACGAATATGAGTTTTGTTAAATACAGATGAATTTTGAAACGAATGTGTTACTAAACTGTCTTAGCTTTCTTACGTTGGTGATTTAGAGACAGGGTAAGGTCTGTGTAGGGGTATTAGAAAACAATATGCCACTAATACCATGGCTGGGAATAGGGTTATGAGGCAAAGGATTCCAACAACACCAGGAAATCCAACATACGCTGTTGACGGTTAAAATCTTTCTTTTTTTTTTGCTCTATTTTTTCACAAATTAACCATAAGGGGCAATATATGTTTATGGTTAGATCGGTCCCTATAACTTTGTTTATTCATTTTTATTATCGACATTAGGGAGTCTATAATAATTTTGTTTATGTCCCGGATTTAGGGAATTTGGAGTTCATGGTGGAACCGAACCCCCCACCCGACTGTTAGTTAGTTCTCAATGGCTCCCCGTCCACTTGTTCTCTACAAAATCGCTTTGGCCAACAATTTCAGCCTTTCCTGTCTCCCCCGTTCAATCAGTGTTTCAACGGCCTTTGATGGTGATGTATAATATGTTAGAAGTATATTTAAATATACTAAAAAGGACCCACTTTTAGGCTTTACATAAATAAATGGCGCCCAATGTGGAGCAAAGGAATCACATCCTTAAGAATTGTTTTGCTCCACAAATAGTTTTTTTTTCGTTTAAATTTTTTAGCCGATCACTATGCAACAAATGAACAGTTTTTGAAAAATACACGGACTTGACAGTATAGGTTCGATTCTACTATCAAAGGGTAGTAAAACCCTATACTCGGTTTGGCGAAATTGGTGACAAATTTTTTTTATGGGCCTCCAAAGTTTCTGAAAATCAGTGGGCCCCTCGAAAAAGGTGTCATCAGCTTTTGTCCAAAAACTAATTCAGACGTGGTGATACCGTTTAACTGTATTTGGCAATAATGTAGCCAAGAATATGCTGAACAAAGTTTCTTAAAATTTTTTGCGAAAAAATATTTTTTCCCGTACTCATTTTTGAAAAAGTGTAGAAAAAAAATAATTTTTTTCACTTTTCTCAGCATAACTTTCAGGGACTCGTAATTTTTCACTAACAATGTTTGGCAAAATTGTAGCCAACGAAAATCTGAACAACTGTTGTGAACATATCAATACAATCTGAACGTGTCTAGGTACCCTCAATAGCTCAAAAATCCACATTGTACCTCACAAACAAAACAAAAATTTTTTTTGGTATAGGGTATGTTTAGCAACTTTATGGAAAATATTAAGGCCAATATTTTTGTGCAACATATTAACCCTCTAACTCCCCCAAATAACTATAATTTTTGGCCCCATTTTTACAAATCGTAAAAAACATCCCTTAAAATGGGGAGGGCGGGGATGAAATGTTATACAAAAATGTTGGTCATAAAATTTTACTATATGTGTCAGAACAAACCAAAGCTCAAAACTTAACACAAACAACAAAAAAAAAATGTCAAATTCCTGTTCGTGCAGGAATGTTAGTAATACGGTCTAGTGGTCGAATCAATAACGATACCAGTAATGAGCGTTTTTGACTGGAATTTGGCCGTTTTTTTGTTTTTGTGTTAAGTTTTGGCCTTTGGTGTGTTCTGACACATATAGTACAATTTTATGGCCAACATTTTTGTATAACATTTCATCCCCGCCCTCCCCATTTTAAGGGGTGGTTTTTATGATTTGTTAAAATTACAGTTATGTGGGGGAGCTAGAGGGTTAATATGTTCCACAAAAATATTGGCCTTAATATTTTTCATAAAGCTTCTGAACATACCCTATATCAAAAAAAATATTTTTGTTACATAATAGTGAAATACTAACATTTTTGGGGTAGAATGTGGATTTTTGAGCTATTTAGGGTACCAAGACACGTTCAGATTGTATTGATATGTTCACAAAAGTTGTTCAGATTTACGTTTGCCAAACATCGTTAGAGAAAAATTACGAGTCCCTGCACGTTATGCTGAAAAAAGTGAAACAAATTATTTTTTCCTACACTTTTTCCAAAAAAAAGTACCGAAAAAAATATTTTTTCGCAAAAACTTTTAAGAAGCTTTGTTCAGCATATTCTTAGCTACATTATTGTCAAATATTGTTAAGCGGTATCACCAAGTCTGAATTAGTTGTTGGACAAAAGCTGATGACACCTTTTTCGAAGGGCCCACTGATTTTCAGAAACTTTGGAGGCCCATAAAAAAAATTGGTCACCAATTTCGCCAAACCGAGTATAGGGTTATACTACGACTGCTCTTTTATTATTAATTAGTCTCTAAAGTTTGGCAGGTGTGAATACATGGCGGTGTATAGTTACACTGTGCGACTGTCTGGCCGGTATGGATATGTGCGGTTTATAGTTACACCGTGTGACTGTCTGGCCGGTATGGATATGTGACGGTTTATAGTTACACCGTGTGACTGTCTGGCTGTGAGGCAATTCTCACATAGTCAGCATAACTAAGTTTATATATTCACACTACACCTCCATTTTTTTTGAATAAATTTATGGTATTATATAAAATAAAATTTGTTCATATTACAAAATATTTGGTTAGAAAAAATAGTAATTATATGATAGTTTGTTCATATTCAATAGTAGCAATATATCTCTAATATAGTAGTAATTAGTATAATGTAGTATTTAAAACATAATTGATTAATTATAGTTTATATACATTAAAGTGTACACTTGTATTCTTAACATTATTAATTATAAATTATACGTATATATTAAAACTATGATCCTAACATATGCAGGATATAATTTTAGTATATATTAAAACCTTACAACTATGGTCTTAACATAGGTAATATATTATTTTAGTGACGTCACTTATAATAATAAAGAAAATAAAAATGGTTAAAGAAAGTCAAAGTTATACTATACTACAAATTTCCTTAGTCGGTTCTTGTGAATCACAACTTTTTTCCGTTATTTAAAAACAGTTCACATTTGCCCTTGTCATCAATGGCTACAACTTCGTACGGTCCCTTATACAAATTTGACAACTTGTGTCCCGATGTGTCCTCAAACAGAACCAAATCATGTACCTCAACAACGATTGGTCTTGCAGTTCTGTCTTATCGATCCTTATTAGTTTTCTTAGTACGTTCTAACTCTATTTCGAACTAGTTGCAGTCTATATTTAACCTCTTTAGCATATGAGTCGATGTTGTAAATCGGATCGACTGTATTCGTTCCGAGGTTTTCAATCGTAGGAGGTATTTTACCAAATATCAACTCATACGGACAGTATTGGTGGACAGTTGTTGGTGTTGTGTTAAAACAATAAGCGAAATATCGTAACCATTCGTCCCAATCAGTCGTATCTAATGATATGTACGATCGCACATACTCATTGAAAGTTCTGTGGGATCTTTCCACTGTACCTACTGCCTGGTGATGATAAGCTGTTGAAGTTTTATTATCAATCTTCAACAGTTTACATAGTTCTCCATGGTCTGATTTTTGAATTCAGTTCCCATGTCGGTTAGTATTTTGCCAGCAGGACCATACACTAAAATGAAATGTTAAAAAAATGCTCTAGCCACTGTTTTTGATGATTTATCTGGAATGGGCACCACAACGAGGTATTTAGTAAGGTCGCAAATCATCGTCAAGGCATACTCATTGACACTGTTCGACTTAATAAAAGGACCTATTGTGTCAATATTAAGTACATCAAACGCACTCGTGGGAGTATTAGTCAATATCATTGGTTCTTTGGTGTTTGGCATTGATTTATTCCTTTGACAAAGCTCACATTTCTTCACATAATTTCGTATATCCTTGGATATGCCAGGCCAGTAGTACTTCGACCTCAGCTTTGTCGTCATTCTACTGACTCCGGGATGACCACCGATTAATGGATCATCGTGATATTTTACAAGAAGATCATGTTTCTGATCGTCACCAGAAATAATTGTTAGTCTTGGGCCCAAGTAAATCTCCAATTTTTTCAGTATTTTGTTCGCAATATTCTTGAACGCGTTCACTTCAGCAGTGTTAAATATTTCATCGTGGAGATGTAGTTGAATTCTGTCAACTTTATTCTTGTCGGCCACTTCCTCGAGCCTAGGAAAGAATTGATCGAGATCCAACTTTCCATTAACAAGAATTGATCGAGATCCAACTTTCCATTAACAAGAATCTCTACCAATGATATTCTATCTAAAGTACATTTTCCTTTTATCAGGTAACACCTAGGTGATTTACCTTTAAGTATGAACTTTAGGCGAACAAATTTCTTGATCTCTTTATAAGTTAATGTCTCTATCACTTCGGGTGTCAAGTCATCCGGTCTTTCTTGTGAAGATTTGTCAGTAGGTTCATTTTCCTTTCCTAAATTCGATCTTATTGTGACTTTGAAGAGCCTATTGTCATTCCTAATTGCCTTAATATCCTCAAAATTTATCCTGGAAAGAGCATCAGGTCCGCAGTTATCCTTGCCCTTTATGTACTCTATATCAAAGTCATATTCTTCAAGGTCTAAACGCATCCTTGTCAATTTTGAGGATGGATTTTTCATTGAAAACAAGTATGTCAATGGACGGTGATCACTTTTCACTACAAATTTCTTTCCATATTCATATGGCCTAAAAAAGTATAGCCCAGTGAATCGCCGCAAGTTCTTGTTCAATAACGGACTTGTTGCTCTCTCCCTCCGTAAATGCTCTTGTTGCATATGCAACAGGCAGTTGTACCCCACCGTATTCTTGGCTGAGTACTGCCATCAACAGATGTGTGCTTGCATCTGTTGAAATGCAGAACATTTTATCGAAGTCAGGATACTGTAAAATTTTTGGACTTAACAAAGACTTTCTTAAATGCTGCTATGCATTTTCGCATGTATCATTCCATTCAAATTTTACGTTTTTGCGAGTCAAACGTGTCAATGGCAGGGAATAATTTGCGAAGTTCGCAATGAATCGCCTGTAATAATTGCAGAATGCTACGAACATCTTGACATCGTCAGCAGTCTTTGGTCGGGGGTAATTTTCAATGATCTCATACTTGCAACTATCTGGGAGGATTCCTTTGTCTGTACATATATGACCAAGGTAAGTCACTTCATGCCGGAAAAATTCGCATTTGTCTGGATGAAGTTTTAAATTATATTTCCTACAAAGTTGAAATACAGAGCGCAAATTTTTCAACATGTACTTCTCGGAACAGCCAATGACAACTAAATCATCCATATAAATGAAAGCCTGTCCTGGATCTAGTCCAGAAAATGACATAGACATAATTCTCTGGAATGAGTTTGGCGCCACCTTTAGGCCATAAAATGAAGCGGAAGGAGCCCTGTTGAGTCGAGAAAGACGTTATATCTCTTGACTCCTCTGATAGCTCAATTTGATGAAATCCGCTAACCAAGTCTAGGCAAGAAAAATATTTTGCACGACCCAATTGATCAAATATATCTTCAATCCTGGGTAATGGATATTTATCGGCCACTAACTTTTTATTAATCTGACGGTAATCTACAACCAATCGCCATCGTTTTTCAGAACTACCCTTTAGCGATTTCTTTGGTACCAACAGCAGTGGACTGTTGTAAGCAGAGATAAATGGTTCTATAATGCCGTCAGATTTTAGTTTTTCGACTTGTCTATTAATTTCATCCTTTTGACGGTGTGGTATCCTGTAGTTCTTTATATAGACTGGGTTGTCGTCATTGACCCTTAGTTTCTGTTTATAGAAATTATTAGTTGATATCTTATCAGTTTCTAAGGCAAATATGTCATTGAACTCAGTACACAAATCTGTTAAAGGCTTTTCAACAAAAGATGGGAATTTTCTAGATAATTTCGAATTTATCTCATTCCTTACATTGCTTTTCCTTATATTGTCTTCCTTAACCAGTTCATAGTCACACATGCTTTCGGTCTGTATATCTGCATTTTCTACAAACGCGTTTCTAAACGTTGTATTTACTATCAATACGTACGGGTTCTTATCTGTTACAATAGTATTTGCAACGAATATACCTTTTCCTATTTCCTGATTAGGAACCAGGATTTCTCCCGTATTTTTTAAGTTTATCCTCCGTATAACCTGTGATCTGGCTGGTAAAGATATAGAGATCTGATTAAGAGACTCTGACATTGGTACAATAATTGGATCTCCACAATCACTTGGATTGATATTTAAACAATTTTGATCTCTTCCGAAATCCAGAATACAATTGTATTCTCGTAGAAAATCAAGTCCTAATATCCCATCGCAGGAGATAGGGAAATTTTCATCAACTATTTGAAAGCTATGATTCAAAAAATGATCTTCAATCACTAGGTGTGAGCGTATTTGACCTATTGTTTCAATACCGGAGGTGCCGATACCACTGATCCTCGTTCTGTAATTTGAATTTATTTCTATATCTTGTCTTCGTTTACCGATTTTCAATATCGAAATATCGGCTCCAGTGTCCAATAGGAAAGAAATATGTCCGCCAGTAGATCTAGTTCTCAACACCACATAGCTATTCAGATTTAAATTCAAATTAAAAATTGTATTGTTGATGAATTTCCCGGACTCATGTAAGTTTAATTGTCGTTGCCCCCAGATGTGTAACCTCTGGGGAATGTTGGTTTCCCTGATCATGGGTCCGAGAGTTGCCCCGATTCTGGCGTCTGGAGTTATTACCTCCTCTTTGGTGATGTCCACGGCCACGGGTGTTGCCTCTACCACGATTATAATTTCCGCGACCGCGACCGTTTCCTCCACCTCGTGAGCCTCTATTGCCTGTTCTTGATTCACAGAATAGGACATTTGAGCCTGAAGTATTATCGGTGCACGAGTTAACAAACTTGGTCACTGCTTCATTCATGTTACTGAATGTGCCTGCTTCCATAATAAGTCGTACTCGTTCGCTTGAGGCATTTCTCGCCATTGACTTGACCGCTACCTGTGTGGAATATTTCTCAGCTAACGAGCCAGGTAGGCCGTCTGTAATATATGCATTGGTCAAGGATTTTGTAATGGGTTATATTTCTTGAACAAAATTATTGGCAGATTTGTTGTTTTGTTTAACATTGAGAATTTTGGCAGTTAGAACCTCAGTGGATTCTCCTTTTACGGATGCCTTCAACTTAGCTACTATCTCGGCAATTGAAGACTCATTTGAAATTAAGTTTCTGCTCGAATTTTTCAATTTTGTTTTAATTAGGTTCACTGCTATTGCTTCATGGGACTCTTTAACAGTATCCAGCAGATTTAAAGAGTCCAGAAAAGATTGCATATTTTCTGGTTTGCCGTCAAACTCTGGAATGAGTTTTGTGGCCAAACCAAGAAATTCTATTACTGACAATGGCATTTTTGTTCTTTTTTTTCTAGAGTTGGTTCAATGCTGGTGCGATTACTCAGTCTATTTTTCCGCCAGGGAATCGGCCACAAGTATCCATTTGCTTATTTCCGGGCTATAGACTATTTCCTCGCGAAGAGTTATTGGTAACTTTACATCTATATTTTTTCTTGACAAAATATTCTCTAATTTTCCACAAACATCGGAAAAGAAGTTGTCGGCCGCCGCCTTGTGAGCTACTGTCAGTCTCGAATAATTTACGTTCAATATAACTCTAATGCTTTCAGTGGAAGCAAAAATAATCTTAATGTGTTTTTCAATAGTCTCTGGCCTCGATGGTCTGTCGGTGTTTAAACACTTATAAGACTTATCGAAGTCCTCCTTTATTATCCTTAATTTTCCCACTATATTCTGCCAGTTCATATATACTATCGAAATTTCCTGTATTTAAATTTAATTTATTTTTATTTTTAAATTTCGGACAATGTGGGTGATAATTTATATTTCTTTTTTCAAGAATTTCTATAAGAGCTGTGTACTTTCCAGAACATATTAACAATTAGTATAATGGTTATTACAAAAACCATAATTTTTAAAGTTTTCAAATCAGTGTTCTCATTTGGAGTAGTTATTATTTCATTAATAACTTCTCCTGTGTTTTCTATTCTCTTTGATTCCAGGCTTCCCATTTTAAGATAATATCTGTAGCACTCTAAGTTTTATGTAATTTGTGACAATATTTTAATAGTATGTGTTAGTAATTTTGATACCAAAAATTAAAAAAAAGATGTTATAACAAATCGTATCATTTGCATTTACGTTAATATTTAATATATTTATACATATAATAATAATAATTAATATACATTACAGTGTAGAAATATTGGTGGTGGTGTTTTAGACATTTTTTTACGTCTCTGGTTTTCTGTTGTTAATTTGGAAATTCGGATTTGGCTTCCTCAGCAACTATGGCACTTCATTAAGATGTTGTTTTTGTAGTTTCAGTTGATTTCGTTTTCAGCGCGTTCTCTGCATTGGGTGGAGTTGTGTGTTGATGAAAGTAAATCTGAGTAATCTGGCAGGTAACGGTGGACATCTATTGCAATTCATTAAGTTGTTGTTGTTTTAGTTTTGGTTGATTTTGATTGCAGAGCCTTCTTCGCATTTGGTGGAGTTGAGTGTTGATGGAAAATAAAACTCAGCTATTTGCTAGTCGGAGGTGAACCTTTGGCAGTTTATTTTTGTTGCACAAAATAAAGCACTTGAAGTAGCCTTTCTTTGTTTTTACTCTTGTTTATATAATTATTTTTTATTTTGTAGTGTTTTTATCACTTTCATGGTTTTTGTTTTCATTATTATTTTTGTTATTTTTTCTTTTTGTAGTGTTCTTTAGCGCTTTCACGGTTTATTGTTCTTCTTATTGTTTTTATTTAAATTTTACTTTTGGTAGTGTTCTATGGTTTAATCAGGAGTTTGTTACTGCTTTACCACAGAATTTAGTAGGCATTTTCAATTGAATTTAAAATCACATACAAAACTTTAGTCCTGTCACGGTCGGCATGTAATAAGCAAGACCGTTGAGTTTGTGTTCGGATGAGCGAATGCTCATTATTAATTAGTCTCTAAAGTTTGGCAGGTGTGAATACATGGCGGTGTATAGTTACACCGTGCGACTGTCTGGCCGGTATGGATATGTGACGGTTTATAGTTACACCGTGTGACTGTCTGGCCGGTATGGATATGTGACGGTTTATAGTTACACCGTGTGACTGTCTGGCTGTGAGGCAATTCTCACATAGTCAGCATAACTAAGTTTATATATTCACTCTGAAATATATTCACACTATACTTTGATAGTACACCCAAAAAAAAAAGTTTGCTGTTAATAACAAACAACGTCTGCTAATTTTCAGCAAACATTTTTTCTGGTAATACAGCAAATTTTTTAGCAAACGCACTGCTGAAAAATTTGAAGTTTGCTGAAAATGTTTGCTTTTAATCAAAATATGTGAAAATAAGACAAAAGTTGCAATAATTTACATGATAAAGTTCAACTACCATTGGAAATCAAAAAGGTTAAGGCCATTCGTGCGCTGAGAAAAGTATATTTTGAATAAAATTAAATAATTTGTCGGCGATATCTATTTTCCGAGTTACGGTTCTCAATATTTTTATTTTTTCATTGGATTTTATAAATATTGGAAATAGCAGTCGAATAAAACTGCAAAAAGTAAAACACAAATCGATAACGAATATGTTTTGACGTGGAAATAGAGCGATTTCAAAATCTAGGTACCGGACATACTCGTACAATTAAAATTAATCTATTGCGTTTAGATTTTACTTTCTAATATTTTATATTTTAATGAACCCAAAGCTAAACATTAATATTTTCAGTGCGATTTGTAAAAATGTTTATAAAGTCCTTATTCACACAAGGCAAATTTTTTCAAGCAAGTGTCAAAGTTTGTAGGAGAGAGTGGCAGAGAACTCTTTCCGCCAGCCTCTCTCTCCTACAAATTTGGTAATTTGCTTGGAAAAAATTGCCTCGTGGGATCCAGGACTAAGTCTTGTGTATCCAAAAACACAAGACCACAGGACGGCAAATACTTGTGAAATTTTCGGTTTGAAATGGAAAGTCCCGATTTACGCTGGGCGATTTTTATATTCTCTTTTGAACTTGCCTTTGCGTTCCCACGGCTTTTCCTAATTGTATTGTTGTTGTTTCAAAGTGCGAATGAAAAACAAAACGGCCGATTGATTCCAAGGAGGTTTTTCCCCTCCCTTTCCAACTGCCACCCCTACAAACACCGTTAAGCCGCTGATAAAATTGCCTCGTGTAAAGCGGGAAGAACATAAACCCCATAAACACACGCGGCAGTTTTCCAAGGCAATTCGGTGTTTGAAGGAGAGAGGCTTGCGGAAGATATTGGGGAAAGTAGATTCTTTCCATTGAAACCATTTTTTTCCATTCAAATGTGCTTGTGATAAGTTATACATATATTCATATTTGTGTAGATAACAAAATCTTATATTAAATGTTTATTTCGCATATCAAAAAATATTGACAGACGTAATATGCTTTCACTAACATTCAAGAGTAGTCCTCTTTGACAGACATCGTGCGCCGACTTCGGCTATTTAAGTAGCACCCTTTGAAGTGTAAAATATTTGACGTCAAATAAAATTGAAATTTTCGTTCTGTTTGTTAATTCGCATTACAAAGGCGTCCCGCTGGTGTAGTAAAGAAATCATTTTGGCAAAGAGATCACATCCATCAAAGAATTAATGCAAATGATTTTAATGAGTAAAACTATTCCGGGGGACAGCTTCGACCATGCTTACAAATGGCTAAAGAAAGAAGTCGGTTTAATATTTCCCGAAAAGGCGAAATTGTTTATACCTTGGAGAATAGAAGACACGGGACTGAAAATACTGAACGGTGGATGGGTGTTTACGATTTCTTAATGAAATTCATAAGGGATGTGGCACGTAAAGAACCGCATTATCAATTCATCAAGTCGCAACAGGTTGCAAATTAAATTCACTATGATTGTGAAAGGCTTATTTCTGGTTGTTTTCACGACTTCCAGCAAGCAGTGTCCTATTAAAACCCTCTACTTAAATACGGCTACAAAAGTTGCACTTAAATTGCAAAGCAAATATATGCTGTCCATACAGAGAACTTGTGAAAGCGATGGACTAGCTTTCCTTGTCCACTTTTCTAAATCGCATACACCTCTTGGAAGTGTGACCCTAATGAAAATACCTGCAACAACTCGTAAGTATTTCTTTTTTCCTTTTTGTGATCCGTTTAACGAAATGGCAACATTGATTTTTTACTCCAACGATGGTCGCTAATATCCGAATCACGAATCAACCTTTTGGCTCCAAAAAAACTCGGAATAATGTAGTCTAACTTGGATGTAATCCATGAATAAGATAATTTTGCCCAATGATTTGGCTCTGGACATGTAAAATTACCGTGTCTATATGTTGAACCCAACACATTGGCCAACATTGACAGGGTTCGCGTCGATGTCGTACGAATTATGTTCTTTATATTTATCCTTTGGACAAAAAGAAGATAATTGTTAATGCCAGTGACCGGTAAATATTGTTTCAATTTCACTAAATTATTTCTTTTTCATTTATATTTTTAGATCAAGCGTACATACAGATTTCACAGTTCGAAACGCTTATCAATACATGGGCTGAATAACTTCAGGTTGGAATCCTGATTGATATACTCTTCTCAAATATCAGGAAAATATAAAATTTGTATTTCTTTTATTAAAATAAAAAAGAAAAAGACGTATGCTAGAATAATAAAAATAGTTAGTTAATCCAGCCGCTTTTTTCTGTTGAATAATAGCAAAATTATTTGTTAAAACGACTGTTTTAGTTTGCTATAGTAGCAGGCAAATTTGTGTGCTAGAATAACAACCATAGGATTGCTAAAATAACAGACGAAGTCTGCTTTCCCTTTTTCAGCAGACACAGACCGTTGAAACAACAAACATTTTTGCTAATGATACTCACAAAATTCTTTGCGTGTAGAATCGAACCTATACTTTCAAGTCCGTGTATTTTTTCACTGTTGCATAGTGTTACCCTTACTCTATTTTTTTAATCACCAACCGACGTAAGAATAATCATTTGATATTTGAATATATTTATTTGAAAAATTATTATTTTGGAAAATTACCTACTTCATCACAAGAATTTTCGGTACAAAGAAATTAAAAACAAGTAAGAAAGTTTCAGTCGGGTAAACCGACTAAGGTATACCCTCACTTTGTGAGTAATGTAATATTGAATATTACACAAATTATTCTGTCAATTTTTGTGGGAGGTACCAAACAGGGTTTAAGAAATACACCTATATTTCGCTGAACAGTAGATACTTTAAATACATTGCACTGTGCCGAATTGTAACCGTTTATATGGACTGGTATATTAACGTTGAGATATTAAATTGTGGTATAATTTGGCCATTTTGTGTGGGAGGTACAAAAAGGGGCGTGGTGATAACGTTAATTTTTCACTGAACTATAGGCATTATAAAAGCATTACACTGTACAAAATTTCAATTAATTGTATACACTGATATTAATGTTATAAACTGTTAACTTTTGGTACAAATGGTACCTTTGTGTGGGAGGTACCAAAAGGGGCGAGGCAATAACGCCCATTTTTCACTGGACTGTAGGCACTATAAAAGCATTACACTGTACAAAATTTCAAGTATTTCTAAACACTGGTATTAATGTTATAAGCGTTTAACTTTTAGTGCAAAATGGTGCATTTGTGTGGGAGGTACCAAAAGGGGCGTGACAATATCGCCCATTTTCCTCGAGTTGATAGCGACTAACAAACTAATACTATGTGTGGAATTTCAGAAGATTCGAATACGTATAATAGCAGTTATTAAAGAATCAATATTTCACAACATTTTAACCCTTTGTGGGGGAGGTACCAGAAGGAGGGGACCAATATGGCCCATCTTCGAACTTAGCCGGAGATAGAAGAAATATTACCACATACGAAATTTGAAGTCAATCGGTTACTCCTTTCGAGAGTTATCGTGCGCAGCAGACACACAGACAGACAGACAGACGGACGGACATTGCTCATTCGACTTAAAATGTCCCAAAACTGATTTCCGCCGAACATACTTGGGGTCTTAGGTCACTCCTTCGATGTGTTACACTTTTTTCCGTAGCAAATGATATATACCCTCGTCACACTAAAGTGAGGGTATAAATACAAACAAAAGAATTCATAACGGCGATGTCAGCCCATGTATTGATAAGCGTTTCGAACTGTGAAATCTGTATGTATGCTTGATCTAAAAATATAATTAAAAAATAAATCATTTAATAAAATTGAATAGCAATAGGAGTATCTACAAACAAACTTACCGGTCACTGGCATTAACAATTATCTTCGTTTTGTCCGAAGGATAAATATAAAGAACATAAATCGTACGACATCGGCACGGTATCTAATTGTACATGTCTAGAGCCATATCATTGGGCAAAATAATCTTATCCATGGATTACATCCAAATTAGACTAAATTATCCTGAGTTTTTTGGAGCCAAAAGGTTGCTTCGTGATTCGGATATTAGTGACCATCGTTGGAACATATAGAGTAAATAATCAATGTTGCCATTTCGGAAAACAAATCACAAAAAGGAAATAAATACTTACGAGTTGTTGCAGGTATTATCATTAGGGTCACACTTCCAAGAGGTGTATGCGATTTGGAAAAGTAGACAAGGAAATAAATGGCTAGTCCAGCCATGACACAAGTTATCTTAATTTATACATAGTAGTTGCTAGGAAATTTCAGATCATCTTTTATACCCGTATTTTAATAGGACACTGCTTGGTGATTATCTTGAAAACAAACAGAAATAAGTCTTATAATCATAGTACATTTAATTTTCAATTTGTGTACGCTTACCTGTTGCGTCTTGATTAATTGATAACATGGTCCTTTATGTACATTTGTGTACGCTTGATCAAAAAATATAAATCATTTAGAAAATTAAATAGCAATAGGAGCATCTACACACAATAACACTAGCCAACAGTCGTTTTGTTATTTGGTTCTAGCATAGTTTTTCTCATTGATTTTGACCTACTGAACACGAAAATGAGTTTTAAAAATTTTTCTGTCGATTGGTTTTCGAGATACAAATTTTTGAACTTTTTTTTTAATTTTTGGAGGTACACTTACAATTTTGAGCATATCTTTCGTCTTCTTTGACGTATTTGATCCTACTACTACTCACAGTCAATTAAAGGGACAAAAGGGAATTACACTTTTTTATTGATGTGTGTTTTCCCGATGGCTACCTGTATCGGATTTTTTTACAGAAATTCCCCCCACATTTGTGAGTGGTCATTATTTGGAAACTTTTCCACAATTTGAAACGCACACTTGCTGAATCAGGTATATAGCCACCCTTAAAAGATGCGCCCATTCATAAGTACCAGTCAGTAAAATATTGTAACATACTTAGTATTTATAGGTGTTCATTTATCGTTTTTTGTCATTCAACAAGTGTCTACGAACGCGAGTAGTACGAGTAAAAAGTGAAACAAATTGAATTTAAGTGCATATAATACCTTCCCAACAAGTAAGACAATGAGTAAAAGACTACGTGTGTTCGAGTGTTTGAACAATCCAGACAATTTCTGCAATGTTTGTGGCGAGTTTATAAAGAATAATCACGCACACACGTTTACTCCAGCAGTGCAATTGCACTATTTGAATTATTTTGGTATTTCACCAAATATCACAGAACCATGGACACCTAAGTCGCTATGTGATCTTTGCTATATAATCCTAACCAACTGGGCAGCTGGCGGAAGGTAAGAATTTTTATTTAAACACATTAAGCAAAGCAAATATAGTAATTTATTTTAATTTTAGGCGCCATATGAAATTCGATACACCAATGATGTGGAAAAAGCCGCTATGCCATTCCACAGACTGTTATTTTTGCCTCACCACAAACAGTGGGGTAGGGAGATTTTTAAAATGGAACTACGCTCAAGTGGGATCGTTTTCACTTCCAGTACCACATTCGAATGATGTACCATATCCAGTGTGCCCTGGTGCATCTCTTCAAAAATCAGAATCGTCAGATCAAGAGTCCGAGTCAAGTGCAAGCGAATTTGGGGCGTGCAGAAAGCGAAAATTACTGTCACAGGCCGAACTAAACGATTGGGTGCGCGATTTTGGTCTCACTAAGGAGAAATCCGAACTTTTTGCGTCTCGGATGGTACAGTGTGGATTTGCGGATTCAGAAGTGAAAGTAACAGCGTACAGGAAGCGTCACCAGCAGTATGCAAAATTTTATACAAAGAAAGACGAAATATGTTTTTGCAGCGACATTTCCGGCTTGTTCCAAGAGCTTCACCAAATTCACAACCCCAATGAATGGAGGTTGTTTATTGACAGCAACAAAGAGAGCTTGAAGGCAGTTCTCTTACATAATGGGAATGAAAAGCCATCTCTTCCTATTGCTCATGCGGTTCATTCAAAGGAGAACTATGAACATTTTGCTGAAATGCATAGAGTATAGCAAATATAATTGGAAAATATGCGCCGACCTCAAAGTTGTGGCCATTCTGTGTGGACTCCAAGGAGGCTATACGCGACATTGCTGTTTTCTGTGCCTTTGGAATAGCCGCGCTGATGATCAGCATTATATTAAAAAAAAATGGCCGGAACGAACGAAACCTGTAGTTGGAGAAGCGAATGTTCAGAAAGATATGAAAGACGAAAGATATGCTCAAAATTGTAAGTGTACCTCCAAAAATTTAAAAAAAAAAGTTCAAAAATTTGTATCTCGAAAACTCATTTTCGTGTTTAGTAGGTCAAAATCAATGAGAAAAAGTATGCTAGAAACAAATAACAGAGAAAATTTTGTTATTTGTGACCTAATGTAATTACCGGTCACTCGCATTAATAACTATCTTCTTTTTGTCCGAACGATAACAATAAAGAACATACATCGTACGACCTTTGGTTATATTTGATGTTCTCCAAGACCGTATGATGATCAGTGACTCCTACGCGTTAGCCAATTGGGTTCACCCTATATATACGGTAATTGTACATGTCCAGAGCCATAGCATTGGGCAAAATTATCTTATCGATGGATTACATCCCAATTAGACTAAATTATCCCGAGTTGTTTGGAGCCAAAAGGTTACTTCGCTATGCTGATATTAGCAACCATCGTTGAAGCATATGGTGTAAAAAATTAATGTTGCCATTTCTGATGACACAGGTTTAATTAATGAAATAAGTAAACAAATCACAAAACAATTACTTACGTTGTTGCAGATATTTTCGTTAGGACCACACTTCTAAGAGGTCTGTGAGATTTGGAAAAGTAGACACGGAAAGAAATTGCTAGTCCATCGCTATCACAAGTTCTTTGTATGGACAGCATATATTTAGTTTACTTTTGTAGCCGTATTGAAGTAGAGGGTTTTAATAGGACACTGCTTGCTGAGAATCATGAAAACAAACAAGAAATAAGACTTACACAATCATAGTGAAATTTGTAATTTGTGTACGCTTACCTGTTGCAACTTGATTAATTGATCCTCCAAGGCATACACAGTTTCGCCTTTTTCTCTTTCGCCATTTGTAAGTGTTGTCGAAGCTGTCCCGGAACCGTTTTACTCATTAAAATCATTTGCATTATCTTCGTTTTTCATTGCCAAAAAGTTTACTTTACTCCGCCCGCGGAATGCTTTTGTAATGCGAATTAACAAACAGAACGAAAATTTCAATTCAATTAAATTTTTTCGGCGTAAAAAATTTTACTCTTCAAAGGGTGTTACTTAAATAGCCGGCGTCGGCGCACGATGTCTGTCAAAGAGGGCAACTCTTGAATGCTAGTGAAAGCATATTACGTCTGTCAATATTTTTTGATATGCGAAATAAACATTTTATATGAGATTTTGTCATCTGCACAAATATGAATATATGTGTAACTTATCGCAAGCACATTTTAATGGAAAAAATTGGTTTCAGTGGTAAGGAATATAAATAAAACGATGCTTTTTTTAATTTTCTTTTTTCCGTCATAAATCATGTCTATGTCCCGATTCACACGGGGCAATTCGGTGTTTGTTGGAAATAAAGTCAGCAAAGTGCGAATGAAAAACACAAAACGGATTGCCAGTACAAGATACTACTTTCCCCATTGTCCGTATTCACACTCGGCAACTTCCAAGCAAGTGTCAAAGTTTGTAGGAGAGAGCTCTTTCCGACCATCCATCAAACTTTGACACTTGCTTGGAAAAAGTTGCCGAGTGTGAATCTGGACATTATCTTCCGTATGCCTCTATGTCCAGATTCACACCCGGCAACTTTTTCCAAGCAAGTGTCAAAGTTTGACAGAGAGAGCAGGCTTGCCAGTTTTTTAGTGCCGAATCCCCAAATTTGTATTTTTTATCCCCTAAATCCCCAAAAAAATCCCCAGAAAATATTTTAACTTATGTGAATGATGTATTTTAAAATGTACATGTAAATGTAAAATGTACTTTGTACTAAAATTCATTTTGTTTCTACAAAATGTACGGTGTCAAATTACACTAGGTCACAAATAACAAAATTTTCTCTGTTATTTGTTTCTAGCATACTTTTTCTCATTGATTTTGACCTACTAAACACGAAAATGAGTTTTAAAAATTTTTCTGTCGATTGTTTTTCGAGATACAAATTTTTGAATTTTTTTTTAAATTTTTGGAGGTACACTTACAATTTTGAGCATATCTTTCGTCTTCTTTGACGTATTTGATCCTACTACTACTCAAATTAAAGCAAATTGAGCCGTCTACAACTCATTCTCAGAAAATTTTCAAATCGGGTGAGTAGTTTTGATGTTGGCGGCTTAAAAGGTTAAAAAACTGCGTTTTTTTGGTAAAAATGTGGCAGAAAAATTCATATAAAATTTCATATAAAAATTCATATAAAATATAAAACGCGATGCTAACAGCGATTTTGGTTTTTTACGTATAGCTGGCATTTTTCCAAAGAAAATAAGCACTTACTTAACAAAATCTGACAACAAATGGCGGACTTATAATTTTTTTGGTAAAAGACCGAAATTCCGCTATTTCACGATATTTTGATTTTCATTATTTGCACAGCTTACCTACCCAACGCAAACGAATAAATACATTTGAACTTAATTTAAAATAAACAAATTAGTCTTAGTATATTATTTTTTAATTTATTTAGAGCACTACATACTCAATGTATGGCACAATTAGAAATGGATGTGCCAGGTTAGCTAAGCTAACGAAATTAACCAAATCAACGCTCAAAAAAAATGAGTAGAAACAAAGATATAACTGTACATTTTATGCCATGTGGAAAAACAGCTGACTTCTTCTTTGTTTTTTGTATTCGCTGCAATTGGTCTCACGTATTAGGGTCCAAATGTAGTCACCCATCATAGCCGTGTCATAGATGCCCTGATGAAAGCGCTCGCCGTGTTCGTCGCTCACGTCTCCTAAATTCTCAGGGGAAAAATCCAAATGAGAATGCAGAAAGTGTATTTTAAGTGACAGGTGCACTCCTACCCAAAAATGAAAAAAACGAGAATTAAAACGCTATTTAAATTAACATTTGTTTCAAAAAAAACCTACCCATTGCTTCATAGTTCTTTACCAGATCCTCAACTATGTCCTTATAATTATCGCTTTTGTTGTTTCCTAAAAAGTTTTCCACAACAAGCCTGAAGGAATTCCATGCTGCGGCTTCGATGGGTGATAACAGCTTCGGGAATGTTTCATCTTTCAACATTTTTTTTATCTCGGGTCCTGCGAAGACTCCTTCTTTAATTTTTGCCAGCAAAAGGTAAGGGAAAATTGACCGTAAATAGGCAAAAGCTTCACCTTCTTTGTCCAATTTTTTGGCAAAATTTTTTATCAAACCCAATTTTATGTGCAGCGGCGGAAGTATTATATTTTCACGGTTCTCTATTAGTGGTTTGCGCTGAACATTCGCTTCTCCAACTACAGGTTTCGTTCGTTCCGGCCATTTTTTTTGAATATAATGCTGATCATCAGCGCGGCTATTCCAAAGGCACAGAAAACAGCAATGTCGCGTATAGCCTCCTTGGAGTCCACACAGAATGGCCACAACTTTGAGGTCGGCGCATATTTTCCAATTATATTTGCTATACTCTATGCATTTCAGCAAAATGTTCATAGTTTCATAGTTCTCCTTTGAATGAACCGCATGAGCAATAGGAAGAGATGGCTTTTCATTCCCATTATGTAAGAGAACTGCCTTCAAGCTCTCTTTGTTGCTCTCAATAAACAACCTCCATTCATTGGGGTTGTGAATTTGGTGAAGCTCTTGGAACAAGCCGGAAATGTCGCTGCAAAAACATATTTCGTCTTTCTTTGTATAAAATTTTGCATACTGCTGGTGACGCTTCCTGTACGCTGTTACTTTCACTTCTGAATCCGCAAATCCACACTGTACCATCCGAGACGCAAAAAGTTCGGATTTCTCCTTAGTGAGACCAAAATCGCGCACCCAATCGTTTAGTTCGGCCTGTGACAGTAATTTTCGCTTTCTGCACGCCCCAAATTCGCTTGCACTTGACTCGGACTCTTGATCTGACGATTCTGCTTTTTGAAGAGATGCACCAGGGCACACTGGATATGGTACATCATTCGAATGTGGTACTGGAAGTAGGGTTGCCAGACGGTCGGGATTCGTCGGGATTTTCCCGACTTTTCGCGTATTTACAGAGTCCCGATTATTGAAGTAATTTAGGGGGGAAATCCCGACTTTTTTCCATTTACTCTCTACACTATGGAAAATAAAAGCGCAGTAAAAAAAATAATAAAGAAAGTACAAGAAAATGCTATTTTCATATGTACTTGTTATGTACATTTGTAATTTTTCCGTCACTTATCTTTCATCTTTCAAGAAATGTAAATTTTGAACGAATTCAGCAACTTATCTAAAAGAATAGCTATTAACGTGGGCGAATTTGGTAGAAATTTTAAAAGTTATACAAATTTTAGATGCATTGTCCTATGACATGTGCATCGACTACTGCAATCTTCGAGTTATTTGTTAAGAATTGCCACGGATATTTATACCTCTGTTTCATGGCAGATGTTTGTGAGACATAGAAATTCTACAGCTAGACCCACCTTAAAGTATACCGATCGACTAAGAATCAGATTTAGTTATATATAGCTCATTAGTTATAAAAGCTGTATTTTACATGCAATTGTTTTGAAATTTAGCATGGTAGAGTTTTTTATCCAGAGAACAACTTTGCTCCATTTGACGAAAATCGGTACAGATTTAGACTTATATCCCATATATATGTTTCGTCCTAATTGGCCCTTAAGCCCTATAGAAGCTTCACGGGGCAAAATCGGCTTTTTTGATATGTTTGAATCAAAACAAAATATGTTTGGAACACCAATTTTTAAATATTTTATATTTCTTTGCAAATAAATTTTATTTGAAAATCAATATAATATATTTGGAACGCATATATTATTAGTTTTCAACAAATAATATTTGCAAACAAAATTTCTCAAATAAAATATGTGTTTAAGTACAAATAAAATTATTATTTAAGAATTTTTCCAAATATATTTTATTTAAAAAATATTTCCAAAACTTTTGCTGCCTTTTTCGAATTTCAGTTTTAATTTCTTCTTGGTTTCGAACTGTACCTCTCAGTTATTATACCATATGCAGTAATAACTCCTTTTTAAATCAATCATTTAAAATTTCTGAGTATTCCAAGCCATTAGTTGTCAATCCTCTAAGTACTTTATATTGATCTAAGATTTTACGATTTCAATTATTATTACGAACATTAAACATTTCTAAAAATTCAAATTTGAATTACTGAAAAATTTAAAACAATTTATGTATTTTATGAATACTTAATGCAAATAAATATTTGTTTCGGAAATAACAGTCACATTGGGATGAAAACAAATATTTGTTTAGAATAACATCTTCCCAAATACACAATTTTTGTGTGTACCAAATATTACATGTTTACAGTGTACCATAAACATATATATGTTTCAAGCCGAATATGTTTGGGACAATATACTACAGAAGCGATTTTTTTCAGCGTGTACATATAGTTTACATCCAACCGTTTTAAAGCAAAAGCGAATTTCGTGAAGAATAACACAAAGAAAGTATTTGTGGCAAACATAATATTGACCTATAGTGTATATAACTTATTTTGAATATTCTTATGTTAGACTTTTATTGAAACTGTAATGAGTTTTTTTTAAAATGCCAAAACCAATAAAATATTATCTTTTTAATTGTCCCGACAAATCCCGCTTTTAAGTCTCGGTTATCCCGACTTTTCGAATACGGTGTCTGGCAACCCTAACTGGAAGTGCAAACGATCCCACTTGAGCGTAGTTCCATTTTAAAAATCTCCCTACCCCACTGTTTGTGGTGAGGCAAAAATAACAGTCTGTGGAATGGCATAGCGGCTTTTTCCACATCATTGGTGTATCGAATTTCATATGGCGCCTAAAATTAAAATAAATTACTATATTTGCTTTGCTTAATGTGTTTAAATAAAAATTCTTACCTTCCGCCAGCTGCCCAGTTGGTTAGGATTATATAGCAAAGATCACATAGCGACTTAGGTGTCCATGGTTCTGTGATATTTGGTGAAATACCAAAATAATTCAAATAGTGCAATTGCACTGCTGGAGTAAACGTGTGTGCGTGATTATTCTTTATAAACTCGCCACAAACATTGCAGAAATTGTCTGGATTGTTCAAACACTCGAACACACGTAGTCTTTTACTCATTGTCTTACTTGTTGGGTAGGTATTATATGCACTTAAATTCAATTTGTTTCACTTTTTACTCGTACTACTCGCGTTCGTAGACACTTGTTGAATGACAAAAAACGATAAATGAACACCTATAAATACTAAGTATGTTACAATATTTTACTGACAGGTACTTATGAATGGGCGCATCTTTTAAGGGTGGCTATATACCTGATTCAGCAAGTGTGCGTTTCAAATTGTGGAAAAGTTTCCAAATAATGACCACTCACAAATGTGGGGGGAATTTCTGTAAAATACAGAAAATACAGGTAGCCATCGGGAAAACACACATCAATAAATAAGTGTAATTCCCTTTTTTCCCTTTAATTGACTGTGAACGGAGTAGCAGTCATAAAGGAACACGAAGAGCGTCCACGCACATTCAGAAGCGTATATTACTCTGCAACCACAATCATAAAAATTAAATAAATATTTGTGTATTACTTATTTTTTTTAATTCTGAGAATCATAAAAATTACGTAAACGTTTTTTCCAAACAATTTTGTACATGTAAAGTGGGTTTGCCAAAATTCGTATCGTAAAATGCACCTGTGTTTCTATGTTCTGCATTTTCATTATACCATTTTCGACGAAACGTCCCTACGGTATTGTAAATAGGTTTTTTACAATTATGAAATATTTGTGTTATTAATATTAATTTAAAAATTTTATCAAAACTGCAAAGTGCTGTGACATTTGAAAAAAATTTCCAAAAAAAAAATTGCTGATTTCACAAAATTTTTGAAATTTCACGTCCCTTGCCAGAACAGAAGACATTAACACAGGGTGGTGACATTTTGAACAGAAGTAACTTATGTATAGGAGCAACTGTTCCGTTCTATTCCAAAAGGATTATAAAAAACTTGCTTTTTCGATCCCTCCTAGTAGGTTAGCTGTGCAAATAATGAAAATCAAAATATCGTGAAATAGCGGAATTTCGGTCTTATACCAAAAAAATTATAAGTCCATTTGTTGTCAGATTTTTTTAAGTAAGTGCTTATTTTCTTTGGAAAAATGCCAGCTATACGTAAAAAAACAAAATCGCTGTTAGCATCGCGTTTTATTTTTATATGAATTTTTATATGAATTTTTCTGCCACATTTTTGCTAAAAAAACGCAGTTTTTTAACCTTTTTAAGCCGCCAACATCAAAACTACTCACCCGATTTGAAAATTTTCTGAGAATGAGTTGTAGACGGCTCAATTTGCTTTAATTTGAGTAGTAGTAGGATCAAATACGTCAAAGAAGACGAAAGATATGCTCAAAATTGTAAGTGTACCTCCAAAAATTTAAAAAAAAAGTTCAAAAATTTGTATCTCGAAAACCAATCGACAGAAAAATTTTTAAAACTCATTTTCGTGTTCAGTAGGTCAAAATCAATGAGAAAAACTATGCTAGAACCAAATAACAAAACGACTGTTGGCTAGTGTTATCAAATATACCTGATTCAAAATCTTCCATCTCATCTACATCATATAATTTTTTTGTACATGTTTTTGGTATTAAAAGTTTGATCATTTCTGCCAATAAACTAAATAATTGGTATACTGGTGATTCCAGTTCTTTAAAATTGGGTTGGACCAGCAGAATCCTGTTACAAGTAAACTTTACTCCAAAATTAGCTTAAATTGTTCGTAATGTCGGCTCGGAAGTATTCTTTCCGTTTTATAAACCGCATTTGGTTTTAATTAAGATTTATAAATATTTATAGAAATACGTATTTGCAATTACTACAGGTTGTCTATTTAATTCGTACTCTAATACACTGCGAGTCAAGCTACTTTTTGTAGGAACTTTTGACACAATTTTTACGGACACATTTTCTTAAAAAAATAGATTTAACAGAAAATACAAATTTTAACATAAATAAAGACATGTAGTTATACAAATTTCAATGCCCGCCAAATCCCGGATCCCCAAATCAATAAATATAACCCCATTCGCGAAGAAAAATCCCCAAATTGGGGATAAATCCCCTAAACTGGCAGCGCTGAGAGAGAGAGACGCCGAATTACCGCGTGTGTTGAGGTGTCTATGTTCGTCCGGTTTAATGGTGTTTGTAGGGGAGGCAGTTGGAAAGGGAGGGGAAAAACTCTCGTACTCGACTGAACGTTTTGTTTTTCATTCGCACTTTGAAACAACAACAATACACACAGGAATAGCCGTGGAAACCGTATAAAAATCGTCTTTGCACAGGATGATACAATCTTGCGAAAATTTCTCTTAATACTCACCCTAAGCCTTTAGGAATTCTCTCGATTTTTAACTTTGTTTGCATACACAATACTTAGTCACACGAGGCAATTTCTTCCAAGCGGAAAGTGCTCTCTGTATCTCTCCTACAAACTTTGACACTTGCTTGAAATAAAATTGCCTTGTGTGAATCAGACTTTATAAACATTTTTACAAATCGCACATAAAATATTAATGTTTAGCTTTGGTTTCATTAAAATATAAAAAATTAGAAACTAAAATCTAAACACAATAGATTAATTTTAATTGTATGTCCGGACCTAAGATTTTGAAATCGTCAAATCATATTCGTTATCGATTTGTGTTTTACTTTTTGCAGTTTTAATCGACTCCTATTGCCAATATTTTTAAAATCCAATGAAAAAATAAAAATATTGAGAACCGTAACTCATATTTTGATCAAGAGCAAAAATTTTCAGCAAACTGCAAATTTTTCAGCAGTGCGTTTGCTAATGCAAAACTGCAAACTTTTTGCTATTACAGCAGAAAATGTGCTGTATTAGCAGAAAAAATGTTTGCTAAAAATTAGCAGACGTTGTTTGTTATTAACAGAAAACAATTTTTTTTGGGTGCACCAACCGACGTAAGAATAATTATTTGATATTTGAATATATTTATTTGAAAAATTATTATTTTGGAAAATTACCTACTTCATCACAAGAATTTTCGGTACAAAGAAATTAAAAAAGACAAACAAAAGAATTCATAATGGCGATGACACATAGTCCTCCACCGACGCCTTCTGTCGTCCCGTCAATCATAACGGAAACTTTAGAGAAGAAATGTTCCCTCTGTGAAGAACTTATGAATTTTGAAACACAGGATTGTTATAAATTATTGACCTGTTCACACATTTTCCACAGGAACTGTATTGAACAGTCGTTGTCTTCTTCAGCAAATTGTCAATTGCCTTGCGAACTTTCCGATCTCAGAAAATTTACTTCAGAGCCATAAATTGTACCAGAAAACTCAAATCAAACAGGCTCCGTTAGGAAAACTAGGCCACCTGGTCGAGGGAAACCTAGAGGTGATATCCTAAATCGACCACAAACGGGAAGTTTGAGTAAAAATTTAGCGTTCGATGCTAATCACAGTTTGGAATTAAGTCCACGCCAAACTAACAACCATATTGATTTTTCTAACCCATTCTCTCCTTATATGAACAATCGACCTGATAATCGTGTTAGTCAAAATGTACATCCCATTATTGACACTCAAAATCAAAGTATTTCTAATGGAATTGATTATAATAGAATCAGTCAAATGATAGAAAATAGACTTTCGCAAATGTTGCAAAATATTAATTTACCACGTAATCAGGCAAATCATCCAATCAGGCCACAATCCGCCTTTTCACTAGCTCAATCAATTTTGAATCCTCCTTTGTCTCGAACGACTCATTCCAATGGGAATTTAAACTGTAATGGGCGCATCCTAAGCCACACAATAATTTGACACAACCAATTCCAAATCCATAAAAAGTTTTTTTTTCCAATTCATTATAAATTTGAAGGTTCCAGTAATGGACTTACGGTTGATGAATTATTATAACGAATAAAATCTCTAACATCAGAGCATTTCAACAATAGTTTTGACTTCATTTGCAAAAATTTAAATATACTTCTGACCAATAAAGCCCATGAATGGTTTTGGAGATATCACAAACAGGTATCCCATATCGAATGGAACGAGTTTTGTGCCGCTCTAAAATCGCAATATAAAGACATGCGTTCTAGTTATGATAGGAAAGAAGAAGTACGCAATCAAAAAAAACGGGGGAATCCTTTGAGCCCTTTTACGATTCCATGTGTTCCATTATGGACAGGCTGGAACAGCCTATGGAAGAAACTGAGTTAGTGGAAATTTTAGTCCGAAATTTGCGGCCTGACATTCGTCGCGAATTGTTATATGTGCAATCTATTCCATAGCTCATTTGCGTAATCTTGTTCAGATGCGTGAGAACCTACTATCTGATGAATTCTATAGAAAAAATATTTCCACTAAGCCTCGTACCTCCGCACAATTCTCAGGGCGTAGAAATATTGCTGAACTGGATTGTGAAGAGGATGAGTTTGCTACTCCTACTGCTCCAGCATACGTTGACGCAGTGAATCAAAAGTCTAACCCATATAAATGCTGGAATTGCGACGAACCTGGACATTTCTGGGATGACTGCGTTCGAGACCGGAAGGTATTTTGCTATGGTTGTGGCGCTAAAAATATCTACAAGCCGCAATGCATTAACTGTTCTTGAAGGAAATTATCCTTGTCAAAAAACTCATTACGCCCGAACCAACTATCTCAGCACCCATAACCAAAATTTATCCCACTTCTACTGAATCATCCCAACTTGACATAACCAACATTCCTATATTACCACGACAATCTTCTCACAGTAAACCAGCTCCAAAGAACTTGTATCCGATTCGCCCATATCATCAAAGATATGCTGAATACATTGAAAGGCGTAATCAAATATCTGTTGATACCATCGCTAGTAAACGACAGAAAAGATCTACCCTTCGTATGAGAAGATACTATAAAATGCGGAAATAATCAGCCAAGTACATAATTTCTTCCATTGTTAATAATACGAAAGATCGAAGATTCTATGCTATAGTATTTTTGTTTTAACTTTCATGAACTCGAATTGCTTAATACAGGAGCCAACGTTTCCTGCATTGGATCAAGCTTATCTGCATATGATTTCTCGATTATTAAGGAATATGTACCTGGTAAAACTTGTGTGAGAACAGCGGATGGTAGATTACAAAAGACGGTAGGTTTTTGATAGTTGATGTTCAGTTTCGGAATCAAATTCAAGAAATTAAATTTTTAATCGTCCCCTCTATAACCCAAAGGCTGATATTGGGCCTTGATTTTTGGAAAGCCTTCAATCTGGCATCTGACTTTTTTGAGTCAGCTATTATTCAAGACCCTTAATTTCAATTCGACTCTAATAAGTCCATGAAAATCTACACTCTGGTTGACTTATCGCCAACAGTCGATAGTTTGCTTAAACCATCTTTACACAATAAATACCCACTAAGTCCAACTCAGATTCAATAATTACAAACCATTATTGATTTGTTCCCCAATTTTAGTAAGCAGGGTCTAGGACGAACGAAACTTTTCACCCATGGAATAGACGCAGGCTCTTCAAAAGCAATTAAACAGCGATACTCCTGCTGTGGAGAGTCTAATATTTCAAGAAATATATCGCATGTTAGCTTTAGGTGTTATAGAGCAATCTACCTCTGCATGGAGCTCCCCAATGCGTATAATGGTGAAGCCGCAAAAAGTACGCATGTGTTTAGATGCTCGGAAGCTAAACCAAGTGACAAAAAAGGATGCTTCCCAGCATCGAGGGTATATTCTCTAGGTTGCCACAGGCAAATATTATTTCCAAGTTAGATTTAAAGGACGCTTACTGGCAGGTAGCTTAAAGCGATGAGGCGTAACCATTTACAGCCTTTACCGTGCCAGGGTGTCCCTTATATCAATTTGATGCCTTTTGGTCTGTGCAACGCGCCACAGACCATGTGTCGTCTCATGGACCAACTGATTCCACCAGACCTTAGGCATAGTGTCTTCGAATACTTAGACGATTTAATAGTCTCAGAAAATTTTGCTAGCACTTATCCGTTTTAGTTCGCATAGCGGAAGAATTCCGGAAGGCGAATTTGACGTTAAATATTGATAAAAGCCACTTCTGTGTGACTGAAACAAAATATCTAGGATATATCATTGGTATCGGTGGTATAAAAACGGACCCTGAAAAGGTAGACGATATCAACATATGACCTGTTCCAAAGACAATAAAACAAGTTCGTGGGTTTTTAGGACTGGCAGGCTGGTTTAGACGCTTTATTGAGAACTTTGCGTCACTAACTTTTCCAATCACAGAAAATTTATCATCCAAGCGCAAGTTCAAGTGGACTTCAGAAGCAAAAGAATCCTTTGATTTGGTGAAAAAGCGTCTAACCACTGCCCGGTCTTACTAAACCCTGATTTCTCAAAAAAGTCTTTCGTCCACTGTGATGCCTTCGATTAAGGTATAGGGGCAGTTTTAGTACAATTGGACGAAAATGGTGATGGGCGACCCATCGCTTATATGTCCAAAAAAAACTAAATGCTGCCCAACGTAAATATAGTGTAACGGAGAAGGAATATCTATCTGCGATTGAGGCAGTGAAACGTTTCCGTTGCAATTTGGAAATGCAGGAGTTTGAAATCATCACTGATCACTCCTCTTTACTTTGGCTGATGAATCAACCCGATTTATCGGGCCTATTAGCCAGATGGGTATTCAAACTCCAAGCCTTTAAATTGACTAGTAGTCATCGCAAGGGAAAGGATCCTGTCGTACCGGACGATTTATCCCGGATAAATTTCGACGAAGTTGCAGGCGTTGAACTGACTGATCCGGAAGTAGACCTAAATTCCCCTTGCTTTGACGATAGGGACTATTAAGAATTAAGACTAAGAATCCGAGAAAATAATTCCAAATACCCCGATTTAAAAATTATGGACCGATTCGTCTACATTCGCACTGAATTTTATCGAGGAGAAAAGGATGAAGAAACTAATGCATGGAAATTGTATAACTCGCCTTGTCAGGCTTTGGCATGAAGACCACCCTTGATTCCTGCCAGTTTTTTGGGGTATACGAATGGGTTAGGCATGCAGTGAATACTCCAGCCAGATGTGTTGATACCAGATCCACCTCATTCTGCAGAAGTGCTGGAAATATTCCATCCGGTCCCGCAGCCCTAAAGGGAGGGAAACTTTTTATCGCTTCTTTAACCATTCCATCTGTTATATCCATAATAGGTACTTGATGCAATCCATTTTCATTCTGTAACTGTTCCTCTGTTGGTCCAGTAGATTTCCGAAATTAGTCAAATCGGTCTTAGCCTTATTACGGAAACTTATTGGGTTTGGCGGTGGCCGTGCAATTTTAAACCTTATATAACGGTGGTCTGAATAGGAGTGTTCATCCGAAACCCTCCACTCATGGATCTCATCAATAAGATTTTCTGAACATATCGTTATATCTAATACTTCTTCCCTAATTTTGTTAACAAAGGTTGCAGTGTTTCCTATGTTAAGAGTTATGAGGTCATTTGTATTCAAAAATTCGATAAGGGCGTGTCCCCTTTTATTGGTGTTAGTACTAACCCAAGCGATATGATGGGAGTACCTGTGTTAGCGTAGAAAAGGTTATAGTTCACATGGTTTAATCTAGTAACCTTGTTGCTAGTTGTCCATGGTTCCTGGATCAAAGCAATATAAACCCTGCCTTTATTTATGATGTCCATCAGAGCGTTGGATGCTGTCTCGCTCCGGTGGAAGTTTATCTGGATGACCTCAATCATTGTCTTTCCAGTAAAAGTTTCTTTGGGAGTCTATCCTGTCTGGTGGCACTCCCTCAGTATTTGGTAGTGGGTCATTCTCCTCCTTTCGTTCACTACCTATTACACCATCTTCCAGTCGACAATATTGGGAGGAGGTTTTATTTTTTGTCGCTCCCTCATTGTTTTGAAACGTTTTGTGGCTCTTTTTATTTTGATCACCACCTTTGCTGGTAACTTCCTGCAAAGGTGGCGGTACTATTGGTCAACTTGTTGTTGGCAGTGTCTCACTTGTCTCCATCCGTTCACTACCAGTGTTTGCCTCTTCAGACAGTATATTTGGACTCGATTCATCAGTCCTGCCAACCGAGACCTTTCAAATTTTGAAAAAAAAGTCCAGATCAAGAAGTACGCCATGACAAGATTGTTCTTGGATTCTGGGTCTATGCTAGGGTGTCCAAAACCGGGACCGGTTAACCGGTTTTGCAATCCAAACCCGTAACCGGTTTCTTAAAAAATTTCATTGTCGGTTAACCGAGAAAGCCGATTTTTTCATGTCGGTTAACCGGTTTTTTTATTTATTGTTTAAAACAAAAATTAAAGTATTGATCTATTTTTTCTACTTGTTGTGGATACCATTTATACAAAGTGCAACAAATAACAACGATGAGGTGGATAATTCTGACAGTTGTTCTGAATATTCTGAAAGTGAATATGAATTCACTGATCTTGAAAATGATTTTGGCTTTATTCCTGATATCCATGATGTAATAAATAAAGTCAAGAAGTACAGCAAAGCATTCAATAAGTCGTCCATGAAGCACAGAACACTTCATGCATACGTTCAAGAACGGAAAGACAAATAGCTTCGACTTTTTTGCGATGTTAAATCCCGACAGAACAGCCAGATACCTTTGATTCAGTTTGATATATAAGTTGTTATATTTATGAGTCAAATAATTCAATTTTGGACATAATCACACACAGAATCGTAAAACGAAAGGCAAGCAACATTGTATGATGACTTTGCTTTTTTTGAAAAGTTTAAGAATGACTATCGGACTAATATTGACTACATCAACTTTTGTGAGCTTTTTCAACGTCAAGTTACATAAAAAATTAAAAGAAAAACCGTTTAAAAATAATCATTTAAATTGTATTCTATTTTTAAGATAGTATTATAAAAAAACATTCTAAATGATTTATTATTATTTTTAAGGTAATTTCAGAAATATAATACTTTCTATTTAAAGTAAACCAAAAAATTAAACCTGTTATAAACGAAATAATATACTAAGTTTTGTTTACTAATTTTTACTACAAATGATTGTTAGCTGTTTTTTGTTTTACAATAAACATTTAATGAAATTTTAATCACTTTCATATATTATTTAAAAACCGGCCTAAAACCCGGTTAACCGGTTTCGACAAAAAATAATAACCGAAAACCGGGTTTTAAGAAAGTAATATTTCCGGAAACCGCTTTTCCCAAATAACCGTTTTTTTGGACACTCTAGTCTATGCCAAACACGAGGAGAGTACCCTCGGTACCATCCTTCCTATAGAAGACTTCCCACTTTCTCACGGAAAGTTTTGAATTCTGTTTGCTAATGATGTCGAGTATGTACTCTGATGAGAACTTACTGGGACATCCCTTAACATATAGGGTCGTTTTTATGAGTTCAGGAATGCCGCTTTTCCTTACCAATTTTAGCTAATTATGGCATAGCATATATCGTCTCGAAAATGTTGTTTAGCTATATTAGAATAAGGTGGTGGCTTCTTACCCTTCTTTATGGCCAATTAAGTTTTCCGTGTCTGTAGAGTCTTTTTGTTTAAAGCCTCATCCTTAACGGATGATTTGGTTGATTTGACCTGCGTTACTGGATCAACTTTACCGCCCACGATCGAAGGACCCAGACTAGAGACTTCCTTTTGTGTGGTTACGTTAGGCTTCTCCGAATTACTGGAAGACGGCGAGCCCTTTTTCTTCTTAGTCACTTTCACAGCGCTATGTTCTTCGGGAGACCTGACTCTTTTAGCGGCCTCCATGTTTGTGTCGGAGGTAGAATTGTCAGTGTTTAAGTACAAACATGAATTGTCCCTTCAATTTTCGTACCAATATACTCGTTCAAATCTGTTGGCTCCCAATTACTCCATCCTTGTAATTATGATTGTCAGATTTTAACGAGTAACTAGTAGTTTTTGCGCCGACGCCGCACGATGGGAAAATATGATGAAATATGCGCGCATAGGACTTTGAAAACATCTTTCAAAAATCAATTTTTTGGGAGTGTTATTTTATTCTGGATAACATTTAATGAAAATACCTTCAAATTTTATGAAAATATCTCCAGGCGATTTCGAGTTATGACCATTCAAAGTTTGTTTTTTTTACTAATAAATGCAAATAACATTGCGATGATAAAATGCATATAGTAAAATGCTTGTAGAATGCACGTTTATTGGTGAAATGCGATAGGACTTGCAACATATAATAAGGTACTATTCATCTTAATTTTTGTGTATAAGACGTGTTTTTAACGCCTTCCAACAAAGAGATATTTCAAAGTAAATAAAACAGTTTTTTTTTGTTTTTCAAAAAAATTATCCACAGTAAATGGAATACAACTTTTTTGGATCACGTGGGATCACTACCATATAACATAGAGAAGAGAGGTGACTTAGGAATGAAACCAACGGTACCTAGTTTATCTGCGACTTTTTGCGATTATGGCAGATTTTTGTACTTTAAATATGTGCTTTTTTTCTTTAAATATAGAAAATATGTGTGGGAGCTATATCAATCTATGAACCGATTTTCCCGAAACATATGGATCGATCTTCTTGGTTAAAAAAAATAACATTTGCGAAATTTCGGCAAAATCGGATAATAATTACGAACGGTACTGAGCGGACGAGGATAAATGGATTAATACGCGGCTGAAAGTTTTATCAAGTACGATTAAAAATTGAGATCTTATTAATATTATAAGGATTATAGTAATTTTTATACTTCACTTTTTCTACAAAACCTATAAAAATATAGCTACAATAAAATATATACGATTCCTCAGTTTGTGTGTATTAGGGGTGGACCGATTATTTTTTGTTTTTAATTTAACTTTTCTTTTATTATCAGTCTACAACCCATTGTTTAAAGTGCATTATAGTAAAATTTCAGCTTTCAAAAATATTGCAGCCCACAATTTTATCCTATTTAAGTTGTCTTAGTTTCAATTTTAAAAGCATGGCAGGTTTTGTAGACTTTTATCGCAATGTTGACAAAAATATTTTTGAACTTCAATGGTCTGCATATTTAAAACGCAGCAACACACAATCAAGCACCTGAAACAGATTTTTAACTTAATGTTGCTTTAATTTAAAATCAAGATCACGGCAGTTGCAGTAGCAGTAGCAGTTTTACACTAATTTTCACAAAGTCGCTTTTGAAGCCCCACTGTGTAAGAGTAAGAAAAATCTGGCTACAACAAATTATTCTCCAAAGAATTCTCTTGAAGATGGCCCAAACCGTATGACTCTATCTCTAACGGTACAGTCGTGAGATAAAAAATACAGCTATGCGCGCGTATTTACCCATTTTTTCCCATTGTGCGCCGCCACCTTTCTCCATTTTAGCTTAATTCAAAATTTTTAATCGCTCTCTTAACCTCGCTCGATTAAGTACATCTCGCTGTACCATTTTGTATTCAAGGTAAACTTCGTTACCACCATCAACCTATAAAACCTCAATAAAACCGATTGACACTTGGCCATTTTATTATATAAAAAAACTTAAACCTTCTTGTGTTTTTATTTCCTTTATTTTCACGCATTCGGCGTAAACATTGGTCACTTCAACCGGGATACTTGAGCCTAACCTCGGAGAAATTTCGTTGGCCTGACTAATCGGTTTCCTCTTCATCCTACAGCACATAACCATCATCCTCAACATCCTACTCATCAATAAATTTCTTTACCAATAAGATTCCAGGTCAGTAGTAGTATAGTGTAATTTTGTGAGTGCGGGATTTGTTTTTTCTAAACAAAAAATAATAAAAATAATTGTGTTCGGTTCGCGCTATTCGGTCGTCTTACGACATAAACCCCTCCCGTGTAGCCGTCTTGTGCCTATCATTCGTGTACATCTGCATACATCCGTCCGTCCGCCTGTCGTATGCAGCAACGTCAATTTTTGAAAAAAAAAAAATATTTATTTTTAAGTGAAGTGTTTTTGCGCAAAGTGTTGCTGGAAATTGTTTGTGTTTTGGTCAGTGTGGTGTGATTCCTCTCGAAATTGAACTAATTTTCACTCACATTTGTTTCAATTTCCCACTGTTTTATTTACACTGATTTGTTTATTTTTCCAAAAGGAAAACACACACACTAACACACCACAAAGTACATACAATTCCAAGTAATAAATTTTGTTGGAAACAATTAATTCTGTGAATTTTAAACATAGTTTTTTAATTCGCGTGCACCCAAAGCAAAGTCAATACGACTTTTTTTAAATAAAAGTGCGATTTTTTTCGTCTTCGATTCGAATAATACAGTTTTTCAACGGGTTTTCGGCACTTAAACGACGTGCACCCGCTGACTGATCAATTATTTGGCTCGATTTTGAAATATTTCTTTTGTTTTGAAATTTTCGGCTACATTTGTGAATAATTCGACACAAAATTACTACAATTGGTAGTTTGCGTTCCGTATTCGGCCTGTAAATTTGGTTATTTTCGAGAGAAAATAGTTAAAGATATTATTTTCAATTTCGGTGTAACGCTAGAATTTTTTCGACAAAATTGTTTACCTGTCATACTTTTTTATTTATATATATTTGTTTTTGATATATTTTTGATACATTTTGAAAATTCTTCGTCGATTTACACATTTCCTCGACGTTTATCGTACGATTACCGAGTTAAACATTTTTTGGGCGTATTATCGCGAGATATTTGAACACTTTCAATAACTATACGCGATTTTTTCGATTTTTGATCGGCTTTTAGCAAAGGAAAATTGTATCCGTGCTGGCTCGGGACTTTTTTTTGCAAATTTAGGTTTACCCTATCCGTCTTGTTTGACCATTCTTGTTGGTTTTCTGAGTTTTACTCAACCTTACCTTTGTTTCCATCGTTTTTAGTGCCTTATCTCGTGGTATCTCCTTTGCGATTTCAGTTCGAATTTTGAATACAGTCCTACTTTCAATACTTCAAAATGCCAATCACACCTCTTGATTTCTTTATCAGGGCTTCGGATGCTCTAGTAAAATTCGATGCACACTTCAGTAAATTAAAAAATGATGAACTTGATCTTTCTTGTCTAGAAATACGATGTGCTGAGTTAAACAAATTGTGGGCAAATGCCCAAGAAATGTTTGAGAAATGTCTTAAATTTTTGCAGTCATCCGAGGACGCAACTAAGAATGACATTGACGCGGTAGATAGCAAATACGACGCGTCGCATCAAACATATATGAATTGCCTAACAGTAATTATTTGAAAACTGTTGCAGTTCAAACGATCTCGTCGATCGTCCTTGACTTCTTCGTTCGGTGATTCGGCTCCATCAGATCTCGAGGAGACGCAAAATTCTAACAACCTACATAATATAAGTGCGTTGATTCATGCGTCTCGCAATATGTGCACTCAAGCTGATTGTCCGCCTCCCTCAAATTCTGAAAATAACATCTCGATTTCGCGCATGAATATCGGTCACCTTGCTAGTGATGGGATGACTAACCTTTCGTTGCCGCCGTGTGACACCGATATTTTTGAGGGCGATTTTTTATCGTGGCCCACTTTTAGGGACCTGTTCACGACGGTCTACATCAATAACTCTCGTTTGAGCGATATTGAGCGTTTATGTCACCTCGTTCGAAAAACAAGCGGAGAGGCGCGTGAGATTGTTTCAAAGTTTGCGCTAAATAATGACAATCCGCGTCTTTTAGTCCACAAGGTTTTGTTTGCGCTCCCAGCAATTGAAAACGAAAGTAGTGCGGGACTTAAGTCCGTACAGCGTGGTATAAATGGATATCTCTCGGCCATGTCCATCTACGAAGTCTCCACAGACAATTGGGATCCGATCTTGGTGTTTATTTGCTTGCAAAGGTTACCCAAAATTACCCAGACTTTATGGGAGGAAAGCGTGAAGGATAAGTCCTCCCTTTCTACGTGGAAAGAATTGGATGACTTCCTAACAGAGAGAATTCAAACTCTAATGTGCCTCCACGGTATGAGGGATGAACCTAATAAACGATCAAAGGTCCAGGCGCATCACTCAAATACAGCGTCTTCGGGATCTTCGCGGCCGTCCCCACAATCGGGTTGTTTACTTTTCTCTGGTCAGACTTTACGCCTGTCCTCGTTTCGCAAACTTTTCGCCAGCAGATCGGTTCTCCTTTGTCAAACGGCAGCGCTTGTGTGTAAATTGTCTACGGAAAAGTCATGAAGTTAGAAGATGTGATAGTCGGCGTCGTTGTTCGAAGTGTAGTAAAAATCACCATACCTTGTTGAATCGAGACGATGCCACAGCGAGTAATTCGACTCGTGTGCCACCTCCGGCTAACCCCCCATCCGATCTGAGATCTAGAGCAACAAACCCTCCTCCACTCGAACATTGTGAGCCATCCACATCAACTGCCAGTATAGGTCGTCAAACTTTTCATATAGCGCAAAATAAGGCTGTCCTTTTGGGAACTGCAATGGTGAATATAGTTCATCAGGGCGCCTCCTATCCTGCTAGGGCATTGATCGATCCAGCTTCTGAGTCCTCTTTCCTTACAGAGCGACTTCAAAATCGTTCGAAATGAGCCAGTGCATTCCACCAATGCTACAATATCGGGGGTTAATGGCGCAATTTCGGCCACTTGTAGGAAAATTTCTCCTTTGATGATTGGAAGCCCGCTCTACACATCGATACTCTTGGAAACCTCTGCACTTATCTTGCCATCTATTTCTGGAAATTTACCCTCGTTCCAGATGCCCAATCTTCGTTTCGCTGATGCCAACTTATTTGATTCCCGCCCCGTAGACATGTTGTTAGGTGCTGATTTGTACCGTAAAATTTTGATGGATGGCTGTCATCCACTTCTATCGGGGACTTTACCCGCTCAGAATTCGGTCTTTGGATGGCTTGACACTGGTCCCGTTCCCGCCACCCTAGTGCGGACGTTTGCTACAAGAATTGGGGCATCAGATTAAGATAATCTAAATAGGACTCTCTTACGGTTCTGGGATCTTGAGGACATACCACAGCGAAGAATGATATCGCCCTCAGATAGGTATTGTGAGGAAAATTACACTAAGACCACGCGAAGGGACTCGGACGGTAGATTCGTTGTGACCCTGCCTACTAGGGCTGAGTTTGGTTCAAACGGCTGCTTAGGAGAATCCCGTTCAAATGTTTTGGGTCAATATTTTCGGAATGAGTCCTCATTGTTAGGAAAGCCGGACGTTAAGGGTGTTTCTGACGGTGTATTAAATGAATATTTGAAACTTAACCACATGAGACCAGTGTCGTCTCTCTTTCGGACACAATGTCATGTTATTTGCCTCATCATACCGTCATAAACCCGGACAAACAAACCACTAAACTTAGGGTTGTGTTTAACGCCTCGAATAAAACTTCTAACGGCAACAGTCTAAACGACATACTTCATGTTGGACCCACCTTACAGACCGACTCGGTACTTTTAACACTTCGATGGCGCACCTTCAGATTTGTTTTTAATTCTGACATAACTGAAATGTATAGGCAGATTCGTGTTGACCCTAGATATACCGCCCTCCAGCGAATTATCTTCCGCGATTCCCCAACTAAACCTATGCAAGATTATGAATTGCAGACAGTGACCTTCGGTGTAAACTGTGCCCCATACTTGGCGATTCGAACAGACAGACTGAGTTCCCCCTCGCAGCGCTGATTTTACGAAAAGGCATTGAAACCGCATTGAACGCTCGGGATCAGTTAATTTCGGCATTGGATTCAGCCAAATTTGAGCTTCGAAAGTGGACAGCCAATGACAAGGCCATTCTCGACCGTTTTCCTCCTGGGCACCTTGTAGATGCTAAACTCTTGAACTTTGTGCAGGCAAGTAGTTCCAAGCATAATGTGGAATGCACAGTTGGATTCTTTTTACTTCAATGTAAATCCTATCCCGAAAAAAATCTACCTACACGAAGCGGGAAGTTCTTTCTTCCATTGCAAAGTTATTTGATCCGATCGGTTGGTTATGTCCTGTGATAGTGATTGCAAAAATGGTTATGCAAAAGATCTGGATGGACAATATCGGGTGGGACGATCCACTGTTACCGGCCACGGACGTTGAGTGGCGGAAATTCGTTAGTTCCTACCCAGGTGTGAACACTATCCGAGTCCCTCGATTGGTACGATTTGCCCCGGGATTGCCGGCGGAACTTCATGTGTTCTCCGATGCCTCAGAAAAGGCATACGCGGGGGTAGTATATATTCGTGTTGAATCTACGAATAGGGAAGTTTTTGTACATTTGCTCTCATCCAAGACTAGGGTGGCCCCTATCAAGTCAATCTCGTTGCCCCGTCTAGAACTTGGTGGTGCTGTGTTAGCGTCGGAGTTTGTGAAAACCGTAGTTCGGGAAATTGATTTGGAGTTCCGTCAAGTTTATTGTTGGACGGATTCAACAATCGTTTTGTCTTGGTTGACTCCTTCGACATGGACTACGTTTGTAGCCAACAGGGTTTGTCGAATCCAAGAGAATGTTGGTAATCATAATTGGTACCCCGTCAGATCGGACGACAACCCAGCCGATCTGGGAAGTCGAGGTCTTCCTCCAGCTGAGTTAGCTGTCTCTCCCCTTTGGTGGCATGGGCCACATTGGCTAAGTCATGAAAAATCGAGTTGGTGTATTCAAAACTCGACACAACTTGAAACTGACGTGGAAATTCGACCTGTGAGGAGTCACGCTTCATTCTTTTCGCCTGTGGAAGATATTCTGGAAAGATTTTCGTCGTTTGATCATGCCCTTCGTGTAATCTCGCACATGATTAGGTTTTTTCGGAGAACGCACCGCTCGCCTAGAGATCAATATCGGTATTCAAGCCCGAACATTTCTGGGTCAGAAATAAAGGAAACCCGAATTCGTTTGATAGTCATTGCACAAAAAATGGGTTATGCGAATGATTATAAAGATTTGATGTATGGAAATTCCTAAGGTTCCAAAAGTTCATTGATATCTCTCAATCCTTTTCTGGATGGCGCGGGCCTTCTGCGAATGAACGGTAGACTTGCCCGTTCGCCCACCCTTTCGTATTCCGAGAAACACCGTATAATTTTGCCCTACAATTGTCGATTTGTGAAACTTCTTGTGAAATTTGTATACCCGATTTCCACACATGGAGGAAATCTTTTGATGCTTCGCATTTTTCGAATAGAATATTGGATCCCTCGGTTGAAAAACTTGATTAGGTCCGTGATACACCAATGTAAGATTTGTGTGTTGGCGAGGAAACGTTCGTGCAGTCAACTTATGGCGGCTCTTCCTCCCGAAAGAACCACGGTAAATAGAGCTTTTACGACCACCGGAGTGGACTTTGCTGGCCCCTTCGAATTAAAATCGTTTACTGGTCGGGCGTGTAAAATAACCAAGGGATATGTGTGTGTTTTTTCGTTTGTTTCTCGACGAAAGCGATTCATCTGGAAGCAGTTTCCGACTTATCCCCTTCAGGTTTGTTTGTCTGCATTTCACCGTTTTGTTGCTCGTCGCGGGTGTCCGCATTCTATCTTTTCGGACAATGGGACTAATTTCGTAGGCGCCTCTAGAGAAATTGAAAGAAATGTTAAGGTCTATCTTCGGGAGTGCTGTGACACCGTGACTTCCAAATTTGCTCTTCAAGGACTTTCGTGGCAGTTTATTCCTGCCGGCGCTCCACGCATGGGTGGGATTTGGGAAGCTGGTGTCAAGAGCTGTAAGGCTCATTTCCGTAAATAAGCACAAGAGATGAGGTTCACCTTTGAAGAATTAGCCACAGTTTTAGCTAGGATTGAGGCATGTCTGAATTCTCGTCCTCTTTGCCCAATGCCGGATAGCCCTAGTGAAATTGCCGCTTTAACCCCGGGACATTTGCTTATTGGGGCTCCACTTCTAGCTCCCCGCGAACCCCTAATAACGGAAGAATCTTTGTCTATCGTGAATCGGTATAGGAAAATCGAAGCCCTCGCTCACCAGTTTTGCTTACGGTGGAAGGAGGAATATTTAAAGAATCTACACAAACGATATAAGTGGAAATTTCCGGAACGCGAGGTTCAGAAAGACGATATCGTTGTCGTTCGTCATGAGCAGCTCCCGCCAACCGCGTGGAAATTAGGGCGCGTCGTGTATTTATATCCTGGCACAGACGGTCATGTTCACGTCGCGGACGTTCGAACGGAAAACCGAGTTGTAAGACGGCCGGTAGCTAAATTGGTTGTCCTACCCAACCCAACTTCGGCTACCTTTTAACATAACCTTTTCTCGTAGCATTATGGACGCCGCAAAAATCTCGTTCTTTGACGATGATTTGGAGGATTATGATGAAATAATGGAGATGTCGCAGGAGGCTAGTCGTCCGGGTTCTAACACGTCAGTGGAGTTGCCGTCAATCGTTCCTGCGGTAACAGACAGCACGGGTGAGGCCGTCACAAAAAAGAAAGAGGACCTCAAGGCACCGATGGAGGCTACTGAGGAGAAGAGAGACACACCTTCACAGGAGGTTGCTGTGCCTTCGACTTCGCCATATTCGTGTCGTGTTTGCGGTGGTAGGCATCCGCTTCGGTTCTGCGAGCGATTTGCGACCATGTCCCATGAGGAGCGGCTTCGCGCGGTCATAAGGCATGCCTATTGTTCCCGCTGTTTGGCCAAGTCCCACCGCACCAAGGACTGCAAGAGCAAAGGCCAATGTAGAAGGTGCAAACAGGATCACGACGCTCTGCTTCATTCAGAGTCAACAACGCCCCCTCCGGGGAAAAACTCTACCGTCCGTCCGTCTCGTCGACCTCATCCTTATAGAAAGTCCTCGTCCCGTCCGTGTCCACGATCCGAAACTGGTCTGTCCGATACGAAGCGAAAATCGTCTGTTGGTTCGCTGGGTACCTTGCCCCTCATATATGTGGTCACTTTGGCCCCCAGCTTGGTGGTCCACGTCATCCATTCCTGTCCGAGCGGTAGTAAGCAGAGTCAGATATGTGCATCCTTGGCGAGGAGCCTAGGATTTCCGCTCTCATGCGTCGACGGTGTGCCGCTTTGCCGCGTAACGGTTGGGTCTGCCTACGACCGCGATCAACGCCTCTCCATGGTAGCCAGGGTCTCCGATCTTGAGCATGTCTACACCCCCTCGGAATCGGTGCCGGAGAGACTCAGAGAGTCCTACGACGGTCTTCCTCTCGCGGACCCCCAATTCTACCAAAGGGGTCGCGTTGCACTGGTTTTTGGGCCTAAGCTGTACGCCCGAATTATAACCTGTCGGGTACAAGCACATCCCGGGTTGCCAGTAGCCCAATACACCATGTTTGGCTGGGTGTTATCGGGGTTATGCAACCTCTAATTCGCAATCGCAATGGCCTAATTCGCGGGGTCCCTAATGGCCCATCGTATTAATAGGGTCCCTAATGGCCCATTCTTAAAAAAAATACTTTAAAAAAAATGATTTGAATAATAATAAAAATACAATGCTCACATACAAATTACACTACAAATTACTTGAATTTATTTACTTAAGTTACAACATCCCTTTGATATTGCAAGGTGGCCGGCAGTGTTTAAATACAAACATGAATTGTCCCTTTAATTTCTCTCGGTGTAAGCAATGTCCTAATTTTCGTACCAATATACTCGTTAAAATCTGTTGGCTCCCAATTACCCTATCCTTGTAATTATGATTGTCAGATTTTAACGAGTAACTAGTAGTTTTTGCGCCGACGCCGCCACCTTTCTCCATCTAAGCTTAATTCTTAATTTTTAATCGCTCACTTAACCTCGCTCGATTAAGGACATCTCGCTGTACCATTTTGTATTCAAGGTAAACTTCGTTACCACCATCAACCTATAAAACCGATTGGCACTTGGCCATTTTAAAAAACTTAAACCTTCTTGTGTTTTTATTTCCTTTTTCTTTATTTTCACGCATTCGGCGTAAACAGTAAGGTTCATCCCGTAATAGGTTCTGTCGGTTCAACTTATTCAGTTTCCTTCTTTGTGCCCCTGACAGTCTCTTTGAGTTAGCAACAATAGTTATATTGTTTTTATTTGATGATTCAGAGTCAGAGTCCCCACTGGCTTTTAAAGGCTGGGGTAGCTTAGAGCCCCAGCTGGGTTCTGCTTCATCTGTCTTATCATTTGTTTTGGATGTGTTCTTGTTTCATTTGCGACTACGGGATCCAAGGCACCAAAGCTCGTAGAAGTTGCATGCTCACGATTTTTCGATAACGACGACACATGACTCGTGAGTGAATCAACGCTTGTCGCCGGCACTGGGTTTTCCCTCCCCTGCGCCGTAATCTCCTTCGTCTTTTTTGGTTTAATCATAAATTGGTTGGGGGAGACCCCCCATAGCCAGTATTAGCCCGTAATAGGTACGTCGAAATTTCTGTCCAGAGACCGATGTATCCAATTCAACCTACGCTGTAAAGACAACAAACCACGTGGTTGCGTAGTAGGTAGGTGAATACGTATTGTGTAATAGGTTAAAAACTATCCGCTTTGCGATAACTCGTCCGTTCGCTACAACAGGCGGCGACTGAATATCTTAAGGCAAGACAAAGGGGTGTGATCTAGATACGGTAATATCTGAAGAGTTGAAAAAAACAAGGTCTAACCTCGTACCAAAGCCGTTATTAATATCCGAAATTTGTGTAAGTCTGATGATGTCCGATAATATATAAAAAAAATCTTCTAAAACGCCCCACATCGGAGGGAAAGAGAAAGCCACTATCTTGACAACGGGACCAGGAGACTTTAGGCAGATTAAAGTCACCAAAAATAATAACAACATCTTCGAAGCTACACGCTGAAAAAAAATCGCTTCTGTAGTATATTGTCCCAAACATATTCGGCTTGAATGATATATATGTTTAGGGTACACTCTAAACATATACTATTTGGTACACACAAAAATTATATATTTAGGAAGATGTTCTAAACAAATCTTTGTTTACATTCCAATATGTGTTTATTTTGGACTATTTTTTTCCGAAACAAATATTCATTTGCATTTAAGTGTTCAGAAAATACCTAAATTGTGTTAAATTTTTTAGTAATTCAAAGTTAATTTTTTAGAAATGTTTCATGTCATAAAAATAATAAACAATAATAATTTAAATCGTATAATCTTGGATCGGAATATATTATTTGGAGGATTGACAACTAATGATGGCTTGGAATACACAGAAATTTTAAATGATTAATTTAAAACAGAAGTTAATGCTGCATTTGGTTTGGGAGGTTCAATTCGAAACCAAAAAAATTAAAAACTGAAATTCGAAAAATTCAACAAATGTTTCGAAAATCTTTTTTAAATATATTCTCCAAATATATATATTTGGAGAAATTCTTAAACAATAATTTTATTTGTATTGAAAGAAATACATATATTATCTTTGTTGTTTAAACCAGTGTTCAGAAAAAAACAGTACGTTATAGGAACGGTTCCTTCAGAGAACACTAACGATATTTATTTTTTTACTGTTACGGTTCGCGAACGGTACCACTATGATAAAGTACCATTCTTAGAACACGACGAACGGTATCACTACCACGACGTAGTGATACTGTTCGGTTAAAAAATTCGCAAATATGTCTTATCCAAAGTACCTTTGTATGGGGGCAATATCAAAATATGGACCGATATACCTAATTTTCACTAGAAATGATTAAATGTTTCTATTGCATATAGTATTTGCATTTGCACATATATTTAAATTTCGGCATGATCGAATATCAAAGTATGTACCGTTGTACCCTATTTTCACTAGACATGATTAAATGCAATACGAAGCACACATATTTAAATTTCGGTATGATCGGATAAAAAATTTGTCCCCTATAACGTAAATATGTCTTGTCGAAAGGGAGTTTTGTATTGGGGCTGTATCAAAAATGAACCGATATGCATGGCTCTCTAGAGTGTATCTCTTGTTTTCTATTTTCTCTCTATCGAGTATTTTTACGTTTTTAAAGTCTGCCATATGACCACACTCTTTTACATGTTGTGCCAAAGCTGTGCTTTCCTTGGCTTTGTTTATGTCAGCTTCGTGCTCACTCAGTCTGACACACAACATTCATGGTCCCCACATATACTCTATTGCACTTATCCCCTTCTTTCCCTTTACAAGTGATTTCGTACACCACATTGTTTTCTTTTAGTTTGTCTGGTTTTGTTGTTGATCTGCTTGTGAATATTCTTTTTAGTGTTTCGTTTGACTTGTATGCTATTGATGTTTTGTTATCGTTTATTATGTTATTCGATATTCGGCTGTCAGTTAGCTTTGGGATGTATGGTACACTGTAAAAATTTGTTTTTTCCTTTTGTTTTTGAAATCAAGTAAACATTTCTTGAAAAGGAAAATTAAGCCTAATATGGCTTAAAGGAAGAAGAAAAAGCTTAAACCACTCTCATTTAAGTGGTTGATTTTGACTGACGCAACATCAAACACACACGCATATCAATCGACGAGATGTATATGTATAAACATTTGTGCTCAACCATATCCAATTCGTTTCTCCTTCAAGCAGTGTTTGCAAATAAATTACTTGGCGTGATTTTTTTATTCAAGTTTTTTGATGTTGTTAATAACACTATGCCACAAAATTTTTGTCCAAGGGAAGTCGATAACAGTTTCTGGTGCAACTAGGTGTCACAAACATGAAAAAATATAAAAAAAAAATGTTATGGTTAATTTTTTTTTTAAAAATTCCAGGTTTCATGGAAAGTAGTATATTCAGTATTTGGTATGTACTTTCCATTCAGTATTTTCAAGTATAAGCCTGATTGAGCCGTGTTATGCCTCAAATTAAAGGGAATTATGAGGGCTACATATGCTGCATATATCGTAGAATATAATAATAATATTATGAGCATAATTATGAGCCATTTTGTAAATGTTAGGGAAATTCAAAAAAATCTTGTTTCATATTTTTTCGTTTTTAAATGATGTTTTTGCGTATATTGAATTCGACATATCGATCATTCCATGTCAAACCGAAAACTTTTTTACATCACCATCTCCGATTTCGATGAAACTTTGTAGGATAACTCAACTCTATAAAATATTTGATTTGTAGAAGACGAAAAAAACCGAAATTTTTTTGCAAAAGATATGGCCAATTGAAAATAGGTAAAATCAGGAAAAACGTGCCGAGGTAGGAACATTGAAAGTGGTGTAGTGAGAAAACGCATGGCCAGAATTCAAAGAATGAAGGCTTATTTTAAAGGTAATTGCAATTACTATTCATCTGCGGCTTTGGCTACTGACCGCTACTGACCAAATTTGAACATTTAGTTTTATTTTTCTCCTTCTTTTGTGTTTTTCACCATGAAAACACCAACCTAAAAATTCAGAAAAAATATAGGCATATTCCTTGATCGATTCTAAACAAACCCTGAAAATTTCAGCGTGGAGAAATAACGGGTTATATTTTTAAAAAAACATTTACGAAATGTAGTCGCCCGAAAAAAGTATTTTTTGAACGAGTGTTCAAAAAATAACATACACACACGTCGTTCAAAAGTAGTGTTTTCGGTCGAACAGCTAGCTGTAAACCATCTATCAATAAATGTCAATGACAATATACGAAAAAGTTTGTGCCTTCGCTTCTTATTATAAATAACAGTTCAGATTTGTATATATTTTTTTAACAATTCTGTGATTTTCGCGATAACTCCCGATGTCGCTATGAGGCCGCGTAACGATACCTGCTGCAATCCATTTAAAATTGCAAAACATGGAAAGAAGCCTATAAAATGTTTACGTTGGATAAATACATCGAGCGGAAAAAAAAAGATTTTTTAATAGTTGCCGGTTAAGAATGAACAAAATGCCACTACATGATTGTGAAAGTGATTCAATGAGAAGTTTAACCCTAATCCCTGAAGCAAATAACGCGTACTCATCCGATAGCAGTATTTCATCAGAAGCATCATTAAAAATTTCCAAATTAAATGAATCATTGTTGCTGTTTGGGGATTCACCTATCCACAAAAGAAAAATTGTGCAAAAAAATATGTCGCTAACAAAAAACGAAAAATAAATAGTCTCATTATAAAGAAATTATTTGATTCATCTGAAAGTGTAAATGAGGGGGATGATATTATATCAAAATTAAAAGAAACATATAAAACAACATTTAATAGAGAGTTAAAAATTAAAATTTTGACATTATTCGCGGACTGGTCGTACAGTCAAATTCAAAGAAATTTCAGCGGTGCAACGAGGCACATGATTTCTGTGGCTAAGAATGTTGTGAAGGAAAAGGGTTTTCTTGCTTCTCCCAACCCAAAGCCGGGAAAACACCTTACAGATGAAATTGTAAACAAAGTAATTGAGTTTTATGGATCACAGGAAATAAGCAGAGTTATGCCCGGAAAAAAGACTGCGTTAAAATTGGAAATGAAACTGTTCAAAAAAGACTGGTACTGTGCAACTTAAAGGAAGTCCATGTGTTATTTAAAGAAAAACGCCCAGAGGCAAAAATACAATTCTCTAAGTTCGAAGAATTGCGACCGAAATACTGTATTCTACCGGGGGCAACTTGAACCCATTCCGTTTGTGTGTGCTCTATTCACCAAAACGTAAAACTAATGATTGACGGATCATCTCTTTCAAGACTAACATCTGATAACCTACAAATTGTAACTTATAATGACTGTCTCTCAAAAATAATTTGCAACCCCCCAACACATGATTGTTATCTTCGGCGATGTGAATTGTGTCCTGGTTGTGACAACTTAATTGAACAGCTAAAACAAATTTTTCATGAAAAAAATGATTGATTCAATTTCATATAAGCAATGGGTCACTACTGATCGATGTGCACTTGAAACTTTGCAATCAAGTACGGACGATTTTTTTGACAAATTCTCCGAAAAGCTGCGTCGTTTGCTGACACATTCCTATGTTGCGAAGGAACAACATATGTTTTTTAATAAGAAGAAAAAGGAATTGCATCCAGGCGAATGCGTAGTTATTTCTGATTTTTCGGAAAACTATGCTTTTGTTATACAAGATTCAATTCAAGGAGCTCATTGGAATAATTACCAAGTCACAATTCACCCAATGGCAATTTATTACCAAGAAAATGGAGAAGAAAAGTTTACTAACTACGTCGCAATATCTGAATGTTTGAAGCATGACACCGTAGCTGTTAATTTGTTTCAGAATGGCCTTATCTCATTTCTAAAGAACTCTTTGGGCAAAGTGGAAAAAATCTTTTATTTCTCTGATGGAGCAAGTGCGCAATACAAAAACAAAAAAAAATTTTCAAATCTTGTCTTTCATGAAAATGATTTTGGTGTTAAAGCGGAATGGCATTTTTTTGCAACATCCCACGGAAAGGGACCCTGCGACGGTCTAGGAGGAACAATTAAAAGATTAGCTGCCCGAGCAAGTTTAACAAATATAAATAGTCCTATTAATATATATATATATATATGTCCTTTATTTACAACTGAGTTAAATTACATAAAACAATTGTAAATGGTTCAAAGTGAACATAGGGCATCAAGTACGGAGTACGGAGTCCTATTAATACTCCTTACATTTTCTTTTCCTGGGTAAAACACAATGTGAAAAATGTAAATACTGAATTCTTTACTATAGAACAATATAATGACAATAATATTAAACTTCAAGAACGATTTAGTAAGGCTACGACTATCCGTGGTACATTAGGTTATCATTCATTCGTTCCAACAGAAAACAAACAAATAACTGTTCAAATTACATCACTCGGTACTGATGCGATCACTACAAATATTTGTGAACTATAATTACTTTCCTTACTGCTAAAGCTAGATTTTGTATAACAATTTTGTTACATGTATATTGAAATATTTATTATTTTTTTCCTGTTTTAGCTACAAATAAATACTGTTATTTTTTTATCTCCATTAATAAATATATCCCATAATTTTTGTTTACACTAGAGTTTTTACATTACGTTTTTGTTTCTTCAAGACACTAATAAAACTTCTAACTTTTAATTTGCGTCTTTAGCTAACTGTTCGACCGAAAACACTACTTTTGAACAACGTGTGTGTATGTTATTTTTTGAACACTCGTTCAAAAAATACTTTTTTCGGGCGACTACATTTAGTAAATGTTTTTTTAAAAATATAACCCGTTATTTCTCCACGCTGAAATTTTCAGGGTTTGTTTTGAATCGATCAAGGAATATGCCTATATTTTTTCTTGGTGTTTTCATGGTGAAAAACACAAAAGAAGGAGAAACATAAAACTAAATGTTCAAATTTGGTCAGTAGCCAAAGCCGCAGATGAATAGTAATTGCAATTACCTTTAAAATAAGCCTTCATTCTGTGAATTCTGGCCATGCGTTTTCTCACTACACCACTTTCAATGTTCCTACCTCGGCACGTTTTTCCTGATTTTACCTATTTTCAATTGGCCATATCTTTTGCAAAAAAATTTCGGTTTTTTTTTCGTCTTCTACAAATCAAATATTTTATAGAGTTGAGTTATCCTACAAAGTTTCATCGAAATCGGAGATGGTGATGTAAAAAAGTGTTCGGTTTGACATGGAATGATCGATATGTGAGAGAGACATATAAGAGACATTGCACTTGCATTTTATTTTATGAGGATTGATGTCAGACATTATAAAATTATAGAGAGAACGAGGTTTTATGGCCGTTCGTAACCCTCCATAAAACATGATATACAGTGTGCGAGCTATATTAAATCAGATCTGCCCAGATAGAGGGTCATTCAACAATATTTGTGGTTTTTATTTATGAGGTTTCCATTCAGTTACGACTTTTAGGGGCATGAACATCCCAGTTGTATATACAGATAGTAAAATTATATGTACGCAATACAAAGTAGTACGCGGCAGACTTGAAAATCTATGAAAAAAGTATGTACGCATTCAATGCGGATATATCAAGTATACAATATTCGGCGATCGATTTGTTTTGCGTTTTGTGCTATAGGAGCCAATCATTTGATCATCAGTATCTACGCTACCTAAAAGAGATAATGTATAAGAAATTATAGGCAAACAATAAAATCTAGAATACCTTTTGTTGAATTGTAATAAGAAACAATCTCTGGTTTTTTCTTCAATCCACTCTCATCAACTGCAGCTGTTTTGTGCATTGTACTAATCACTATCACTGCTTTGTTTTTGTGGCTGATGTACGATTTTTAGGTTTAGGTTAGGGTGGCAGCCGTATTTTTTGTACAAGCTCACATAAACCAGTTTAGGTTCCTAGTGTTACCACGGGCTGAAATGCCCCTCATCGAAGCCAACCTGTTTGATATACAAATTTATCGATAGTACTAATATCGTTACTGGAAAGATATGTTAGGCTGCCTAGAAAAGCCGACCCAAGTATGTCCAGTCCAGTCGTTTTAACCAAATTCAATAGGGATCGTCCTTGGGCCAAAAAAAAGATATGTGTAAAGTTTCGTCGAGATCGGACCATAATTGCGACCTGTACTTTGATTACAAGAATACATGCACAGACAGACGGACAGACGGACATAGCTAAATCAACTCAGAAAGTGATTCTAAGTCGATCGGTATAATAAACGATGGGTCTATTTCTTCTCCTTTTGGGTGTTACAAACAAATGCACAAAGTTATAATACCCTGTACCACAGTGTGGTGTAGGGTATTGTTCGCTTCACAAAAGGCGCGATTGGTACCACAATGTTACGTTTCCGCCTTATTCGTGGTTCATCGTATCATTGTGGTGGTTTCCAATCGATTTTGTACCATTTTTACCGTTTACGTCAGTTACGGGTTCTTACGGTCTCTTTGCGACCCCGTTGCGTTACGAAACGTCACTGGTACTAATCGCGTCTAAGCGAACATGTATACGTTTCCACCCAGTTGTCCGCGCCGATCGCCATGTAATTCCACCGTCCTTAAGTTCAAGGGACGTTTCACACGAGGCGATTTGCCGTCCAACTTGGTAGCAGTCACTATCAAACCCGCGTTTTCACTGATGGAGCTGTGTTAGGTGATAGAATCACATGTATTTTATCACATAGCGCAGCTCTAGGAAGTGATACGACGTTTTTGTGACGCTCTAAAAAGTTGTTCGTCAGATGTCATGTGAATGCCCCCTTTGTTTGGTGGCGTGTATGGGACGCTTTTTTCATTCGCCTCGTGTAAGGAGGTTTAAGCTGGTATGATGTCATCGGCGGTAAATTCGTACGGTGCGGCGGCCGCGGTGGAAAAAAGGTGATGTGTGACTCTGGTTTTTATAATTAATTTATTCGTTTTACTACAACCAACAGAGCCACACATCGATAACTAAAAATAAAGTTTGTGTTTTTTAACTGAAATTAACATAAAATAAAATTGTGAAACATAAAAGCAAAATAAACTAAAACAAAATTAAAGTGTTTTATTAAAAATAAAAGACAAAAAAACGAAAAATAAAACAAAACAAAAAGGCATAGCCGCCACCGCCGCACACACACACACGCGCGTGCAAAAGCCGGCAAACGCCAAACAAAAGGCCGGCAAGCCACAGGTGGCTCACCAGATCGGACGAGGAGCTCGTCCACCCAAAGGTTTCTGTGTTCCCACCGCCGAGGGAACGGACCCCACCGCCGAGGGGAGACGTCCAGCCAAGCCAGAGGCTGAAGGAGTTGCCCCACCGCCGAGGGGAGAGCAGTAGGCCGGAAGAGACGACCAAGGCGCAGACAGGAGGAGCACACAACATCCCGAGACCCAGCGGAACCCCACCGGGAGCCAGGTACGGCCCCAAACATTGGTCCTTCGCCCGTAAGACAGGAATAAAGGTGCGTAATACTTTTTTTTGTGTTTTTTCATAAAAAGTGTTTCGAATAAAGTTGCCTCGAGGTCGTTTTATAAAAGAAATAGTGTGTTTAAGACAGTGTTTTTTTGAGGTTAGCTTCGAAATTTGCAAGTCACACATACATAGACATTCGTCTATGTATTGTAAGGACGCCACAAAAGTATATAGAGGCCATCTTTAAAAAGTTTGCACATAAGAAGTGGCGGACATATTGGTGTAGAATTTGCTGTCCCTTTTCTACACTATTGTTAAACATTCATTTGAATTTTGTTTGTGGTTTTTTGTGAAATTTGTTGCTTTTCGTGATTTCCATTGGAATTTGTGGCTCTTTCTATCAGAAAAACAATTCTTATTGGAAATTTTAGAAATTTTTGGCAGTTTTACAACGTTCCGGATTTTGCTATCGCACAGTGGGACAAAGAGGAAAATTTTCGGATTAATAAATCGAATTAAATTTTTTTATATTGTGGTTTTTTGCAAGATTTTAAACTTTTTTGGCAAAAGTTGCTCGATTCCGTTTGTGAGTTGGCTGATCCAATATCTTTCTGGAATTTTAAAAATTAAATTTAAACGGAATTGTCTGTCCCTTTTCCGGAGTAAATTTAAGTAGAGTTTGCTGAAATTTCTTGCGGATTTTTTGTGAGTTTGTACAATTTTGGAAAATTGACTCACACTACAATAAAATTTAGTTTGAAGACTCTGGTTTTTTACATTTCGATTACAAATAAAGTATTTTCATCTGGAAAATCCGATTTTTTTGGAAATATTTGTTGTTGTTGGTTTTAAGTGGCTTTACGATTGGTATATTGTTAAGAAACGAATCATTACTTGATATAGAGTGGTTTGAGAGTGAAAAGGCTGACCCTTTCTCAAATTCATAACTCACGGCTGAAGTAAAATAATTTTTTGAACATTTTATTTTACATTTTCTAAAAATTGGTACACTGAGAGAAATTAGTGGCTCATTTGGCCAGTGATACCGAGAAGCTGGTAACTTTTTTCGAGTTTGGAAATATTTTTCGAATAATTTCTGTTAAAATTAATTCTTTAATATGTCGATTGGGGATAAGTTTAATGAAGTCGTAGATGAAGTGGCCCGATTCGAAAATCGGTTGAAAGAAGAAGACTTTTCGTCCTATTCTAAGGAAGCGATAGAATGCGAGAGGAACGAATTGGAAATGCTTTGGGTAAAATACAAGACGATTTATGAGGAATACTGTACAGAGGCGACTGAAAAGAAGAAAATTCATGCGAAGCATAATCAGGTTCACAAAATATATATCAAATGTGTTAACCTGATAGCGAAGTCAAAGCAGGTTTTATCCGACAGTGGCCCTAGGGAAAAAGTAGGTCCAAAGCAAGATTTTTCTGTGCATGTTCCTCCATGTGATACTGGCATATTCAAAGGAGACTATAGTTCGTGGCCCACATTTAGGGACATGTTTACTGCGATTTTCATATACAATTCCAGACTTAGTGCGGTTGAGAAGTTGTTCTACCTTTTTCAGAAGACTGATGGTGAGGCCAGGGAGATTAATAGAAACGTAGCTCTGACGGCTGAGAATTTTGATAAAGCGTGGTCAAACTTGAAGAATCAATATGAGAACAAACGGGTTTTAGTGAACACACAATTGAGGTTGTTGTTCAATATGGCGCCATGTCAGAAGGATTCTTTTCAAGAGATTAAAAGGCTTCAGAGAGAAATCAACAATATTATGTCAGTGCTAAAGTTGTTCAAAGTGGATATTAGTTCATGGGATCCGATATTCGTGTTTCTTTGTTCAGCTAGGTTGTCCGAACAGACATTGGGTCTGTGGGAACAGTCGATCAAGAATAAAACTGAGATTCCTAAGTGGAGTGATCTTGATTCCTTTTTGACTGATAGGTTTCATGCGTTAGAGAGTGTTTCGGATATTTTAAACACGACTAACCAGTGGCCCAGTAGTTCAGACAGATTAGTAAGGAAGACACATCAGACTAGCACAAAAGTAAAGAAGTCTAAGGCACATCATACAACATCCGACGTGGCTCGTTGTAACTTATGTAAGGATTCTCACCCCATCAGTACTTGCCATAAATTTCTAAATATGGATCAGAAGAATAGAGCTTCAACACTTCGAAAATTTAAATATTGTTTCAACTGTCTGAAGTTAGGACACATGTATAATAGTTGTCCAAGTCAAAATGGTTGCTCGAAGTGTCAAGGTAAGCATCATAATTTGCTACATAGGGATTTCAATAGGACTCAGGCGCAAACAGGAACAGTGGTTCAAGGCAATTTGTTGTCCAATTTTCCGAGCACTTCAAGAAGTCAAAATATACAGTCCACTAATTCGAATTCGAATAATACCTTGCAAACACTGCACACTTCTGTCTCTAAAAAAGTGATGCTTGTTAATATAGATCATTTAGGGTCAATATATAGAGTACGTGCTTTGATAGACCCTTGTTCGGATGAAAGTTTCATCTCAGGGAAAATTCAAAAGTTGCTCAAGTTGCCCACAGTTGCTGTATCTGCGGAAGTGACGGGTTTGGGAGGTGAATTGGTTAGCAAATCTGATAATATGGCCAAGTTTGTGATCAGTTCGATAATAAATCCCAACATTTCGATAAAAATTGAGGCGTTAGTAGTATCAAATGTCACTGGCAATATTCCAACGCAGTCGTTTTGTGTTTCTGGAGATATACAGTTGCCCAACCTGGATTATGCGGATCCAGAGTTTTATAAGAGTAGTGCGATAGACATGCTTCTTGGGGGTGACTTATATCCGACCATTTTACGAGGTGGTGTACAACATGGTATCTTTGGATCGCTGGTGGCACAAGAGACTATTTTTGGTTGGATAGTTACTAGTCCAGCTACAGATAAGGTTCAATCTCCTGTAGCCCGAGTCTCTCATTTCACGTCAGTATCTATAGATGACCAGTTAACAAAATTTTGGGAATTAGAAGAGGTTTCCAGGAAGAGAATACTTTCAGAAGAGGACAAAAAGTGTGAAGAAATTTATGGTTCAACAACTTTGCGTCGCTCTGATGGCAGATATGTAGTAGATCTGCCTTTTAAGTCTGATTTCTCGAAAATAGGTCCAAATAGGTATACTGCTATGAGTCAATTTTTGAGAAATGAGAAGTCTTTATTGAGGAAACCGGAATTGAAAGTTCAGTATGACGAGGTCATAAAAGAATATGAGCTTTTAGGTCACATGCAGAAAGTTGAGAAGCTGGAAAAAGGTCCTTGTTACTATATGCCACATCACGGCGTGTTCAAGGAAGAAAGTACAACAACATCACGGCCACATCACGGCGTGTTCAAGGAAGAAAGTACAACAACGAAATTAAGAGTTGTCTTCAATGCTTCAAGTTCGTCGTCCAGCAGTATAAGTCTCAACGATTTGTTATATATAGGACCTATTTTACAAGCAGATTTAGCGGCCCTTGTTTTAAAGTGGCGCTTCTTCAAGTTTGTTTTTAATGCAGACATTGCCAAAATGTATAGGCAGGTTTTGGTGAATCCTAATCATACCCGCTTTCAGAGGATTGTTTATAGGAGTTCTGTAACCGATGAAATTGAGGACTATGAGTTAAAAACTGTGACTTTTGGTGTCTGTTGTGCTCCCTGTTTGGCCCTTAGAACTCTACATAAATTAGCCGACGACGAGGAACTTAATTTTCCTATAGGAGCTGATCTCCTTCGTGGCTCGATGTACGTAGATGACGCTTTAGTGGGGACTCATAGTATTTCTGATGCTTTAGTGGCTCGAGATCAATTGGTCGGTATTTTGAAGACGGCAGGGTTCGAGTTGCGAAAGTGGACTTCAAATAGGAGCGAAATACTGCTAGGGTTGCCCACAGAACATCTGTTAAGTTCTACTTTTCTGTGTCTGGATGATAAAAGTACTGCGAAGACATTAGGGGTACGTTGGAATGCTGCAGAGGATTTTTTTCTACTTTGTTACTGAGAGAATGGAGGAAAGAAAAACGTATACAAAGAGGCAGGTTCTTTCATTGATAGCGCGTCTGTTTGATCCAGCCGGCTGGCTGGCACCAGTCATTATAACAGCGAAAATCATAATGCAGGAGATGTGGCTCGATAAGATTGAGTGGGATGATGAAATTAGGCCCATCGCTCTTCAAAAGTGGAAGAATTTCGTCTCGAAATATAATGATATAGACAATATCACGATACCAAGGTGGATTCAATATTCTCCAAGTTGTGATATTGAGTACCATGGTTTCTGTGACTCCTCTGAGGCTGCGTATGCTGCGACGTTGTATGTAAGGGTTCAGATAGACTGTCAGGTTTTGACTAACTTGTTGGTGGCCAAGACAAAAGTGGCTCCAATCAAGAAACCATCTCTTCCTCGTCTAGAATTGTGTGGTGCGGTACTTCTAGCAGAATTGGTAGCTTCGATGACTTCTCAATTTGACGCCAAAAATGTTCCATTGTATTTGTGGTCCGATTCCACAATTGTTTTGGCGTGGCTCAAAAAACCTCCGTGTACGAGGAAGACTTTTGTTGCCAATAGAATCGCTTCTATACTTGAAACGGTTGGAAATAAGTCTTGGTATCACGTTGCTTCTAGTTTTAACCCTGCTGATCTAGCAACCCGGGGGCTGATCCCTTCGGATTTGAAAGGTAATAGTTTGTGGTGGCACGGCCCAGAATGGCTTGGACTAGGAAAGTCTTCGTGGCCCGTATCAACTAGAGAATTTGAGACGTCAGAAGAGTCCAGAGGACCACAAGTGTTTGTTGCTAGAGCAGGGTTAGATGGCGACATTTTAGACCGTTTTTCATCGCTGTCGAGAGTTATTCATGTGCTTGCCTATGTTTTCAGATTTTTTTCGCAATGCTAGACTTAAAAAGGGTATTGTTGTCGCTCATGATTCGGTCCGTATTTCTGCTGAGGAGTTGACTTTTGTTCGGAATCGTCTTTTCTGGTTGGCTCAAGTTCGACATTTTCCTGAAGATCATTCATGTCTCAGTAGAAACCAGAAAATCAGCTCTTCAAGCCCCTTATTGACGCTTACTCCGTTTATGGACAAACATGGCGTTATACGAGCTAATGGTCGTCTAGGTTCGACCAACTGTTTGTCCTATAATGAACGTCACCCGATAATACTCCCATACGAAAGTAGATTATCACGCTTATACGTGGACTTTGTTCATCGATTAACTCTTCATGGTGGCCCCCGACTTGTCCTAAATACGATCCGTTTAGAATGTTGGATTTTAAAGGTCAAAAACTTGGTAAAACATCACATTCGAAACTGCAAGGAATGTGTCATCTACAAGAAAAGGTGTCAAAATCAGATAATGTCAGTACTTCCGGAAGAAAGAGTTAGTTTCAGTCGCCCTTTCACTAGTACAGGAGTCGATTTTGCTGGCCCATTCGACATTAGAAGTTTCACAGGACGTTTTAGTAGAATCACGAAAGGCTACGTGTGTCTCTTCGTCTGTTTTTCGACCAAGGCCATCCATTTAGAAGCTGTGAGCGACCTTTCCACTCCCGCATTCTTGGGCGCCTTTGCGAGATTTGTGGCTCGTCGCGGCTGTCCAAGTAAAATGTATTCGGACAACGGTAGAAACTTTGTTGGTGCTGCTCGCCAAATCGATGTCAACTTCAAGGCTCGTGTCAAAGAATTGAGAGACGAAGTGGTCTCAAAATATGGGCAACAACAACTTTCGTGGCACTTTATTCCAGCTGGCGCACCTCACATGGGAGGTCTGTGGGAGGCCGGAGTAAAAAGCTTCAAGATTCATCTCAAAAAAGTTAGTGGTCAGCTCAAATTCACGTTCGAGGAGTTTTCGACTCTCTTGTCTAGCATAGAAGCGTGTCTCAACTCTCGTCCTCTCGGTTCTCTGTCTAACGATATCGATGATCTGTCAGCTCTTACCCCTGGTCATTTCCTGATCGGCGCTCCGATTCTATCCCCCGCAGAACCTGAGGAAGTGTCTCCAATTGATTATGTAATAAATAGGTGGCGAAAAGTTAAAGCGACCCAGGCTGAGTTGTGTCGTAGATGGAAAAAAGAGTATCTCGTTGAGCTGAACAAAAGGAACAAGTGGAAAGTCCCTCAGGTCGATATTCAGGTCGACGACCTTGTTGTTATACGGCACGAGCAAGTCTGTCCAACCGAATGGCGTCTTGGTCGCGTCACAAAAGTATTTTGTGGCCCTGACAACCGAGTTCGAGTAGCTGAGCTCAAGACTCAAAACGGTTTAATTACTAGGCCCATTCATAAAATGGTTCTACTACCACGTGGTTCATAAATAGGGTTGTTTTTCTACTGTTGCTTCCGTTCCCCATGTCCTTGTCTACCTGAGAACGTTTAATAATATTCTGTCTTTGCAGAGAACAAAACCATGGCGTCGTGCTTTTTCAACGAGCGGTTCCCGTGTCCCATGTGCCGTCGTCTCCATGCCATTCGAGACTGCACCCGTTTTTTGGTGCTTGAACCTTCCAGCCGCCGCGACAAAGCAGTGGAGCTCAAGCTGTGTACAAGCTGCCTTGCCCAAACCCACGAGAGACGCGACTGTCCTAATGAGTCCAGCTGTCGTTTGTGTAGAAGCCAGCACAACACGCTTCTACACCCCAGAGGACCGAACACGGCTTGGCTCTCAACGACGGCAATGGCACGCTTGTACCCCGACAACTCTGGCTGGAGTAAACTAATACGGTTGAAGATTGACCCAAATGTGGCGCGGTCGTCCATCACCCTCGACGCAGCGGAAGAGTACCACTGTCGTATAAACAAAGGCTACACTGTGGTAACCCTCAAACATCGCCTTTTCGAAAGGGACCCGGTCGACATTAAATGTGCTGTGGTTGACACACGTTTTGGTCCCACTCCTCGGCACCGTGTAGACACGATGTGGACGCTCCGCCACCCTGTGGTGGGAAACGCCCACTTAGCTGACCAGAACTGGTTCATCCCATACCCCTACAAACTTCTTTTGGGGGCAGACGCTCTTGGAGCTGTGTTGAAGGGAGCAGCCATTACTCCTCCAGGTCAGTGCGCCATCCAATTTTCCATTTTTGGACCAGTTTTCTTTGGCGAAGGACACCGGGAGCTAGAACCACCAACGGATGAAGAGTTGGCTCAGCTCGAGGAGCAGCAGTAAACCCTATGATGACATCACGTGGCTCAGAAGACTTTGTCGTCCTTATTTTTGAACTATTTTGTTAAGTATCTTACTGAAAAGACTGAATTACCCTTATATTTTTTTGTTGTAAAACACTTTCATCTCCTGGGACCGCATTAAGTACCTTCTTTTCCTCTAAGGATCTTACTTGTATCAACAAGTAATCTTTTTTACCTCAATATGAATTTGAAATCCTGAAATACAAAGTAGCTTAAGTTTCCTTTTAATCGCGGCTCCCAGGGATGAAAGTGTCGCTATATTACTTATCTCATTCATCTCATTGAATTAAAAAACTAGACTTAAGTCATTTTAGTCATTAGACGTTAAACTAGTGTATTAATTCGATAGTTTTATTGTAGGCGCCCAGGTCAAGTGCATATTGGAGGGTATTATTGAATTTTCCTTGCTGGGTTATGACCCATTTGCGACCCCTCCAGCATGAACTTGCCTAAGGGAGGGTTTACTCCTTGCCAGTTCTCTTGGGAAATCGAAAAAGAACATGTCTGTCATTCCCGTCTGGTTTGATGGTGTTTTTTCTATGTTCATTTGAATTAACTCACGAGAGAAATCTGAAGAGTAAGCACTCCCTGATTGTTTTGCACATTGGTGCAAGGCGGGCGGAATGTTCGCTTCACAAAAGGCGCGATTGGTACCACAATGTTACGTTTCCGCCTTATTCGTGGTTCATCGTATCATTGTGGTGGTTTCCAATCGATTTTGTACCATTTTTACCGTTTACGTCAGTTACGGGTTCCTACGGTCTCTTTGCGACCCCGTTGCGTTACGAAACGTCACTGGTACTAATCGCGTCTAAGCGAACATGTATACGTTTCCACCCAGTTGTCCGCGCCGATCGCCATGTAATTCCACCGTCCTTAAGTTCAAGGGACGTTTCACACGAGGCGATTTGCCGTCCAACTTGGTAGCAGTCACTATCAAACCCGCGTTTTCACTGATGGAGCTGTGTTAGGTGATAGAATCACATGTATTTTATCACATAGCGCAGCTCTAGGAAGTGATACGACGTTTTTGTGACGCTCTAAAAAGTTGTTCGTCAGATGTCATGTGAATGCCCCCTTTGTTTGGTGGCGTGTATGGGACGCTTTTTTCATTCGCCTCGTGTAAGGAGGTTTAAGCTGGTATGATGTCATCGGCGGTAAATTCGTACGGTGCGGCGGCCGCGGTGGAAAAAAGGTGATGTGTGACTCTGGTTTTTATAATTAATTTATTCGTTTTACTACAACCAACAGAGCCACACATCGATAACTAAAAATAAAGTTTGTGTTTTTTAACTGAAATTAACATAAAATAAAATTGTGAAACATAAAAGCAAAATAAACTAAAACAAAATTAAAGTGTTTTATTAAAAATAAAAGACAAAAAAACGAAAAATAAAACAAAACGAAAAGGCATAGCCGCCACCGCCGCACACACACACACGCGCGTGCAAAAGCCGGCAAACGCCAAACAAAAGGCCGGCAAGCCACAGGTGGCTCACCAGATCGGACGAGGAGCTCGTCCACCCAAAGGTTTCTGTGTTCCCACCGCCGAGGGAACGGACCCCACCGCCGAGGGGACACGTCCAGCCAAGCCAGAGGCTGAAGGAGTTGCCCCACCGCCGAGGGGAGAGCAGTAGGCCGGAAGAGACGATCAAGGCGCAGACAGGAGGAGCACCCAACATCCCGAGACCCAGCGGAACCCCACCGGGAGCCAGGTACGGCCCCAAACAGGTATAAAATCTAAGGAAAAACACAAAATTAAATTCAGCAAATTACTAAAAAAGCAAAGAGATGAATTAGATATTAAGTTCAACGAATAGTGGTTCGTCAACAAGACAAGCACTGAATTTCCTGATGACGTGAAGTGGCTCTTGTCTCTAGGACAAAAAAAAAGAATACCAACATCAAGAGATAAATTTCCCCTCTTTAAATATATTGCGGATGGAGAAGATTTAATACAAACCAATAAGAGCAAAGAAGACCAAGAAAGAGCAAGGACAATGTTCGCAACCACAGTAGACAACCACATCAACAAAATGAGAGAAAGTGGACGTGATAAATTTGTAAGAAGAACAATGGAACGGGCAAAAACCTTTTTGAACAAAAATAAAAATATCCTAATACTAAATGCGGATAAAGGAAACTTTACAGTGGCAATGGAAAAACAGGATTATAAAGAAAGGATGCAGAACATGGTTGGAGATATGATGACATACCAAAGAATAAATAAAGATCCGACACAAAGTTTAGAGAGAAAAAACAATGAGTTGGTTGAAGATCTTTTCAGGAACAACGTGATTTCGATAACAGAGAAGAAAAAACTAAAAACAGACACGGCTACAGCCCCAAGATTATACGGTCTACCCAAAATACATAAGGAGGGATATCCTTTAAGACCAATTTGTTCGTCCATTAACGCTCCGTCTATGAATATGTGTAAATATTTGGTGAATATTTTAAAAAAAACTTACGCAAAACTCAAAATATAACGTTAGGGACTCGGTGCAATTCAGAGATAAGGTAAAAGACTTGACTATCACTCACGATGAAAAACTAGAAAAAAATGGCAGGAAATAGAGAAATTTACAGATATGACGAGGAGCTTATTCCTAAAGATTCTCAAGTTCTGCATTATGGAAAATCGATATTTTAAATATGAAGACAAAATTTATAAACAGAAACAAGGCCTACAAATGGGTTCACCTTCTTCTCCGGTTGTAGCTGACATAGTGATGGAGAAACTACTTGACACCTGTATGGAAAACTTGACAACAAAACCTAGGATATTAACAAAATACGTTGACGATATATTTACTATAATTCCGGAAAGTGCAATAGAAGAAACACTGACAACCCTAAACAGCTTCCAAAGTAACAAAAAATTCACGATCGAAAAAGAAGAAAACTGCAAAATACCTTATCTCGACACTCTTCTATTTAGAAATAATGACAAGATTTCAATAGACTGGTACCAAAAAACAACAGCCTCAGGTAGAATAATGAATTGTTATTCTAAACACCGAAAAAGAATTATAATTAATACTGCAAAATATTTAATAAACCGCGTACTTTCTATTAGCGATGAAGAATTTCACAAAAGGAACAAAATAAAAATAAAAAACATTTTACACGACAAGAAGTTCCCAAAAAACTTAACTAACAACTTAATATCTAACTACACACCCAAACATAGAGACGAAATTAATAATAAGGATCCAAAATTTTCAAATCGCTGATATACGTAGAAGATATATCGGAAAGGATTATGAATTCGCATATATTTGAAAGAAAGTCATATGATATAGCCCATAAAACAAATAACACAATAAACAATTATTCAGTAACACTAAGAGCAAAATACCCATTATGGAGACTCCAAATGTTGTATAGTAAATACCATGTGGAGGTAACAATACAGAAAAATGTGAAAAAGTTTATGTTGGCACAACCAAAAACAAACTAAAAACAAGAATATCAGGACACAAATCAGATTTAAAAAATCGTAACATTCACAACACACAACAAAAATCAGCATTATCAACACATTGCGCCAGTACCAGCCACCAACCAAACTTCGACAATGTTAGAGTACTGCAAAGAGAGAATAACTACAACAAACGTTTCACTCTAGAGATGTTGCACATTAATAACGTACCAACAAAAAAGAGAGTCAACTACAAAACAGATACAGAGAACATCGCCCACATATCCAAACATCTAATAAGAAGAACAAGACAACGAGTGGCCATCGATCATCGTGCAATATTAGTATAATAACCAGTACAATATTTACATCTGACGAAAGTAGTAACACTACAGTAGTTTTTAAGTATTGTTTGTTGTCGTATTTTACATTTACACGTAAGTTGGTCGATAAATACCTTTCTGTATTTCCTGTTCTCCTGTTGCGATCGAAATTGTGATCGTAGTTATTTTGGTCTATTTATTATTATTGATTAATTAATTTATATATAATTGTTTAATTATTATTGTAGAACATTCATCCCTGATGACGGAATTCAATGCTAATTCCGAAATATTGGAAAATAAATAAATATTAAATATTGAAAAACCAGACCTCGAGCTTGAAATAATTAAAGGAAAAATTAATAACGAAAAAGGTCGAATAAAACAAAAAACATTAATATAATATAATATTTTAATTTATCCATATGGTTAGAATGGATAGTGAGGAATTCTGTTGTGACCAATCAATCGCCAATGCCCTTGCAAAATCAATCTATTCTCATCAACAGAGACAACTAGACGTCTCCTACCCTTACAATATTCCTTCATTGAATCCTCATCTCCACCGCTTCTGCAGAAGTCATTAGAGTCAATACCCAATCTTTTGGCGTGTTCGCCGATCAAGCAGTGTCCCGACAGAGCTGATACTAACGTAGACTATCTTTGCCTCTCTAGTGCGAGGAGATATTTTGATATTCTCAGGTCATACCTTGGCCAGATTTGTCTAGCTACCCTGCTGGTGCCGATTTCTGTCCATCTTTCGTTGGACTGGCTGATGGCATAAGTCAAAGCTTGCACGTGGATAGTGGCGCAACAATACATGCAAATTCTTCGAGAATTTGTAATGTCGTCCCTTTCCTAGCAGGCACCCATATGAGGTGTATATTAAACTGCTCAGCCATCTCGTTAAGAGATCTGCGGCAGTCGAGGGCTGTTTGTGAATTTAGGAATGTTGCCTCCAGAGAATTGATGGCAGCCTGGCTGTCCGAGTAAATGACAACGCCAGTGTTGGTTATTATTTTGCGATTCAGCCACTTCCCATACTGCCATTATTTCGGCTTGATAGACACTGCAGGTATCTGGTAGTCTGTGAGCTATATCCAAACTAGGCTCTGCACAATGTACTCCGAAGCCAACCTTTTCATCAAGCTTCGAACCATCCGTGTAAAAGTGGAGATGGTTTCTTACCACGTATTCTTCCAACCCATTCATCTCTGGCGGGAATCATAGTGATGTAATTTCTCTCGAAGGTGTACACAGTTCGTATATAGTCCACTCGGTCGGTTACCATAGCACTACACTTTGATATCCTCATGTGACCGTAGTTTTTGTACCTCCACATTGATAGGCAGTTTAATCTTATTGCCGCTTTGGTTGCAACTTCTCTCGCCACAATATTAATCGGCAGTATATGGAGCAGGGCTTGTAGAGACTCGGTCGCTGTAGTCCTTAAGGCTCCCCTTATGCTCAGGCAGGCTGTTCTCTGAACCTTTGTTAGTAGGTTGGTGATGGTTAGTTTGTCAGTTGCCGTCCGCCATACCACAATGCCGTATAGCAGTATAGGATGAACCACTGTTATAAAGGGTCCGCTATCTAACTTTTTTTGTCAACTAGTGCTTATTTCGTGAATGGTAACACTTAGCTCATGTCTGATTTGACAGATAATTAGTTTTATCCTTCCGCTGAACGAATATGGTTGTGTATACGCCTGAACAAGTGGGCCTGCGATCGACTTACAGAAAATGCCGATTTTGCAAAAAAAAAATCAACTTTTCAGATGAAGCTCATTTGGGTCAACATGTGGGACTTTATTCATCCTAGTAAAGAGAACCAATTCTGTCGTGTTTGGGTTTACGCCCAAACCACTGCTTCTGGCCCATCTAGCCAATTTGTTCAGAGCCACCTGTAGAATGTCTCGGAGGACGTTTTCGAATTTGCCACTCACTGCGATTGCCACGACCTTGCAGCCACAACGTTCTAGATCTAGCAGGATTTCATTCACCGCTAGTTTCCAAATTAGTGAAGACAGTACTCCTCCTTGTGGGGTCCCTCTGTTTACAAACCTTGTTAGAGTTGTGGACCCAAGACATGCTGTTATGCGTCTTCTGTTGAGCAGACATTGAATTAGCTATTAACTAGCTCGCAGTCCACTCGCACTCTTGTTGGCCCTGCTGATCCTCTGGTTCTGTTAGAGAGTTCCCCGGGAAATGTGTGTCGAGCATTACATTGAGCGACTGCTCGCTGTGTTGTTTCCAATTATTTGCCTCAACCTGCATGTAACGCACTGTACAGGGTGACGCTGATAGTATTTTCCTCAGCCTTGCGGCGTTTCACAGTGAGTTAAAATGGACATAATTCTGCCATTTCAAAACCACTTATCGTATGGCGATGACATTTTAGGTGTGTATACAAGAGGCGTTAGAGAGTTTAAGTTCGGAACTTGGGCCCCCTATCTCATACAGGGGCGGAGCTACAGGGCCCTTCTAACTTTTGAATGGAGTGTCCGATTTGATGACGTTTTTCTGTGGATACTCCTAGACCAGACCTACGATAAACATTTTTTATCTTGAACATATCTTGAATAGTTTCCGAGATATGTGGATTTTAAATTTAAATTTTTTTCCGCCGACTTTGCCTTGGAGTTTAGCCAATATCTCAGTCAAAAGTTTACCGATTTTGTATGTCATATAAAGTAAAATTTTTGAAAAAATGTAAATGGAATACAACTTTTTTGGATCACGTGGGATCACTACCATATAACATAGAGAAGAGAGGTGACTTAGGAATGAAACCAACGGTACCTAGTTTATCTGCGACTTTTTGCGATTATGGCAGATTTTTGTACTTTAAATATGTGCTTTTTTTTCTTTAAATATAGAAAATATGTGTGGGAGCTATATCAATCTATGAACCGATTTTCCCGAAACATATGGATCGATCTTCTTGGTTAAAAAAAATAACATTTGCGAAATTTCGGCAAAATCGGATAATAATTACGAACGGTACTGAGCGGACGAGGATAAATGGATTAATACGCGGCTGCAAGTTTTATCAAGTACGATTAAAAATTGAGATCTTATTAATATTAAAAGGATTATAGTAATTTTTATACTTCACTTTTTCTACAAAACCTATAAAAATATAGCTACAATAAAATATATACGATTCCTCAGTTTGTGTGTATTAGGGTGGACCGATTATTTTTTGTTTTTAATTTAACTTTTCTTTTATTATCAGTCTACAACCCATTGTTTAAAGTGCATTATAGTAAAATTTCAGCTTTCAAAAATATTGCAGCCCACAATTTTATCCTATTTAAGTTGTCTTAGTTTCAATTTTAAAAGCATGGCAGGTTTTGTAGACTTTTATCGCAATGTTGACAAAAATATTTTTGAACTTCAATGGTCTGCATATTTAAAACGCAGCAACACACAATCAGGCACCTGAAACAGATTTTTAACTTAATGTTGTCAGCTTTAATTTAAAATCAAGATCACGGCAGTTGGCACGATATTCGGGGTTTTACACTAATTTTCACAAAGTCGCTTTTGAAGCCCCACTGTGTAAGAGTAAGAAAAATCTGGCTACAACAAATTATTCTCCAAAGAATTCTCTTGAAGATGGCCCAAACCGTATGACTCTATCTTTAACGGTACAGTCGTGAGATAAAAAATACAGCTATGCGCGCGTATTTACCCATTTTTTCCCATTGTGCGCCGCCACCTTTCTCCATTTTAGCTTAATTCAAAATTTTTAATCGCTCTCTTAACCTCGCTCGATTAAGTACATCTCGCTGTACCATTTTGTATTCAAGGTAAACTTCGTTACCACCATCAACCTATAAAACCTCAATAAAACCGATTGACACTTGGCCATTTTATTATATAAAAAAAACTTAAACCTTCTTGTGTTTTTATTTCCTTTATTTTCACGCATTCGGCGTAAACATTGGTCACTTCAGCCGGGATACTTGAGCCTAACCTCGGAGAAATTTCGTTGGCCTGACTAATCGGTTTCCTCTTCATCCTACAGCACATAACCATCATCCTCAACATCCTACTCATCAATAAATTTCTTTACCAATAAGATTCCAGGTCAGTAGTAGTATAGTGTAATTTTGTGAGTGCGGGATTTGTTTTTTCTAAACAAAAAATAATAAAAATAATTGTGTTCGGTTCGCGCTATTCGGTCGTCTTACGACATAAACCCCTCCCGTGTAGCCGTCTTGTGCCTATCATTCGTGTACATCTGCATACATCCGTCCGTCCGCCTGTCGTATGCAGCAACGTCAATTTTTGAAAAAAAAAATATTTATTTTTAAGTGAAGTGTTTTTGCGCAAAGTGTTGCTGGAAATTGTTTGTGTTTTGGTCAGTGTGGTGTGATTCCTCTCGAAATTGAACTCATTTTCACTCACATTTGTTTCAATTTCCCACTGTTTTATTTACACTGATTTGTTTATTTTTCCAAAAGGAAAACACACACACTAACACACCACAAAGTACATACAATTCCAAGTAATAAATTTTGTTGGAAACAATTAATTCTGTGAATTTTAAACATAGTTTTTTAATTCGCGTGCACCCAAAGCAAAGTCAATACGACTTTTTTAAATAAAAGTGCGATTTTTTTCGTCTTCGATTCGAATAATATAGTTTTTCAACGGGTTTTCGGCACTTAAACGACGTGCACCCGCTGACTGATCAATTATTTGGCTCGATTTTGAAATATTTCTTTTGTTTTGAAATTTTCGGCTACATTTGTGAATAATTCGACACAAAATTACTACAATTGGTAGTTTGCGTTCCGTATTCGGCCTGTAAATTTGGTTATTTTCGAGAGAAAATAGTTAAAGATATTATTTTCAATTTCGGTGTAACGATAGAATTTTTTCGACAAAATTGTTTACCTGTCATACTTTTTTATTTATATATATTTGTTTTTGATATATTTTTGATACATTTTGAGAATTCTTCGTCGATTTACACATTTCCTCGACGTTTATCGTACGATTACCGAGTTAAACATTTTTTGGGCGTATTATCGCGAGATATTTGAACACTTTCAATAACTATACGCGATTTTTTCGATTTTTGATCGGCTTTTAGGAAAGGAAAATTGTATCCGTGCTGGCTCGGGACTTTTTTTTGCAAATTGAGGTTTACCCTATCCGTCTTGTTTGACCATTCTTGTTGGTTTTCTGAGTTTTACTCAACCTTACCTTTGTTTCCATCGTTTTTAGTGCCTTATCTCGTGGTATCTCCTTTGCGATTTCAGTTCGAATTTTGAATACAGTCCTACTTTCAATACTTCAAAATGCCAATCACACCTCTTGATTTCTTTATCAGGGCTTCGGATGCTCTAGTAAAATTCGATGCACACTTCAGTAAATTAAGAAATGATGAACTTGATCTTTCTTGTCTAGAAATACGATGTGCTGAGTTAAACAAATTGTGGGCAAATGCCCAAGAAATGTTTGAGAAATGTCTTAAATTTTTGCAGTCATCCGAGGACGCAACTAAGAATGACATTGACGCGGTAGATAGCAAATACGACGCGTCGCATCAAACATATATGAATTGCCTAACAGTAATTATTTGAAAACTGTTGCAGTTCAAACGATCTCGTCGATCGTCCTTGACTTCTTCGTTCGGTGATTCGGCTCCATCAGATCTCGAGGAGACGCAAAATTCTAACAACCTAAATAATATAAGTGCGTTGATTCATGCGTCTCGCAATATGTGCACTCAAGCTGATTGTCCGCCTCCCTCAAATTCTGAAAATAACATCTCGATTTCGCGCATGAATATCGGTCACCTTGCTAGTGATGGGATGACTAACCTTTCGTTGCCGCCGTGTGACACCGATATTTTTGAGGGCGATTTCTTATCGTGGCCCACTTTTAGGGACCTGTTCACGGCGGTCTACATCAATAACTCTCGTTTGAGCGATATTGAGCGGTTATGTCACCTCGTTCGAAAAACAAGCGGAGGGGCGCGTGAGATTGTTTCAAAGTTTGCGCTAAATAATGACAATCCGCGTCTTTTAGTCCACAAGGTTTTGTTTGCGCTCCCAGCAATTGAAAACGAAAGTAGTGCGGGACTTAAGTCCGTACAGCGTGGTATAAATGGATATCTCTCGGCCATGTCCATCTACGAAGTCTCCACAGACAATTGGGATCCGATCTTGGTGTTTATTTGCTTGCAAAGGTTACCCAAAATTACCCAGACTTTATGGGAGCAAAGCGTGAAGGATAAGTCCTCCCTTTCTACGTGGAAAGAATTGGATGACTTCCTAACAGAGAGAATTCAAACTCTAATGTGCCTCCACTGTATGAGGGATGAACCTAATAAACGATCAAAGGTCCAGGCGCATCACTCAAATACAGCGTCTTCGGGATCTTCGCGGCCGTCCCCACAATCGGGTTGTTTACTTTTCTCTGGTCAGACTTTACGCCTGTCCTCGTTTCGCAAACTTTTCGCCAGCAGATCGGTTCTCCATTGTCAAACGGCAGCGCTTGTGTGTAAATTGTCTACGGAAAAGTCATGAAGTTAGAAGATGTGATAGTCGGCGTCGTTGTTCGAAGTGTAGTAAAAATCACCATACCTTGTTGAATCGAGACGATGCCACAGCGAGTAATTCGACTCGTGTGCCACCTCCGGCTAACCCCCCATCCGATCTGAGATCTAGAGCAACAAACCCTCCTCCACTCGAACATTGTGAGCCATCCACATCAACTGCCAGTATAGCTCGTCAAACTTTTCATATAGCGCAAAATAAGGCTGTCCTTTTGGGAACTGCAATGGTGAATATAGTTCATCAGGGCGCCTCCTATCCTGCTAGGGCATTGATCGATCCAGCTTCTGAGTCCTCTCTCCTTACAGAGCGACTTCAAAGTCGTTTAGGTCTACCAGTGCATTCCACCAATGCTACAATATCGGGGGTTAATGGCGCAATTTCGGCCACTTGTAGGAAAATTTCTCCTTTGATGATTGGAAGCCCGCTCTACACATCGATTCTCTTGGAAACCTCTGCACTTATCTTGCCATCTATTTCTGGAAATTTACCCTCGTTCCAGATGCCCAATCTTCGTTTCGCTGATGCCAACTTATTTGATTCCCGCCCCGTAGACATGTTGTTAGGTGCTGATTTGTACCGTAAAATTTTGATGGATGGCTGTCATCCACTTCTATCGGGGACTTTATCCGCTCAGAATTCGGTCTTTGGATGGCTTGTCACTGGTCCCGTTCCCGCCACCCTAGTGCGGACGTTTGCTACAAGAATTGGGGCATCAGATTAAGATAATCTAAATAGGACTCTCTTACGGTTCTGGGATCTTGAGGACATACCACAGCGAAGAATGATATCGCCCTCAGATAGGTATTGTGAGGAAAATTACACTAAGACCACGCGAAGGGACTCGGACGGTAGATTCGTTGTGACCCTGCCTATTAGGGCTGAGTTTGGTTCAAACGGCTGCTTAGGAGAATCCCGTTCAAATGTTTTGGGTCAATATTTTCGGAATGATTCCTCATTGTTAGGAAAGCCGGACGTTAAGGGTGTTTCTGACGGTGTATTAAATGAATATTTGAAACTTAACCACATGAGACCAGTGTCCGTCTCTCTTTCGGACACAATGTCATGTTATTTGCCTCATCATGCCCGTCATAAACCCGGACAAACAAACCACTAAACTTAGGGTTGTGTTTAACGCCTCGAATAAAACTTCTAACGGCAACAGTCTAAACGACATACTTCATGTTGGACCCACCTTACAGACCGACTCGGTACTTTTAACACTTCGATGGCGCACCTTCAGATTTGTTTTTAATTCTGACATAACTGAAATGTATAGGCAGATTCGTGTTGACCCTAGATATACCGCCCTCCAGCGAATTATCTTCCGCGATTCCCCAACTAAACCTATGCAAGATTATGAATTGCAGACAGTGACCTTCGGTGTAAACTGTGCCTCATACTTGGCGATTCGAACAGACAGACTGAGTTCCCCCTCGTAGCGCTGATTTTACAAAAAGGCATTTACGTCGACGATGTCTTAGCGGGAACCCATGACCTTGAAACCGCATTGAACGCTCGGGATCAGTTAATTTCGGCATTGGATTCAGCCAAATTTGAGCTTCGAAAGTGGACAGCCTCTCGACCGTTTTCCTCCTGGGCACCTTGTAGATGCTAAACTCTTGAACTTTGTGGAGGCAAGTAGTTCCAAGCATAATGTGGAATGCACAGTTGGATTCTTTTTACTTCAATGTAAATCCTATCCCGAAAAAAATCTACCTACACGAAGCGGGAAGTTCTTTCTTCCATTGCAAAGTTATTTGATCCGATCGGTTGGTTATGTCCTGTGATAGTGATTGCAAAAATGGTTATGCAAAAGATCTGGATGGACAATATCGGGTGGGACGATCCACTGTTACCGGCCACGGACGTTGAGTGGCGGAAATTCGTTAGTTCCTACCCAGGTGTGAACACTATCCGAGTCCCTCGATTGGTACGATTTGCCCCGGGATTGCCGGCGGAACTTCATGTGTTCTCCGATGCCTCAGAAAAGGCATACGCGGGGGTAGTATATATTCGTGTTGAATCTACGAATGGGGACGTTTTTGTACATTTGCTCTCATCCAAGACTAGGGTGGCCCCTATCAAGTCAATCTCGTTGCCCCGTCTAGAACTTGGTGGTGCTGTGTTAGCGTCGGAGTTTGTGAAAACCGTAGTTCGGGAAATTGATTTGGAGTTCCGTCAAGTTTATTGTTGGACGGATTCAACAATCGTTTTGTCTTGGTTGACTCCTTCGACATGGACTACGTTTGTAGCCAACAGGGTTTGTCGAATCCAAGAGAATGTTGGTAATCATAATTGGTACCACGTCAGATCGGACGACAACCCAGCCGATCTGGGAAGTCGAGGTCTTCCTCCAGCTGAGTTAGCTGTCTCTCCCCTTTGGTGGCATGGGCCACATTGGCTAAGTCATGAAAAATCGAGTTGGTGTATTCAAAACTCGACACAATTTGAAACTGACGTGGAAATTCGACCTGTGAGGAGTCACGCTTCATTCTTTTCGCCTGTGGAAGATATTCTGGAAAGATTTTCGTCGTTTGATCATGCCCTTCGTGTAATCACGCACATGATTAGGTTTTTTCGGAGAACGCACCGCTCGCCTAGAGATCAATATCGGTATTCAAGCCCGAACATTTCTGGGTCAGAAATAAAGGAAACCCGAATTCGTTTGATACTCATTGCACAAAAAATGGGATATGCGAATGATTATAAAGATTTGATGTATGGAAATTCCTAAGGTTCCAAAAGTTCATTGATATCTCTCAATCCTTTTCTGGATGGCGCGGGCCTTCTGCGAATGAACGGTAGACTTGCCCGTTCGCCCACCCTTTCGTATTCCGAGAAACACCGTATAATTTTGCCCTACAATTGTCGATTTGTGAAACTTCTTGTGAAATTTGTATACCCGATTTCCATACATGGAGGAAATCTTTTGATGCTTCGCATTTTTCGAATAGAATATTGGATCCCTCGGTTGAAAAACTTGATTAGGTCCGTGATACACCAATGTAAGATTTGTGTGTTGGCGAGGAAACGTTCGTGCAGTCAACTTATGGCGGCTCTTCCTCCCGAAAGAACCACGGTAAATAGAGCTTTTACGACCACCGGAGTGGACTTTGCTGGCCCCTTCGAATTAAAATCGTTTACTGGTCGGGCGTGTAAAATAACCAAGGGATATGTGTGTGTTTTTTCGTTTGTTTCTCGACGAAAGCGATTCATCTGGAAGCAGTTTCCGACTTATCCACTTCAGGTTTTTTTGTCTGCATTTCACCGTTTTGTTGCTCGTCGCGGGTGTCCGCATTCTATCTTTTCGGACAATGGGACTAATTTCGTAGGCGCCTCTAGAGAAATTGAAAGAAATGTTAAGGTCTATCTTCGGGAGTGCTGTGACACCGTGACTTCCAAATTTGCTCTTCAAGGACTTTCGTGGCAGTTTATTCCTGCCGGCGCTCCACGCATGGGTGGGATTTGGGAAGCTGGTGTCAAGAGCTGTAAGGCTCATTTCCGTAAATAAGCACAAGAGATGAGGTTCACCTTTGAAGAATTAGCCACAGTTTTAGCTAGGATTGAGGCATGTCTGAATTCTCGTCCTCTTTGCCCAATGCCGGATAGCCCTAGTGAAATTGCCGCTTTAAACCCGGGACATTTGCTTATTGGGGCTCCACTTCTAGCTCCCCGCGAACCCCTAATAACGGAAGAATCTTTGTCTATCGTGAATCGGTATAGGAAAATCGAAGCCCTCGCTCACCAGTTTTGCTTACGGTGGAAGGAGGAATATTTAAAGAATCTACACAAACGATATAAGTGGAAATTTCCGGAACGCGAGGTTCAGAAAGACGATATCGTTGTCGTTCGTCATGAGCAGCTCCCGCCAACCGCGTGGAAATTAGGGCGCGTCGTGTATTTATATCCTGGCACAGACGGTCATGTTCTCGTCGCGGACGTTCGAACGGAAAACCGAGTTGTAAGACGGCCGGTAGCTAAATTGGTTGTCCTACCCAACCCAACTTCGGCTACCTTTTAACATAACCTTTTCTCGTAGCATTATGGACGCCGCAAAAATCTCGTTCTTTGACGATGATTTGGAGGATTATGATGAAATAATGGAGATGTCGCAGGAGGCTAGTCGTCCAGGTGCTAAGACGTCAGTGGAGTTGCCGTCAATCGTTCCTGCGGTAACAGACAGCACGGGTGAGGCCGTCACAAAAAAGAAAGAGGACCTCAAGGCACCGATGGAGGCTACTGAGGAGAAGAGAGGCACACCTTCACAGGAGGTTGCTGTACCTTCGACTTCGCCATATTCGTGTCGTGTTTGCGGTGGTTAGGCATCCGCTTCGGTTCTGCGAGCGATTTGCGACCATGTCCCATGAGGAGCGGCTTCGCGCGGTCATAAGGCATGCCTATTGCTCCCGCTGTTTGGCCAAGTCCCACCGCACCAAGGACTGCAAGAGCAAAGGCCAATGTAGAAGGTGCAAACAGGATCACGACGCTCTGCTTCATTCAGAGTCAACAACGCCCCCTCCGGGGAAAAACTCTACCGTCCGTCCGTCTCGTCGACCTCATCCTTATAGAAAGTCCTCGTCCCGTCCGTGTCCACGATCCGAAACTGGTCTGTCCGATACGAAGCGAAAATCGTCTGTTGGTTCGCTGGGTACCTTGCCCCTCATATATGTGGTCACTTTGGCCCCCAGCTTGGTGGTCCACGTCATCCATTCCTGTCCGAGCGGTAGTAAGCAGAGTCAGATATGTGCATCCTTGGCGAGGAGCCTAGGATTTCCGCTCTCATGCGTCGACGGTGTGCCGCTTTGCCGCGTAACGGTTGGGTCTGCCTACGACCGCGATCAACGCCTCTCCATGGTAGCCAGGGTCTCCGATCTTGAGCATGTCTACACCCCCTCGGAATCGGTGCCGGAGAGACTCAGAGAGTCCTACGACGGTCTTCCTCTCGCGGACCCCCAATTCTACCAAAGGGGTCGCGTTGCACTGGTTTTTGGGCCTAAGCTGTACGCCCGAATTATAACCTGTCGGGTACAAGCACATCCCGGGTTGCCAGTAGCCCAATACACCATGTTTGGCTGGGTGTTATCGGGGTTATGCAACCTCTAATTCGCAATCGCAATGGCCTAATTCGCGGGGTCCCTAATGGCCCATCGTATTAATAGGGTCCCTAATGGCCCATTCTTAAAAAAAATACTTTAAAAAAAATGATTTGAATAATAATAAAAATACAATGCTCACATACAAATTACACTACAAATTACTTGAATTTATTTACTTAAGTTACAACATCCCTTTGATATTGCAAGGTGGCCGGCAGTGTTTAAGTACAAACATGAATTGTCCCTTTAATTTCTCTCGGTGTAAGCAATGTCCTAATTTTCGTACCAATATACTCGTTAAAATCTGTTGGCTCCCAATTACCCTATCCTTGTAATTATGATTGTCAGATTTTAACGAGTAACTAGTAGTTTTTGCGCCGACGCCGACACCTTTCTCCATCTAAGCTTAATTCTTAATTTTTAATCGCTCACTTAACCTCGCTCGATTAAGGACATCTCGCTGTACCATTTTGTATTCAAGGTAAACTTCGTTACCACCATCAACCTATAAAACCGATTGGCACTTGGCCATTTTAAAAAACTTAAACCTTCTTGTGTTTTTATTTCCTTTTTCTTTATTTTCACGCATTCGGCGTAAACAGTAAGGTTCATCCCGTAATAGGTTCTGTCGGTTCAACTTATTCAGTTTCCTTCTTTGTGCCCCTGACAGTCTCTTTGAGTTAGCAACAATAGTTATATTGTTTTTATTTGATGATTCAGAGTCAGAGTCCCCACTGGCTTTTAAAGGCTGGGGTAGCTTAGAGCCCCAGCTGGGTTCTGCTTCATCTGTCTTATCATTTGTTTTGGATGTGTTCTTGTTTCATTTGCGACTACGGGATCCAAGGCACCAAAGCTCGTAGAAGTTGCATGCTCACGATTTTTCGATAACGACGACACATGACTCGTGAGTGAATCAACGCTTGTCGCCGGCACTGGGTTTTCCCTCCCCTGCGCCGTAATCTCCTTCGTCTTTTTTGGTTTAATCATAAATTGGTTGGGGGAGACCCCCCATAGCCAGTATTAGCCCGTAATAGGTACGTCGATATAGGCCTTCCAGACTGAGCTCAGAAATTTCTGTCCAGAGACCGATGTATCCAATTCAACCTACGCTGTAAAGACAACAAGCCACGTGGTTGCGTAGTAGGTAGGTGAATACGTATTATCCGCTCTGCGATAACACGTCCGTTCGCTACAACAGGCGGCGACTGAATATCTTAAGGCAAGACAAAGGGGTGTGATCTAGATACGGTAATATCTGAAGAGTTGAAAAAAACAAGGTCTAACCTCGTACCAAAGCCGTTATTAATATCCGAAATTTGTGTAAGTCTGATGATGTCCGATAATATATAAAAAAAATCTTCTAAAACGCCCCACATCGGAGGGAAAGAGAAAGCCACTATCTTGACAACGGGACCAGGAGACTTTAGGCACATTAAAGTCACCAAAAATAATAACAATATCTTTGAAGCTACACGCTTCTGTAGTATATTGTCCCAAACATATTCGGCTTGAATGATATATATGTTTAGGGTACACTCTAAACATATACTATTTGGTACACACAAAAATTATATATTTAGGAAGATGTTCTAAACAAATCTTTGTTTACATTCCAATATGTGTTTATTTTGGACTATTTTTTTTCGAAACAAATATTCATTTGCATTTAAGTATTCAGAAAATACCTAAATTGTGTTAAATTTTTTAGTAATTCAAAGTTAATTTTTTAGAAATGTTTCATGTCATAAAAATAATAAACAATAATAATTTAAATCGTATAATCTTGGATCGGAATATATTATTTGGAGGATTGACAACTAATGATGGCTTGGAATACACAGAAATTTTAAATGATTAATTTAAAACAGAAGTTAATGCTGCATTTGGTTTGGGAGGTTCAATTCGAAACCAAAAAAATTAAAAACTGAAATTCGAAAAATTCAACAAATGTTTCGAAAATCTTTTTTAAATATATTCTCCAAATATATATATTTGGAGAAATTCTTAAACAATAATTTTATTTGTATTGAAAGAAATACATATATTATCTTTGTTGTTTAAACCAGTGTTCAGAAAAAAACAGTACGTTATAGGAACGGTTCCTTCAGAGAACACTAAGGATATTTATTTTTTTACTGTTACGGTTCGCGAACGGTACCACTATGATAAAGTACCGTTCTTAGAACACGACGAACGGTATCACTACCACGACGTAGTGATACTGTTCGGTTAAAAAATTCGCAAATATGTCTTATCCAAAGTACCTTTGTATGGGGGCAATATCAAAATATGGACCGATATACCTCATTTTCACTAGACATGATTAAATGTTTCTATTGCATATAGTATTTGCATTTGCACACATATTTAAATTTCGGCATGATCGAATATCAAAGTATGTACCGTTGTACCCTATTTTCACTAGACATGATTAAATGCAATACGAAGCACACATATTTAAATTTCGGTATGATCGGATAAAAAATTTGTCCCCTATAACGTAAATATGTATTGTCGAAAGGGAGTTTTGTATTGGGGCTGTATCAAAAATGAACCGATATGCATGGCTCTCTAGAGCGTATCTCTTGTTTTCTATTTTCTCTCTATCGAGTATTTTTACGTTTTTAAAGTCTGCCATATGACCACACTCTTTTACATGTGGTGCCAAAGCTGTGCTTTCCTTGGCTTTGTTTATGTCAGCTTCGTGCTCACTCAGTCTGACACACAACATTCTCTTCATGGTCCCCACATATACTCTATTGCACTTATCCCCTTCTTTCCCTTTACAAGTGATTTCGTACACCACATTGTTTTCTTTTAGTTTGTCTGGTTTTGTTGTTGATCTGCTTGTGAATATTCTTTTTAGTGTTTCGTTTGACTTGTATGCTATTGATGTTTTGTTATCGTTTATTATGTTATTCGATATTCGGCTGTCAGTTAGCTTTGGGATGTATGGTACACTGTAAAAATTTGTTTTTACCTTTTGTTTTTGAAATCAAGTAAACATTTCATGAAAAGGAAAATTAAGCCTAATATGGCTTAAAGGAAGAAGAAAAAGCTTAAACCACTCTCATTTAAGTGGTTGATTTTGACTAACGCAACATCAAACACACACGCATATCAATCGACGAGATGTATACACGGGGCAAAATCGCCTTTTTTGATATGTTTGAATCGAAAGAAAATATATTTGGAACACACATTTTTAAATATTATGCATTTCTGAGCAAATAAATTTTATTTGAAAATCAATAAAATATATTTGGAACTCATATATTAATATGTTACAACATATAATATTTGCAAACTAAGTTTCTCAAATAAAATATGTGTTTGAATACAAATAAAATTATTGTTTAGGAATTTCTCCAAATATATTTTATTTAAAAAAGATTTTCGAAACTTTTGTTGAATTTTTCGAATTTCAGTTTTAATTTTTTTAATTTGGCATTGAACTTCCCAGTTATGATACCAAATGCAGCATTCATTTCTGTTTTAAATCAATCATTTAAAATTTCTGAGTATTCCAGGCCATCATTAGTTGTTAATCCTCCAAGTAATATATTTCGATTCAAGATTATACGATTTCAATTATTATTGTTTATTATTTTTACGACATGAAAAATTTCTAAAAAATTAACTTTGAATCACTGATATATTTAACACAATTTAGGTATTTTCTGAATACTTATTTAAATGCAAATGAATATTTGCTTCGGAAAAAAATCGTCCAAAATAAATACATGTTGCGATGTAATGAAAGATTTGTTTAGAACAACATCTTCCCAAATATATAATTTTTGTGTGTACCAAATATTATATGTTTAGAGTGTACCCTAAACATATATATGTTTCAAGCCGAATATGTTTGGGACAATATACTACAGAAGCGATTTTTTTTCAGCGTGTATGTATAAACATTTGTGCTCAACCATATCCAATTCGTTTCTCCTTCAAGCAGTGTTTGCAAATAAATTACTTGGCGTGATTTTTTTTATTCAAGTTTTTTGATGTTGTTAATAACACTATGCCACAAAATTTTTGTCCAAGGGAAGTCGATAACAGTTTCTGGTGCAACTAGGTGTCACAAACATGAAAAAATATAAAAAAAAAATTTTATGGTTAATTTTTTTTTTTTAAATTCCAGGTTTCATGGAAAGTAGTATATTCAGTATTTGGTATGTACTTTCCATTCAGTATTTTCAAGTATAAGCCTGATTGAGCCGTGTTATGCCTCAAATTAAAGGGAATTATGAGGGCTACATATGCTGCATATATCGTAGAATATATGCAGCACGTAGAATCTTTGGTTTAGTAACAGTCGTCAAAAATATGAGAAAAAATGATTTAAAAAAAAAAACACTTTTTCCTGGTACAAAAAAAAAACATAAAAAATAGAAAAAAATCGAAAAAATTATTTTATTACTTTTTCAAAAAGCCAGCATGCTAAAAAACAAAACACTGTCTATTTGAAATGGATAGATGTAAAAGTTATGAGCCATTTTGTAAATTCTTGTTAGGGAAATTCAAAAAAATCTTGTTTCATATTTTTTCGTTTTTAAATGATGTTTTTGCGTATATTGAATTCGACATATGTGAGAGAGACATATAAGAGACATTGCACTTGCATTTTATTTTATGAGGATTGATGTCAGACATTATAAAATTATAGAGAGAACGAGGTTTTATGGCCGTTCGTAACCCTCCATAAAACATGATATGCAGTGTGCGAGCTATATTAAATGAGATCTGCCCAGATAGAGGGTCATTCAACAATATTTGTGGTTTTTATTTATGAGGTTTCCATTCAGTTACGACTTTTAGGGGCATGAACATCCCAGTTGTATATACAGATAGTAAAATTATATGTACGCAATACAAAGTAGTACGCGGCAGACTTGAAAATCTATGAAAAAAGTATGTACGCTTTCAAAGCGGATATATCAAGTATACAATATTCGGCGATCGATTTGTTTTGCGTTTTGTGCTATAGGAGCCAATCATGTGATCATCAGTATCTACGCTACCTAAAAGAGATAATGTATAAGAAATTATAGGCAAACAATAAAATCTAGAATACCTTTTGTTGAATTGTAATAAGAAACAATCTCTGGTTTTTTCTTCAATCCACTCTCATCAACTGCAGCTGTTTTGTGCATTGTACTAATCACTATCACTGCTTTGTTTTTGTGGCTGATGTACGATTTTTAGGTTTAGGTTAGGGTGGCAGCCGTATTTTTTGTACAAGCTCACATAAACCAGTTTAGGTTCCTAGTGTTACCACGGGCTGAAATGCCCCTCATCGAAGCCAACCTGTTTGATATACAAATTTATCGATAGTACTAATATCGTTACTGGAAAGATATGTTAGGCTGCCTAGAAAAGCCGACCCAAGTATGTCCAGTCCAGTCGTTTTAACCAAATTCAATAGGGATCGTCCTTGGGCCAAAAAAAAGATATGTGTAAAGTTTCGTCGAGATCGGACCATAATTGCGACCTGTACTTTGATTACAAAAATACATGCACAGACAGACGGACAGACGGACATAGCTAAATCAACTCAGAAAGTGATTCTAAGTCGATCGGTATAATAAACGATGGGTCTATTTCTTCTCCTTTTGGGTGTTACAAACAAATGCACAAAGTTATAATACCCTGTACCACAGTGTGGTGTAGGGTATAAAATCTAAGGAAAAACACAAAATTAAATTCAGCAAATTACTAAAAAAGCAAAGAGATGAATTAGATATTAAGTTCAACGAAAAGTGGTTCGTCAACAAGACAAGCACTGAATTTCCTGATGACGTGAAGTGGCTCTTGTCTCTAGGACAAAAACATGGACTACCAACATCAAGAGATAAATTTCCCCTCTTTAAATATATTGCGGATGGAGAAGATTTAATACAAACCAATAAGAGCAAAGAAGACCAAGAAAGAGCAAGGACAATGTTCGCAACCACAGTAGACAACCACATCAACAAAATGAGAGAAAGTGGACGTGATAAATTTGTAAGAAGAACAATGGAACGGGCAAAAACCTTTTTGAACAAAAATAAAAATATCCTAATACTAAATGCGGATAAAGGAAACTTTACAGTGGCAATGGAAAAACAGGATTATAAAGAAAGGATGCAGAACATGGTTGGAGATATGATGACATACCAAAGAATAAATAAAGATCCGACACAAAGTTTAGAGAGAAAAAACAATGAGTTGGTTGAAGATCTTTTCAGGAACAACGTGATTTCGATAACAGAGAAGAAAAAACTAAAAACAGACACGGCTACAGCCCCAAGATTATACGGTCTACCCAAAATACATAAGGAGGGATATCCTTTAAGACCAATTTGTTCGTCCATTAACGCTCCGTCTATGAATATGTGTAAATATTTGGTGAATATTTTAAAAAAAATTACGCAAAACTCAAAATATAACGTTAGGGATTCGGTGCAATTCAGAGATAAGGTAAAAGACTTGACTATCACTCACGATGAAAAACTAGAAAAAAATGGCAGGAAATAGAGAAATTTACAGATATGACGAGGAGCTTATTCCTAAAGATTCTCAAGTTCTGCATTATGGAAAATCGATATTTTAAATATGAAGACAAAATTTATAAACAGAAAAAAGGTCTACAAATGGGTTCACCTTCTTCTCCGGTTGTAGCTGACATAGTGATGGAGAAACTACTTGACACCTGTATGGAAAACTTGACAACAAAACCTAGGATATTAACAAAATACGTTGACGATATATTTACTATAATTCCGGAAAGTGCAATAGAAGAAACACTGACAACCCTAAACAGCTTCCAAAGTAACAAAAAATTCACGATCGAAAAAGAAGAAAACTGCAAAATACCTTATCTCGACACTCTTCTATTTAGAAATAATGACAAGATTTCAATAGACTGGTACCAAAAAACAACAGCCTCAGGTAGAATAATGAATTGTTATTCTAAACACCGAAAAAGAATTATAATTAATACTGCAAAATATTTAATAAACCGCGTACTTTCTATTAGCGATGAAGAATTTCAAAAAAGGAACAAAATAAAAATAAGAAACATTTTACACGACAACAATTTCCCAAAAAACTTAACTAACAACTTAATATCTAACTACACACCCAAACATAGAGACGAAATTAATAATAAGGATCCAAAATTTTCAAATCGCTGATATACGTAGAAGATATATCGGAAAGGATTATGAATTCGCATATATTTGAAAGAAAGTCATGTGATATAGCCCATAAAACAAATAACACAATAAAGCAATTATTCAGTAACACTAAGAGCAAAATACCCATTATGGAGACTCCAAATGTTGTATAGTAAATACAATGTGGAGGTAACAATACAGAAAAATGTGAAAAAGTTTATGTTGGCACAACCAAAAACAAACTAAAAACAAGAATATCAGGACACAAATCAGATTTAAAAAATCGTAACATTCACAACACACAACAAAAATCAGCATTATCAACACATTGCGCCAGTACCAGCCACCAACCAAACTTCGACAATGTTAGAGTACTGCAAAGAGAGAATAACTACAACAAACGTTTCACTCTAGAGATGTTGCACATTAATAACGTACCAACAAAAAAGAGAGTCAACTACAAAACAGATACAGAGAACATCGCCCACATATCCAAACATCTAATAAGAAGAACAAGACAACGAGTGGCCATCGATCATCGTGCAATATTAGTATAATAACCAGTACAATATTTACATCTGACGAAAGTAGTAACACTACAGTAGTTTTTAAGTATTGTTTGTTGTCGTATTTTACATTTACACGTAAGTTGGTCGATATATACCTTTCTGTATTTCCTGTTCTCCTGTTGCGAGCGAAATTGTGATCGTAGTTATTTTGGTCTATTTATTATTATTGATTAATTAATTTATATATAATTGTTTAATTATTATTGTAGAACATTCATCCCTGATGACGGAATTCAATGCTAATTCCGAAATATTGGAAAATAAATAAATATTAAATATTGAAAAACCAGACCTCGAGCTTGAAATAATTAAAGGAAAAATTAATAACGAAAAAGGTCGAATAAAACAAAAAACATTAATATAATATAATATTTTAATTTATCCATATGGTTAGAATGGATAGTGAGGAATTCTGTTGTGACCAATCAATCGCCAATGCCCTTGCAAAATCAATCTATTCTCATCAACAGAGACAACTAGACGTCTCCTACCCTTACAATATTCCTTCATTGAATCCTCATCTCCACCGCTTCTGCAGAAGTCATTAGAGTCAATACCCAATCTTTTGGCGTGTTCGCCGATCAAGCAGTGTCCCGTCAGAACTGATACTAACGTAGACTATCTTTGCCTCTCTAGTGCGAGGAGATATTTTGATATTCTCAGGTCATACCTTGGCCAGATTTGTCTAGCTACCCTGCTGGTGCCGATTTCTGTCCATCTTTCGTTGGACTGGCTGATGGCATAAGTCAAAGCTTGCACGTGGATAGTGGCGCAACAATACATGCAAATTCTTCGAGAATTTGTAATGTCGTCCCTTTCCTAGCAGGCACCCATATGAGGTGTATATTAAACTGCTCAGCCATCTCGTTAAGAGATCTGCGGCAGTCGAGGGCTGTTTGTGAATTTAGGAATGTTGCCTCCAGAGTATTGATGGCAGCCTGGCTGTCCGAGTAAATGACAACGCCAGTGTTGGTTATTATTTTGCGATTCAGCCACTTCCCATACTGCCATTATTTCGGCTTGATAGACACTGCAGGTATCTGGTAGTCTGTGAGCTATATCCAAACTAAGCTCTGCACAATGTACTCCGAAGCCAACCTTTTCATCAAGCTTCGAACCATCCGTGTAAAAGTGGAGATGGTTTCTATTACCACGTATTCTTCCAACCCATTCATCTCTGGCGGGAATCATAGTGATGTAATTTCTCTCGAAGGTGTACACAGTTCGTATATAGTCCACTCGGTCGGTTACCATAGCACTACACTTTGATATCCTCATGTGACCGTAGTTTTTGTACCTCCACATTGATAGGCAGTTTAATCTTATTGCCGCTTTGGTTGCAACTTCTCTCGCCACAATATTAATCGGCAGTATATGGAGCAGGGCTTGTAGAGACTCGGTCGCTGTAGTCCTTAAGGCTCCCCTTATGCTCAGGCAGGCTGTTCTCTGAACCTTTGTTAGTAGGTTGGTGATGGTTAGTTTGTCAGTTGCCGTCCGCCATACCACAATGCCGTATAGCAGTATAGGATGAACCACTGTTATAAAGGGTCCGCTATCTAACTTTTTTTTGTCAACTAGTGCTTATTTCGTGAATGGTAACACTTAGCTCATGTCTGATTTGACAGATAATTAGTTTTATCCTTCCGCTGAACGAATATGGTTGTGTATACGCCTGAACAAGTGGGCCTGCGATCGACTTACAGAAGATGCCGATTTTGCAAAAAAAAATCAACTTTTCAGATGAAGCTCATTTGGGTCAACATGTGGGACTTTATTCATCCTAGTAAAGAGAACCAATTCTGTCTTGTTTGGGTTTACGCCCAAACCACTGCTTCTGGCCCATCTAGCCAATTTGTTCAGAGCCACCTGTAGAATGTCTCGGAGGACGTTTTCGAATTTGCCACTCACTGCGATTGCCACGACCTTGCAGCCACAACGTTCTAGATCTAGCAGGATTTCATTCACCGCTAGTTTCCAAATTAGTGAAGACAGTACTCCTCCTTGTGGGGTCCCTCTGTTTACAAACCTTGTTAGAGTTGTGGACCCAAGACATGCTGTTATGCGTCTTCTGTTGAGCAGACATTGAATTAGCTATTAACTAGCTCGCAGTCCACTCGCACTCTTGTTGGCCCTGCTGATCCTCTGGTTCTGTTAGAGAGTTCCCCGGGAAATGTGTGCCGAGCATTACATTGAGCGACTGCTCGCTGTGTTGTTTCCAATTATTTGCCTCAACCTGCATGTAACGCACTGTACAGGGTGACGCTGATAGTATTTTCCTCAGCCTTGCGGCGTTTCACAGTGAGTTAAAATGGACATAATTCTGCCATTTCAAAACCACTTATCGTATGGCGATGACATTTTAGGTGTGTATACAAGAGGCGTTAGAGAGTTTAAGTTCGGAACTTGGGCCCCCTATCTCATTCAGGGGCGGAGCTACAGGGCCCTTCTAACTTTTGAATGGAGTGTCCGATTTGATGACGTTTTTCTGTGGATACTCCTAGACCAGACCTACAATAAACATTTTTTATCTTGAACATATCTTGAATAGTTTCCGAGATATGTGGATTTTAAATTTAAATTTTTTTCCGCCGACTTTGCCTTGGAGTTCAGCCAATATCTCAGTCAAAAGTTTACCGATTTTGTATGTCATATAAAGTAAAATTTTTGAAAAAATGTCATTTTTGGATATTTTTTGGCGAAAAAATTCCAATTCGTATGTAGGTCTTGTAGAAAAAGTTTGTTACACAAAGTATATATACTCATTTTAAAGGAGACCTATCACAGAACCTGTTAGAGAAAATCCGAAGCCAAAATTTTAATTGGTGTGGTTGCCACCTTTCTCCGAATTGGACCTTTTTTTACATAAATTTCAAAAGTTTGATCGATTTTCTCCAATCGCAAAGCTAAATTGTATTTTTATACCCTACACCACACTGTGGTACAGGGTATTATAACTTTGTGCATTTGTTTGTAACACCCAAAAGGAGAAGAAATAGACCCATCGTTTATTATACCGATCGACTTAGAATCACTTTCTGAGTTGATTTAGCTATGTCCGTCTGTCCGTCTGTGCATGTATTCATGTAATCAAAGTACAGGTCGCAATTATGGTCCGATCTCGACGAAACTTTACACATATCTTTTTTTTGGTTAAAATCGGTTCAGATTTAGATATAGCCCCCATATATATGTTAGCCCCGATTTGGCATGTAAGCGCTGTAAAAACTTTATTTTATATCCGATCAGTATGAAATTCGGCAGAAAGAGGTTTCTTATTATATGAATGAACACTTTTAAATTTGGAAGAAATCGGTTTTGATTTAGATATAGCCCCCATATATACGTTACCCCCGATTTGACATGTAAGCGCTGTAAAAATGTTATTTTATATCCGATCAGTGCGAAATTCGGCAAAGAGAGGTTTCTTATTACACGAAGGAATACTGCTAAATTCGGAGAAAATCGGTTCAGATTTAGATATAGCCCCCATATATATGTTACCCCCGATTTGACATGTAAACGCTGTAAAAACTGTATTTTATATCCGATCAGTGCAAAATTTGGCAGAAAGAGGTTTCTTATTACATGAAGGAATACTGCCAAATTCGGAGAAAATCGGTTCGGATTTAGATATAGCCCCCATATATATGTTACCCCGATTTCACATGTAAGCGCTGTAAAAACTGTATTTTATATCCGATCAGTATGAAATTCGTCAGAAAGAGGTTTCCTATTATATGAATGAACACTTTTAAATTTGGAAGAAATCGGTTCAGATTTAGATATAGCCCCCATATATACGTTACCACCGATTTGACATGTGAGCGCTGTAAAAATGTTATTTTATATCCGATCAGTGCGAAAGTCGGCAAAAAGAGGTTTCTTTATACATGAAGGAATACTGCCAAATTCGGAGAAACTCGGTTTAGATATAACACCCATATATATGTTACCCCCGATTTGAAATTCAATAGCTGTAGAAACTGTATTTTATATCCGATCACAGCGAAATTCGGCAGAAAGAGGTTTCTTATTACACGAAGGAATACTGCCAAATTTGGAGAAAATCGGTTCAGATTTAGATATAGCCCCCATATATATGTTAGCATCGATTTGACATTCAAGCGCTGTAGAGACTGTATTTTATATCCGATCAGTACGAAATTCGACAGAAAGAGGTTTCTATTTTACATGAATGAGTATTCAGGGAAAATCGATTCAGATTTATATATAAGCTCCATATATATGTTCCTCCCGATTTGGTTACAAAGCGCTATAGAAGTTGTACTTTACTTCCGATCATTACAAAATTCTCCAGAAAGATGTTTCTCAATTTAGGAACGAATATTGCTTAATTTAGCGATTATCGGTTCAGAATTAGATATATCCGCATATATATGTTCTTACCCATTTACCAATTATTCCAAATTATTATCGCAATAACCCATATCGCATTGTTAGGGAGGTGTAGGGTATTATATAGTCGGCCCCGCCCGACTTTCTGCCTTTCCTTACTGGTTTTTTTATTTATTTGTATTAGGGTGTAACAAAATCGACTGCAAAGGGTATCCCGAGCGCGGCTTTTCATATCGGATTTTCCATTAGAAATTTCCACATGTAGCATTTGATTATTATTTCTTATATCAAAATAAAGAACTTTTAAAAAAATCATCGAAATGTATACATTTTTAAGAATTTTATGCCGTATTTACGTTTCTGTCTATATACAAAATATTTTTTTAATTTTTCCCTACCTTCTTGTAGTTATTGTTTATTATATCAGTCAATATGCACTGATTTCTTGTAGATCGCATGTTTTTATCAAACAATAATAAAATTTAGTAAGATTTACCTTTCAGAAAATATTGTTTTATGTCACTATTTCTAGGAAACCCTTAATCATTGACAGGTATAAAAATATGTGTTGTAATGTTCATTCATATAGTTAATAATATTCATTCATATATAATCTTTGTAATTTCCCATATTACATGTATCAGGTAAAAATGTCAGGTATATTATTGTTTTTATATAAATATAGCATCTCCGAGAATGTATATCATTACCAATTTTGCAAGTATGGCGTTAACATTTAAGAACTCGTCACTATTTTTTATTTTGTGTGAAATCCCATTTCACACTTTTGAGGAAAAACTCCGTAGAATAGTAGAATTTATCGAAGGAACCTATAAAATTAAAGTATTAAAAAGCGAAATCACAAAAATACAAAAATTTTTTAAAACATTTGGTGTAAAGTGGACAACAGCAAAATCGCGTTCAAAATTTCTTGAAAAATATTCAGATTGGCTCGAGAACAACATAGATTTAACAGTTTAAATCTGTTGGTCCACCCCATAAACCTTACGAAGATGTATCGACAAGAACTAAGAAGAGGCGGTTGTCCAATAATCTTTCGGCAATGACTACTGAAGAAGTTACAGATACTTTAAAGGTAATGTTGAAAAAGAGAAACAACCAACTGATGCTTTAAAAATTGGAATTTTGGAAAGAGACTGGATTAAATGTCGACAAACCACTAGTGGGATATGGAAATAGAAATGATGGTAACACAGCAAGGCGTTTCTTCAAGGATTATGAAATCACATCTAAGATCACAGGAATTGATATGGAATTACTGAGAAAAATCAACATAATTCTAATGGCAATCAACAGCAAAAACAAAGTGAATGCAGAAAAATTTGGAAAATACTGTCTAGGCATTTCGAAACATCTAATAGAACTGTATCCATGGAAAGATATGACACCAACAGTACATAAAGTATTGCGTCATGCAGATATAATTATTGCATTTCATATTCTCCCTTTAGGCGAGCTTAAGGAAGAAGCCCAGGAGGCACGAAATCGCTCCCGAAAAAGTTCAAGAGAATTTCAAAATGAAGATATATTTGTAAATCTATCTATAATAAGAAAAATATGGATATGTTACCGATCTTTGACTTGTGACAATACTGAGGAATACAAGGATTTACTTTATCTCCTATACATGGATTATTCAGATTATTTTATAGAAATAAAATAATAAAATATATATTACAGAAATAAAATAAGAAAATAAATTATTTTTCTCAAGAAGTTCGCTTACAAAATGGCTATACACAAATTTAAGGCAAAAAGAGTCACAGCAACATATTATAAAGGCCGACATCTTTTATCCTTCTTACTCAATTTTATCATTGTTCTTCTTACTAAATTTTATTATAAAAACAGGTGATCTACAAGAAATCAGTGCATATTGACTGATATAATAACCAATAACTACTAGAAGGTAGGCAAAAATTAAAAAAAAAAATATTTTGCATATAGACAGAAACGTAAATACGGCATAAAATTTTTAAAAATTTATAAATTTCGATGATTAAAGTTCTTTATTTTGATATTAGAAATAATAATCAAATGCAACATGTGGAAATTTCTAATGGAAAATCCCTCAATTCCCAAAAAATACATCAAAAATCCCCAAAAATTGGATTTTTACTTTTAGTCTTATATCTTCGACATGAAAAGCCACTCTCGAGATTCCCTCTGCAGGCGATTTTGTTACACCATAATGCAAATAAATAAAAAAAAATTACAATTTAGCTTTGCTATGGAGAAAATCGATAAAACTTTTGAAATTTATTTAAAAAAAGGTACAATTCGGAGAAGGGTGGCAATCACACAAATTACAATTTTGGCTTCGGATTTTCTCTAATAGGTTCTGTGAAACGTCTCCTTTAAAATGAGTATAAATTTGATATACTTTGTGTAACAAACTTTTTCTACAAGACCTAAATATGAATTGGAGCTTTTCGCCAAAAATCAAATTTTTTCAAAAATTTTACTTTATATGGCAATCCATAAAAAACTCGTGAAAAAAATCGGTAAACTTTTGACTGAGATATTGACTAAACTCCAATGCAAAGTCGGGAAAAAATGAAGAAAATCAAATTTACCCACAGAAAAAAATGCCACTCAAATCGTACACTCCATTCAAAAGTTAGAAGGCGATGAAAATTTTGGCGCTTTTTCAGCGAGTTTGAACTCAATATAATGGTGATCTGAGAATGAGTGGTCGTCCAGTACATTCCACCCAATAATTTTGTCTGACAGCCGGTCAGTAGCAAACGTTACGTCTAGTACTCAGATAGTATGATGAGCGTTCGTGTCTGCGCCAATAATCAGCTCGACTTCGTCAGACGTTGCTTCTTCTACTACTTCCCTGAATAGAGCAGTCGGTTCTCCAGCTTCATAAGGCAAGTAACTGGAGACCACACAATATATGCGATTACCGATCTCCAGACTAGCAGATGTTTGGTCTTTACCACTTAAATTAACCAGGAGAAAGATACTTAGATCTTTCCCGGCCAAAATGCAGGTTCTTGAAGTGCCTTCACAGTTGGCCACAAGCAGTTCAAAGTTGGGTGTCCTGATACCGCACACCCTTCCTCCCACTGCGTAGGGCTCCTGTATCAGGACGATGTCTACTGCACCTGTGGACAGGCGCAGCAATAGTGCCGCTGAGGCTGCTATAGCGTGATGGAGGTTAATCTGTAGAATTCTTACCATCATTGGTAATTGACAGATTAACATCCACCCCGACAAGGGTGTTATCGAACTCTTCGTCCGTATCATCGAGAAGCGTGTCCCCGCCAGATGCGTCAAAGAGTCCGGAGACTCCCCTCAGCCCGTCTGTGTCAGAAGTAGAGCTTTCGTCCTCAGAGAAGGACGTTACAGATCATACAAAGTGAATGCAGAAAAATTTGGAAAATACTGTCTAGGCATTTCGAAACATCTAATAGAACTGTATCCATGGAAAGATATGACCCCAACAGTACATAAAGTCATGTGAATGCCCCCTTTGTTTGGTGGCGTGTATGGGACGCTTTTTTCATTCGCCTTGTGTAAGGAGGTTTAAGCTGGTATGATGTCATCGGCGGTAAATTCGTACGGTGCGGCGGCCGCGGTGGAAAAACGGTGATGTGTGACTCTGGTTTTTATAATTAATTTATTCGTTTTACTACAACCAACAGAGCCACACATCGATAACTAAAAATAAAGTTTGTGTTTTTTAACTGAAATTAACATAAAATAAAATTGTGAAACATAAAAGCAAAATAAACTAAAACAAAATTAAAGTGTTTTATTAAAAATAAAAGACAAAAAAACGAAAAATAAAACAAAACAAAAAGGCATAGCCGCCACCGCCGCACACACACACACGCGCGTGCAAAAGCCGGCAAACGCCAAACAAAAGGCCGGCAAGCCACAGGTGGCTCACCAGATCGGACGAGGAGCTCGTCCACCCAAAGGTTTCTGTGTTCCCACCGCCGAGGGAACGGACCCCACCGCCGAGGGGAGACGTCCAGCCAAGCCAGAGGCTGAAGGAGTTGCCCCACCGCCGAGGGGAGAGCAGTAGGCCGGAAGAGACGACCAAGGCGCAGACAGGAGGAGCACACAACATCCCGAGACCCAGCGGAACCCCACCGGGAGCCAAGTACGGCCCCAAACATTGGTCCTTCGCCCGTAAGACAGGAATAAAGGTGCGTAATACTTTTTTTTGTGTTTTTTCATAAAAAGTGTTTCGAATAAAGTTGCCTCGAGGTCGTTTTATAAAAGAAATAGTGTGTTTAAGACAGTGTTTTTTTGAGGTTAGCTTCGAAATTTGCAAGTCACACATACATAGACATTCGTCTATGTATTGTAAGGACGCCACAAAAGTATATAGAGGCCATCTTTAAAAAGTTTGCACATAAGAAGTGGCGGACATATTGGTGTAGAATTTGCTGTCCCTTTTCTACACTATTGTTAAACATTCATTTGAATTTTGTTTGTGGTTTTTTGTGAAATTTGTTGCTTTTCGTGATTTCCATTGGAATTTGTGGCTCTTTCTATCAGAAAAACAATTCTTATTGGAAATTTTAGAAATTTTTGGCAGTTTTACAACGTTCCGGATTTTGCTATCGCACAGTGGGACAAAGAGGAAAATTTTCGGATTAATAAATCGAATTAAATTTTTTTATATTGTGGTTTTTTGCAAGATTTTAAACTTTTTTGGCAAAAGTTGCTCGATTCCGTTTGTGAGTTGGCTGATCCAATATCTTTCTGGAATTTTAAAAATTAAATTTAAACGGAATTGTCTGTCCCTTTTCCGGAGTAAATTTAAGTAGAGTTTGCTGAAATTTCTTGCGGATTTTTTGTGAGTTTGTACAATTTTGGAAAATTGACTCACACTACAATAAAATTTAGTTTGAAGACTCTGGTTTTTTACATTTCGATTACAAATAAAGTATTTTCATCTGGAAAATCCGATTTTTTTGGAAATATTTGTTGTTGTTGGTTTTAAGTGGCTTTACGATTGGTATATTGTTAAGAAACGAATCATTACTTGATATAGAGTGGTTTGAGAGTGAAAAGGCTGACCCTTTCTCAAATTCATAACTCACGGCTGAAGTAAAATAATTTTTTGAACATTTTATTTTACATTTTCTAAAAATTGGTACACTGAGAGAAATTAGTGGCTCATTTGGCCAGTGATACCGAAAAGCTGGTAACTTTTTTCGAGTTTGGAAATATTTTTCGAATAATTTCTGTTAAAATTAATTCTTTAATATGTCGATTGGGGATAAGTTTAATGAAGTCGTAGATGAAGTGGCCCGATTCGAAAATCGGTTGAAAGAAGAAGACTTTTCGTCCTATTCTAAGGAAGCGATAGAATGCGAGAGGAACGAATTGGAAATGCTTTGGGTAAAATACAAGACGATTTATGAGGAATACTGTACAGAGGCGACTGAAAAGAAGAAAATTCATGCGAAGCATAATCAGGTTCACAAAATATATATCAAATGTGTTAACCTGATAGCGAAGTCAAAGCAGGTTTTATCCGACAGTGGCCCTAGGGACAAAGTAGGTCCAAAGCAAGATTTTTCTGTGCATGTTCCTCCATGTGATACTGGCATATTCAAAGGAGACTATAGTTCGTGGCCCACATTTAGGGACATGTTTACTGCGATTTTCATATACAATTCCAGACTTAGTGCGGTTGAGAAGTTGTTCTACCTTTTTCAGAAGACTGATGGTGAGGCCAGGGAGATTAATAGAAACGTAGCTCTGACGGCTGAGAATTTTGATATAGCGTGGTCAAACTTGAAGAATCAATATGAGAACAAACGGGTTTTAGTGAACACACAATTGAGGTTGTTGTTCAATATGGCGCCATGTCAGAAGGATTCTTTTCAAGAGATTAAAAGGCTTCAGAGAGAAATCAACAATATTATGTCAGTGCTAAAGTTGTTCAAAGTGGATATTAGTTCATGGGATCCGATATTCGTGTTTCTTTGTTCAGCTAGGTTGTCCGAACAGACATTGGGTCTGTGGGAACAGTCGATCAAGAATAAAACTGAGATTCCTAAGTGGAGTGATCTTGATTCCTTTTTGACTGATAGGTTTCATGCGTTAGAGAGTGTTTCGGATATTTTAAACACGACTAACCAGTGGCCCAGTAGTTCAGACAGATTAGTAAGGAAGACACATCAGACTAGCACAAAAGTAAAGAAGTCTAAGGCACATCATACAACATCCGACGTGGCTCGTTGTAACTTATGTAAGGATTCTCACCCCATCAGTACTTGCCATAAATTTCTGAATATGGATCAGAAGAATAGAGCTTCAACACTTCGAAAATTTAAATATTGTTTCAACTGTCTGAAGTTAGGACACATGTATAATAGTTGTCCAAGTCAAAATGGTTGCTCGAAGTGTCAAGGTAAGCATCATAATTTGCTACATAGGGATTTCAATAGGACTCAGGCGCAAACAGGAACAGTGGTTCAAGGCAATTTGTTGTCCAATTTTCCGAGCACTTCAAGAAGTCAAAATATACAGTCCACTAATTCGAATTCGAATAATACCGTGCAAACACTGCACACTTCTGTCTCTAAAAAAGTGATGCTTGTTAATATAGATCATTTAGGGTCAATATATAGAGTACGTGCTTTGATAGACCCTTGTTCGGATGAAAGTTTCATCTCAGGGAAAATTCAAAAGTTGCTCAAGTTGCCCACAGTTGCTGTATCTGCGGAAGTGACGGGTTTGGGAGGTGAATTGGTTAGCAAATCTGATAAAATGGCCAAGTTTGTGATCAGTTCGATAATAAATCCCAACATTTCGATAAAAATTGAGGCGTTAGTAGTATCAAATGTCACTGGCAATATTCCAACGCAGTCGTTTTGTGTTTCTGGAGATATACAGTTGCCCAACCTGGATTATGCGGATCCAGAGTTTTATAAGAGTAGTGCGATAGACATGCTTCTTGGGGGTGACTTATATCCGACCATTTTACGAGGTGGTGTACAACATGGTATCTTTGGATCGCTGGTGGCACAAGAGACTATTTTTGGTTGGATAGTTACTGGTCCAGCTACAGATAAGGTTCAATCTCCTGTAGCCCGAGTCTCTCATTTCACGTCAGTATCTATAGATGACCAGTTAACAAAATTTTGGGAAATAGAAGAGGTTTCCAGGAAGAGAATACTTTCAGAAGAGGACAAAAAGTGTGAAGAAATTTATGGTTCAACAACTTTGCGTCGCTCTGATGGCAGATATGTAGTAGATCTGCCTTTTAAGTCTGATTTCTCGAAAATAGGTCCAAATAGGTATACTGCTATGAGTCAATTTTTGAGAAATGAGAAGTCTTTATTGAGGAAACCGGAATTGAAAGTTCAGTATGACGAGGTCATAAAAGAATATGAGCTTTTAGGTCACATGCAGAAAGTTGAGAAGCTGGAAAAAGGTCCTTGTTACTATATGCCACATCACGGCGTGTTCAAGGAAGAAAGTACAACAACATCACGGCCACATCACGGCGTGTTCAAGGAAGAAAGTACAACAACGAAATTAAGAGTTGTCTTCAATGCTTCAAGTTCGTCGTCCAGCAGTATAAGTCTCAACGATTTGTTATATATAGGACCTATTTTACAAGCAGATTTAGCGGCCCTTGTTTTAAAGTGGCGCTTCTTCAAGTTTGTTTTTAATGCAGACATTGCCAAAATGTATAGGCAGGTTTTGGTGAATCCTAATCATACCCGCTTTCAGAGGATTGTTTATAGGAGTTCTGTAACCGATGAAATTGAGGACTATGAGTTAAAAACTGTGACTTTTGGTGTCTGTTGTGCTCCCTATTTGGCCCTTAGAACTCTACATAAATTAGCCGACGACGAGGAACTTAATTTTCCTATAGGAGCTGATCTCCTTCGTGGCTCGATGTACGTAGATGACGCTTTAGTGGGGACTCATAGTATTTCTGATGCTTTAGTGGCTCGAGATCAATTGGTCGGTATTTTGAAGACGGCAGGGTTCGAGTTGCGAAAGTGGACTTCAAATAGGAGCGAAATACTGCTAGGGTTGCCCACAGAACATCTGTTAAGTTCTACTTTTCTGTGTCTGGATGATAAAAGTACTGCGAAGACATTAGGGGTACGTTGGAATGCTGCAGAGGATTTTTTCTACTTTGTTACTGAGAGAATGGAGGAAAGAAAAACGTATACAAAGAGGCAGGTTCTTTCATTGATAGCGCGTCTGTTTGATCCAGCCGGCTGGCTGGCACCAGTCATTATAACAGCGAAAATCATAATGCAGGAGATGTGGCTCGATAAGATTGAGTGGGATGATGAAATTAGGCCCATCGCTCTTCAAAAGTGGAAGAATTTCGTCTCGAAATATAATGATATAGACAATATCACGATACCAAGGTGGATTCAATATTCTCCAAGTTGTGATATTGAGTACCATGGTTTCTGTGACTCCTCTGAGGCTGCGTATGCTGCGACGTTGTATGTAAGGGTTCAGATAGACTGTCAGGTTTTGACTAACTTGTTGGTGGCCAAGACAAAAGTGGCTCCAATCAAGAAACCATCTCTTCCTCGTCTAGAATTGTGTGGTGCGGTACTTCTAGCAGAATTGGTAGCTTCGATGACTTCTCAATTTGACGCCAAAAATGTTCCATTGTATTTGTGGTCCGATTCCACAATTGTTTTGGCGTGGCTCAAAAAACCTCCGTGTACGAGGAAGACTTTTGTTGCCAATAGAATCGCTACTATACTTGAAACGGTTGGAAATAAGTCTTGGTATCACGTTGCTTCTAGTTTTAACCCTGCTGATCTAGCAACCCGGGGGCTGATCCCTTCGGATTTGAAAGGTAATAGTTTGTGGTGGCACGGCCCAGAATGGCTTGGACTAGGAAAGTCTTCGTGGCCCGTATCAACTAGAGAATTTGAGACGTCAGAAGAGTCCAGAGGACCACAAGTGTTTGTTGCTAGAGCAGGGTTAGATGGCGACATTTTAGACCGTTTTTCATCGCTGTCGAGAGTTATTCATGTGCTTGCCTATGTTTTCAGATTTTTTCGCAATGCTAGACTTAGAAAGGGTATTGTTGTCGCTCATGATTCGGTCCGTATTTCTGCTGAGGAGTTGACTTTTGTTCGGAATCGTCTTTTCTGGTTGGCTCAAGTTCGACATTTTCCTGAAGATCATTCGTGTCTCAGTAGAAACCAGAAAATCAGCTCTTCAAGCCCCTTATTGACGCTTACTCCGTTTATGGACAAACATGGCGTTATACGAGCTAATGGTCGTCTAGGTTCGACCAACTGTTTGTCCTATAATGAACGTCACCCGATAATACTCCCATACGAAAGTAGATTATCACGCTTATACGTGGACTTTGTTCATCGATTAACTCTTCATGGTGGCCCCCGACTTGTCCTAAATACGATCCGTTTAGAATGTTGGATTTTAAAGGTCAAAAACTTGGTAAAACATCACATTCGAAACTGCAAGGAATGTGTCATCTACAAGAAAAGGTGTCAAAATCAGATAATGTCAGTACTTCCGGAAGAAAGAGTTAGTTTCAGTCGCCCTTTCACTAGTACAGGAGTCGATTTTGCTGGCCCATTCGACATTAGAAGTTTCACAGGACGTTTTTGTAGAATCACGAAAGGCTACGTGTGTCTCTTCGTCTGTTTTTCGACCAAGGCCATCCATTTAGAAGCTGTGAGCGACCTTTCCACTCCCGCATTCTTGGGCGCCTTTGCGAGATTTGTGGCTCGTCGCGGCTGTCCAAGTAAAATGTATTCGGACAACGGTAGAAACTTTGTTGGTGCTGCTCGCCAAATCGATGTCAACTTCAAGGCTCGTGTCAAAGAATTGAGAGACGAAGTGGTCTCAAAATATGGGCAACAACAACTTTCGTGGCACTTTATTCCAGCTGGCGCACCTCACATGGGAGGTCTGTGGGAGGCCGGAGTAAAAAGCTTCAAGATTCATCTCAAAAAAGTTAGTGGTCAGCTCAAATTCACGTTCGAGGAGTTTTCGACTCTCTTGTCTAGCATAGAAGCGTGTCTCAACTCTCGTCCTCTCGGTTCTCTGTCTAACGATATCGATGATCTGTCAGCTCTTACCCCTGGTCATTTCCTGATCGGCGCTCCGATTCTATCCCCCGCAGAACCTGAGGAAGTGTCTCCAATTGATTCTGTAATAAATAGGTGGCGAAAAGTTAAAGCGACCCAGGCTGAGTTGTGTCGTAGATGGAAAAAAGAGTATCTCGTTGAGCTGAACAAAAGGAACAAGTGGAAAGTCCCTCAGGTCGATATTCAGGTCGACGACCTTGTTGTTATACGGCACGAGCAAGTCTGTCCAACCGAATGGCGTCTTGGTCGCGTCACAAAAGTATTTTGTGGCCCTGACAACCGAGTTCGAGTAGCTGAGCTCAAGACTCAAAACGGTTTAATTACTAGGCCCATTCATAAAATGGTTCTACTACCACGTGGTTCATAAATAGGGTTGTTTTTCTACTGTTGCTTCCGTTCCCCATGTCCTTGTCTACCTGAGAACGTTTAATAATATTCTGTCTTTGCAGAGAACAAAACCATGGCGTCGTGGTTTTTCAACGAGCGGTTCCCGTGTCCCATGTGCCGTCGTCTCCATGCCATTCGAGACTGCACCCGTTTTTTGGTGCTTGAACCTTCCAGCCGCCGCGACAAAGCAGTGGAGCTCAAGCTGTGTACAAGCTGCCTTGCCCAAACCCACGAGAGACGCGACTGTCCTAATGAGTCCAGCTGTCGTTTGTGTAGAAGCCAGCACAACACGCTTCTACACCCCAGAGGACCGAACACGGCTTGGCTCTCAACGACGGCAATGGCACGCTTGTACCCCGACAACTCTGGCTGGAGTAAACTAATACGGTTGAAGATTGACCCAAATGTGGCGCGGTCGTCCATCACCCTCGACGCAGCGGAAGAGTACCACTGTCGTATAAACAAAGGCTACACTGTGGTAACCCTCAAACATCGCCTTTTCGAAAGGGACCCGGTCGACATTAAATGTGCTGTGGTTGACACACGTTTTGGTCCCACTCCTCGGCACCGTGTAGACACGATGTGGACGCTCCGCCACCGTGTGGTGGGAAACGCCCACTTAGCTGACCAGAACTGGTTCATCCCATACCCCTACAAACTTCTTTTGGGGGCAGACGCTCTTGGAGCTGTGTTGAAGGGAGCAGCCATTACTCCTCCAGGTCAGTGCGCCATCCAATTTTCCATTTTTGGACCAGTTTTCTTTGGCGAAGGACACCGGGAGCTAGAACCACCAACGGATGAAGAGTTGGCTCAGCTCGAGGAGCAGCAGTAAACCCTATGATGACATCACGTGGCTCAGAAGACTTTGTCGTCCTTATTTTTGAACTATTTTGTTAAGTATCTTACTGAAAAGACTGAATTACCCTTATATTTTTTTGTTGTAAAACACTTTCATCTCCTGGGACCGCATTAAGTACCTTCTTTTCCTCTAAGGATCTTACTTGTATCAACAAGTAATCTTTTTTACCTCAATATGAATTTGAAATCCTGAAATACAAAGTAGCTTAAGTTTCCTTTTAATCGCGGCTCCCAGGGATGAAAGTGTCGCTATATTACTTATCTCATTCATCTCATTGAATTAAAAAACTAGACTTAAGTCATTTTAGTCATTAGACGTTAAACTAGTGTATTAATTCGATAGTTTTATTGTAGGCGCCCAGGTCAAGTGCATATTGGAGGGTATTATTGAATTTTCCTTGCTGGGTTATTTGCGACCCCTCCAGCATGAACTTGCCTAAGGGAGGGTTTACTTCTTGCCAGTTCTCTTGGGAAATCGAAAAAGAACATGTCTGTCATTCCCGTCTGGTTTGATGGTGTTTTTTCTATGTTCATTTGAATTAACTCACGAGAGAAATCTGAAGAGTAAGCACTCCCTGATTGTTTTGCACATTGGTGCAAGGCGGGCGGAATGTTCGCTTCACAAAAGGCGCGATTGGTACCACAATGTTACGTTTCCGCCTTATTCGTGGTTCATCGTATCATTGTGGTGGTTTCCAATCGATTTTGTACCATTTTTACCGTTTACGTCAGTTACGGGTTCCTACGGTCTCTTTGCGACCCCGTTGCGTTACGAAACGTCACTGGTACTAATCGCGTCTAAGCGAACATGTATACGTTTCCACCCAGTTGTCCGCGCCGATCGCCATGTAATTCCACCGTCCTTAAGTTCAAGGGACGTTTCACACGAGGCGATTTGCCGTCCAACTTGGTAGCAGTCACTATCAAACCCGCGTTTTCACTGATGGAGCTGTGTTAGGTGATAGAATCACATGTATTTTATCACATAGCGCAGCTCTAGGAAGTGATACGACGTTTTTGTGACGCTCTAAAAAGTTGTTCGTCAGATGTCATGTGAATGCCCCCTTTGTTTGGTGGCGTGTATGGGACGCTTTTTTCATTCGCCTCGTGTAAGGAGGTTTAAGCTGGTATGATGTCATCGGCGGTAAATTCGTACGGTGCGGCGGCCGCAGTGGAAAAAAAGTGATGTGTGACTCTGGTTTTTATAATTAATTTATTCGTTTTACTACAACCAACAGAGCCACACATCGATAACTAAAAATAAAGTTTGTGTTTTTTAACTGAAATTAACATAAAATAAAATTGTGAAACATAAAAGCAAAATAAACTAAAACAAAATTAAAGTGTTTTATTAAAAATAAAAGACAAAAAAACGAAAAATAAAACAAAACAAAAAGGCATAGCCGCCACCGCCGCACACACACACACGCGCGTGCAAAAGCCGGCAAACGCCAAACAAAAGGCCGGCAAGCCACAGGTGGCTCACCAGATCGGACGAGGAGCTCGTCCACCCAAAGGTTTCTGTGTTCCCACCGCCGAGGGAACGGACCCCACCGCCGAGGGGACACGTCCAGCCAAGCCAGAGGCTGAAGGAGTTGCCCCACCGCCGAGGGGAGAGCAGTAGGCCGGAAGAGACGATCAAGGCGCAGACAGGAGGAGCACCCAACATCCCGAGACCCAGCGGAACCCCACCGGGAGCCAGGTACGGCCCCAAACAGGTATAAAATCTAAGGAAAAACACAAAATTAAATTCAGCAAATTACTAAAAAAGCAAAGAGATGAATTAGATATTAAGTTCAACGAATAGTGGTTCGTCAACAAGACAAGCACTGAATTTCCTGATGACGTGAAGTGGCTCTTGTCTCTAGGACAAAAAAAAAGAATACCAACATCAAGAGATAAATTTCCCCTCTTTAAATATATTGCGGATGGAGAAGATTTAATACAAACCAATAAGAGCAAAGAAGACCAAGAAAGAGCAAGGACAATGTTCGCAACCACAGTAGACAACCACATCAACAAAATGAGAGAAAGTGGACGTGATAAATTTGTAAGAAGAACAATGGAACGGGCAAAAACCTTTTTGAACAAAAATAAAAATATCCTAATACTAAATGCGGATAAAGGAAACTTTACAGTGGCAATGGAAAAACAGGATTATAAAGAAAGGATGCAGAACATGGTTGGAGATATGATGACATACCAAAGAATAAATAAAGATCCGACACAAAGTTTAGAGAGAAAAAACAATGAGTTGGTTGAAGATCTTTTCAGGAACAACGTGATTTCGATAACAGAGAAGAAAAAACTAAAAACAGACACGGCTACAGCCCCAAGATTATACGGTCTACCCAAAATACATAAGGAGGGATATCCTTTAAGACCAATTTGTTCGTCCATTAACGCTCCGTCTATGAATATGTGTAAATATTTGGTGAATATTTTAAAAAAACTTACGCAAAACTCAAAATATAACGTTAGGGATTCGGTGCAATTCAGAGATAAGGTAAAAGACTTGACTATCACTCACGATGAAAAACTAGAAAAAAATGGCAGGAAATAGAGAAATTTACAGATATGACGAGGAGCTTATTCCTAAAGATTCTCAAGTTCTGCATTATGGAAAATCGATATTTTAAATATGAAGACAAAATTTATAAACAGAAAAAAGGCCTACAAATGGGTTCACCTTCTTCTCCGGTTGTAGCTGACATAGTGATGGAGAAACTACTTGACACCTGTATGGAAAACTTGACAACAAAACCTAGGATATTAACAAAATACGTTGACGATATATTTACTATAATTCCGGAAAGTGCAATAGAAGAAACACTGACAACCCTAAACAGCTTCCAAAGTAACAAAAAATTCACGATCGAAAAAGAAGAAAACTGCAAAATACCTTATCTCGACACTCTTCTATTTAGAAATAATGACAAGATTTCAATAGACTGGTACCAAAAAACAACAGCCTCAGGTAGAATAATGAATTGTTATTCTAAACACCGAAAAAGAATTATAATTAATACTGCAAAATATTTAATAAACCGCGTACTTTCTATTAGCGATGAAGAATTTCACAAAAGGAACAAAATAAAAATAAAAAACATTTTACACGACAACAATTTCCCAAAAAACTTAACTAACAACTTAATATCTAACTACACACCCAAACATAGAGACGAAATTAATAATAAGGATCCAAAATTTTCAAATCGCTGATATACGTAGAAGATATATCGGAAAGGATTATGAATTCGCATATATTTGAAAGAAAGTCATATGATATAGCCCATAAAACAAATAACACAATAAACAATTATTCAGTAACACTAAGAGCAAAATACCCATTATGGAGACTCCAAATGTTGTATAGTAAATACCATGTGGAGGTAACAATACAGAAAAATGTGAAAAAGTTTATGTTGGCACAACCAAAAACAAACTAAAAACAAGAATATCAGGACATAAATCAGATTTAAAAAATCGTAACATTCACAACACACAACAAAAATCAGCATTATCAACACATTGCGCCAGTACCAGCCACCAACCAAACTTCGACAATGTTAGAGTACTGCAAAGAGAGAATAACTACAACAAACGTTTCACTCTAGAGATGTTGCACATTAATAACGTACCAACAAAAAAGAGAGTCAACTACAAAACAGATACAGAGAACATCGCCCACATATCCAAACATCTAATAAGAAGAACAAGACAACGAGTGGCCATCGATCATCGTGCAATATTAGTATAATAACCAGTACAATATTTACATCTGACGAAAGTAGTAACACTACAGTAGTTTTTAAGTATTGTTTGTTGTCGTATTTTACATTTACACGTAAGTTGGTCGATAAATACCTTTCTGTATTTCCTGTTCTCCTGTTGCGATCGAAATTGTGATCGTAGTTATTTTGGTCTATTTATTATTATTGATTAATTAATTTATATATAATTGTTTAATTATTATTGTAGAACATTCATCCCTGATGACGGAATTCAATGCTAATTCCGAAATATTGGAAAATAAATAAATATTAAATATTGAAAAACCAGACCTCGAGCTTGAAATAATTAAAGGAAAAATTAATAACGAAAAAGGTCGAATAAAACAAAAAACATTAATATAATATAATATTTTAATTTATCCATATGGTTAGAATGGATAGTGAGGAATTCTGTTGTGACCAATCAATCGCCAATGCCCTTGCAAAATCAATCTATTCTCATCAACAGAGACAACTAGACGTCTCCTACCCTTACAATATTCCTTCATTGAATCCTCATCTCCACCGCTTCTGCAGAAGTCATTAGAGTCAATACCCAATCTTTTGGCGTGTTCGCCGATCAAGCAGTGTCCCGACAGAGCTGATACTAACGTAGACTATCTTTGCCTCTCTAGTGCGAGGAGATATTTTGATATTCTCAGGTCATACCTTGGCCAGATTTGTCTAGCTACCCTGCTGGTGCCGATTTCTGTCCATCTTTCGTTGGACTGGCTGATGGCATAAGTCAAAGCTTGCACGTGGATAGTGGCGCAACAATACATGCAAATTCTTCGAGAATTTGTAATGTCGTCCCTTTCCTAGCAGGCACCCATATGAGGTGTATATTAAACTGCTCAGCCATCTCGTTAAGAGATCTGCGGCAGTCGAGGGCTGTTTGTGAATTTAGGAATGTTGCCTCCAGAGAATTGATGGCAGCCTGGCTGTCCGAGTAAATGACAACGCCAGTGTTGGTTATTATTTTGCGATTCAGCCACTTCCCATACTGCCATTATTTCGGCTTGATAGACACTGCAGGTATCTGGTAGTCTGTGAGCTATATCCAAACTAGGCTCTGCACAATGTACTCCGAAGCCAACCTTTTCATCAAGCTTCGAACCATCCGTGTAAAAGTGGAGATGGTTTCTTACCACGTATTCTTCCAACCCATTCATCTCTGGCGGGAATCATAGTGATGTAATTTCTCTCGAAGGTGTACACAGTTCGTATATAGTCCACTCGGTCGGTTACCATAGCACTACACTTTGATATCCTCATGTGACCGTAGTTTTTGTACCTCCACATTGATAGGCAGTTTAATCTTATTGCCGCTTTGGTTGCAACTTCTCTCGCCACAATATTAATCGGCAGTATATGGAGCAGGGCTTGTAGAGACTCGGTCGCTGTAGTCCTTAAGGCTCCCCTTATGCTCAGGCAGGCTGTTCTCTGAACCTTTGTTAGTAGGTTGGTGATGGTTAGTTTGTCAGTTGCCGTCCGCCATACCACAATGCCGTATAGCAGTATAGGATGAACCACTGTTATAAAGGGTCCGCTATCTAACTTTTTTTGTCAACTAGTGCTTATTTCGTGAATGGTAACACTTAGCTCATGTCTGATTTGACAGATAATTAGTTTTATCCTTCCGCTGAACGAATATGGTTGTGTATACGCCTGAACAAGTGGGCCTGCGATCGACTTACAGAAAATGCCGATTTTGCAAAAAAAAATCAACTTTTCAGATGAAGCTCATTTGGGTCAACATGTGGGACTTTATTCATCCTAGTAAAGAGAACCAATTCTGTCGTGTTTGGGTTTACGCCCAAACCACTGCTTCTGGCCCATCTAGCCAATTTGTTCAGAGCCACCTGTAGAATGTCTCGGAGGACGTTTTCGAATTTGCCACTCACTGCGATTGCCACGACCTTGCAGCCACAACGTTCTAGATCTAGCAGGATTTCATTCACCGCTAGTTTCCAAATTAGTGAAGACAGTACTCCTCCTTGTGGGGTCCCTCTGTTTACAAACCTTGTTAGAGTTGTGGACCCAAGACATGCTGTTATGCGTCTTCTGTTGAGCAGACATTGAATTAGCTATTAACTAGCTCGCAGTCCACTCGCACTCTTGTTGGCCCTGCTGATCCTCTGGTTCTGTTAGAGAGTTCCCCGGGAAATGTGTGCCGAGCATTACATTGAGCGACTGCTCGCTGTGTTGTTTCCAATTATTTGCCTCAACCTGCATGTAACGCACTGTACAGGGTGACGCTGATAGTATTTTCCTCAGCCTTGCGGCGTTTCACAGTGAGTTAAAATGGACATAATTCTGCCATTTCAAAACCACTTATCGTATGGCGATGACATTTTAGGTGTGTATACAAGAGGCGTTAGAGAGTTTAAGTTCGGAACTTGGGCCCCCTATCTCATACAGGGGCGGAGCTACAGGGCCCTTCTAACTTTTGAATGGAGTGTCCGATTTGATGACGTTTTTCTGTGGATACTCCTAGACCAGACCTACGATAAACATTTTTTATCTTGAAAATATCTTGAATAGTTTCCGAGATATGTGGATTTTAAATTTAAATTTTTTTCCGCCGACTTTGCCTTGGAGTTTAGCCAATATCTCAGTCAAAAGTTTACCGATTTTGTATGTCATATAAAGTAAAATTTTTGAAAAAATGTAAATGGAATACAACTTTTTTGGATCACGTGGGATCACTACCATATAACATAGAGAAGAGAGGTGACTTAGGAATGAAACCAACGGTACCTAGTTTATCTGCGACTTTTTGCGATTATGGCAGATTTTTGTACTTTAAATATGTGCTTTTTTTCTTTAAATATAGAAAATATGTGTGGGAGCTATATCAATCTATGAACCGATTTTCCCGAAACATATGGATCGATCTTCTTGGTTAAAAAAAATAACATTTGCGAAATTTCGGCAAAATCGGATAATAATTACGAACGGTACTGAGCGGACGAGGATAAATGGATTAATACGCGGCTGCAAGTTTTATCAAGTACGATTAAAAATTGAGATCTTATTAATATTAAAAGGATTATAGTAATTTTTATACTTCACTTTTTCTACAAAACCTATAAAAATATAGCTACAATAAAATATATACGATTCCTCAGTTTGTGTGTATTAGGGTGGACCGATTATTTTTTGTTTTTAATTTAACTTTTCTTTTATTATCAGTCTACAACCCATTGTTTAAAGTGCATTATAGTAAAATTTCAGCTTTCAAAAATATTGCAGCCCACAATTTTATCCTATTTAAGTTGTCTTAGTTTCAATTTTAAAAGCATGGCAGGTTTTGTAGACTTTTATCGCAATGTTGACAAAAATATTTTTGAACTTCAATGGTCTGCATATTTAAAACGCAGCAACACACAATCAGGCACCTGAAACAGATTTTTAACTTAATGTTGTCAGCTTTAATTTAAAATCAAGATCACGGCAGTTGGCACGATATTCGGGGTTTTACACTAATTTTCACAAAGTCGCTTTTGAAGCCCCACTGTGTAAGAGTAAGAAAAATCTGGCTACAACAAATTATTCTCCAAAGAATTCTCTTGAAGATGGCCCAAACCGTATGACTCTATCTTTAACGGTACAGTCGTGAGATAAAAAATACAGCTATGCGCGCGTATTTACCCATTTTTTCCCATTGTGCGCCGCCACCTTTCTCCATTTTAGCTTAATTCAAAATTTTTAATCGCTCTCTTAACCTCGCTCGATTAAGTACATCTCGCTGTACCATTTTGTATTCAAGGTAAACTTCGTTACCACCATCAACCTATAAAACCTCAATAAAACCGATTGACACTTGGCCATTTTATTATATAAAAAAAACTTAAACCTTCTTGTAATTTTATTTCCTTTATTTTCACGCATTCGGCGTAAACATTGGTCACTTCAGCCGGGATACTTGAGCCTAACCTCGGAGAAATTTCGTTGGCCTGACTAATCGGTTTCCTCTTCATCCTACAGCACATAACCATCATCCTCAACATCCTACTCATCAATAAATTTCTTTACCAATAAGATTCCAGGTCAGTAGTAGTATAGTGTAATTTTGTGAGTGCGGGATTTGTTTTTTCTAAACAAAAAATAATAAAAATAATTGTGTTCGGTTCGCGCTATTCGGTCGTCTTACGACATAAACCCCTCCCGTGTAGCCGTCTTGTGCCTATCATTCGTGTACATCTGCATACATCCGTCCGTCCGCCTGTCGTATGCAGCAACGTCAATTTTTGAAAAAAAAAATATTTATTTTTAAGTGAAGTGTTTTTGCGCAAAGTGTTGCTGGAAATTGTTTGTGTTTTGGTCAGTGTGGTGTGATTCCTCTCGAAATTGAACTCATTTTCACTCACATTTGTTTCAATTTCCCACTGTTTTATTTACACTGATTTGTTTATTTTTCCAAAAGGAAAACACACACACTAACACACCACAAAGTACATACAATTCCAAGTAATAAATTTTGTTGGAAACAATTAATTCTGTGAATTTTAAACATAGTTTTTTAATTCGCGTGCACCCAAAGCAAAGTCAATACGACTTTTTTAAATAAAAGTGCGATTTTTTTCGTCTTCGATTCGAATAATATAGTTTTTCAACGGGTTTTCGGCACTTAAACGACGTGCACCCGCTGACTGATCAATTATTTGGCTCGATTTTGAAATATTTCTTTTGTTTTGAAATTTTCGGCTACATTTGTGAATAATTCGACACAAAATTACTACAATTGGTAGTTTGCGTTCCGTATTCGGCCTGTAAATTTGGTTATTTTCGAGAGAAAATAGTTAAAGATATTATTTTCAATTTCGGTGTAACGATAGAATTTTTTCGACAAAATTGTTTACCTGTCATACTTTTTTATTTATATATATTTGTTTTTGATATATTTTTGATACATTTTGAGAATTCTTCGTCGATTTACACATTTCCTCGACGTTTATCGTACGATTACCGAGTTAAACATTTTTTGGGCGTATTATCGCGAGATATTTGAACACTTTCAATAACTATACGCGATTTTTTCGATTTTTGATCGGCTTTTAGGAAAGGAAAATTGTATCCGTGCTGGCTCGGGACTTTTTTTTGCAAATTGAGGTTTACCCTATCCGTCTTGTTTGACCATTCTTGTTGGTTTTCTGAGTTTTACTCAACCTTACCTTTGTTTCCATCGTTTTTAGTGCCTTATCTCGTGGTATCTCCTTTGCGATTTCAGTTCGAATTTTGAATACAGTCCTACTTTCAATACTTCAAAATGCCAATCACACCTCTTGATTTCTTTATCAGGGCTTCGGATGCTCTAGTAAAATTCGATGCACACTTCAGTAAATTAAGAAATGATGAACTTGATCTTTCTTGTCTAGAAATACGATGTGCTGAGTTAAACAAATTGTGGGCAAATGCCCAAGAAATGTTTGAGAAATGTCTTAAATTTTTGCAGTCATCCGAGGACGCAACTAAGAATGACATTGACGCGGTAGATAGCAAATACGACGCGTCGCATCAAACATATATGAATTGCCTAACAGTAATTATTTGAAAACTGTTGCAGTTCAAACGATCTCGTCGATCGTCCTTGACTTCTTCGTTCGGTGATTCGGCTCCATCAGATCTCGAGGAGACGCAAAATTCTAACAACCTAAATAATATAAGTGCGTTGATTCATGCGTCTCGCAATATGTGCACTCAAGCTGATTGTCCGCCTCCCTCAAATTCTGAAAATAACATCTCGATTTCGCGCATGAATATCGGTCACCTTGCTAGTGATGGGATGACTAACCTTTCGTTGCCGCCGTGTGACACCGATATTTTTGAGGGCGATTTCTTATCGTGGCCCACTTTTAGGGACCTGTTCACGGCGGTCTACATCAATAACTCTCGTTTGAGCGATATTGAGCGGTTATGTCACCTCGTTCGAAAAACAAGCGGAGGGGCGCGTGAGATTGTTTCAAAGTTTGCGCTAAATAATGACAATCCGCGTCTTTTAGTCCACAAGGTTTTGTTTGCGCTCCCAGCAATTGAAAACGAAAGTAGTGCGGGACTTAAGTCCGTACAGCGTGGTATAAATGGATATCTCTCGGCCATGTCCATCTACGAAGTCTCCACAGACAATTGGGATCCGATCTTGGTGTTTATTTGCTTGCAAAGGTTACCCAAAATTACCCAGACTTTATGGGAGCAAAGCGTGAAGGATAAGTCCTCCCTTTCTACGTGGAAAGAATTGGATGACTTCCTAACAGAGAGAATTCAAACTCTAATGTGCCTCCACTGTATGAGGGATGAACCTAATAAACGATCAAAGGTCCAGGCGCATCACTCAAATACAGCGTCTTCGGGATCTTCGCGGCCGTCCCCACAATCGGGTTGTTTACTTTTCTCTGGTCAGACTTTACGCCTGTCCTCGTTTCGCAAACTTTTCGCCAGCAGATCGGTTCTCCATTGTCAAACGGCAGCGCTTGTGTGTAAATTGTCTACGGAAAAGTCATGAAGTTAGAAGATGTGATAGTCGGCGTCGTTGTTCGAAGTGTAGTAAAAATCACCATACCTTGTTGAATCGAGACGATGCCACAGCGAGTAATTCGACTCGTGTGCCACCTCCGGCTAACCCCCCATCCGATCTGAGATCTAGAGCAACAAACCCTCCTCCACTCGAACATTGTGAGCCATCCACATCAACTGCCAGTATAGCTCGTCAAACTTTTCATATAGCGCAAAATAAGGCTGTCCTTTTGGGAACTGCAATGGTGAATATAGTTCATCAGGGCGCCTCCTATCCTGCTAGGGCATTGATCGATCCAGCTTCTGAGTCCTCTCTCCTTACAGAGCGACTTCAAAGTCGTTTAGGTCTACCAGTGCATTCCACCAATGCTACAATATCGGGGGTTAATGGCGCAATTTCGGCCACTTGTAGGAAAATTTCTCCTTTGATGATTGGAAGCCCGCTCTACACATCGATTCTCTTGGAAACCTCTGCACTTATCTTGCCATCTATTTCTGGAAATTTACCCTCGTTCCAGATGCCCAATCTTCGTTTCGCTGATGCCAACTTATTTGATTCCCGCCCCGTAGACATGTTGTTAGGTGCTGATTTGTACCGTAAAATTTTGATGGATGGCTGTCATCCACTTCTATCGGGGACTTTATCCGCTCAGAATTCGGTCTTTGGATGGCTTGTCACTGGTCCCGTTCCCGCCACCCTAGTGCGGACGTTTGCTACAAGAATTGGGGCATCAGATTAAGATAATCTAAATAGGACTCTCTTACGGTTCTGGGATCTTGAGGACATACCACAGCGAAGAATGATATCGCCCTCAGATAGGTATTGTGAGGAAAATTACACTAAGACCACGCGAAGGGACTCGGACGGTAGATTCGTTGTGACCCTGCCTATTAGGGCTGAGTTTGGTTCAAACGGCTGCTTAGGAGAATCCCGTTCAAATGTTTTGGGTCAATATTTTCGGAATGATTCCTCATTGTTAGGAAAGCCGGACGTTAAGGGTGTTTCTGACGGTGTATTAAATGAATATTTGAAACTTAACCACATGAGACCAGTGTCCGTCTCTCTTTCGGACACAATGTCATGTTATTTGCCTCATCATGCCCGTCATAAACCCGGACAAACAAACCACTAAACTTAGGGTTGTGTTTAACGCCTCGAATAAAACTTCTAACGGCAACAGTCTAAACGACATACTTCATGTTGGACCCACCTTACAGACCGACTCGGTACTTTTAACACTTCGATGGCGCACCTTCAGATTTGTTTTTAATTCTGACATAACTGAAATGTATAGGCAGATTCGTGTTGACCCTAGATATACCGCCCTCCAGCGAATTATCTTCCGCGATTCCCCAACTAAACCTATGCAAGATTATGAATTGCAGACAGTGACCTTCGGTGTAAACTGTGCCTCATACTTGGCGATTCGAACAGACAGACTGAGTTCCCCCTCGTAGCGCTGATTTTACAAAAAGGCATTTACGTCGACGATGTCTTAGCGGGAACCCATGACCTTGAAACCGCATTGAACGCTCGGGATCAGTTAATTTCGGCATTGGATTCAGCCAAATTTGAGCTTCGAAAGTGGACAGCCTCTCGACCGTTTTCCTCCTGGGCACCTTGTAGATGCTAAACTCTTGAACTTTGTGGAGGCAAGTAGTTCCAAGCATAATGTGGAATGCACAGTTGGATTCTTTTTACTTCAATGTAAATCCTATCCCGAAAAAAATCTACCTACACGAACCGGGAAGTTCTTTCTTCCATTGCAAAGTTATTTGATCCGATCGGTTGGTTATGTCCTGTGATAGTGATTGCAAAAATGGTTATGCAAAAGATCTGGATGGACAATATCGGGTGGGACGATCCACTGTTACCGGCCACGGACGTTGAGTGGCGGAAATTCGTTAGTTCCTACCCAGGTGTGAACACTATCCGAGTCCCTCGATTGGTACGATTTGCCCCGGGATTGCCGGCGGAACTTCATGTGTTCTCCGATGCCTCAGAAAAGGCATACGCGGGGGTAGTATATATTCGTGTTGAATCTACGAATGGGGACGTTTTTGTACATTTGCTCTCATCCAAGACTAGGGTGGCCCCTATCAAGTCAATCTCGTTGCCCCGTCTAGAACTTGGTGGTGCTGTGTTAGCGTCGGAGTTTGTGAAAACCGTAGTTCGGGAAATTGATTTGGAGTTCCGTCAAGTTTATTGTTGGACGGATTCAACAATCGTTTTGTCTTGGTTGACTCCTTCGACATGGACTACGTTTGTAGCCAACAGGGTTTGTCGAATCCAAGAGAATGTTGGTAATCATAATTGGTACCACGTCAGATCGGACGACAACCCAGCCGATCTGGGAAGTCGAGGTCTTCCTCCAGCTGAGTTAGCTGTCTCTCCCCTTTGGTGGCATGGGCCACATTGGCTAAGTCATGAAAAATCGAGTTGGTGTATTCAAAACTCGACACAATTTGAAACTGACGTGGAAATTCGACCTGTGAGGAGTCACGCTTCATTCTTTTCGCCTGTGGAAGATATTCTGGAAAGATTTTCGTCGTTTGATCATGCCCTTCGTGTAATCACGCACATGATTAGGTTTTTTCGGAGAACGCACCGCTCGCCTAGAGATCAATATCGGTATTCAAGCCCGAACATTTCTGGGTCAGAAATAAAGGAAACCCGAATTCGTTTGATACTCATTGCACAAAAAATGGGATATGCGAATGATTATAAAGATTTGATGTATGGAAATTCCTAAGGTTCCAAAAGTTCATTGATATCTCTCAATCCTTTTCTGGATGGCGCGGGCCTTCTGCGAATGAACGGTAGACTTGCCCGTTCGCCCACCCTTTCGTATTCCGAGAAACACCGTATAATTTTGCCCTACAATTGTCGATTTGTGAAACTTCTTGTGAAATTTGTATACCCGATTTCCATACATGGAGGAAATCTTTTGATGCTTCGCATTTTTCGAATAGAATATTGGATCCCTCGGTTGAAAAACTTGATTAGGTCCGTGATACACCAATGTAAGATTTGTGTGTTGGCGAGGAAACGTTCGTGCAGTCAACTTATGGCGGCTCTTCCTCCCGAAAGAACCACGGTAAATAGAGCTTTTACGACCACCGGAGTGGACTTTGCTGGCCCCTTCGAATTAAAATCGTTTACTGGTCGGGCGTGTAAAATAACCAAGGGATATGTGTGTGTTTTTTCGTTTGTTTCTCGACGAAAGCGATTCATCTGGAAGCAGTTTCCGACTTATCCACTTCAGGTTTTTTTGTCTGCATTTCACCGTTTTGTTGCTCGTCGCGGGTGTCCGCATTCTATCTTTTCGGACAATGGGACTAATTTCGTAGGCGCCTCTAGAGAAATTGAAAGAAATGTTAAGGTCTATCTTCGGGAGTGCTGTGACACCGTGACTTCCAAATTTGCTCTTCAAGGACTTTCGTGGCAGTTTATTCCTGCCGGCGCTCCACGCATGGGTGGGATTTGGGAAGCTGGTGTCAAGAGCTGTAAGGCTCATTTCCGTAAATAAGCACAAGAGATGAGGTTCACCTTTGAAGAATTAGCCACAGTTTTAGCTAGGATTGAGGCATGTCTGAATTCTCGTCCTCTTTGCCCAATGCCGGATAGCCCTAGTGAAATTGCCGCTTTAAACCCGGGACATTTGCTTATTGGGGCTCCACTTCTAGCTCCCCGCGAACCCCTAATAACGGAAGAATCTTTGTCTATCGTGAATCGGTATAGGAAAATCGAAGCCCTCGCTCACCAGTTTTGCTTACGGTGGAAGGAGGAATATTTAAAGAATCTACACAAACGATATAAGTAGAAATTTCCGGAACGCGAGGTTCAGAAAGACGATATCGTTGTCGTTCGTCATGAGCAGCTCCCGCCAACCGCGTGGAAATTAGGGCGCGTCGTGTATTTATATCCTGGCACAGACGGTCATGTTCTCGTCGCGGACGTTCGAACGGAAAACCGAGTTGTAAGACGGCCGGTAGCTAAATTGGTTGTCCTACCCAACCCAACTTCGGCTACCTTTTAACATAACCTTTTCTCGTAGCATTATGGACGCCGAAAAAATCTCGTTCTTTGACGATGATTTGGAGGATTATGATGAAATTATGGAGATGTCGCAGGAGGCTAGTCGTCCGGGTGCTAAGACGTCAGTGGAGTTGCCGTCAATCGTTCCTGCGGTAACAGACAGCACGGGTGAGGCCGTCACAAAAAAGAAAGAGGACCTCAAGGCACCGATGGAGGCTACTGAGGAGAAGAGAGGCACACCTTCACAGGAGGTTGCTGTGCCTTCGACTTCGCCATATTCGTGTCGTGTTTGCGGTGGTAGGCATCCGCTTCGGTTCTGCGAGCGATTTGCGACCATGTCCCATGAGGAGCGGCTTCGCGCGGTCATAAGGCATGCCTATTGCTCCCGCTGTTTGGCCAAGTCCCACCGCACCAAGGACTGCAAGAGCAAAGGCCAATGTAGAAGGTGCAAACAGGATCACGACGCTCTGCTTCATTCAGAGTCAACAACGCCCCCCTCCGGGGAAAAACTCTACCGTCCGTCCGTCTCGTCGACCTCATCCTTATAGAAAGTCCTCGTCCCGTCCGTGTCCACGATCCGAAACTGGTCTGTCCGATACGAAGCGAAAATCGTCTGTTGGTTCGCTGGGTACCTTGCCCCTCATATATGTGGTCACTTTGGCCCCCAGCTTGGTGGTCCACGTCATCCATTCCTGTCCGAGCGGTAGTAAGCAGAGTCAGATATGTGCATCCTTGGCGAGGAGCCTAGGATTTCCGCTCTCATGCGTCGACGGTGTGCCGCTTTGCCGCGTAACGGTTGGGTCTGCTTACGACCGCGATCAACGCCTCTCCATGGTAGCCAGGGTCTTCGATCTTGAGCATGTCTACACCCCCTCGGAATCGGTGCCGGAGAGACTCAGAGAGTCCTACGACGGTCTTCCTCTCGCGGACCCCCAATTCTACCAAAGGGGTCGCGTTGCACTGGTTTTTGGGCCTAAGCTGTACGCCCGAATTATAACCTGTCGGGTACAAGCACATCCCGGGTTGCCAGTAGCCCAATACACCATGTTTGGCTGGGTGTTATCGGGGTTATGCAACCTCTAATTCGCAATCGCAATGGCCTAATTCGCGGGGTCCCTAATGGCCCATCGTATTAATAGGGTCCCTAATGGCCCATTCTTAAAAAAAATACTTTAAAAAAAATGATTTGAATAATAATAAAAATACAATGCTCACATACAAATTACACTACAAATTACTTGAATTTATTTACTTAAGTTACAACATCCCTTTGATATTGCAAGGTGGCCGGCAGTGTTTAAGTACAAACATGAATTGTCCCTTTAATTTCTCTCGGTGTAAGCAATGTCCTAATTTTCGTACCAATATACTCGTTAAAATCTGTTGGCTCCCAATTACCCTATCCTTGTAATTATGATTGTCAGATTTTAACGAGTAACTAGTGGTTTTTGCGCCTTTCTCCATCTAAGCTTAATTCTTAATTTTTAATCGCTCACTTAACCTCGCTCGATTAAGGACATCTCGCTGTACCATTTTGTATTCAAGGTAAACTTCGTTACCACCATCAACCTATAAAACCGATTGGCACTTGGCCATTTTAAAAAACTTAAACCTTCTTGTGTTTTTATTTCCTTTTTCTTTATTTTCACGCATTCGGCGTAAACAGTAAGGTTCATCCCGTAATAGGTTCTGTCGGTTCAACTTATTCAGTTTCCTTCTTTGTGCCCCTGACAGTCTCTTTGAGTTAGCAACAATAGTTATATTGTTTTTATTTGATGATTCAGAGTCAGAGTCCCCACTGGCTTTTAAAGGCTGGGGTAGCTTAGAGCCCCAGCTGGGTTCTGCTTCATCTGTCTTATCATTTGTTTTGGATGTGTTCTTGTTTCATTTGCGACTACGGGATCCAAGGCACCAAAGCTCGTAGAAGTTGCATGCTCACGATTTTTCGATAACGACGACACATGACTCGTGAGTGAATCAACGCTTGTCGCCGGCACTGGGTTTTCCCTCCCCTGCGCCGTAATCTCCTTCGTCTTTTTTGGTTTAATCATAAATTGGTTGGGGGAGACCCCCCATAGCCAGTATTAGCCCGTAATAGGTACGTCGATATAGGCCTTCCAGACTGAGCTCAGAAATTTCTGTCCAGAGACCGATGTATCCAATTCAACCTACGCTGTAAAGACAACAAACCACGTGGTTGCGTAGTAGGTAGGTGAATACGTATTGTGTAATAGGTTAAAAACTATCCGCTCTGCGATAACACGTCCGTTCGCTACAACAGGCGGCGACTGAATATCTTAAGGCAAGACAAAGGGGTGTGATCTAGATACGGTAATATCTGAAGAGTTGAAAAAAACAAGGTCTAACCTCGTACCAAAGCCGTTATTAATATCCGAAATTTGTGTAAGTCTGATGATGTCCGATAATATATAAAAAAAATCTTCTAAAACGCCCCACATCGGAGGGAAAGAGAAAGCCACTATCTTGACAACGGGACCAGGAGACTTTAGGCAGATTAAAGTCACCAAAAATAATAACAATATCTTTGAAGCTACACGCTGAAAAAAAATCGCTTCTGTAGTATATTGTCCCAAACATATTCGGCTTGAATGATATATATGTTTAGGGTACACTCTAAACATATACTATTTGGTACACACAAAAATTATATATTTAGGAAGATGTTCTAAACAAATCTTTGTTTACATTCCAATATGTGTTTATTTTGGACTATTTTTTTCCGAAACAAATATTCATTTGCATTTAAGTATTCAGAAAATACCTAAATTGTGTTAAATTTTTTAGTAATTCAAAGTTAATTTTTTAGAAATGTTTCATGTCATAAAAATAATAAACAATAATAATTTAAATCGTATAATCTTGGATCGGAATATATTATTTGGAGGATTGACAACTAATGATGGCTTGGAATACACAGAAATTTTAAATGATTAATTTAAAACAGAAGTTAATGCTGCATTTGGTTTGGGAGGTTCAATTCGAAACCAAAAAAATTAAAAACTGAAATTCGAAAAATTCAACAAATGTTTCGAAAATCTTTTTTAAATATATTCTCCAAATATATATATTTGGAGAAATTCTTAAACAATAATTTTATTTGTATTGAAAGAAATACATATATTATCTTTGTTGTTTAAACCAGTGTTCAGAAAAAAACAGTACGTTATAGGAACGGTTCCTTCAGAGAACACTAAGGATATTTATTTTTTTACTGTTACGGTTCGCGAACGGTACCACTATGATAAAGTACCGTTCTTAGAACACGACGAACGGTATCACTACCACGACGTAGTGATACTGTTCGGTTAAAAAATTCGCAAATATGTCTTATCCAAAGTACCTTTGTATGGGGGCAATATCAAAATATGGACCGATATACCTCATTTTCACTAGACATGATTAAATGTTTCTATTGCATATAGTATTTGCATTTGCACACATATTTAAATTTCGGCATGATCGAATATCAAAGTATGTACCGTTGTACCCTATTTTCACTAGACATGATTAAATGCAATACGAAGCACACATATTTAAATTTCGGTATGATCGGATAAAAAATTTGTCCCCTATAACGTAAATATGTATTGTCGAAAGGGAGTTTTGTATTGGGGCTGTATCAAAAATGAACCGATATGCATGGCTCTCTAGAGCGTATCTCTTGTTTTCTATTTTCTCTCTATCGAGTATTTTTACGTTTTTAAAGTCTGCCATATGACCACACTCTTTTACATGTGGTGCCAAAGCTGTGCTTTCCTTGGCTTTGTTTATGTCAGCTTCGTGCTCACTCAGTCTGACACACAACATTCTCTTCATGGTCCCCACATATACTCTGTTTAAGTACGATTTTACTGAATTTTGTTGATATCATTAATTTCTCTAGGTGCATAGATTGGCACATTTATCGTACGTTAACAGCTCGTTGAAATCTGCCTACTCCTCGTTACTACATCCTTGCAATATTTGATTTGCAGATTTCAACGAGTAAGTATTTGTTTTTCTTTGACACTTGCTCCGCCACCTCTCTCCATCTTGGACTTTCGTGCGGTACGCATCACATATCGCTAAGTACATCTTGCTGTACATTGTAAACAAAAGGTAATCTTCGTTACCCTTTCTTACTAAATAAAGCTACGCTTTACTATCGTCGAAAAAACTAAACTTCTTGTGTTTTATTTATTTTCTATTTCGCCCATTGCATTTCTGCATCGCCGCCTTCGCCAACACCGGTCAATACCTACACACACATCGTTCTCCCCACTCCTGAGCTATCGTTATTCTGGTAATTCGTTTGGAGTTTGTCATAGAAGGGATTTCGTCGATTCGCCTGCCCTTACCTCCCTTGCTGGCAAACTCCGCACCTAAACATTGGTCGCATCGAGCCGGATTGAAGCTGCTCTTCCCTTTGTTTCGTTTTAGCTGCTTTCCTACGGAAAACATCGGTGCTTCAGCCACTCATCACCAATCGTACTAACAAAATCGCAGGTAACGTACTCTCAGTTTTTCAAGTAGTGAGCACCGCGAGTGGTTTTTTGTTCAAAAATAAATTAGAAATACATACAAATATACCCTACGGTATAATATTAGTCGACTTTCGAGTAATCTATCGCGATTTTTCTCAAAATATACAGTCCACTTTGTCGTTGTAATAGTGCTAAATTACTATAAAATCTATCGGGAATAATTATTATATTCCAATACAAAACATTAAGATTTTATTTCGATTGTTTTTGTTCGCTTTAATTTATTTAATATATTTCATTTCGATTTGTTTTGTTCGCGTTATATCTTAGAACAATTCTTGTTTACATATTTCGTTATTGCGTTGTGTAGTGTGTTGCCCGTTTATTTGTACATTCGGCATTGTTGTATTTATTTCCAATCTCAGTGCAGTCGTCCCTACTGCATGAGAGCCTATCTAGCTTAATTACAACAAAAACAGGAACACTCTCTTGCATTAGAAAAGGCGCGAAAGTCGGCGTCATAAAATTAGCTCCTATTTCTTGCTCTCGTTGACTTCGTTAATCGAATCGGTCGATTGCATTTCCCCCTACCGACTGCTTGTGCGTCTCTCGCCAACAACTTCGCATTGCATTTGTTGTTGTTTGTTACTCGAAAAGAAACACACACGTACGCACCCACATACTCGAATAGAGAGAGTCGTCGTCACCTGAGCTTGGTTTCACATCCCAGTTGGAAAAATAGTCAAAACAGCCAAATATAACAGATTTTGGAAAAATAAATTAAATATTTTTTGTCGTGCTATTTTTGGGAATAGCGGTGAGTGGTACGCTACTCGTTAATTACAATCGTTCATATACGACACTGTGCACCCTACATTCGGTCAATTGGACATTAATTGGAAATTTTCATAATAAAATTTTATTGTATTATTTTTTGCGTTCTTCTTGCTGATTACTTCGTTGTTTAATCTTGTTGTTGCACTCTACAGTCGACCATAGTCAACCTACGGCCAGTCCAGTTGGTCAAAATTAAAATTTTATTAATTTTTTGTCGTTTTTTCTTGTGATTTATCGCATTTTGATTAGTCGTGTACCTCCCCGTACCCTACATTAGGTCCTTATTTGATAAAATTTAATAGTTTTGTAGAATGCCTAATTTGGAAAAATCTGACTTAAGTCATAATTTGAATCTACCCCCTATCGACATTGACGTTTTCCATGGGGATTTCGTTACTTGGCCTACGTTTCGGGACCTCTTTTCGGCGATTTTTATAAACAATTCGCGTCTTAGTGACATTGAGCGCCTTTGTCACCTGGTCCAAAAAACTAGCGGTGAGGCAAGGGAAATAGTCTCGAGATTCCATCTCACCCACAGGAGCTTCGCTTTTGCCTGGAAAGCATTGGAAGATGCGTATGACAACAAACGCATTCTTGTGAATAGTCACCTAAAGCTCCTCTTCGATCTTCCCGTGCTAGACCGCGAGACTAGCTCGGGTTTAAAGACCATACAACGGGGAATAAATGGGTGTCTTTCGACAATGGCAGTCTACGATGTCGTGACTGACCATTGGGATCCCATATTGGTCTTTCAATGCCTCCGTCGTTTGCCGAAACTAACCCTTACTCTTTGGGAACAGAGTATTAAAAATAAGTCATCCCTATCCTCCTGGCATGACTTAGATTCTTTCCTCACGGAAAGAATTCAAACTTTAGTTTGTCTTAGGGATCTAAAGGGTATTGACTCTGAGAAAAAGCCAGCGGTGAGGGACAACAAGTCGCATTCTACGAATGCTTCGAGTCCCCCCCGGTCACCTTCGAACTCGTCTTGTGTGCTTTGTCCCACCCAGAGTCATGTACTGCGTTCTTGTCTTCGTTTCAAGAACCTTTCGGTTAGTGATAGATTTTCGGCTATCAAAAGGCATGGGTGCTGCGTGAACTGTCTATCTCGAGGACATGCAGTCAAAAACTGCAATAGCATACACAATTGTAATACGTGCAACAAACGCCACCACACTCTTTTGCATCGCTCTGTGGGAACTTTTTCGCCACCAGTTACACCTTCGGTTACAGGCCACTCCTTAGAAACTAGTGTCACCACCTCGTCGGTAATTACTCCCACCTCGTCGGTAATTACTCCCTCCCCTTCGTCGATCGTACAACCAACAAGTAGTAGGCAGGTATATCATACCACCCAAGACAGTAATGTGCTCTTGGGGACTGCCATCGTGAATATCGTTCACCAGGGAATTTCGTACCCTGCTCGGGCCCTTATTGATCCCTCATCCGAGACGTCCATAATTACGGACAGCCTTCGGCAACGACTTGGAATTGCGACGCGGTTTACGAACGCAACTATTTCCGGTGTAAATTGTAATCAACTTGGAAATTCAAGAGGAATTTGTTCTCTTAAAATAACTTCGCCGTTTGATCCATCGTGCTCCCTCGAAACAGAAGCCCTTGTTCTGCCGCTGATTACTGGCAAGTTGCCATCGCCTACAGGTATTACCAACCTCAAATCTTGTCTCGCCAATTTTCGATTGGCTGATTGCCCGGATGATCGCCCAATAGACGTTCTACTTGGAGCTGATTTGTATTCCAAAATTCTTTTGACTGAACCCCCTCGAATTGTTCTCGAGTCACTTCTGGCTCAAAATACCATTTTCGGTGTTATTTTAACTGGTCCAATTCCATCTAGCATCCTTTTAAACTATTCTACAAACCCAGCAGCGGACTTCTCCCCTGGCAGTAGAATATATAATTCGAACACCAGAAATATTTTGCCATTTTGGAATTTCAATCTTTGGTCTGAGCGCCACACTTGAATTCGAATAGAAATTTGTAGCTTTTGATACATTACTTGTCGCATCGTTTCGTTTTGTTTCTGCGTCTCATCGCTAAATTTGGATCAACTCGATCCTAATACATCTCGACATTCGAATTTCTTGGTAATTTTTTGACATTTACCGCCTCGTTTAATGCACTTTGAATTTATCTAAACTTTAATTACCATTAGACGCTTTCGTGATCGGGTTTATACGGACTCGAATCTTTTTGAATTAATCGCCCACAATAATATCGTATCCATTCGTTTTTTCGGAGTTTATATAAGCTCAAATTCTTTTTGAAATCGCAACTAACTATATTAGAATCACCTCGTATATCTTAATTTTTGTTCGAATCATTAATATAATATTGAAATTGAATTGAATTGTTAAAAGCTCACTAGGAAACTGAATTTACGTTCCTTCCTTATTTACTAACCAAATATGTACTAGTTTTAGTTGTATATACATTCGCGGGGTTCCCTAATGGCCCTTTCGTTTCGCGGGGTTCCTTAATGGCCCTTTCGTTTCGCGGGGTTCCTTAATGGCCCTTTCGTTTCGCGGGGTTCCCTAATGGCCCTTTTCGTTCATCAGGGAGGCGCCTAGTGGCCCTTTCGCTCCGCGGGGTTCTCTAATGACCCTTTCGTTTTAGTTGCAGCATCCCCTCGATGTTGCAAGGTGGCCGGAATGTTTAAGTACGATTTTACTGAATTTTGTTGATATCATTAATTTCTCTAGGTGCATAGATTGGCACATTTATCGTACGTTAACAGCTCGTTGAAATCTGCCTACTCCTCGTTACTACATCCTTGCAATATTTGATTTGCAGATTTCAACGAGTAAGTATTTGTTTTTCTTTGACACTTGCTCCGCCACCTCTCTCCATCTTGGACTTTCGTGCGGTACGCATCACATATCGCTAAGTACATCTTGCTGTACATTGTAAACAAAAGGTAATCTTCGTTACCCTTTCTTACTAAATAAAGCTACGCTTTACTATCGTCGAAAAAAATAAACTTCTTGTGTTTTATTAATTTTCTATTTCGCCCATTGCATTTCTGCATCGCCGTCTTCGCCAACACCGGTCAATACCTACACACACATCGTTCTCCCCACTCCTGAGCTATCGTTATTCTGGTAATTCGTTTGGAGTTTGTCATAGAAGGGATTTCGTCGATTCGCCTGCCCTTACCTCCCTTGCTGGCAAACTCCGCACCTAAACATACTCTATTGCACTTATCCCCTTCTTTCCCTTTACAAGTGATTTCGTACACCACATTGTTTTCTTTTAGTTTGTCTGGTTTTGTTGTTGATCTGCTTGTGAATATTCTTTTTAGTGTTTCGTTTGACTTGTATGCTATTGATGTTTTGTTATCGTTTATTATGTTATTCGATATTCGGCTGTCAGTTAGCTTTGGGATGTATGGTACACTGTAAAAATTTGTTTTTACCTTTTGTTTTTGAAATCAAGTAAACATTTCTTGAAAAGGAAAATTAAGCCTAATATGGCTTAAAGGAAGAAGAAAAAGCTTAAACCACTCTCATTTAAGTGGTTGATTTTGACTAACGCAACATCAAACACACACGCATATCAATCGACGAGATGTATATGTATAAACATTTGTGCTCAACCATATCCAATTCGTTTCTCCTTCAAGCAGTGTTTGCAAATAAATTACTTGGCGTGATTTTTTTTATTCAAGTTTTTTGATGTTGTTAATAACACTATGCCACAAAATTTTTGTCCAAGGGAAGTCGATAACAGTTTCTGGTGCAACTAGGTGTCACAAACATGAAAAAATATAAAAAAAAAATTTTATGGTTAATTTTTTTTTTTTTAAATTCCAGGTTTCATGGAAAGTAGTATATTCAGTATTTGGTATGTACTTTCCATTCAGTATTTTCAAGTATAAGCCTGATTGAGCCGTGTTATGCCTCAAATTAAAGGGAATTATGAGGGCTACATATGCTGCATATATCGTAGAATATATGCAGCACGTAGAATCTTTGGTTTAGTAACAGTCGTCAAAAATATGAGAAAAAATGATTTAAAAAAAAAAACACTTTTTCCTGGTACAAAAAAAAAACATAAAAAATAGAAAAAAATCGAAAAAATTATTTTATTACTTTTTCAAAAAGCCAGCATGCTAAAAAACAAAACACTGTCTATTTGAAATGGATAGATGTAAAAGTTATGAGCCATTTTGTAAATTCTTGTTAGGGAAATTCAAAAAAATCTTGTTTCATATTTTTTCGTTTTTAAATGATGTTTTTGCGTATATTGAATTCGACATATGTGAGAGAGACATATAAGAGACATTGCACTTGCATTTTATTTTATGAGGATTGATGTCAGACATTATAAAATTATAGAGAGAACGAGGTTTTATGGCCGTTCGTAACCCTCCATAAAACATGATATGCAGTGTGCGAGCTATATTAAATGAGATCTGCCCAGATAGAGGGTCATTCAACAATATTTGTGGTTTTTATTTATGAGGTTTCCATTCAGTTACGACTTTTAGGGGCATGAACATCCCAGTTGTATATACAGATAGTAAAATTATATGTACGCAATACAAAGTAGTACGCGGCAGACTTGAAAATCTATGAAAAAAGTATGTACGCTTTCAAAGCGGATATATCAAGTATACAATATTCGGCGATCGATTTGTTTTGCGTTTTGTGCTATAGGAGCCAATCATGTGATCATCAGTATCTACGCTACCTAAAAGAGATAATGTATAAGAAATTATAGGCAAACAATAAAATCTAGAATACCTTTTGTTGAATTGTAATAAGAAACAATCTCTGGTTTTTTCTTCAATCCACTCTCATCAACTGCAGCTGTTTTGTGCATTGTACTAATCACTATCACTGCTTTGTTTTTGTGGCTGATGTACGATTTTTAGGTTTAGGTTAGGGTGGCAGCCGTATTTTTTGTACAAGCTCACATAAACCAGTTTAGGTTCCTAGTGTTACCACGGGCTGAAATGCCCCTCATCGAAGCCAACCTGTTTGATATACAAATTTATCGATAGTACTAATATCGTTACTGGAAAGATATGTTAGGCTGCCTAGAAAAGCCGACCCAAGTATGTCCAGTCCAGTCGTTTTAACCAAATTCAATAGGGATCGTCCTTGGGCCAAAAAAAAGATATGTGTAAAGTTTCGTCGAGATCGGACCATAATTGCGACCTGTACTCTGATTACAAAAATACATGCACAGACAGACGGACAGACGGACATAGCTAAATCAACTCAGAAAGTGATTCTAAGTCGATCGGTATAATAAACGATGGGTCTATTTCTTCTCCTTTTGGGTGTTACAAACAAATGCACAAAGTTATAATACCCTGTACCACAGTGTGGTGTAGGGTATAAAATCTAAGGAAAAACACAAAATTAAATTCAGCAAATTACTAAAAAAGCAAAGAGATGAATTAGATATTAAGTTCAACGAAAAGTGGTTCGTCAACAAGACAAGCACTGAATTTCCTGATGACGTGAAGTGGCTCTTGTCTCTAGGACAAAAACATGGACTACCAACATCAAGAGATAAATTTCCCCTCTTTAAATATATTGCGGATGGAGAAGATTTAATACAAACCAATAAGAGCAAAGAAGACCAAGAAAGAGCAAGGACAATGTTCGCAACCACAGTAGACAACCACATCAACAAAATGAGAGAAAGTGGACGTGATAAATTTGTAAGAAGAACAATGGAACGGGCAAAAACCTTTTTGAACAAAAATAAAAATATCCTAATACTAAATGCGGATAAAGGAAACTTTACAGTGGCAATGGAAAAACAGGATTATAAAGAAAGGATGCAGAACATGGTTGGAGATATGATGACATACCAAAGAATAAATAAAGATCCGACACAAAGTTTAGAGAGAAAAAACAATGAGTTGGTTGAAGATCTTTTCAGGAACAACGTGATTTCGATAACAGAGAAGAAAAAACTAAAAACAGACACGGCTACAGCCCCAAGATTATACGGTCTACCCAAAATACATAAGGAGGGATATCCTTTAAGACCAATTTGTTCGTCCATTAACGCTCCGGTCTATGAATATGTGTAAATATTTGGTGAATATTTTAAAAAAACTTACGCAAAACTCAAAATATAACGTTAGGGATTCGGTGCAATTCAGAGATAAGATCGAAAAAGAAGAAAACTGCAAAATACCTTATCTCGACACTCTTCTATTTAGAAATAATGACAAGATTTCAATAGACTGGTACCAAAAAACAACAGCCTCAGGTAGAATAATGAATTGTTATTCTAAACACCGAAAAAGAATTATAATTAATACTGCAAAATATTTAATAAACCGCGTACTTTCTATTAGCGATGAAGAATTTCACAAAAGGAACAAAATAAAAATAAAAAACATTTTACACGACAACAATTTCCCAAAAAACTTAACTAACAACTTAATATCTAACTACACACCCAAACATAGAGACGAAATTAATAATAAGGATCCAAAATTTTCAAATCGCTGATATACGTAGAAGATATATCGGAAAGGATTATGAATTCGCATATATTTGAAAGAAAGTCATGTGATATAGCCCATAAAACAAATAACACAATAAAGCAATTATTCAGTAACACTAAGAGCAAAATACCCATTATGGAGACTCCAAATGTTGTATAGTAAATACAATGTGGAGGTAACAATACAGAAAAATGTGAAAAAGTTTATGTTGGCACAACCAAAAACAAACTAAAAACAAGAATATCAGGACACAAATCAGATTTAAAAAATCGTAACATTCACAACACACAACAAAAATCAGCATTATCAACACATTGCGCCAGTACCAGCCACCAACCAAACTTCGACAATGTTAGAGTACTGCAAAGAGAGAATAACTACAACAAACGTTTCACTCTAGAGATGTTGCACATTAATAACGTACCAACAAAAAAGAGAGTCAACTACAAAACAGATACAGAGAACATCGCCCACATATCCAAACATCTAATAAGAAGAACAAGACAACGAGTGGCCATCGATCATCGTGCAATATTAGTATAATAACCAGTACAATATTTACATCTGACGAAAGTAGTAACACTACAGTAGTTTTTAAGTATTGTTTGTTGTCGTATTTTACATTTACACGTAAGTTGGTCGATATATACCTTTCTGTATTTCCTGTTCTCCTGTTGCGAGCGAAATTGTGATCGTAGTTATTTTGGTCTATTTATTATTATTGATTAATTAATTTATATATAATTGTTTAATTATTATTGTAGAACATTCATCCCTGATGACGGAATTCAATGCTAATTCCGAAATATTGGAAAATAAATAAATATTAAATATTGAAAAACCAGACCTCGAGCTTGAAATAATTAAAGGAAAAATTAATAACGAAAAAGGTCGAATAAAACAAAAAACATTAATATAATATAATATTTTAATTTATCCATATGGTTAGAATGGATAGTGAGGAATTCTGTTGTGACCAATCAATCGCCAATGCCCTTGCAAAATCAATCTATTCTCATCAACAGAGACAACTAGACGTCTCCTACCCTTACAATATTCCTTCATTGAATCCTCATCTCCACCGCTTCTGCAGAAGTCATTAGAGTCAATACCCAATCTTTTGGCGTGTTCGCCGATCAAGCAGTGTCCCGTCAGAACTGATACTAACGTAGACTATCTTTGCCTCTCTAGTGCGAGGAGATATTTTGATATTCTCAGGTCATACCTTGGCCAGATTTGTCTAGCTACCCTGCTGGTGCCGATTTCTGTCCATCTTTCGTTGGACTGGCTGATGGCATAAGTCAAAGCTTGCACGTGGATAGTGGCGCAACAATACATGCAAATTCTTCGAGAATTTGTAATGTCGTCCCTTTCCTAGCAGGCACCCATATGAGGTGTATATTAAACTGCTCAGCCATCTCGTTAAGAGATCTGCGGCAGTCGAGGGCTGTTTGTGAATTTAGGAATGTTGCCTCCAAAGTATTGATGGCAGCCTGGCTGTCCGAGTAAATGACAACGCCAGTGTTGGTTATTATTTTGCGATTCAGCCACTTCCCATACTGCCATTATTTCGGCTTGATAGACACTGCAGGTATCTGGTAGTCTGTGAGCTATATCCAAACTAAGCTCTGCACAATGTACTCCGAAGCCAACCTTTTCATCAAGCTTCGAACCATCCGTGTAAAAGTGGAGATGGTTTCTATTACCACGTATTCTTCCAACCCATTCATCTCTGGCGGGAATCATAGTGATGTAATTTCTCTCGAAGGTGTACACAGTTCGTATATAGTCCACTCGGTCGGTTACCATAGCACTACACTTTGATATCCTCATGTGACCGTAGTTTTTGTACCTCCACATTGATAGGCAGTTTAATCTTATTGCCGCTTTGGTTGCAACTTCTCTCGCCACAATATTAATCGGCAGTATATGGAGCAGGGCTTGTAGAGACTCGGTCGCTGTAGTCCTTAAGGCTCCCCTTATGCTCAGGCAGGCTGTTCTCTGAACCTTTGTTAGTAGGTTGGTGATGGTTAGTTTGTCAGTTGCCGTCCGCCATACCACAATGCCGTATAGCAGTATAGGATGAACCACTGTTATAAAGGGTCCGCTATCTAACTTTTTTTTGTCAACTAGTGCTTATTTCGTGAATGGTAACACTTAGCTCATGTCTGATTTGACAGATAATTAGTTTTATCCTTCCGCTGAACGAATATGGTTGTGTATACGCCTGAACAAGTGGGCCTGCGATCGACTTACAGAAGATGCCGATTTTGCAAAAAAAAATCAACTTTTCAGATGAAGCTCATTTGGGTCAACATGTGGGACTTTATTCATCCTAGTAAAGAGAACCAATTCTGTCTTGTTTGGGTTTACGCCCAAACCACTGCTTCTGGCCCATCTAGCCAATTTGTTCAGAGCCACCTGTAGAATGTCTCGGAGGACGTTTTCGAATTTGCCACTCACTGCGATTGCCACGACCTTGCAGCCACAACGTTCTAGATCTAGCAGGATTTCATTCACCGCTAGTTTCCAAATTAGTGAAGACAGTACTCCTCCTTGTGGGGTCCCTCTGTTTACAAACCTTGTTAGAGTTGTGGACCCAAGACATGCTGTTATGCGTCTTCTGTTGAGCAGACATTGAATTAGCTATTAACTAGCTCGCAGTCCACTCGCACTCTTGTTGGCCCTGCTGATCCTCTGGTTCTGTTAGAGTTCCCCGGGAAATGTGTGCCGAGCATTACATTGAGCGACTGCTCGCTGTGTTGTTTCCAATTATTTGCCTCAACCTGCATGTAACGCACTGTACAGGGTGACGCTGATAGTATTTTCCTCAGCCTTGCGGCGTTTCACAGTGAGTTAAAATGGACATAATTCTGCCATTTCAAAACCACTTATCGTATGGCGATGACATTTTAGGTGTGTATACAAGAGGCGTTAGAGAGTTTAAGTTCGGAACTTGGGCCCCCTATCTCATACAGGGGCGGAGCTACAGGGCCCTTCTAACTTTTGAATGGAGTGTCCGATTTGATGACGTTTTTCTGTGGATACTCCTAGACCAGACCTACAATAAACATTTTTTATCTTGAACATATCTTGAATAGTTTCCGAGATATGTGGATTTTAAATTTAAATTTTTTTCCGCCGACTTTGCCTTGGAGTTCAGCCAATATCTCAGTCAAAAGTTTACCGATTTTGTATGTCATATAAAGTAAAATTTTTGAAAAAATGTCATTTTTGGATATTTTTTGGCGAAAAAATTCCAATTCGTATGTAGGTCTTGTAGAAAAAGTTTGTTACACAAAGTATATATACTCATTTTAAAGGAGACCTATCACAGAACCTGTTAGAGAAAATCCGAAGCCAAAATTTTAATTGGTGTGGTTGCCACCTTTCTCCGAATTGGACCTTTTTTTACATAAATTTCAAAAGTTTGATCGATTTTCTCCAATCGCAAAGCTAAATTGTATTTTTATACCCTACACCACACTGTGGTACAGGGTATTATAACTTTGTGCATTTGTTTGTAACACCCAAAAGGAGAAGAAATAGACCCATCGTTTATTATACCGATCGACTTAGAATCACTTTCTGAGTTGATTTAGCTATGTCCGTCTGTCCGTCTGTGCATGTATTCATGTAATCAAAGTACAGGTCGCAATTATGGTCCGATCTCGACGAAACTTTACACATATCTTTTTTTTGGTTAAAATCGGTTCAGATTTAGATATAGCCCCCATATATATGTTAGCCCCGATTTGGCATGTAAGCGCTGTAAAAACTTTATTTTATATCCGATCAGTATGAAATTCGGCAGAAAGAGGTTTCTTATTATATGAATGAACACTTTTAAATTTGGAAGAAATCGGTTTAGATTTAGATATAGCCCCCATATATACGTTACCCCCGATTTGACATGTAAGCGCTGTAAAAATGTTATTTTATATCCGATCAGTGCGAAATTCGGCAAAGAGAGGTTTCTTATTACACGAAGGAATACTGCTAAATTCGGAGAAAATCGGTTCAGATTTAGATATAGCCCCCATATATATGTTACCCCCGATTTGACATGTAAACGCTGTAAAAACTGTATTTTATATCCGATCAGTGCAAAATTTGGCAGAAAGAGGTTTCTTATTACATGAAGGAATACTGCCAAATTCGGAGAAAATCGGTTCGGATTTAGATATATCCCCCATATATATGTTACCCCGATTTCACATGTAAGCGCTGTAAAAACTGTATTTTATATCCGATCAGTATGAAATTCGTCAGAAAGAGGTTTCCTATTATATGAATGAACACTTTTAAATTTGGATGAAATCGGTTCAGATTTAGATATAGCCTCCATATATACGTTACCACCGATTTGACATGTGAGCGCTGTAAAAATGTTATTTTATATCCGATCAGTGCGAAAGTCGGCAAAAAGAGGTTTCTTTATACATGAAGGAATACTGCCAAATTCGGAGAAACTCGGTTTAGATATAACACCCATATATATGTTACCCCCGATTTGAAATTCAATAGCTGTAGAAACTGTATTTTATATCCGATCACAGCGAAATTCGGCAGAAAGAGGTTTCTTATTACACGAAGGAATACTGCCAAATTTGGAGAAAATCGGTTCAGATTTAGATATAGCCCCCATATATATGTTAGCACCGATTTGACATTCAAGCGCTGTAGAGACTGTATTTTATATCCGATCAGTACGAAATTCGACAGAAAGAGGTTTCTATTTTACATGAATGAGTATTCAGGGAAAATCGATTCAGATTTATATATAAGCTCCATATATATGTTCCTCCCGATTTGGTTACAAAGCGCTATAGAAGTTGTACTTTACTTCCGATCATTACAAAATTCTCCAGAAAGATGTTTCTCAATTTAGGAACGAATATTGCTTAATTTAGCGATTATCGGTTCAGAATTAGATATATCCGCATATATATGTTCTTACCCATTTACCAATTATTCCAAATTATTATCGCAATAACCCATATCGCATTGTTAGGGAGGTGTAGGGTATTATATAGTCGGCCCCGCCCGACTTTCTGCCTTTCCTTACTGGTTTTTTTATTTATTTGTATTAGGGTGTAACAAAATCGACTGCAAAGGGTATCCCGAGCGCGGCTTTTCATATCGAAGATATGGGACTAAAAGAAAAAAATTGTTGACGTATTTTTTGGGAATTGAGGGATTTTCCATTAGAAATTTCCACATGTAGCATTTGATTATTATTTCTTATATCAAAATAAAGAACTTTTAAAAAAATCATCGAAATGTATACATTTTTAAGAATTTTATGCCGTATTTACGTTTCTGTCTATATACAAAATATTTTTTTAATTTTTCCCTACCTTCTTGTAGTTATTGTTTATTATATCAGTCAATATGCACTGATTTCTTGTAGATCGCATGTTTTTATCAAACAATAATAAAATTTAGTAAGATTTACCTTTCAGAAAATATTGTTTTATGTCACTATTTCTAGGAAACCCTTAATCATTGACAGGTATAAAAATATGTGTTGTAATGTTCATTCATATAGTTAATAATATTCATTCATATATAATCTTTGTAATTTCCCATATTACATGTATCAGGTAAAAATGTCAGGTATATTATTGTTTTTATATAAATATAGCATCTCCGAGAATGTATATCATTACCAATTTTGCAAGTATGGCGTTAACATTTAAGAACTCGTCACTATTTTTTATTTTGTGTGAAATCCCATTTCACACTTTTGAGGAAAAACTCCGTAGAATAGTAGAATTTATCGAAGGAACCTATAAAATTAAAGTATTAAAAAGCGAAATCACAAAAATACAAAAATTTTTTAAAACATTTGGTGTAAAGTGGACAACAGCAAAATCGCGTTCAAAATTTCTTGAAAAATATTCAGATTGGCTCGAGAACAACATAGATTTAACAGTTTAAATCTGTTGGTCCACCCCATAAACCTTACGAAGATGTATCGACAAGAACTAAGAAGAGGCGGTTGTCCAATAATCTTTCGGCAATGACTACTGAAGAAGTTACGGATACTTTAAAGGTAATGTTGAAAAAGAGAAACAACCAACTGATGCTTTAAAAATTGGAATTTTGGAAAGAGACTGGATTAAATGTCGACAAACCACTAGTGGGATATGGAAATAGAAATGATGGTAACACTGCAAGGCGTTTCTTCAAGGATTATGAAATCACATCTAAGATCACAGGAATTGATATGGAATTACTGAGAAAAATCAACATAATTCTAATGGCAATCAACAACAAAATGGCTATACACAAATTTAAGGCAAAAAGAGTCACAGCAACATATTATAAAGGCCGACATCTTTTATCCTTCTTACTCAATTTTATCATTGTTCTTCTTACTAAATTTTATTATAAAAACAGGTGATCTACAAGAAATCAGTGCATATTGACTGATATAATAACCAATAACTACTAGAAGGTAGGCAAAAATTAAAAAAAAAATATTTTGCATATAGACAGAAACGTAAATACGGCATAAAATTTTTAAAAATTTATAAATTTCGATGATTAAAGTTCTTTATTTTGATATTAGAAATAATAATCAAATGCAACATGTGGAAATTTCTAATGGAAAATCCCTCAATTCCCAAAAAATACATCAAATATCCCCAAAAATGGGATTTTTACTTTTAGTCTTATATCTTCGACATGAAAAGCCACTCTCGAGATTCCCTCTGCAGGCGATTTTGTTACACCATAATGCAAATAAATAAAAAAAAAATACAATTTAGCTTTGCTATGGAGAAAATCGATAAAACTTTTGAAATTTATTTAAAAAAAGGTACAATTCGGAGAAGGGTGGCAATCACACAAATTACAATTTTGGCTTCGGATTTTCTCTAATAGGTTCTGTGAAACGTCTCCTTTAAAATGAGTATAAATTTGATATACTTTGTGTAACAAACTTTTTCTACAAGACCTAAATATGAATTGGAGCTTTTCGCCAAAAATCAAATTTTTTCAAAAATTTTACTTTATATGGCAATCCATAAAAAACTCGTGAAAAAAATCGGTAAACTTTTGACTGAGATATTGACTAAACTCCAATGCAAAGTCGGGAAAAAATGAAGAAAATCAAATTTACCCACAGAAAAAAATGCCACTCAAATCGGACACTCCATTCAAAAGTTAGAAGGCGATGAAAATTTTGGCGCTTTTTCAGCGAGTTTGAACTCAATATAATGGTGATCTGAGAATGAGTGGTCGTCCAGTACATTCCACCCAATAATTTTGTCTGACAGCCGGTCAGTAGCAAACGTTACGTCTAGTACTCAGATAGTATGATGAGCGTTCGTGTCTGCGCCAATAATCAGCTCGACTTCGTCAGACGTTGCTTCTTCTACTACTTCCCTGAATAGAGCAGTCGGTTCTCCAGCTTCATAAGGCAAGTAACTGGAGACCACACAATATATGCGATTACCGATCTCCAGACTAGCAGATGTTTGGTCTTTACCACTTAAATTAACCAGGAGAAAGATACTTAGATCTTTCCCGGCCAAAATGCAGGTTCTTGAAGTGCCTTCACAGTTGGCCACAAGCAGTTTAAAGTTGGGTGTCCTGATACCGCACACCCTTCCTCCCACTGCGTAGGGCTCCTGTATCAGGACGATGTCTACTGCACCTGTGGACAGGCGCAGCAATAGTGCCGCTGAGGCTGCTATAGCGTGATGGAGGTTAATCTGTAGAATTCTTACCATCATTGGTAATTGACAGATTAACATCCACCCCGACAAGGGTGTTATCGAACTCTTCGTCCGTATCATCGAGAAGCGTGTCCCCGCCAGATGCGTCAAAGAGTCCGGAGACTCCCCTCAGCCCGTCTGTGTCAGAAGTAGAGCTTTCGTCCTCAGAGAAGGACGTTACAGATCATACAAAGTGAATGCAGAAAAATTTGGAAAATACTGTCTAGGAATTTCGAAACATCTAATAGAACTGTATCCATGGAAAGATATGACCCCAACAGTACATAAAGTATTGCGTCATGCAGATATAATTATTGCATTTCATATTCTCCCTTTAGGCGAGCTTAAGGAAGAAGCCCAGGAGGCACGAAATCGCTCCCGAAAAAGTTCAAGAGAATTTCAAAATGAAGATATATTTGTAAATCTATCTATAATAAGAAAAATATGGATATGTTACCGATCTTTGACTTGTGACAATACTGAGGAATACAAGGATTTACTTTATCTCCTATACATGGATTATTCAGATTATTTTATAGAAATAAAATAATAAAATATATATTACAGAAATAAAATAAGAAAATAAATTATTTTTCTCAAGAAGTTCGCTTACAAAATGGCTATACACAAATTTAAGGCAAAAAGAGTCACAGCAACATATTATAAAGGCCGACATCTTTTATCCTTCTTACTCAATTTTATCATTGTTCTTCTTACTAAATTTTATTATAAAAACAGGTGATCTACAAGAAATCAGTGCATATTGACTGATATAATAACCAATAACTACTAGAAGGTAGGCAAAAATTAAAAAAAAAATATTTTGCATATAGACAGAAACGTAAATACGGCATAAAATTTTTAAAAATTTATAAATTTCGATGATTAAAGTTCTTTATTTTAATATTAGAAATAATAATCAAATGCAACATGTGGAAATTTCTAATGGAAAATCCCTCAATTCCCAAAAAATACATCAAAAATCCCCAAAAATGGGATTTTTACTTTTAGTCTTATATCTTCGACATGAAAAGCCACTCTCGAGATTCCCTCTGCAGGCGATTTTGTTACACCATAATGCAAATAAATAAAAAAAATTACAATTTAGCTTTGCTATGGAGAAAATCGATAAAACTTTTGAAATTTATTTAAAAAAAGGTACAATTCGGAGAAGGGTGGCAATCACACAAATTACAATTTTGGCTTCGGATTTTCTCTAATAGGTTCTGTGAAACGTCTCCTTTAAAATGAGTATAAATTTGATATACTTTGTGTAACAAACTTTTTCTACAAGACCTAAATATGAATTGGAGCTTTTCGCCAAAAATCAAATTTTTTCAAAAATTTTACTTTATATGGTAATCCATAAAAAAATCGTGAAAAAAATCGGTAAACTTTTGACTGAGATATTGACTAAACTCCAATGCAAAGTCGGGAAAAAATGAAGAAAATCAAATTTACCCACAGAAAAAAATGCCACTCAAATCGGACACTCCATTCAAAAGTTAGAAGGCGATGAAAATTTTGGCGCTTTTTCAGCGAGTTTGAACTCAATATAATGGTGATCTGAGAATGAGTGGTCGTCCAGTACATTCCACCCAATAATTTTGTCTGACAGCCGGTCAGTAGCAAACGTTACGTCTAGTACTCAGATAGTATGATGAGCGTTCGTGTCTGCGCCAATAATCAGCTCGACTTCGTCAGACGTTGCTTCTTCTACTACTTCCCTGAATAGAGCAGTCGGTTCTCCAGCTTCATAAGGCAAGTAACTGGAGACCACACAATATATGCGATTACCGATCTCCAGACTAGCAGATGTTTGGTCTTTACCACTTAAATTAACCAGGAGAAAGATACTTAGATCTTTCCCGGCCAAAATGCAGGTTCTTGAAGTGCCTTCACAGTTGGCCACAAGCAGTTTAAAGTTGGGTGTCCTGATACCGCACACCCTTCCTCCCACTGCGTAGGGCTCCTGTATCAGGACGATGTCTACTGCACCTGTGGACAGGCGCAGCAATAGTGCCGCTGAGGCTGCTATAGCGTGATGGAGGTTAATCTGTAGAATTCTTACCATCATTGGTAATTGACAGATTAACATCCACCCCGACAAGGGTGTTATCGAACTCTTCGTCCGTATCATCGAGAAGCGTGTCCCCGCCAGATGCGTCAAAGAGTCCGGAGACTCCCCTCAGCCCGTCTGTGTCAGAAGTAGAGCTTTCGTCCTCAGAGAAGGACGTTACAGATCTTCTGTTAGAGTTGGAGTCACCAGAAATAATGGGTGTGGGTACCTTCGCACTTCCAGAAAGCCGTGTTTCAACCACGGTGGACGACTCACCTTCCGCAGTGGGAGCTATATCCTGATTGTATACCTTCAAGACTATAGTCTCGAAGCCATATTGTAGGGTTGCACTTGCACGTTGTATATGGGAGGTGGATTCAGCGTTAAGGATCAAATTGACCTGGCGCTTTTTACCATCCGCCTCACCCACCTTGCTGATTCTCCAATTATGGGCGGGCAGACCAGGATTGGAATCTTTTGCTATTTCTAATATGTCAGCCGGGTTGGAGGCCTCTTCTGTAACTGTAGTGTCCAAATTCCTTATTTTATTCAAAGAACTTTAAATCTCTGAAAACTTCCTAAATTGTTTAACGGACAGCTTTTGAGTGGGGATCTTACCAAAGATGTAAAAAAAATAATAGAATTAGCAAGTGATCAACGGAGACTGTGAGAGCCATTGAAGTGCTAGCTAACAGTCGGGGGGTGGGTTCGTGTCTCCTTGAAAACCGAACTGATACGTTCCTGGACATAAATAACTTTTTATAAACTCCCGGATTGGAAACGATAAAGCGGTAGATTTATACTGAAGCTAATCTAAAAGGAAAACTCTAACCATAAAACAAAACAAAAACACCCGTAATGGTTAGTGTAGGAGATATGAAACTCTAAAGATACTCAGTCACGAGTTACCTCGAAGGGATTATTTTGTCAAGATCCCAAACGGTAACGATCTACAACTTCGCACTCCTACATTACCTCAGTAAGAAATATGGAAATAATTTTACGCCATCGTAATCGAAGTATTTCGTTTCAATACAAAATTTAATATAAAGATGGGATCAGAATTCATTGCAACAATATCATTTTTACAATCACACAATCGAGCATCATACAAGGTTGTAAGTCTAAGCCCCAACAACAATGAACATGTTTGTCGAACTTCTCTACATCCGCAATTACTTAAGGTAAGTACAGACGATTTGCAGATCGGACAACATTGCCAGAAAAATGGCGTAAAAATGCAACCCTGTGAATTTACAACCGTGTGAACATACAATTTTTGTTTTGCAACGTTAGCAGAAAAGTCATTGCGAGATAATTTGCTGATTGTTATATGTTCGAAGTTTATGCATGTGACAACGGCGCCATTGCCAGAAAATCATTTTATTTGCGACACTGTCTATAATGTATTTTTATTGGCAATCCTGCATATAAATATTTACAAAATATATTGTAAATATATGAAATTGTAATGTTTTCTTGCAATCGTCTGAACTGTCAATTCACCTTTGCCTAACAATCTGACATTGCCCGTATATTTGCAGCACTTTAACAGGGTTGATAACGTTTGCCGATCTGGCAATCGTCTATACTCAGCTTTATGTGCAAAATATGAGAAGAAAAACCTAGTCAGTTTCATACAAGTATGAGCTTTTTGCTTAATAAATACGGAATAATATATATGTGTAGTGGTATATAACTACCCTGCAGGGAAATTAATCGGTTTAAATGTAACTTAAAACAAGTTTTTTAATAAACACAAATAGTCATATAAAGATTATTTTCCATAAGTGCAACTGACTATTTTAACATGGTCATGCGCTGGGCAGTGGACAATTATCCATCCCTGCATGACTTTTCAACTAGTTAAAAACTAATTATTTTTGACTGACTTATATTGAGATTAAAAAAATACCATTATTTATCTGACGGAATGAAGTTAGTTTGTATTTAGAATTATTCAAATGATTATAAATGGGTATATATTAAAGTAACTATTTATTGACTAACTTAATTTGACTAAACTAATTTCTTTAAAATAATTTTACAAATTTTATTGATATCATTTTAATTTTTTTTTGTAATTCGAATACAATTTCATAGGGAACATAAAAAATAAGGAAATGAAGGGTATTAATAAAGTAAAACCATAAACATTAAAATTGTTATACCCTACACCACACTGTGTAACAGGGTATTATAAGTTTGTTTCACGGCAGATGTTTGTAACACCTGAAAATAACACAGCTAGACCCACCTTAAAGTATACCGATCGACTCAGAATCACTAGCTGAGTCGATTTAGCCATGTCCGTCCGTCTGTCCATGTAAAGTTGTTCGTCGACTACAGGTCGCAATTTCACTCCGATCGTTCTGAAATTTTGCAGTTTAGAGTATCTCGCAGCTGTTAAGATCGCTAATTTGGTTGAAATCGGTTCAAATTTAGATATAGCTCCCATATATATCTTTCGTCCGATTTGGCCCTTTAGTCCTATAGAAGCTGTATTTTACATCCAATCATTTTGAAATTTAGAATGGTAGAGTTTCTTGATCCATGAACCAACACTACTGAATTTGAAAAAAATCGGTTAAGATTTAGCTATAGCTCCCATATATATGTTTCGTCCGATTTGGCACTTTAGGTTAAGGTTTAGGTTAGGGTGGCAGCCGTATTTTTTATACAAGCTCACATAGACCAGTTTAGGTCCCTAGTGTTACCACGGGCTGAAATGCCCCTCATCGAAACCAACCTGTTTGATATACAAATTTGTCGATATTACGAATATCGGTACTGGAAAGATCTGTTAGGCTGCCTAGAAAATCCGACCCCAGTATGTCCAGTCGTCGTTTACTCAGAGCGGGACAGTCGCATAGCAAGTGCTCAATGCTCTCCACTTCTTCCTCATCTCCACAGCTTCTGCAGAAGTCATTAGAGTCAATACCCAATGTTTTGGCGTGTTCGCCGATCAAGCAGTGTCCCGTCAGAACTGATGCTAACGTAGACAATATTTGCCTCTCTAGTGCGAAGAGATATTTTGATCTTCTCAGGCCATACCTTGGCCAGATTTGTCTAGCTACTCTGTAGGTGCCGATTTCTGTCCATCTTTCGTTGGACTGCCTGATTGCCTCTTGAATAAGCCAAAGCTTGCACGTGGATAGTGGCGCACCAATATATGCAAATTCTTCGAGAATTTGTAATGTCGTCCCTTTCCTAGCAAGTTCATCGGCTTTGCAGTTCCCCGGCATATCCCTATGCCCAGGCACCCATATGAGGTGTATGTTAAACTGCTCAGCCATCTCGTTAAGAGATCTGCGGCAGTCGAGGGCTGTTTGTGAATTTAGGGATGTTGCCTCCAGAGAATTGATGGCAGCCTGGCTGTCCGAGTAAATGACAACGCCAGTGTTGGTTACTATGTTGCGACTCAGTCACTTGGCTACTTCCCATATTGCCATTATTTCGGCTTGATAGACACTGCAGGTATCTGGTAGTCTGTGAGCAATGTAAGCTCTGCACAGTGTACTCCGAAGCCAACCTTTTCATCAAGCTTCGAACCATCCGTGTAAAAGTGGAGATGGTTTCTATTACCTCGTTTTCTTCCAACCCATTCATCTCTGGCGGGAATCATAGTGATGTAATTTCTCTCGAAGGTGTACACCGTTGGTATATAGTCCACTCGGTCGGTTACCATAGCACTACACTTTGATATTCTCATGTGACCGTAGTTTTTGTACCTCCACATTGATAGGCAGTTTAATCTTATTGGCGCTTTGGTTGCAACTTCTCTCCGGCTCCGCTTATGCTCAGGCAGGCAGTTCTCTGAACCTTTGTTAGTAGGTTGGTGATGGTTAGTTTGTCAGTTCCCGTCCACCATACCACAATGCCGTATAACAGTGTAGGACGAACTACTGCTATATATATCCAGTGGACGATTTTAGGAGAGAGGCCCCGCCGCGACCCTACATCCTTTTTGCAGGAATATAAGGCGACGTTAGCCTTCCTTACATGTTCCAATACATTAAGTCTAAATAACAGTTTTCTATCTAGAATTATTCCTAAAAATTTTGCACTTTCAGAAAAGACTAGATCTGTTCCATTTATCCGAGGTGGAGGGTGCACATGTGGGACTTTATTCATCCTAGTAAAGAGAACCAATTCTATCTTGTTTGGGTTTATGCCCACACCGCTGCTTCTGGCCCATCTAGCCAATTTGTTCAGAGCCACCCGTAGAATGTCTCGGAGGACGTTTTCGAATTTGCCACTCACTGCGATTGCAACGTCGTCCGCATATGCCACGACCTTGCAACCACAACGTTCTAGATCTAGCAGGATTTCATTCACCGCTAGGTTCCAAATTAGTGGAGACAGTGCTCCTCCTTGTATGGTCCCTCTGTTTACAAACCTTGTTAGAGTTGTGGACCCAAGACATGCTGTTATGCGTCTTCTGCTGAGCAGACTTTGAATTAGTCTAATCAAACTAGAGTTAACATTAAGATGTGACAGTGCCGCAATTACTGCATCTGAGTGAACGTTGTTAAAAGCCCCTTCTATGTCAAGAAATGCCACCATGGTGAATTCCTTGAAATGCAGGGACGATTCGATAGTGCTCACAAGTTCGTGCAGGGCTGATTCTGTAGACTTCCCCTTATTGTTGGTTCACTGACAGGAGTTTTGTATCCAGGTTTTCCCTAATGAAATAATCTAAAAGTCTTTCCAGACCTTTCAATAGGAAGGAGGATAGGCTAATTGGTTTGAAGTCTTTTGGCCTAGTGTGTGATATCTTCCCCGCTTTTGGTATGAATACCACTTTGGTATCCCTCCATCCCTCCATCGATTCGGGATGATTGAAAGCCTGATACAGCCTACGTAAATTTTCTCCAGCCAGGGGATAATGTATTTCAACATTTTTTGCATTTCTGCTGGACTGATGCCGTCTGGTCCAGGTGACTTGAAGGGCTCAAAGCTATTAATAGCCCAGCTTATTCTGGATCTCTGTCAACAAGCTAGCGACGCTCGCAGTCCACTCGCACTCTTGTTGGTCCTGTTGATCCTCTGGTTCTGTTAGAGAGTTCCCCGGGAAATGTGTGTCGAGCAGTACATTGAGCGACTGCTCGCTGTTTTTGGTCCAATTATTTGCCTCATCCTGCAAGTAACCCACTGTACAGGGTGAAGCTGATAATATTTTCCTCAGCCTTGCGGCGTCGAAAACCTTTTCCACTTCGCCACAGAAGGTATACCAAGAGCGTCTTTGCGCCTTTCTAAGCTCCTTCTTATAGATCTTGAGTTGCTTTTATAGGCATCCCAAACATTAGCGACCCCTGTAGATTTAGCCTTGTTGAATAGCTTGTTGAAGGTCTTTTTCATAGCCGTTAGCTCAGAAGTCCACCATTGGGGTTTAGTTTTACCTTTGTACCTTGTTTTTGGACAGGCTTCTTCAAGGGACTATTGAATGATGTGGTGATATGCTCGATCAGATGATCCACACCGGCTTTGTCATTCGGTTCGTACAGAAGTTTGGAGTTGAGGACTTTCTTGAAATTATTTTCATACAGGTGCCACTTTGTCTTTCTCACATTTCTGTGGACGGCAGGTTCAGGCGCTTTTTCAGCGAGTTTGAACTCAATATAATGGTGATCTGAGAATGAGTGGTCGTCCAGTACATTCCACCCAATAATTTTGTCTGACAGCCGGTCAGTAGCAAACGTTACGTCGAGTACTTCTTGTCTGTCTTTAATTGTAAAGGTCGGTTTATTACCTATGTTACAAATACTTAGGTTGGTAGTTAGAATAAAGTCAAGAAGCGAATCACCCCTATTGTTTATATCCGTACTACCCCAGATAGTATGATGAGCGTTCGTGTCTGCGCCAACAATCAGCTCGACCTCTTCAGACGTTGCATCTTCTACTACTTCCCTGAATAGAGCAGTCGGTACTACAGCTTCATAAGGAAAGTAACTGGAGACCACCCAATATATGCTATTACCGATCTCCAGACTAGCACATGTTTGGTCTTTACCACTTAAATTATCCAGGAGAAAGATACTTAGATCTTTCCTGGCCAAAATGCAGGTTCTTGGAGTGCCTTCACAGTTGGCCACAAGCAGTTTAAAGTTGGGTGTCCTGATACCGCACACCCTTTCTCCCACTGCGTAGGGCTCCTGTATCAGGACGATGTCTACTGCACCTGTGGACAGGTGCAGCAATAGAGCCGCTGAGGCTGCTTTAGCGTGATGGAGGTTAATCTGTAAAATTCTTACCATCATTGGTAATTGACAGATTAACTTCCACCCCGACAAGGGTGTTATCGAACTCTTCGTCCGTATCATCGAGAAGCGTGTCCCCGCCATCCTGCAGCGTTGCAGAAGCTTTTGTTTTTCGGTAAGAGCCGAAAACTCAACAGCCTCCAACTTCGTCAGAACTCTGAGCACTCATTGTGTTTCCGTTTTGACGGTCGGACATGACGTTTTCCCCTCACCGTACCACCTGTTGTGAGTACTGGGGGGAAATTTTCACCATGTTTGGTGTGGTCGGCTTTGGCCAAGACCAACGGACGTACAGTAGGACGATTGGGGAACCCCGCTCCATCGAACGCGAAGGCATTCCCGCCAATGAATTTTTTTTCTGTATTACCCCGTAATAGGTACTACGATGTAGGCCTTCCAGACTTTGTACAGATTTTGTTTTGTTTTTGCGATTGCGTAATAGGTACTGCGTAATAGATTTTAACTATCAGCTCTATGCTAAACACGTCCGTTCACTACGACTGATCAGCAACGACTAATTGGCCCTTTAGTTCTATAGAAGCTGTATTTTACATCCAATCGTTTTGAAATTTAGAATGGTAGAGTTTCTTGATCCATGAACCAACACTACCGAATTTGAAGAAAATCGGTAAACATTTAGCTATAGCTCCCCTACACCACACTGCGGTACAGGGTATTATTTAAGTATAAAATGTCCCAAAAGTAAATTTATGTAAACAATTTATACATGAATTACAAAATTTATATATCAGAGTTATTCAATATTACGAGAGTGGTGTAGGGTATTATATAGTCGGCCCCGCCCGACTTTAGCCTTTCCTTACTGGTTAATACTGATTTCTTTTAATGCATACATTGTGAAAGCGCATTTTTTAATAACATGCAAGGTTTTTCGAAATTCCTTATCTAAACTATCGCAAAGCTTCCATTATACATTCGAAAATTTTCCAAAATCCTTAAGCCGCTTCTTTCCATGAGTGCCATCGATGTTAAAGTCAATAATAAGGTCAATTTCTCTGATAACCGCACGTATTTATCCGTTGAACTGTGATAGCGAATAACTCTTTTTGTTACTTATGTCGCTCAAACAAGTTTTTGCTATTTATGGAAAGCAATTCTAACTGTTTCTTGTTTTGGTGGAATGATGGATGACGAAATTACGTTTGTTTTGTTTTTGCACTTTGCACAAAAATGTTTTTGTGTTCAATTTGGTTGAGCTGTAGATAATTTTTCAACCAATTTATAGTTAATTGTAGAATAATTTCTTTAAGACTGACATTTTTTTAAACCAGTTGATAAAATTCCCACAGGGTACATTCTCTTAAAAAATGTAAATGCTTAGAAAAATTCAATAATGACTTAAATGTTTAACATTCGGGAATAGGATTCCTATAATCAACAGATCATAGATCTATGATGCTTACAGCAACACAAATTTATAAACTTAATAAAAAAAGGAACAAAGTATTTAAAAAAAATGTAAATGTCGTATTCGCTATTTAGGTAGAAAAAGAATATCGTTTCTCTAAGCTTTTAACAACATTCACTCAGATGCAGTAATTGCGGCACTTTCGCATCTACAAGTTAACTCTAGTTTGAGTGTCTTGGGTCCACAACTCTAACAAGGTTTGTAAACAGAGGGACCCCACAAGGAGGAGTACTGTCTCCACTAATTTGGAACCTAGCGGTGAATGAAATCCTGCTAGATCTAGAACGTTGTGGCTGCAAGGTCGTGGCAAATGCGGACGACGTTGCAATAGCAGTGAGTGGCAAATTCGAAAACGTCCTCCGAGACATTCTACAGGTGGCTCTGAACAAATTGGCTAGATGGGCCAGAAGCAGCGGTTTGGGCGTAAACCCAAACAAGACAGAATTGGTTATCTTTACTAGGATGAATAAAGTCCCACATGTGGACCCTTCACCTCGGATAAATGGAACAGATCTAGTCTTTTCTGAAAGTGCAAAATTTTTAGGAATAATTCTAGATAGAAAACTGTTATTTAGACTTAACGTATTGGAACGTGTAAGGAAGGCCAACTTCGCCTTATATTCCTGCAAAAAGGCTGTAGGGTCGCGGTGGGGCCTCTCTCCTAAAATTGTCCACTGGATATATGTAGCAGTAGTTCGTCCTATACTGCTATACGGCATTGTGGTATGGTGGACGGCAACTGACAAACTAACCATCACCAACCTACTAACAAAGGTTCAGAGAACAGCCTGCCTGAGCATAAGCGGATCCTTAAGGACTACAGCGACCGAGTCTCTACAAGCCCTACTCCATATACTGCCGATTAATATTGTGGCGACAGAAGTTGCAACCAAAGCGGCAATAAGATTAAACTACCTATCAATGTGAAGGTACAAAAACTACGGTCACATGAGGATATCAAAGTGTAGTGCTATGGTAACCGACCGAGTGGACTATATACCAACGGTGTACACCTTCGAGAGAAATTACATAACTATGATTCCCGCCAGAGATGAATGGGTTGGAAGAAAACCAGGTTATAGAAACCATCTTCACTTTTACACGGATGGTTCGAAGCTTGATGAAAAGGTTGGATTCGGAGTACACTGTGCAGAGCTTACATTGGATATAGCTCACAGACTACCAGATACCTACAGTGTCTATCAAGCCGAAATAATGGCAATATGGGAAGTAGCCAAGTGGCTGAGTCGCAACATAGTAACCAACACTGGCGTTGTGATTTACTCGGACAGCCAGGCTGCCATCAATTCTCTGGAGGCAACATCCCTAAATTCACAAAACAGCCCTCGACTGCCGCAGATCTCTTAACGAGATGGCTCAGCAGTTTAATATACACCTCATATGGGTGCCTGGGCATAGGGATATCCCGGGGAACTGCAAAGCCGATGAACTTGCTAGGAAAGGGACGATATTACAAATTCTCGAAGAATTTGCATATATTGGTGCGCCACTATCCACGTGCAAGCTTTGGCTTAGGCAAGAGGCAATCAGGCAGTCCAACGAAAGATGGACAGAAATCGGCACCTGCAGAGTAGCTAGACAAATCTGGCCAAGGTATGACCTGAGAAGATCAAAATATCCTCGCACTACAGAGGCAAAGATTGTCTACGTTAGTATCAGTTCTGACGGGACACTGCTTGATCGGCGAACATGCTAAAAGATTGGGTATTGACTCTTATGACTTCTGCAGAAGCTGTGGAGATGAGGAAGAAGTGGAGAGCATTGAGCACTTGATATGCGACTGCCCCGCTCTGAGTAAACGACGACTGGACATACTGGGGTCGGCTTTTCTAGGCAGCCTAACAGATCTTTCTAGTACCGATATTCGTACCATCGACAAATTTGTATATCAAACAGGTTGGTTACGATGAAGGGCATTTCAGGCCGTGGTGACTCTAGGGACCTAAACAGGTCTATGTGAGCTTGTATAAAAAATACGGCTGCCACCCTAACCTAAACCTGAAACCTAAAACCTAAAGCTTTAGTTAGTTTGACTGATATTTAAGTGTGAAATTTGGGTGATTACATAATGGGATGATGTGGAATTTTGTTTGCAAAGGTTTCGATTTTAGTCTTTTGTCACAATGTAAGCAAAATTTTAGTATAAATAGGACCCACAAAACATGGGGCCTATATGTTATCATAGGCTTCACTTACCAACATCCAAAACATACCATAGATATTTGAGGCCTCGGTAAACAGATCAGTTGTGCGATGTGGTGCCAACATACGGCTCAATGTAGTTGTTAAGACTTCCTGGAAAATACCAAAATGTTGCTCTAATAGCGTAAATGAGGAACCTTTGCAATCTTCCCGGGATATAATACTAAAATTAAAATGTAATTAATACAAGGATTTCCAACGAATTCGGTAAAAAAAAAGATAAAATATAATGATTGGCCTTCTCAAGTTGTTGCGGATTTTTTTCGGAAGAATGTTGTAATTGTATGGTGCATTCAAGATTATGCGATAGGAACTTCTTTTTCTCGTATATAGGTGCAGGCGTTCCCAGCCCATAAAACAAATTTATCGATGCTTCTCCGCCTCTCTATTCTGCTCAACTCGGTCGCGTGGTAATGAAAGATTATCAAATTTATAGATTCCTATTGGTTTTCCAGAAAAAGTTAATTGCACGCACTGCTGGAATAATCGGCCTTTATTCTCGTGAAATCACTTCGAAGTCTGGTATAACGTGTACGGGCTTATTTGGGAGGAAACCCGTACAGTACGGTGGAATTTGCTCTACAGAAGTTAAAATGCACTTGATTTCGCCTGTCTCCGATCTTCCTGATCTGACTGTACACGATTTAGCTCTGTAGGTGATGTAACAACAAGAACAGCACTTCGTAGAGAAATGCCGGGCAAACCACCAATCTGCAACGATGCAGGATGGCATCAGGGGAGAGTAAAGCTCTTATATTTCGGTGAAGCCAGATCAGTAGACCTGTATAAGGCTGCTCTGAGTCGAGCGGGTGAGGTGTGGCCGGGTGCCCAGTTGGATGTTGTCGAAGAAACAACATCCCTAGTCACCCTAGAGCCATCACCTGGGTTACAGAAGAGCCCTCACACCCAGGTGACATCTTAGAAATAATAAAAGATTCCAATCCTGGTCTGCCGGCCCATAATTGGAGAATCAGCAAGGTGGGTGAGGCGGATTGTAAAAAGCGGCAGGTCAATTTGATCCTTAACGCTGAATCCACCTCCCATATACAACGTGCAAGTGCAACCCTACAGTATGGCTTCGAGACTATAGTCTTGAAGGTATACAAGCAGGATATAGTTCCCACTGCGGAAGGTGAGTCGTCCACCGCGGTTGATACACAGCTTTCTGGAAGTGCGGAGGTATCCACGCCCATTATTTCGGGTGACTTCAACTCTAACAGAAGATCTGTAACGTCCTACTCTGAGGACGAAAGCTCTACTTCTGTCACAGAGGGGCTGAGGGGAGTCTCCGGACTCTTTGACGCATCTGGGGGGACACGCTTCTCGATGTTACGGACGCAGAGTTCGATAACACCCTTGTCGGGGTGGAAGTTAATCTGTCAATTACCAATGATGGTAAGAATTTTACAGATTAACCTCCATCACGCTAAAGTAGCCTCAGCGGCTATATTGCTGCGCCTGTCCACAGGTGCAGTAGACATCGCCCTGATACAGGAGCCCTACGCAGTGGGAGGAAGGGTGTGCGGTATCAGGACACCCAACTTTAAACTGCTTGTGGCCAACTGTGAAGGCACTCCAAGAACCTGCATTTTGGCCAGGAAAGATCTAAGTATCTTTCTCCTGGCTAACTTAAGTGGTAAAGACCAAACATCTGCTAGTCTGGAGATCGGTAATCGCATATATTGGGTGGTCTCCAGTTACTTGCCTTATGAAGCTGTAGTACCGACTGCTCTATTCAGGGAAGTAGTAGAAGAAGCAACATCTGACGAGGTCGAGCTGATTGTTGGCGCAGACACGAACGCTCATCAACTATCTGGGGTAGTACGGATATAAACAATAGGGGTGATTCGCTTCTTGACTTTATTCTAACTACCAACCTAAGTATTTGTAACATAGGTAATAAACCGACCTTTACAATTAAAGATAGACAAGAAGTACTCGACGTAACGTTTGCTACTGACCGGCTGTCAGACAAAATTATTGGGTGGAATGTACTGGCCGACCACTCATTCTCAGATCACCATTATATTGAGTTCAAACTCGCTGAAAAAGCGCCTGAACCTGCCGTCCACAGAAATGTGAGAAAGACAAAGTGGCACCTGTATGAAAATAATTTCAAGAAAGTCCTCAACTCTAAACTTCTGTGCGAACCGAATGACAAAGCCGGTCTGGATAATCTGGTCGATCATATCACCATATCATTCAATAGATCCCTTGAAGAAGCCTGTCCAAAAACAAGGTACAAGGGTAAAACTAAACCCCAATGGTGGACTTCTGAGCTAACGGCTATGAAAAAGACCTGCAACAAGCTATTCAATAAGGCTAAATCTACTGGGGTCGCTAATGATTGGGATGCCTATAAAGAGCAACTCAAGATCTATAAGAAGGAGCTTAGAAAGGCGCAAAGGCGCTCGTGGTATACCTTCTGTGGTGAAGTGGAACTCTATAACAGAACCCGGGGATCAGCAGGACCAACAAGAGTGCGAGTGGACTGCGAGCGTCGCTAGCTTCTTGACTGAGAGATCCAGAATAAGCTGGGCTATTAATAGCTTTGAATCCTTCAAGTCACCTGGACCAGATGGCATCACTCCAGCAGAAATGCAGAAAATGTTAAAGTACATTATCCCCTGGCTGGAGAAAATTTATGTAGGCTGTATCAGGATTTCATACGTCCCGAATCGATGGAGGGATACCAAAGTGGTATTCATACCTAAAGCGGGAAAGATATCACACACTAGGCCAAAAGACTTCAGACCAATTAGCCTATCCTCCTTCCTATTTAAGGGTCTGGAAAGACTTTTAGATCATTTCATTAGGGAAAACCTGGATACAAAACTCCTGTCGGGAAACCAACATGCTTACAATAAGAACAGAATCAGCCCTGCACGAACTTGTGAGCACTATCGAATCGTCCCTGCTTTTCAAGGAATTCACCATGGTGGCATTTGTTGACATAGAAGGGGCTTTTAACAACATTCACTCAGATGCGGTAATTGCGGCACTCTCACATCTAAAAGTTAACACTAATTTGATTAGACTAATTCAAAGTCTTCCAGAAGACGCATAACAGCATGTCTAGGGTCCACAACTCTAACAAGGTTTGTAAACAGAGTGACCCCGCAAGGAGGAGTACTGTCTCCACTAATTTGGAACCTAGCGGTGAATGAAATCCTGCTAGATCTAGAACGTTGTGGCTGCATGTTAGTGGCATATGCGGACGACGTGGCAATCGCAGTGAGTGGCAAATTCGTAAACGTCCTCAGAGACATCCTACAGGTGGCTCTGAACAAGTTGGCTAGATGGGTCAGAAGCAGCGGTTTGGGCGTTAACCCCAACAAGACAGAATTGGTTATCTTTACTAGGATGAATAATGTCCCACATGTGGACCCTCCACCTCGGATAAATGGAACAGATCTAGTCTTTTCTGAAAATGCAAAATTTTTAGGAATAATTCTAGATAGGAAAATGTTATTTAGACTTAACGTATTGGAACGTGTAGGGAACGCCAACGTCGCCTTATATTCCTGCAAAAAGGCTGTAGGGTCGCGGTGGGGACTCTCTCTTAAAATCGTCCACTGGATATATATAGCAGTAGTTCGTCCAATACTGTTATACGGTATTGTGGTATGGTGGACGGCAACTGACAAACTAACCATCACCAACCTACTAACAAAGGTTCAGAGAACAGCCTGCCTGAGCATAAGCGGAGCCTTAACTACTACAGCGACCGAGTCTCTACAAGCCCTACTCCATATACTGCCGATTAATATTGTGGCGAGAGAAGTTGCAACCCAAGCGGCAATAAGATTAAACTGCCTGTCAATGTGGAGGTACAAGAACTATGGTCACATTAGGATATCAAAGTGTAGTGCTATGGTAACCGACCGAGTGGACTATATACCAACGGTGTACACCTTCGAGAGAAATTACATCACTATGATTCCCGCCAGAGATGAATGGGTCGGCAGAATACCAGGTAATAGAAACCATCTCCACTTTTACACGGATGGTTCGAAGCCTGATGAAAAGGTTGGCTTCGGAGTACACTGTGAAGAACTTAGTCTGGATATAGCTCACAGACTACCAGATACCTGCAGTGTCTATCAAGCCGAAATAATGGCAATATGGGAAGTCGCCAAGTGGCTGAGTCGCAACATAGTAACCAACACTGGCGTTGTCATTTACTCGGACAGCCAGGCTGCCATCAATTCTCAACATCCCTAAATTCACAAACAGCCCTCGACTGCCGCGGATCTCTTAACGAGATGGCTGAGTAGTTTAATATACACCTCATATGGGTGCCTGGGCATAGGGATATCCCGGGGTACTGCAAAGCCGATGAACTTGCTAGGAAAGGGACGACATTACAAATTCTCGAAGAATTTGCATATATTGGTGCGCCACTATCCACGTGCAAGCTTTGGCTTAGGCAAGAGGCAATCAGGCAGTCCAACGAAAGATGGACAGAAATCGGCACCTGCAGGGTAGCTAGACAAATCTGGCCAAGGTATGACCTGAGAAGGTCAAAATATCTCCGTGCACTAGAGAGGAAACGATTGTCTACGTTAGTACAGGTTCTGAGGGGACACTGCTTGATCGGCGAACACGCCAAAAGATTGGGTATTGACTTCAATGACTTCTGCCGAAGCTGTGGAGATGAGGAAGAAGTGGAGAGCATGGAGCACTTGCTTTGCGACTGTCCCGCTTTGAGTAAACGACGACTGGACATACTGGGGTCTTTCTTTTTAGGCAGCCTAACAGATCTTTCCAGTACTGATATTCGTACTATCGATAAATTTATATATCAAACATGTTGGTTTCGATGAGGGGCATTTCAGCCCGTGGTAACACTAGGGACCTAAACTGGTCTATGTGAGGTTGTAAAAAATACGGCTGCCACCCTAACCTAAACCTACTCTCTCCTGATGCCATCTTGCATCGTTGTAGATTGGTGGTTTGCCCGGCATTTCTCTACGGACAACGAGGTAATGATTCATAATGGCTGATTGCACATGGCTCCATTTGTCCTTGGGGATGGGTCCATCCTCACTACTTCTGTCTATAACGGCCATCACTAGACTCTCCTTGCCACTTCATTGAAGGGCTTGGTGAGTGTCCTGTTGATGGTGACATCAGGGCCTCTTGCCTTTTTCGAAGGCAGGGGTTCATCAGGTGATCTGATTCTTTTGATTTTATTAGCCGTTAACACAGCTGAATTTGTGGCTCTTTCTGCCGACTGATTGTTTTTCGTTAAGAGCCGAAACCTCAACAGCCTCCAACTTCGTCAAAACTCAGAGCGCTATCCGGTGCTTATTGTGCTTCCGTTTTGACGGTCGGACATGACGTTTTCCCCTCACCGTACCACCTGTTGTGAGTACTGGGGGGAAATTTTCACCATGTTTGTTGTGGTCGGCTTTGGCCAAGACCAACGGGCGGACAGTACGACGATTGGGGACAGATTTTTTTTGCGATTGCGTAATAGGTACTGCGTAATAGATTTTAACTATCCGCTCTGTGCTAAACACGTCCGTTCAATACGACTGATCAGCATCGAGTGGGGCCGACTTCATTAAATCAAAATTTTCTTCATTGAACCCCGTTTCGCACTCAAATTAATTCCATAAAATTCTTAAATCAATCGCTTTATGCTTGAAATAAGAATATTTCGGCTTAAAATCAAGAATAATAAGGCTTAATGAGCGCTAAGATTAAGAATTCAGGGCTTAAAAATCCGTACTTGATTCAAGTTGTTTGTACTTGGTTTAAGAAAAACCGTACTTACTGTACTTTTGACACCGCTACGGCTTGATTCAAGTACGGATTACTCAATTTTTTCTTTCTGTGTACGGATGATTCCAAGTCACCATATTTCATAGTGCTTGGAAATCCATCAGTTTTTCTTTTACTGTCATCGAATTTATAGAAATCTCTCAGATTTGATTTCAGTTTACATCTCATTTTGTTTAGGTAATTATTAGAACAAAAATAGTTCATGTTTTAAATCTAGATTTTGCTACGGAGTATTTTATGTAATTAACCGACGAGCCACTACGTTGGAATTTTTTAAGCATTTTATTTAGAGGTAGCTCAACTCTTTAGTAAACCACGTCGGTCCAGAGCGAGACATACTTTTCATAAAGGTTGGAATAAAAGAATAGGAACAGTTGTGTAAGACAGAGTAAAAGTAAGATACATCAGTATGTAAATCAATACTAAATGATGGCCATGACACTTGTGATAAACAGTTCTTTAATGCGTTGATATTAGCTAATCTGTAGTTAAATGACAAATATTTATTGGAACTAGAATGATTCTTTGAGCAATAACAGATTAGATTAGAGATGTCAAACGTAATTGTTTTGCACAAATCCCGGGATTCGGGATTTTTAAATTGCAAATACCGGGATTTTTTCGGGATCCCAAAATTGTTCGATATCCCGGGATAAATCCGCATTTTCGGAATCCAGAAATTGTTCGATATACCGGTATTTTCGGGGTTTTCAGGATAAATCGGGATTTATTCATTCTTAATAGTGTGATATTTCGAAATGGAAGACAAACATTTTAGTTCAGTTTTAATTTAATTTGAATTAATTAAATAAGGATAAAAACAGCTGAAACATACATTAACTTTTGTTAAAAAATACTAACTTTTATTAAAATATTTCACAACATCTTAGCTATGAAATACTTTTGGTCCAATTTCAGTTCGTCGTCTGAATTATTATTAATATTATAATTTTTCTGAGACAGTCGCCACCAATGGTAGCGAACGGACGTGTTATTGCAGAGCGGATAGTTTTTTCAACCTATTACGCAGTACTTATTTACCTACCTACTACGTAACCACAAGGTGTTGTTCTTAAAGTGGGGGTTGAATTTGTTGCATCGGTCTCAGGACAGACATTTTGGAAGTACTCTGGAAGGCCAACATCGACGTACCTAATACGGGCAAATACTGGCTATGGGGGTCTCTCCCAAAAATTTATGATTAACCCTGATGAAGTAAATGATATTACGGTGCAGGGCAAAATAAACCCAGTACCGGCGGAAAGCGTTGATTTACTCGCGAGTCACGTGTCGTTGTTATCAAACAATCGTGAGCAAGTAACTTCTACGGGGTTGGGTGCCTCGGATCCCGTAGTCGAAACAGATACAAGAGCACATCTAGCCTTTGGCAAAATAATCGATGAGGAAGATAAAGAAAACCCAAGGGGGGGGGGGCTCTAAGCAACCCCTGCTTTTGAAAGCTAGTGGGAACTCGGATCTGAGTCATCAAGATATTACAGGATGAATCTGACTCTTCTACATCTACTAAAAGAGTCAGATCTCCCGAAGAGCATAGCGATGCGAAATCAATTAAGAAGAAGAAAAGCTCACCGACACCCAGCACGTTGGAGAAACCTATTCAATCTACCAAAAAAGGAGTAATGAGTTGTACGTTTGAGAGGGGCGTTTTGATGCTGAAACTGGCATCACAATGCTGTGTCGATGTCCTCGAAAAACTAGTGGAGAGCATCCCCTCACCTTGGGATGGCGCAAAGCTGAAAGTGGTAATGAAAAGCGACATCCCTGTACTCATAAAAACATCTTTCTATGTCAGAGGATGGGCAAGTAAGGTACCGTCAGAGCGCATACTCAGCGTCATTGGCAAACAAGATTCGAACCTTAAAGTGGGGAAGTGGGAAGTCTTCCACAGGAAAAATGATCCCGATGGATCTCTCCTGGTGGTAGGCATAGACCCGTATTCCAGGGATAGCCTTGTCAAGACAAAAGGCATGGCATTTTTCGGGATTTGGAAAATCTTCTTTAAGATTGGAAAAACCCCCATTGGCAGTACAGTTAATCGAGCCCAAACACGAACGTGGCAAACGAAAATAGTGAACAGAAAGAAGCGAGTGAGACAATTCCAAAAAGTGAGGTGGAAGTGGTTTATAACATCGCCAAATTGCCGATAACATCATCAATTTTGCAGAAAGTTCCCAGCAAAGGTGGTGATAAGGGTATGAAGAGGAGCACAAAAACTCAAAACAAAGAGGGAGCGACAAAAAACAACACCACCTTCCAAGAAGTGGTCGATAACATTACCAATTTGCCAATAATATCACCAATTTTGCAGAATGTTCCCAGAAATAGTGGTGATCGGAATAGGTACATAAAGAATCAAAACAAAGAGGGAACGACAAAAAGGTCTACTTGAAGAGAGTGTAATAGGCAGTAAACGAAAGGAGGAGACAGACTCACTACCAAATACGGAGGGAGTGCAACCAGATAGGATAGACGACTCCCAAAGGAAACTTTTACTGGAAAGGCAATGATTGAGGTCATCCAGATAAACCTCCACCGAAGCGAAACGGTGGAGGTTTAACAAAGTTACTGGATTAAACCATATGAACTACAATATTTTCAACGCTAACACATGTACTCGTCCAAGGACTTGTATTCTGTGCCATAAAAACTTATGCTATCTTTTCTCTCCAGAGTTGTCAACATCGGACGCAACTGCGCTGATGCAAGGTAATGGAAGTATGTACCTGGCGTCAGTATATCTGCCATTCGATCCGACATTGCCACCTACGTCGGAATTACAACGTCTGGTAAGGGAATCAAAAAATACAACTAATGTGTTACTAGCTGGTTGTGATCCCAACTCACACCATATTGCTTGGGGTAGTACTGACACCAATAAAAGGGGACAAGCCCTTATAGAATTTTTGAATACTAACGATCTCCTAACTCTCAACATAGGGAACAAGGCGACCTTTGTTAACAAAATTAGGGAAGAAGTATTAGATATAACGATATTCTCGGAAAACCTCATTGATGATAAGGCTAAAACCGACTGAACCAAATTCGGCAATCTACTTACAAATCGATTGGGCCAGCCTAAACACGATTATCCAAGTACAGAAGACATTGATATCAATGTGAGAAGGATTACGGAGGCTCTTGTAAAATCATTCGAAGATAGTTGCCCGCTTAGAGAAAGGAAATCTGCCTATGAGAAACCTGAATGACAGGGCGAATTCGGTCGATTGGCAAGGATGTCCGCAGACTTTACAACAGAGCACGACGTAAAAAGCTATCAGTATATTGGGATGACTACCACAGAAGACTCAAAGAATACAATAAAATCAATCATGGCGAAACGTAACTCCTGGAGGCTTTTCTGTGAGCAGGTAGACAGCGTTAACAGCATGTCTAAAATAAAATAGTTCCTCTCAAAAACTCATATCCAAACCGAAACACTGGTGGGTGAAACGGTAAAAGGATGGAAACTATAGATGATACCGTAAGGCCTTTAATGAAAACTCATTTTCCGAGTGGTAATGATGGGCCAACAGAGGACAGTTACAGACCGAAAATATAATGCACAAAGTACCTATTACGGATGATATGGTTAAAGAAGCAATAAAAAGCTTCTCTCCTTTTAAGGCTGCGGGACCGGACGGAATATTTCCTGCGCTTCTTCAGAATGAGGTGATCTGGTATCAACTCATCTGGTTGGAGTTTTCACTGCATGCCTAACTCATGCATATACCCCAAAAAATTGGCAGGAATCAAGGGCGGTCTTCATACCTAAGCCTGGCAAGGCGAGTTATACGATCCCAAAGGCTTATCGACCTATTAGCCTAACTTCTTTCCTGTTAAAAACAATGGAGCGAATAATTGATGATCAAAAGTAAGATAGCCGATGACAAGCTAAAATTCAAGCAACACGCATATGTTAAAGGAAGATCAGTGGAAACAGCTCTACATGAGGTAGTACACCACATAGAACAGTCCTTCAGTGAAGAAATGTACACACTTGCCGTTTGTATAGACATTGAGGGCGCTTTTAACAACGTTCAGACCGATACACTTATCCAGTCCTTAGACGAGTTTCAGGTTGACCGCGTTGATAAACTGGATCAACAATATGCTAAGGAATAGGTGGTTTATTTGTGGTTCATATGACGTAAAAATCAGAGACAAGGTATATCGTGGTATACCTCAGGGGACATTTTATCGCCTCTCCTATGGGTTACGACGATACACAGTCTCCTTAAAGCCCTCACCAATGAAAGACTTAAACCAGTCTGTTATGCAGACGACGTTATAATACTTCTAAGGGTCACACATCCACACCAACTATGCAGAAGAGCTGAAGAGGCACTTAACATAGCATATAACTGGGCACAACCAAGGGGATTAAATGTCAACCCAGACAAAACAAAAATATGTCTATTTACAAGGAAAAGGAAGATTCATTCTTTTACCGTGTCTCGATTCCTGGATAACAATATTGCCATATCTAAAAAGGTAAAATACTTGGGAGTAATCTTAGATCAGAAACTGTACTGGAAAGATCATACTGAAGAAAGAGTTACATAGGCCCACAGATGTTGGTCGTTGTGCAGAAGAGCTATAGGTTCAAAATGGGGACTACGTCCAAATATGACACACTGGCTTTACATGAGCGTGATTAGACCAATAATAACCTACGCCTCTGTAGTGTGGTGGACATCAATGGACAAAAAGTACAATGTAATACCATTGCATAAAGTGCAACGTATGTGCTGTCTAGGCATAAGCGGGGCAATTAGAACAGAACCAACAAGAGCGTTGGAGACTACATATACTGCACATCCAACCAATAGATATCCGTATAAAGTATGAGGCAGCCCTCACAGCAAGACGTCTACAAGTGATGGGTGAATGGATAAATCGGTCATATTCAAACAACGGAAATCTCCGACGCATTCCCTAAGTGCGGCTTACAGCTACCTGTGATTCGTTCGTGCCAGACAGACGCTCCTGGGAAAACGGAACACTAGCTCATGAGCCAGTGGGAACCAGCTGCTACACTGATGGGTCCAGGCTATGAGGAAGGACGGGTCTGGGACTTTTTATTGATGAACAAGAAGTCGAACTTTATTTCCGCCTCCCAGACCATAACACAGTATTTCAAGCAGAAGTTCGAGCAATCACAGATTGTGTTAACTGGCTCAGTAATACCACAAAGCCTAAATATGCCAACATATTCACAGATAGCCAAATGGCGATCAAAGCAATAACATCGGATATGATACTGTGAGGGTGACCCAAATGAGAAGAAATCCAGTAGTTTTCTGAAACTAAACAGGCACATCTTCATCGCATAGGACTAGCAGAAAACGACGAATGCAGGGCATGCAGGGAAAACATCAATATGATGGAACATTTTCTGTGTCACTGCCCAGCTTTCACACATGCAAGATCCCGATATTTCGGTTCCGACATATTGCCAGACTTGACTCATCTCAGAGGATATGACTGGAAGATACTGAGAAAATACGTGTCTAGTACCGATTTTCTGTAACCCGTGGGGTACAAAAATCTTAAATAAGGAGCGCACAACAGGCCGAACCACTGGCTTAAGTGTATGTCCATGGACACGAGAAGTTTAAACGTCTCCTCTATTCAACCTAACCTAACCTAATGTTATAATTTTCTATCATTAAAACAAGAAAAATATTTTTTCAACTTGAAAAACAAGTTGGACTAATTCCGTTTTAATGGGACCAAATCGATTTGTCGATCCATATCAGATCTTATATTAGGATTGTTCATAAATTTGAAAGAATAGAATACAATGATCTTCGTTTTATGGGAAACAAACTCTATTTGTGTTCTTGTTTTTAGTTTACTTATTTATAATTACATTTATGATATATTTTGTAGTTCATCTCCAAATTTCTAATTTTTCACCGGATTATGTCAAAGTTTTTTGATGTTCACAAATTGCTTCATTAGCTTACATTTTCGACAGAGATTATCTATTTTTCCCTTAATATCTTATACGAGACAGCTTCATATATTATTATTAAAATTTCCCGGGATTCATTTTAAAAAATCCCGGGATCGGGATTTCCTTTTGTCATCACTAGCTCAGATTAATAAATAGTGAAGCTGTAGGATGATGAATATCTTCATGCAAGACAAAGGGATGTGATCTATATACGGTAATATCCGAAGAGTTGCAAAAAAAGAAGGTCTAACCTCCTACAAAGTCGTTATTAATATTTTCGAGCTGCTTTTCATGAATTTTTCTTTCAATTTCATCACCTGAACTATTGTTACAAATTTTCGTACTATTTTTGTCTGAAAAATATATTTATATATTATTGAATAATATAAAGAAAAGTTTTATCAAAAGTGGGATGAACTTCATAATGGAATCCACATATGCATTTTTCTGTAAGATAAATTATACTTTTTTGCCGTAAATGATATTTGGCATAATATACTACAAATCTATTACATCAATTTTCTGAAGCGTACTGAATACCAGAATAGTGTTAATGTCACAAATGTTATGTTGTTCATTTAAAAGGAGGTAATTTTTGAGATAAAGCTCTAAAACAAAACAGTAAAATTTTCCGGATAGTATAGGCTTTGAAATAAATCACACATTTGCAGTTTCTTAGGTGTACAACTTTTTAATTTAAAAGGAGGTAATTTCGCACGGGCCTGATGTGAAAAACCCACAACTTATGGCGATTTTTTTGTGGAAAAAATGCTGCCCAGTCGACGTGAAATACTACAAAATATTTGCACCTTTAATGATGTTTTAAAATTTCCAAAAATAGTTAGAAAAGTGTTGTTTTAGAGAATGCAATGAAAATGCTGCACTTTCCAGAATCGAAATCGCCATTAGTAATGTCGAAAAACTCTATTACCTCAATCAAAAAACAGGAGGTGAGGCTAGAGAAATAATTTCGCTTGTCCCCTTGACAAATAAAGGATTTGACTCGCGTGGAAGATTTTGTTAGACCAATATTAAAACAAACATTCTTCTGAAAAGCCCTCATTGAACATGAAACATCAACACAAGCTTGTATTTTGAAGCTGGGATCTCAGGTGGACCCTAGCTTCAAATTAGACGTCCTAGCACCAGTTTTGAAGACCTTGCAATTCAACTTGCCACCACAGAACCTATACATCGACTTCTTTAGTAAGTTCAGCGAACCTTTAGCAGATCCTTATTCTTACATAAGTCAACCATTGGACTTGACATTTGCCCTTTCATCTTTGACCTCGCAGTTCCGATGCGCCCAAGTGGGTCCTTTTGACGCAAAAAACAGATTGTGGGGGGACCAGTTGATCGATCGACTCAATCAAGGAAGTATCGATTCACAATGTAGTGGCCATAGACAAAATCCTAACATAATTTTGGGAGGTGGAGGAGACCCCAAAAACAATTTTGAGGTCAGAGGAATATAAAATCTACGACGACATCGTTGCATTTCGCCACCCTACTCATAGAAAATTGTGAAACAATTGGATATATCAGAAACATTGCCATGGCGACCCCAAAAACAATTTTGAGGTCAGAGGAATATAAAATCTACGACGACATCGTTGCATTTCGCCACCCTACTCATAGAAAATTGGGAAACAATTGGATATTTCAGAAACATTGCCATGGCACAATACTTCTGTATGGAAAAGATGTTCATTTCGAAACCTGACATCAAACAACAATATGATCAAGACATTTTAAAACACCTAGACCTCGGACATTTGAAAACAAGATACACAAGCGGACATTGACCGAGTACTTAACTACTATTTATATCATCACGCCGTTATAAAACCTGGCCGTATAACGACTAAACTTCGTGTGGTTTTTAACGCGTCATCTGCGACCATAAATAAGAAGAGTCAAAACACGCAATACTTCTGTATGGAAAAGATGTTCAGTTCGAAACGGGATATACGAAAAAAGTTACACAAGCGGACATTGACCGTGTATGTAACTACTATTTACATTATGACGCTGTTATAAAACCTGGCCGTATAACGACTAAACTTCGTGTGGTTTTTAACGCGTCATCTGCGACCACAAATAAGAAAAGTCAAAACACGCAATACTTCTGTATGGAAAAGATGTTCAGTTCGAAACGGGATATACGAAAAAAGTTACACAAGCGGACATTGACCGAGTATTTAACTACTATTTACATCATGACGCTGTTATAAAACCTGGCCGTATAACGACTAAACTTCGTGTGGTTTTTAACGCGTCATCGCCGACCTTAAATTAGAAAAGTCAAAACCACATTTTATACCCTGGACCTGTTTTTCTACAAGACCTAAATTCTCCGACTCTACAATGGAGTTTCTTAAAATATTTTTATAAATTGGACTTCGCAAAACGTTACAGCCAATTTTTTTAACCCTTGCGTCATCAAAAATTTACCTCAAAATATAATCTTGTCGATCGACTCTTTCACTATTTAAATATTGATATAAAACCGACATACACCAAGACAGAAGTGCCTCCAGTCATTGCACGATTTGTTGACCTCTGTGGATAGCTTCTTCCAATTACAATCGTCGCAAAACTTGCCCCTTGGAGATGGTTAACATGGCAAAATTTCATTAAGAGCTGCCGGACATCCGACATACAAAAATACCACGATGGACAGAATATCAAGCGGAAATACATTACCTTTGCGAATCATCTGGAAAGGCATATTCTGTATGTTTAATGTTGAGCGACATTTAACCCCTTAATAATTTTTACTTATTTAATAACTACTTTTAATTACTACTACTTTTGCTCCTCTACGCCCCCGCCGGCGTAGAGGAGCAAAAGTAGTTGTTGCCGCGAGTGCAAATAAAAAGAGAGTTAGAGAAATAAAATATAAATAAAACGCGATTAGTTTCATGTAATAATAATAGGCTAGGTGCCTGAGGTTTATTGTTGTTTTTGCTGCTAAGTGTGTGGTGACGAAGATTTACTTTTAATATATTTGTACAGCAAGATGTACTTATACGAGCGACGGTCCAAGATGGAGAGAGGTGGCGGAGTAAGTGTCACAGAACAAGAAAACGAATCGTTACTCGTTAAAATCTGCAAAGCTAATACTACAAGGATGTAGTAATGAGGAGTAGGCAGATTTTAACGAGTATGTATGCCCGATAAATTGGCCAATATATGCACCGAAACAAATCAATTACATAAACGAAATTCAAAGGAACATTTTAACTTAAACATTCCGGCCACCTTGCAACATCGAGGGGATGCTGCAACTAAGTAAAATTTTTTTTTTGTTTTTTCAAATAATTTTTTCGATATGTATATATGTGTGTGTATGTATATGAGGCCGGGTCCATTTAAAAATCGCCCATTGCTCAGTGAAAATCGCATTCTAGGGATCAAAATAAGAAACTTTGCCGAAGGAACCATACCTCTAAAAGAAGTTCTGATGTCCCGGAAAAAATCCCACTTTGACCCATTTAGAGTGCTCTAATCGAGTCCAAATGTATAACCGACCCCCACTCAGTGAAGTGCTCAGTGAAAATCGTATTCTAGGGATCAAAATAAGAAACTTTGCCGAAGGAACCATACCTCTAAAACGAATTCTGATGTCCCGGAAAAAATCCCATTGGGTCCCACTTTGACCCAAAGGCGACCTTTTTTGCCTCCCCACAAATCGACCCGGCCCAATGTATATATATATGGGCCCCGCGAATGGAATGGTCATTAGGGACAGCAACCGGATGGGTCATTAGGGACCCCGCGAAAAGGAAAGGTCATTAAGGACCGCAATCGGGTGGACCAACATATATATATACCACGCGAAATGAATGGTCATGAGGGACCTCAAACGAACAGGCTATTGTGGACGCCGCGAAATTAATGGTCATTAGGGACCGCAAACGAATGGGCCATTATGGACCCCGCGATAGGACAGGGCCATTAGGGACCCTGTGACGGAGCCATTACAGACTCCGAGCGAGAGCCATAAGGACTCCCACAAAGGACAGGGCCATTAAGGAGCCTGTGACGGGTCATTAGAGACCACGGGTGAGGGCCACAAGGGCTTCCACAAAAGGTTAGGACCGTTGAGGAGCCTGTGACGGGTCATTAGAGACCACGAGTGAGGGCCACAAGGACTCCCACAAAAGGACAGGACCGTTGAGGAGCCTGTGACGGGTCATTAGAGACCACGAGTGAATGCCATTAGGGTCTCCCACGCACGAACAAATCTACAACTAGAACTAGCAATTAAATTAAAGATATAATATGTATATACGTAAATTAGTAAGGAACGTAAATTCAGTTTCCTAGCGAGCGTTTAAATATAAGAGAGTTCGTTTATATATACTCCAACGAAAAACAAATGCAGACCTTATGAGTTTGGTTCATTTGAATCTGTATAAACCCGATCACGACAATTTCTAATATTAAGTCGAGTTCAAATAAGTGATAAACGATGTAGATTTAAAAAATCGAAACGAAGCGAATTTCAAAGAGGTGCGATGAAAAATCCGAACGATAGGCAAGTAATTCAAAATTTATTGGCTTTTGACGAAAATGCATGAACCTGTTAGGTAGGAAGAGTCCCAGTAATACCCAACCAAATACTGTATTTTGAGCGAGCAACGATCCTGACGAATTTCGAAGAAAACCTTCTAGAAGAATTTTAGGATATATGTCAGCTCCTATCAAAATATCTACTGGGCGGGAATCAAACAAATTGGAATCAGCCAAACGAATATTGGGTAAAGGTACTTTGTGGTCCGAAGTGACCGTAAAGGAAGGCAGGTTTCCCGAAATGGAAGGAAGGACTAGAGCAGTGGTCTCTAGTAGGATAGAGGTATCAAAGGAAGGGCCGATATTAAAGGTACAACTTTTACATGAAGAAGCCGAAACTACACCATTTATTCCAGAAACGGTATTAGCGCTGGTAGAGCGTATCGGAAGATTCAATCGATTTTGAAAACTCTCCGAAATAAAAGAGCCCTCAGAAGCCGGGTCAATCAACGCCCTAGCAGAATACGAAACATCGTGATGAACGATATTCACCATGGCTGTTCCTAATATGACAGGTTTATTCTGCGCGACATGAAAAGCTTGACGAGATGCACATCCAGCCGATTTGGATGGTGCAGGATTTTCTAGTAGAGGGGGACTGGTAGGGCTGTGCCTAGGATCTGACGATACATTTGTGTTTTCCGTGTTTGCCACTCGAGCCGAATTACTCGGAGTGGGCCCATCGCGATGCAACAAGGAATGATGGTTTCGATTACATTTCCGACAACGACGTCTGCTATCGCAATTTTTGACTTCGTGGCCTTTACGCAGGCAATTTACGCATAAACGGTGGCGTTTGGCTGTAGCGAATCGACCCGAAGGCGTTAAACCGGAAAATCGTGGGCACGAGTTCATTTTATGGTTTTGATCTGGGCACAGAATACAACCCGATGGAAAAGAACGACAAGGTCCCGAAGATGCCGCATTAGTATGAGCATGGACCTTCTTCCCTTTTGAGTGCTTTGGAGATTCATCTCCCCTCATACCATGAAGGCACATAAGCGTGCGGATTCTATCAGTCAAGAAGGCATCCAACTCTTTCCACGATGAAAGAGACGATTTATCCTTCACACTTTGTTCCCATAACGTTTGTGTAAGTTCATGAAGCCGCTGGAGGCAAATAAATACTAAAATCGGATCCCAATTATCCGTGGAAATTTCGTAAATGGACATCGCCGATAGACATCCATTTATGCCGCGCTGTATTGATTTCAATCCCGAACTAGTTTCTTTTTCAAGGACCGGAAGGGAAAACAAAATTTTCATTTGATTATGTGCGAGAAGCCGAGCATTGTCGTACACATCACTTAAAGATTTCCACGCGAGAACGAAACTACGATTTAGTAGTGGAAATTTCGAAACAATCTCGCGAGCTTCTCCACTAGTCTTGCCAACCAAACGACACAGCGCTCGATGTCACTAAGACGCGAATTGTTTATGTATACGGCAGTACACAAGTCCCTAAATGTGGGCCAAGATAAGAAATCGCCCTCAAAAACGTCTATGTCACATGGCGGAAGCGAAAGATTATGTACGCTGTCACTACTTAGTTGGTCACTTCCCATGTGCGAGTTCCTATTACAATTTTCAAAACTAAATGCAGTCCGAGAATCGACTTGAGTACCGATCTCACGAGAAGTGTATGTCGACGTACTCATATTGTTCAAGAAGTCTGTATTATGGGAGTCCCCGAAAGTTTGTTGTACCAATGAATCAACCGAGCTACGATCAGTCAAATTGAGGGACAATCTACGAGGGATATTTTTAAACTGTGCAAGTTTTCTATTGATAGCGGACAGACAATTCATATATGTTTGATGGGACACATCATATTTACTGTCCACTGACTCGATGTCCGCTTTCCCCGCGTCTTTGGAAGATGACAAGTAATCAATACACTTTTCGAAAATGTCTTGGGTGCCAGTCCACAGTTTGTTCAACTCGGAACTGCGAACCTCAAGACAATATACATCAATATCCTCATCTTTCAGAAGACGGAAATATGTATCAAACTTGACTAGAGCATCCGAAGCTCTTACGAAAAAAGCAAGGGGAGTAAGAGACATTTTTAAGAAGTGTTCTTCCAAAGATAAACGCTAAACAAATTTGGAAAAAGGGACAAAAAACAATCGCTAAGTGGGAAAATTCCAAGAAATGAAGTTCGAAAAACAGCAAAGGTTTATCGAAATACTCCAAATGAGATCAAAAGTAAACAATCAAAATACTCAAATCATAAATAAACGACCAAAAACGAATAAATTCTTCAAACAACTGCAAAAATAATTTAAAAAATTACAAAAATCGATCATGATGTTGAGAAAATGTCCAAAAATATTCAATAAATTTCTCGCGGTGTACCGAAATATCAATAATTTAAATGCCGATTATAAGTTGAGTTAACCGACTGTAGGGTGCACGTTGAGCATGTGCCGAAACCCCAGCAAATAAGACAATCAACCGAATCGAAAACCAAAAATATCACAAATCACACGTTTATTTCAAAAAAGTCGAATTGACCAAATGTAGGGTGCACGGTGTCGTATAAGACCGAAAATAATTTATGTGTAGTGTACCTCTATCACTATTTCAAAAAATATCACGATAAAATATTTAATGTATTTTTCACTAAAAGCACGTTTTCCTAGAACCCACTGTAGGTATGAAATCGAAACAAGCTCGATGCAACGTCGTATGTAATAGTTATGTTCGATAAAGTTCGAAGCGCCACATTCGAGCAATGTTGATTGAATGTATGTTTGTTGATTAAACCGAGCCAAGCAAAGGCGACATTAACAATGTACAATGTATGACCCAAAGGGAGGAGCAAGAGGAGAGGTTCTCGATGGATTTTTTTGTTATTGTTACACTGAATAGGCGCTCTTGCAGCCGAAGGCAATGACAGTGGAAAACCAAAACAAACAATCGAATGTATAAACGAGCGACACTAAGCACTACACTCGGCACGACCGAATGATTTGGAATTATTTTAACAATTTAAACCGAACAAATCAAACCGAAACGAAATATTAAGAATATTAATGCTTTGTATATGGAATAGAATTATTCCCGATTGATTTTTAACGCGATTTAGCAACGAAATAGCGACGGTGTGGACTGTATATTTTAACGAAAAAACGCGATAGGGTTTTCGAAAGTCGACCAAAATCTGTTGTTTTATTTTAAAGAAATAAAAACACTCGCGACACTCACTAGTCCACTGAATGTACGTACCGATGTTTTTGTTGTAAAATGATGGTTTGTTGATGACTGAGGGATGTTTTCCTTGACGAAAAGCAGCAAAAACCAATTCCACGACGATGTAGGGCAGTTCAAATCCGGTTCGAAGGACCAATGTTTACTCCGGCGGGGGCGTAGAGGATCAAAAGTAGTTGTTGCCGCGAGTGCAAATAAAAAGAGAGTTAGAGAAATATAATATAAATAAAACGCGATTAGTTTTATGTAATAATAATAGGCTAGGTGCCTGAGGTTTATTGTTGTTTTTGTTGCTAAGTGTGTGGTGACGAAGATTTACCTTTAATATATTTGTACAGCAAGATGTACTTATTCGAGCGACGGTCCAAGATGGAGAGAGGTGGCGGAGCAAGTGTCACAGAACAAGAAAACGAATCGTTACTCGTTAAAATCTGCAAAGCTAATACTACAAGGATGTAGTAATGAGGAGTAGGCAGCTTTTAACGAGTATGTATGCCCGATAAATTGGCCAATATATGCACCGAAACAAATCAATGACATAAATGAAATTCAAAGGAACATTTTAACAAATAGAATAAGAAACGACCCTGTGTAATGTACATTCATACATTCTTTCTTTTCCCTTTTTATACCCTCACTTTAGTGATACTAGGGTATATATCGTTTGCTACGGGCCAAAAGTGTAACAAATCGATGGAGTGACATAAGACCCTAAGCATGTTCGGCTGATATCCGTTTTGGTTCATTTTAAGTCGAATGGGCAATCTCCGTCCGTCCGACTGTCTGATGGCTGGTGCGCACGATAACTCTCGAAAGCAGATACCGATTGACTTAAAATTTGGTATGCGGTAATATTTTTTTCTATGAGTGAGTAACCACTCTTGCTTTCAAGTTTTTGCTGGGTTACTACAAACTTGGTAAGTACATGTCATTACCACATGCATTAGCAGGTAATGACCTATCATTACCCTCTGCATTACATGACTTACTTATATTGACATAAATATGCACTTATTTGTAAGTTATTTTAAGTCGGGTATTGTAAAATATGCGACAACGCCAATTTTTATTTTCTTATCAAATCAACTTTTCTTTAATAAAAACTGTTGTTGTTGCATATTTTACAATACCCATCTTAAATTGACTTACAAATTCATATCTATGTCAATATAAGTAAGTCATTATTTGTTGACTACATGTAATGCAGAGAGCAATGACATGCCTAACATGCTAATGCAATGTACAATGACATGTACTTACCATGTTTTTGATGGGAATATTCCGAGTACAAAATATGTTTCGTCGTATTTAATTACCCAGCAAAAAAGAGCATCCAAAGAAGCAATAAAAATCCCCAACCTATGATCCGGAAGTTGTTCTAATTTGGATTTTCACCAATGAATTTAACAAGGGGTTGTCGCGCCTGGGAAGTACTTCTTTGTCACCACTTTTGCACAACTCCTTTTAAAGCGATGTAAGATTTGCTTTTTTGGCGTTGCATATATTTGATGAATGCATGTCGTTCTTATTAACATCTTTGGGTCCAGAGATATCTTATTTTAAAGGAATACAAATGTTGACATAGGGAATGGAACGTATAAATAATATACTATTGGCCAGAGAGATCAACCATCATATATATTTTATTTATTTATTAAATTCAGTTCAGTAATATGAAGCCTACAAGGCCAATAAATTATATTACATAGTTCAATAAACCTTAGTATAAAAATAAATAAAAATAAACTAAAAAAAATAAACTAAAACTAAAACAACGTTAAATGATAACTGTCGCAGAATGTATGTATGTTTAGGAAATTTGAAGATGTTTGTAATCTGTATGGTGTAGCTGGCTCTCGAAAAGTGTAACCGAATGACCATAGTACACTATGGGGTCATTCGTAACATTTTCGCAAATGATCAACATTCTCACTAATAAAAAGCGATTTTTATTTTAGACTGTAATACATAGCACATTTGTGCGGCGCTATGTATTTTCCATAGCCCCGGTTCAAAGAGTAGTAAAGTACCACAGTGTGGTACAGTAAGTATGGTATGGTATATTTAATTACCATAATTTCTTTTAAAATTATTTAATTATAACCTACACCACACTGTGGTACAATTTATTATAATTTTATGCATTTGTTTCTAACACCCAAAATGAGAAGAGATATATAAAACCGTTTATTATACCGATCGACTTAGAATCACTTTCTGAACCGATTTAGCTATGTCAGTCTGTGCATGCATTCTTGTAATCAATGTGCAGGTCACAAATATAGTCCCATCTCAAAGAAATTTTGCACATTTCTTTGCGCTAAAATTGAAAGACAATCCGTATTTAGATATAGGGTCTGTTTCTTTTACTTATTTTCTTTCGGCCAGGGCGAACGAACAAAAATCTCTCAACTATTTGAATATCAGTTTAGAACCAGATATCTTAATACAAGGTGGCGCAAAAGTAACCTTTCGATGTTTTTTGGCTGTAATTTAAAAAAAATGAAAAACTTTGATTCTTCTTGTGGATTATTTTTATTTGGTCTTTTAATTTTTTTTACATCAAGTCGAGAATATGATGTCATGTAAATGGCCGCCGCCACAGTTGATTATCATTTGAGCCCTTTTTATGGCATTTTACATCACTTTGGCCAAAACTTCCGGCGATAGGTCCTCACATTCTTGACGGATATTGTCTTTAAGAGCTGCAAGAGTCTGAGGCTTGTTGACATAAACCCGCGACTTCAAAAAGCCCCACAAAAAGAAGTCTGGAGCGGTCAAATCAGGCGATCTTGCTGGCCGGTGCAAATCGCCAAAACGGGAGATTAGGCGCCCGGGAAATGCATCCTTCAGCATATCGGTTGTGGCACGTGCAGTGTGTGCCGTTGCACCGTCCTGTTGGAACCACATGTTTTCCAATCCCAATACATCAAGTTGCGGCAAAAAGAACTCGTTGATCATTGCTCTGTAGCGCTCACCATTCACAGTAACCGTTTGGTCCGCGACGTCTTCGAAGAAAAAAGGTCCGATGACTCCTCCAGCGAAAACAGCACACCATACATTAACTTTGAGCGGGTGTAATGGCTCTTCGTGGGTTACACGCGGATTTTCAGTGCCCCAGAAGCGTAAATTTTGCTTATTTACGTACCCGCTAAGATGGAAATGGGCCTCATCACTCATGATTATTTTTGATGAAAAATCATCTTCCTCTTGGTGGTGATTAAAGATGGCTTTAGCGTATGTTAGACGCGATTGGCGGTCAGCAGCTAACAGCTGATGCACCGTCTGGACTTTGTACGGAAACATCTTCAAATCTTGTACCAAAATTCGCTGTAGAGACCGTCGACTGATACCCATTTGCGTGGCACGTCGTCTGGTCGTTGTCGACGGCGCTTCCATGACATCCTCGGCTACAGCAGCAATATTCTCTGCAGAACGGCTACTCCGGAGTCTGCCACGCCTGGCAGCATCTCGTGTTGTGCCAGTCTCTTCGAGGCGAGCGGCTAAACGTCGCAGTGTTTCACCAGTAGGCGTTGGACGGCCAGGAAATCTGCGACGAAATTTACGTTGTGCCAAAGTCACCGACCGATTATTGGTCAAATAAATAGTCAGCAATATTACGCGTTCTGGAGCAGTGTAGCGTAACATTGTTTATTAACGTGTATTTCGCATGTGTTTACTACGCAAATGTCAAAACAGAACTGAAATTAGGGGCCAATCGCAAAATTTATAGCATTTTCTGATAGGAGGATTACTTTTGCGCCACCTTGTTTATATGAATGTACTTCGATTTAGCTTATACCCTCTATAGAAGATATAAATTCCTTTCGATATTCATGAAATTTGGTAACGAGTATCTTATTGTAACAGTTAATATCTGTGTGAACAATATCGGTTCAAATTTACATATAGCCCCAGATACTCGCATGGATGTGTTCCTTCCGATTTTTCATCTAAACTCCATAGAAGTCATATTTTAGTCAAATGTACTATATTTTGCACAAAGGATTTTTTAATCCGAGAATAAACGGTCACTAGCAAGGTTGGAAAAATGTGTTTCCGTGTTTTACTTCAGATCATTATTAAATTTGGCAGAGATTAGTTTATAGAATCATGAACACTGCGAAATTTGATAAAAAAAATAGAGAACATTCAGATAAAGGCCAAATTTAAATACAGACCCCATATAGAATTTTGCATCTAAAATAGCTGTCAAACACGATTGACAAAAATCAATACAGCAACAAGAGAAATACTTCAAAGGCTAAATAGAATACAGTACGTTCTGTTTAATACAATGTGGGTTACGCCTTTTGTGCTTTACAAAAACGAGCACTTGATGTTACATCTTTTTTCTTCAATAAAATCGTGATTTTTAGACGAAAAACGAATTTTCATTTGAGGGTTACGCTCTTGGGCATTTCTGATGACGATATATCAACATTTCTGGAAAGTTTAAAGTTATAAAGTTATTAATAATTTTTTATCGCAATCCAATGTACTACAATTCCACAATTTAACATATTTCGAAAAAATTCAGCATACTTTGAAATGACTTTATGTTATTTTAATCGACTATGAAAAAGTCGACTTTTAGGTTCGATTAATCGACCTAGTGGACTGAAACGAAATTTGGTTGATGAAAAAGTCGAAAGTCGACTAGCTTCCAGAACCATTCACTAATTCTGATATAGCCGCCATATGAATATATATTTCTTCCCTTTAGCACTATAGAAGCAATATTTTACTTATATTTCATAGCCCTCATATATATGTTCCTTCCGATCTGGACGTTTATCACTTCTGAAGCATTATTTTACATCCAATCTTTTTGAAATTATGCATTCTTGGGTAAATAATTTATATCACGAAATTGCATTTTGGTTAGTTATTTAGAAGAACTTCATTAAATGCCGAAAAAATGTTCATACTTATGATTTGGAAGTACTTATAATGTTATTCTTTTGGAAGTACTTCTTTTATTTTTTGCTGGGTATATATGATAAGTAAATGGTTATAAAAATCAGTACTGGTAAGGTGTTATTCAACCCCTTATTAAAATGAGCATAATAACTACTTATATGTTGGATCTTCGTAAACGTGGGGGTAGGTAGTTATTTGTTAGCTCTTCGTATGCTTGCATGGAAGTACTTTCCTTCAATGTCATGCCCATGTAAAAATAATCTGAAGGGTGGCTAAATAGTAAATCATTATTTCTTTTGAATTTCACTTACCCGCCAGGTTACCTGGTAATGAGAGTTTTTGCTGGGTATATGGGAATAAGAAGGCAACTCGGAGAGATGCTATATCTTATGGTGGAGGAAACTATACTTACGAGTATATGTGAGTATACGTACAATTTCTTGTTCTAATGCAAAGACATAGTGATTAAAGAATTTGTGAAGTTTCTCATTTGTGTAATTAATACATAACTGTTCAAAAGAATTTTTTGCAAAATTTTCGAAACCAAATATATCCAGAACACCAAGAAACCTCGTTCCGTCTTGGCCAGGATTCGTACAGCTATTTATTTTAGATACAAGCCATGCAAATGTTTTTAAATATAGAGCTTTAGACATAGCGTGTCGATTCTCTCGGGCCTGCAATATAATAAACGTAAATGTATTATAATCAAATATATACTATAATTACCTCTTGAAGTTTGTGTGGTATTTGAGTGACATTTCCACGGACATTTATTTGGCGCTTCAATAGAACATGTAGTAAATCCTCGCAATGAAGGCTCAATAAATCAGAAATGATTGTACAAACGGTTTGGTCTTCTTCACATAAATCACAACGTTCTCCATCGATGTCAAAAAATTCTAGGTTTCCCAGCCATAATATTGCACTTAGTACCTTTAGTATTCCATCTATTGAATTTTGTGGAATTTGTAATACAGTAAAAGCCATTGTCAGTGCTTCGAATTTTTTTGATTCGTATTCAATATCTGTACTGTTTTCATTTAAATATCGATAAAATGAGGATGGTTTCAAGTGAAATTCTTTCATAATCTCTGATTTATATTGACACTGAGCAACAAGGTGGTACAAAACATGATAATTTCTTTCACCAGAACTTTGGGAGGTTATGCGTGACTGCTCCAATAAATAATCCTGAATCACACAGCCTTTAATGCTATGACTTTTATCAAAACACACTTGCATAAACTTGCCAAAACGGGAACTATTGTCGTTACGTATCGTCTTCGCATTTCCTAAAATAATAAGTTGGTTAGATAGTTATACAATTTTATTTTTCATTCAATTTATGATTGTTATATAGCCAGACATCTTATGAGTTACATGTAATATTGATATGTATATATGGGCCAAAATCAAACTTGTGTTGAAAATCATTTTTCTCGCTTTATATATAGATTGTAGTGTAAGTTTTATTACAACTAGATAGAGCACAAAAAATGTATGTGTGTACTTTTGAAGATACGTACATATATTTCAAAATTGTCTAGAAACTTGTATGGTGCCCCACACCACTCTAGTAATACCGAATAACATTGAAGTACATAGTTTATACTTCAGAAAAAAATTTTACATACATTTATTTTTGGTATATTTAAATTACATGAGAAATATAGCTTTAATATCGCCAAATCGAAAGGAACATATAGCGTGATCCATTTCGAGGTTCCTTTTTTAAAGAAAAAAAACACAGAAAATTCAAAAATGGGGAATGTTTATTATCATTTGAAAGAACATTCTTTGGTATTTATTTTTTTTAAGATTATGTCTATCAAATGTTGGCCGCGGCTACGTCTCAGATGGTCCATCCGTTGAGTCCAATTTTCGATGACTCGTTCGAGCATTTCGACTGGTAACTGGCGAATGACATGCGTAAACGTTGTTCAGGCGTAAGTCTTTCCATGATGAAATGCCAAACAATACTTAACAAAAATAACATGACAGCATGACACGGCTCACACATGATCTGTCACAAAAGGCTATTGAAAAAAGTATCTCTACTTGGATCACCCGTTATAACATTATTTGTTTTCAAAACGTTGTTCAGGCGTAAGTCTTTCCATGATGAAATGCCAAACAATACTTAACAAAAATAACATGACAGCATGACACGACTCACACGTGATCTGTCAAAAAAAGGCTATTGAAAAAAGTATCTCTACTTGGATCACCCTATATATATTTTTATACATAAAAATCTGAACTGATTTCCCTCAAATTCGGCAATGCGGGTCAATTATTTTCGCGTCAAAGACGCATCGCGATTCTTGTTCTCTGGGCCATTTTGAGAAATTTTCCCCAAAAAAGAATAGGTCAAAAATGAATTTGAAGCCCTCACTTTTTCAAAATAGTTATTTTTCCATTATATTGAAGAGTAGAGACTAAACATGGTTTTTCCTCTACAAAAAATTTTTAAATAGGGGGTTTTGGGTTGAGGAATCAATTTTTGACATTTATTTTTATTTTTGTGTGTCACCAGAGGGCGCTTTAGTAAACTTTTGGGATTTTATCGCCTTTTGTGGAAAAATTTTGCGATTGAATTACACAGTGAGAAAGTCCAAAAACCAAAAACTGCGATACTATTTTTCTTGTAGGTCTTGGAAAGAAAACAACCTTTGTTACTTGAAATTTGCCGGACACCCCTAATATCCGGATTTACGTTTAAAAACCTGACTTCCTTGCCTTTGCGCACTTAAACGCCTATAGTTTTGTTAATTATTAAACGACTTTCAATCCCTTAATGGACGTGGAAAGAAGAGACTTAGATCTTTCGAACGGTATATGTATATGTTGTTTATTTAAGGATGGAGGAATATATGTGTATTTTTCCTACAAACACATTTGTTTCACTTTTTTAGACATTTTCTAGTTTAAGCAATGTTTTTGCCAATTATTTTGAGATATAACCGCACGAATTTATAAACTTACATATAGGGTATATTTTGTGAGGAACAAAACGCAACCAGTTTCATAAAAATCCGTTTGTAATTGACTGAGTTATTAAGGTTTATTTACAACTAAATGTATACATAAATACTATTTTTGACGATGATGACGTATTAAAAAGAAAACAAATATTTTAGTTTTAATAAATCTTAAATATCTCAGTCAATAACAAAACGAATTATTAAGAGACTGCTTGCATTTTGTTCCTTACAAAATATCCTATATATGGAAGTCAATTAATCTTCCGGTTTTTCACAAAAGTGTGCAAAGGCAAGGAAATCGGTTTTTTACCCGTAAATCCGGATTTTGGGGCTGTCCGGCAAATTTCAAGGAACAAACTTGTGTTACTCGCCAAGACCTACAAGAAAAATAATATCGCAGTTTTTGGTTTTCGAACTGTCGCACTGCTTATTCAATCGCAACATTTTCCCAAAAAGGCGATAAAATCCCAAAAGTTTACTAAAGCGCCCTCTGGCGGCACTCAAAAATAAATGTCAAAAATGGATTTCTCGACCCCAAAAATCACGTATTTAAAAACTTTTTGTAGAGGAAAAACCATGTTTTGTCTATATTCTTGAATATAATGGAAAAATACCTATTTTGAAAATGTGGGGGCTCAAAATTCATTTTTGACCTATTGTTTCTTGGACAAAATTTCTTGAAATGACCCAGAGAACAAGAATCGCGATGCGCCCTTATACTTTACTTCGAATCCATACAAATTGACCCGCCCTAATGTACACTCATAGAAAAGGCTTCGTCGTATCCTTGGCTTTGTCATAATTTGTACATCATCTCGGTTATTTTTCTTCAAAAGTCAGCTAATGTACGGAATAATCCTATCGATGAATATGTCGTCGCCTTGATGAATCTCTGCTTAAGAAAACTTTGGTCCACCGGATGATCACATTCCATCCATACGATGATTCACATCCATCTTTATGACGAAACTGATTATTATTCACCTGTATGATGAATCCCATTCAATAAATAAAATAAAACAAAAAACTTTTAATAGTATAATTTAATGAATATGTGCTGTATTTATAACATAAATATTACAAGAAATGATACGTACAATCGCAAAAAAAATTTATGAATAATTGATTACAGATGAAAGTTTTTTAAACATTTTTCTCATTTAACTAAACGTCTTACAGCCTGTTCAGCGAAATGTACCATAAGCAGACGTGCGATAGCTACCCAAGCAATAATTTTCTTCTTATTATTCTCACCCAAGCAATCATGTTTTTAAATTGGTTCATTGTCACTTATCATTCGGGTAAGAAAGCTCTTTTCTTCATCGTCTTCCTGGCAAAGACCAATATTACCTTCATGTTTTTATTGACATTTCTTAAAGCTTTTCCACACTAATATATCAGAACGGTGGCAACCCTATCCAACAGCTGTACAAGTAGCAACAGCTGATTCTAGACATTGAGAAATAATCAAACAGCCGAAAACAAATACAATTGTTTGCTTGATTGATTATATATGTATATATAAGGGCTATATGTAAATCGGAAACAATCTGCACCAATTTCAGTAAATCCTTGCTAAATTTCATTGAAAGTTCTTGCTAAATTTCATAGAAAGTTCTTGCTAAATTTCATAGTGATATGAGCATAATTGTGACCTGTTCGTGGGTTGCAAACAAAAGGAAGGACAAAACCAAACCTATTCAAAAGATATTCTACGTCAATAGGTGTATTAAACGACTGTTTGGGTCATCTAATTAAAGGTATATATTATAAAAAAATGTAAAAAGCAAGTGTGGTTGTATTATTTGAAAACATTTTAAACAAACTAATAAACACAATTTTTTTTAAAATTATGGCGGATAGATCTGCAAAAAAAACATTTTTATGGTTTTTTGGTTTATTTATCCATTTTTCATCAATTTACCCAACCATTTTCCCTTTATCTTTCAAAAGGGCGGTAAACATAATCGACACGAATGCATTTTTCTGATCGTCTAATTTGACATTTCATTTCGTTCGTTGTTGTCTTAAAAGAACCAAAATGTAAGCGATAATTGAAAGCTTTTTTGTTTACATTCAAAACAAATTTCATTCGCTTGCCATTTGACGTGAGAAGTGGCAAAAAATAAGTTTCAAAAACAGGCCCTTAATATTTTTACTTGAACTTTTAAGAAATAATAACAAACTTATTCAATTTAATTGAAAAGTATTCAACATATTGTTATTATTTAAAAAAAGTGATAACTTTTTAGTTGGAATGTAGTCAGATATGTTAGATTGAAAGTAATTGAGAGTTTGACCAAAATTTTTAGATATTAAAATATATGATTATAAAGTGACATTAATAGTTTTGACTCGTCTACTCCTAGTAAAATTATAAAAGGCTGAATTGGTACATCTTTATTTTGTAAAAAGTTAGAACGTATAACTCTTGCTTCGTGGAAAGATTCTTGGGAGTCTTTCAGGGTATTTAAGTTCATTACATTCGCCCTTATTCCAGGTGGCGTCGTCGACGTCGATTCTAAGTGGACACTGTTTAGATTGACGACTTCATAAATTTTGATTTTTTTTTTAAATATTTTTAAGTTATAAAAAGGGTTATTGTTACTTCATGGATACCAAAAACATTCGTTTTGTCGTAATAGATATGACGAAAATGATGTGACGACGTCGACGACGCCAACTGGAATAAGGACGATTGTCTCGCGACTTCGCCAGCTTGTGCATTTCCATCGTTGGGTTGTAGGAGAAGAGGATATTCGTATTGTACGATGCTCTCCTTCTCTCTTGGGACGACATTCGCACAGCACGGATCGTTGAGGTATTAAAAAGAATGGACATCTCTCTGCAACTCTCCCAAGCAGATATTCACATGGTACGGGTTGTAAGGAGAGACTTCCAGTGCTGTGTCTCTCTCCGACTCTCCCGGGACGATATTCGCATAGTTCGGATGTAAAGAGAAACTTCCGGCAATCAGAGGCTTTTGTGGATTTTCAAAACCTTGCTACATCTTTGGCTCTCGTATTGAAATTAGTCGATGTTCGGTGATACTATCGCTCAAATCACTACAGTGGTTGTTGAACACACTCCGAGTGAAATAGTCAATAATACACCAAGGAAAATCGAAATTTTTTATTATGTTTAAATTCAAAGAAAATATATTTGTAAAGATGTGAACAAATAAATATTTATAAAGATGTGAACAAATAAATGTTATTTGAAAATCAAATGTTGTTTGGAACGCATATATTAATATATTAGAATAAAATATATTTGCGAACTAACTTTCACTAATAAAATATCGTTTAAGAATTTTTCCAAATATAATCTATTTAACCCTGCTGTGGCACCTGTATGAGAAGAATTTCAAGAAAGTCCTCAACTCCAAACTTCTGTACGAACCGAATGACAAAGCCGGTCGGGATAATCTGGTCGAGCATATCACCACATCATTCAATAGTTCCCTTGAAGAAGCCTGTCCAAAAACAATGTACAAGGGTAAAACTAAACCTCAATGGTGGACTTCTGAGCTAACGGCTATGAAAAAGACCGGCAACAAGCTATTCAACAAGGCTAAATCTACTGGGGTCGCTAATGTTTGAGATGCCTATAAAGAGCAACTCAAGATCTATGAGAAGGATCTTAGAAAGGCGCAAAGACGCTCTTGCTATACCTTCTGTGGAAAAGGTCTCCGACGCCGCAAGGCTGAGGAAAATACTATCAGCTTCACCCTGTACAGTGGGTTACTTGCAGGATGAGGCAAATAATTGGACCAAAAACAGTGCGCAGTCGCTCAATGTACTGCTCGGCAAACATTTCCCGGGGAACTCTCTTACAGAACCCGAGGATAAGCAGGACCAACAAGAGTGCGAGTGGACTTCGAGCGTCGCTAGCTTGTTGACTGAGAGATCCAGAATAAGCTGGGTTATTAATAGCTTTGAGCCCTTCAAGTCACCTGGACCAGATGGCATCACTCCAGCAGAAATGCAGAAAATGTTAAAGTACATTATCCCCTGGCTGGAGAAAATTTATGTAGGCTGTATCAGGCTTTCATACATCCCGAATCGATGGAGAGATACCAAAGTGGTATTCATACCTAAAGCGGGGAAGATATCACACACTACGTCAAAAGACTTCAGACCAATTAGCCTATCCTCCTTCCTATTGAAAGGTCTGGAAGGACTTTTAGATTATTTCATTAGGGAAAACCTGGATACAAAACTCCTGTCGGTGAACCAACACGCTTACAATAAGGGGAAGTCTACAGAATCAGCCCTGCACGAACTTGTGAGCACTATCGAATCGTCCCTGCATTTCAAGGAATTCACCATGGTGGCATTTCTTGACATAGAAGGGGCTTTTAACAACATTCACTCAGATGCAGTAATTGCGGCACTGTCACATCTAAAAGCTAACTCTAGTGTGATTAGACTAGTTCAAAGTCTGCTCAACAGAAGACGCATAACAGCATGTATTGGGTCCACAACTCTAACAAGGTTTGTAAACAGAGGAACCCCACAAGGAGGAGTACTGTCTCCACTAATTTGGAACCTAGCGGTGAATGAAATCCTGCTAGATCTAGAACGGTCGTGGCATATGCGGACGACGTGGCAATCGCAGTGAGTGGCAAATTCGAAAACGACCTCCGAGACATTCTACAGGTGGCTCTGAACAAATTGGCTAGATGGGCCAGAAGCAGCTGTTTGGGCGTAAAGCCAAACAAGACAGAATTGGTTCTCTTTACTAGGATGAATAAAGTCCCACATGTGGACCCTCCACCTCGGATAAATGGAACAGATCTAGTCTTTTCTGAAAGTGCAAAATTTTTAGGAATAATTCTAGATAGAAAACTGTTATTTAGACTTAACGTATTGGAACGTTTAAGGTAGGCCAACGTCGCCTTATATTCCTGCAAAAAGGCTGTAGGGTTACGGTGGGGCCTCTCTCCTAAAATCGTCCACTGGATACATATAGCAGTAGTTCGTCCTATACTGTTATACGGCATTGTGGTATGGTGGACGGCAACTGACAAACTAACCATCACCAACCTGCGAACAACGGTTCAGAGAACAGCCTGCCTGAGCATAAGCGGAGCCTTAAGGACTACAGCGACCGAGTCTCTACAAGCCCTACTCCATATACTGCCGATTAATATTGTGGCGAGAGAAGTTGCAACCAAAGCGGCAATAAGATTAAACTGCCTATCAATGTGGAGGTACAAAAACTATGGTCACATGAGGATATCAAAGCGTAGTGCTATAGTAACCGACCGAATGGACTATATACCAACTGTGTACACCTTCGAGAGAAATTACATCACTATGATTCCCGCTAGAGATGAATGGCTTACACGGATGGTTCGAAGCTTGATGAAAAGGTTGGCTTCGAAGTACACTGTGCAGAGCTTAGTTTGGATATAGCTCACAGACTACCAGATACCTGCAGTGTCTATCAAGCCGAAATAATGGCAATATGGGAAGTAGCCAAGTGGTTGAGTCGCAACATAGTAACAAACACTGGCGTTGTCATTTACTCGGACAGTCAGGCTGCCATCAATTCTCTGGAGGCAACATCCCTAAATTCACAAACAGCCCTCGATTGCCGCAGATCTCTTAACGATATGGCTGAGCAGTTTAATATACACCTCATATGGGTGGATGGGCATAGGGGTGCGCCACTATCCACGTGCAAACTTTGGCTTAAGCAAGAGGCAATCCAACGAAAGATGGACAAAAATCGGCATCTGCAGGTTAGCTAGACAAATCTGGCCAAGGTATGACCTGAGAAGATCAAAATATCTCCTCGCACTAGAGAGGCAAAGATTGTCTACGTTAGTATCAGTTCTGACGGGACACTGCTTGATCGGCGAACACGCCAAAAGATTGGGTATTGACTCTAATGACTTCTGCAGAAGCTGTGGAGATGAGGAAGAAGTGGAGAGCATTAAGCACTTACTATGCGACTGCCCCGCTGTGAGTAAACGACGACTGGACATTCTGGGGTCGGCCTTTTAGGCAGCCTAACAGATCTTTCCAGTACCGATATTCGTACTATCGATAAATTTGTATATCAAACAGGTTGGTTTTGATGAAGGGCATTTTAGCCCGTGGTAACACTAGGGACCTAAACTGGTCTATGTGAGCTTGTATAAAAAAAAATACGGCTGCCACCCTAACCTAAACCTAACCCTGCTGTTAGGTTAAGCCCATATGGTCCAATTTTTGGCTTGTTTACTTTGTAAGTTTTGAACGGTGATATATACTGACTTAGTTTCTTAGCTCATATGGTCTTTTTATGAAACAATGGTATTTTCAAAAATGCAGCTTTCTGACTCAAAACAGGACTGAGAAAATTAAAAAATTACGATTCTTAGGTTAAGGGACCATTTAGTCCACAGTATTTATTAGTTTCTTTGACAATATTTCTCATTACATGATGAGCAAAATATTTTTCGGTTAGTTTTGCAAATAAACTTGCTGCAAGTGGAGCATTTTATATCAGATTTAGATTTGCAGCAGCTAAGTATGAAAAAAGTATGTACACAGAAAGAAAAATGCCATACTAAATTCAAGTAAAAAATTCTTAATTTAAGCCGAAATCGTACTTAAAAATTTAAGTACGTTCGTACTAAATTTTTCTTAAAACAAGTATAAATCGGCTTAAATTGAAAAAATCAAGCGCTGAAAGGCTTACAATAAGCATTTAATGCTTGAAATTAAGTAAACATTTGTTGAAAAGGAAAATTAAGCCTAATATGACTTAAAGTAAGAAAAAAAATCTTACTTTAATCTATGAGAGACAAAACCATTATAGAGCACAATAAAATTACCCTCTCAACCACTCTCATGCAAGCGGTTGATTTGGCTGACGCAACATCAAACACACATGCATATAAATTGTCGAGATGTATATGTATAAACATTTGTGCGGACCATATGCAATTCGCTTCTCGTTCAAGCAGTGTTTGCAAATACGTTACTTGGCGTGATTTTTTATGATTTTAGTTTTTTGAAGTTGTTAATAATTCGTTTCGTTGATGCTATTCCTTATATGTTTCATATTTAAATCGAACAAATGAGCGCCCCAGTAGGCGAGTTGGTAGCGTACTCGCCTATGAGTTTGGGGGTTGTGGGTTCGATTCCCACCAGAGGCTCTGGTCTGTCGCTGCAAAAATTTAGCCATATGGTCTTTGTAACCCGGCCTTTCCCTAGACCTTATAATTAGAATATAAATTTACTTTGTATTGTAATTCATATAAATAAATAAATAAAAAAAATCGAACAAATGCAGCAAAACTTTAACTTTTGCTGTCAAGCAATCGTATTTTGACATACCATTTTAAAAAATTGCATTCTTTGCAATACAAAAATGGTATAATTAATATAAATGGTATATAGGTATAAAACGAACGAAAGCACAATAAATCTAGTATGACTAGGCTTAAATCAAGAACCGATCTGGCTTAAATCAAGTATTGGTTAGGATTAAATCAAGAACCGATCAGGCTTAAATCAAGTATTACCAGGCTTAAATCAAGTATTGGACAGGCTTAATTCAATCAAGAATTTCTTCATTGAAGCCCGTTTCGCACTCAAATTAATCCGATAAAATTCTAAAATCAATCGCTTTATGTTTGAAATAAGAATTTTTCGGCTTAAAATCAAGCCTAATCAGGCTTAATAAGCGCTAAGATTAAGAATTCAGGGCTTAAAAATCGGTACTTGATTCAAGTATTTTCTACTTGGTTTAAGAAAATCCGTACTTTTGACACCGCTACGGCTTGATTCAAGTACGGATTACTCAATTTGCTCTTTCTGTGTACGCATTCAAAGCGGATATATCAAGTATACAATATTCGGCCATCGATTTGTTTTGCGTTTTGGCTATAGGAGCCAATCATTTGATCAGCAGTATCTACGCCACCTAAAGGAGATAAAGTATAAGAAATTATAGGCAAACAATAAAATCTAGCATACCTTTTGTTGAATTGTAATAAGAAACAATCTCTGGTTTTTTCTTCAATCCACTCTCATCAACTGCAGCTGTTTTGTGCATTGTACTAATCACTATCGCTGCTTTGTTTTTGTCACTGATGTACGATTTTTAGATTTAGGTTAGGGTGGCAGCCGTATTTTTTATACAAGCTCACATAAACCAGTTTAGGTCCCTAGTGTTACCACGGGCTGAAATGCCCCTCATCGAAGCCAACCTGTTTGATATACAAATTTATCGATAGTACGAATATCGGTACTGGAAAGATATGTTAGGCTGCCTAGAAAAGCCGACCCAAGTATGTCCAGTCCAGTCGTTTACTCAGAGCGGGGCAGTCGCATAGCAAGTGCTCAATGCTTTCCACTTCTTCCTCATCTCCACAGCTTCTGCAGAAGTCATTAGAGTTAATACCCAATCTTGTGGCGTGTTCGCCGATCAAGCAGTGCCCGTCAGAACTGATGCTGACGTAGACCATTTTTGCCTCTCTAGTGCGAGGAGATACCTTTGCCAGATTTGTCTAGCTACCCTGCAGGTGCCGATTTCTGTCCATCTTTCATTGGACTGCCTGATTGCCTCATGCCTAAGCCAAAGCTTGCACGTGGATAGTGGCGCACCAATATATGCAAATACTTCGAGAATTTGTTATGTCGTCCCTTTCCTAGCAAGTTCATCGGCTTTGCAGTTCCCGGGATATCTCTATGCCCAGGCACCCATATGAGGTGTATATTAAACTGCTCAGCTATCTCGTTAAGAGATCTGCGGCAGTCGAGGGCTGTTTGTGAATTTAGGGATGTTGCCTCCAGAGAATTGATGGCAACCTGGCTGTCCGAGTAAATGACAACGCCAGTGTTGGTTACTATGTTGCGACTCAGCCAATTGGCTACTTCTCATATTGCCATTATTTCGGCTTGATAGACACTGCAGGTATCTGATAGTCTGTGAGCTATATCCAAACTAAGCTCTGCTCAGTGTACTCCGAAGCCAACCTTTTCATCAAGCTTCGCATCATCCGTGTAAAAGTGGAGATGGTTTCTATTACCTGGTATTCTTCCAACCCATTCATCTCTGGCGGGAATCATAGTGATGTAATTTCTCTCGAAGGTGTACACAGTTGGTATATAGTCCACTCGGTCGGTTAACATTGCACTACACTTTTATATCCTCATGTGACCGTAGTTTTTGTACCTCCACATTGATAGGCAGTTTAATCTTATTGTCGCTTTGGTTGCAACATCTCTCGCCACAATATTAATCGGCAGTATATGGAGTAGGGCTTGTAGAGACTCGGCCGCTGTAGTCCTGAAGGTTCCGCTTATGCTCAGGCAGGCTGTTCTCTGAACCTTTGTTAGTAGGTTGGTGATGGTTAGTTTGTCAGTTGCCGTCCACCATACCACAATGCCGTATAATAGTATAGGACTAACCACTGCTATATATATCCCTTGGACAATTTTAGGAGAGAGGCCCCACCGCGACCCTACAGCCTTCCTGCAGGAATATAGGGCGTTTAGTCTGAATGACAGTTTCCAATCCAAAATTATTCCTAAAAATTTTGCACTTTCATCCTAGTAAAGAGAAACAAGTCTTTTTTGGGTTTACACCCAAACCGCTGCTTCTGGCCCATCTAGCCAACTTGTTCGGAGCCACCTGTAGAATATCTCGGAGGATGTTTTCGAATTTGCCACTCACTGCGATTGCCAGGTCGTCCGCTTATGCCACGACCTTGCAGCCACAACGTTCTAGATCAAGCAGGATTTTATTCGCCGCTAGGTTCCAAATTAGTGGAGACAGTACTCCTCCTTGTGGGGTCCCTCTGTTTACAAATCTTGTTAGAGTTGTGGACCCTAGACATGCTGTTATGCGTCTTCTGTTGAGTAGTCTTTGAATAAGTCTAATCAAACTAGTGTTAACTTTTAGATGTGAGAGTGCCGCAATTACCGCATCTGAGTGAATGTTGTTAAAAGCCCCTTCTATGTCAAGAAATGCCACCATGGTGAATTCCTTAAAATGCAGGGACGATTCGATAGTGCTCACAAGTTCGTGCAGGGCTGATTCTGTAGACTTGCCCTTATTGTAAGAATGTTGGTTCCCCGACAGGAGTTTTGTATCCAGGTTTTCCCTAATGAAATGATATAAAAGTCTTTCCAGACCTTTTAATAGGAAGGAGGATAGGCTAATTGGTCTGAAGTCTTTTGGCCTAGTGTGTGATATCTTTCCTGCTTTAGGTATGAATACCACTTTGGTATCCCTCCATCGATTCGGGACGTATGAAAGCCTGATGCAGCCTACATAAATTTTCTCCAGCCAGGGGATAATGTACTTTAACATTTTCTGCATTTCTGCTGGAGTGATGCCATCAGGTCCAGGTGACTTGAAGGGCTCAAAGCTATTGATAGCCCAGCTTATTCTGGATCTCTCAGTCAAGAAGCTAGCGACGCTCGCGGTCCACTCGCACTCTTGTTGGTCCTGCTGATCCTCGGGTTCTGTTACAGAGTTCCCCGGGAAATGTGTGTCGAGCAGTACATTGAGCGACTGCTCGCTGTTTTTGGTCCAGTTATTTGCCTCATCCTGTAAATATCCCACTGTACAGGGTGAAGCAGATAATATCTTCCTCAGCCTAGCGGCGTCGGAGACCTTTTCCACTTCACCACAGAAGGTATACCAAGAGCGCCTACAGATTCATAAGGCAAGTAACTGGAGACCACCCAATATATGCGATTACCGATCTCCAGACTAGCAGATGTTTGGTCTTTACCACTTAAATTTGCCAGGAGAAAGATACTTAAATCTTTCCTGGCCTACCGCACACCCTTCCTACCACTGCGTAGGGCTCTTGTATCAAGATGATGTCTACTGCACATTTGGACAGGCGCAGCAATAGTGCCGCTGAGGCTGCTTTAGCGTGATAAAGGTTAATCTGTAGAATTCTTACCATCATTGGTAATTGACAGATTAACATCCACCCCGACAAGGGTGTTATCGAGCTCTTCGTCCGTATCATCGAGAAGCGTGTCCCCGCCAGATGCATCAACGAGTCCGGAGACTCCCCTCAGCCCGTCTGTGTCAGAAGTAGAGCTTTCGTCCTCAGAGAAGGACGTTACAGATCTTCTGTTACAGTTGGAGTCACCTGAAGTAATGGGCGTGGGTACCTCCGCACTTCCAGAAAGTCGTGTATCAACCACGGTGGACGACTCACTTTCCGCAGTGGGAGCTATATCCTGCTTGTATACCTTCAAGACTATAGTCTCGAAGCCATATTGTAGGGTTGCACTTGCACGTTGTATTTGGGAGGTGGATTCAGCGTTAAGGATCAAATTGGCCTGCCGCTTTTTACCATCCGCCTCACCCACCTTGCTGATTCTCCAATTATGGGCGGGCAGACCAGGTGATGGCTTTAGGGTGACTAGGGATGTTGTTTTTTTCCACAACATCCAACTGGGCACCCGGCCACACCTCACCGCTCGACTCAGAGCAGCCTTATACAGGTCTACAGATCGGGCATCACCGAAATATAAGAGCCCGGCATTTCGCTACGGACATCGAGGTAATGAGCCATAATGACTGATTGCACATGGCTCCATTTGTCCTTGAGGATGGATCCATCCTTACTACTTCTGTCTATAACGACCATAACTAGACTCTCCTTCGCCACTTCATTGAAGGGCTTGGTGAGTGTCCTGTTGATGGTAACATTAGGGACTCTTGCCTTTTTCGAAGGCAGGGGTTCATCAGGTGATCTGATTCTTTTGACTTTATTAACACAGCTGAATTTATGGCTCTTTTAGCCGGCTGATTGGCCTTAGAAGTATCTATGACGACATTAGCCCAGGTAAGTGACTCCTTTTGTTTTTCGGTAAGAGCCGAAACCTCAACAGCCTCCAACTTCGTCAAAACTCTGAGCGCTATCCGGTTCTCATTGTGCTTCCGTTTTGACGGTCGGACATGACGTTTTCCCCTCACCGTACCACCTGTTGTGAGTACTGGGGGGAAATTTTCACCATGTTTGGTGTGGTCGGCTTTGGCCAAGACCAACGAACGGACAGTAGAACGATTGGGGAACCCCGCTCCATCGGAACGCGAAGGCATCCCCGTCAACGAATTGTTTTGTCTGTATTAGCCCGTAATAGGTACTACGATGTAGGCCTTCCAGACTTTGTACAGATTTATTTTTTGCGATTGCGTAATAGTTACTGCGTAGTAGATTTTAACTATCCGCTCTGTGCTAAACACATCCGTTCACTACGACTGATCAGCAACGACAGTTGTAAAACATTGGAAGAAGTTGTTGCCAACGATCCCACAATTCACGAATAGGAGCAAATTTATCGCGACTACGCATTTGTCGCCGACTCGAAACATCATCGAAACGGAGTGCACTGCTAATCATATGGCATGTCTCTTTAGACATAATTGATCGGAAAATGGGGCGACCAAATTTTGCATCAAATAAACTATGAACATCTTCATTTTTTCCGCTGTTATGATTTATTTTTATGTGAGATAACTATTTTTCTAAAATAATAATAACAAGAATGTACTTACCGACATACGCCTGCAAGAATGAGCACAGCAATATATGTGCGCTATGCGTCTTCATCAATATCTCTAAATTTTTCACCAAACTTGGTGCTGCCCTACTTATTAGTATTTTCAATGGACATTTTTTCTATTGGAGTCGGAAAAAACAACAAAAAAGCTAACAGCATGTCACTGAATCTAGACACTGCAAATCGAGTAGGTCCTGGTTGTGCTGAGATAATATTCTCAGCCACAGTTCCAATAGGCTGAGGTAATGGAGTTGCACTCCATACCACCTTGTTTTTAGCAATAAAAATATTATCAACAGAGCTAGCTGCAGCTAAGTCGGGTTCCTGTTCACTATCTGTTTCAGAAAAACTTGTTTCGTTATCTTCCAAAATATAATCAATATCCGAATCTGAAATATCCGATTCACTTTCTGCATTGAGCACTTCTCGTATCTCATCTTCGTTCAAATACGCCATTTCGTAAAAAACACTATTGAACTATTGAAAGCGATACACACTGAAAAAAAAAATAGTAATAAAACTAATGATGACACATTCTTATATTAAGTATGCTACCTCGGCATCAATTCAATGACAATTTTCATTAAAATAATGAAAATTTACACGTTTTTACGAAATTTTCCTTAATATAAAGTTTTTTGAATTTGAATTAATGTCTATCTAATCATTAGTTTTGTGTACGCTCTTCTTTAAATGTACGCATTTAAATTAAAAAAAATCATTATTTTTGTGACAATCCGCATTATTTTAAGTAATATTTCAAAACTTTTAAGGATTTTCTACATTAACACTACGACGTAGACTTGTCATAGTTTTAATGCCGAATCGGACTTAATTAACAGTATGAGATATTTGAGTAATAAATTTAAGGCTATGCTCCCCTTAAAGGAAAGGCTGTCTTGGTAATAAATTTTATGACTATTGTCATTATTTTTAAGAATACATACGAGAGAATTATACAATCTCTCCCTCCCTCTCTCGCTCGGAGAATCAGTTTTGTGAATCAATAATTGTTATGGAATGCTAGAAGAGAAAATAGAGAACAGTTCTGTTGTTCGTTTTCTTTTAAATTGTCAGTTATTTACAAGCGATGGAAGGAAACGGTTGTCTGTTTTCGGGACGCGGATTGTGATAAAATTTGATTGCTGTGAATATGTAAGTATACCTGCATACATACGTGCATATTGCACCGAAAATAATTTTAATATGGGCTGTTAACAGTTATTTTTGCTAAAGCATAGCAACAACAACAAATGAAACCGTCGTGTACATGTCTGTATGCATGTGGTTATGCCGTCGCCGTCACCATCGATCTCTGTGATAAGGGAGTGCGTGTGTCATAGTTATTTTTGCTGTATGTTATTTATGGCGATGTACATGCGTTTTTGAAGGAGATCTTGTTTGTAAGTCCTGTGAAGAGATTTGTGCCAAATGGATGACAAAAATGTGAGTAATAGATTTTGTAATACTGAAAGAGACAATGGGAAAATGTTTAGGTACGTGAAAAATAATATTATTATCCTGAAATAAACATCTTATTGGCAATTACAAAATTAACAAAACACATTTTAATTGAAAGTATTTATTTATTAAAAATACCAGCGCATAATGCAGAAATGTCAAATTATTTGTGGCAATATAGAAATTTATTATTAATAATATGTTATACATATAACTATCTTTCTTAATTTTTTTTAGTAAAATAATTTTAGAATGGGTCTTTTGTGAGAAGAGTGGCAAATTTTACAAAATATTTCAACGTAAGTATTATATATGAACGGCTAAAATATTTCTCTTAGTTTTCAGCGTTTTCCAATTGTGATATGATAAAATTTATTTGCATTTTTTTTGTTTATAGATAATTTTATTTGATTTATTTTCAGAAAAAATTTAATTATTTTAATTTTAGATCACGCAATATTTGAAGATAAATGTGATGGATATATGAAAAATGCAGTGCTGAATGCCATTTATAAATTACAACAAATAAGTGAGATTTGGAAACAATATTTGTAAGTATTATGTATTTCTGAACAAATATATTATATTTGAAAATCAAGAAATTTAATTTGGAACGCATATATTAATGTATTAGAACAAAATATATTTGCGAACTGACGTTCACATATAAAATACGTGTTTTCACACAAACAAAGTTATTTTTAAACAAGTTTTCCAAATATAATTTATTTAAAAAGATGTTTTCCTTTTTTGAATTTTAGTTTAAATTTTTCCTTGATTTCGTGTTCATAATTGCTTCATAAGTACTTCATAATTAAACCTGCTGTTGGATTAGGCCCGTTTGGTCTAATTTTTGTATCGTTTCCTTTATAAACGGTAACATATGTATGTATAAATATTGCCTTATAATTTGGTCCAAGGGATATGTGGCAGCACCAAGACCGTAGTGTTCGAATGACAAACAATCTGGCAAGGTTGTAACGAACCAGAGGAGGAGAAAACAACAGCTGATTCCTAGAGAAGTCTTCGCCGTCAGTGGTAGCATTTTTAGTAATACTTCGTAAGATTTTGTGAACTAGTTTTAGTAATAATAAATAGAATTAGATAGTTGTTAAATGTAAATACGAACGTCTTATTACTACATCGGCAACTATATTGGTGACCCCGCTTTTCACGCACAATCTGAAGTTGTATTTTTTACATTGCTACAAAAACTTCTTTGAAGCAGAGCAGCGAAAAAAACCTGACAGCAGAGCAGCAGCAGCGCTTTTAAAATTTTCAACGTTTTTTTCATGCATAATTTGCCAAAATAGTCAACGTTTTTGCTTATGCATTCCAGACACAACTTGAGGCAACGAAAATACTCTAATTACAACGAGGAATCGCTCCGTGGTGAAGATATGGAATTTTTCGATAGTAGCAGTATAAACATGTCGGAAATAGAAAATTTAATTCAGCAAATAGAGGCGCTACAACGTGAAGTACACTCTCTTCGACAGTCATCAGTGAACGCATATGAAGGACAGCGATCGAACCTGCATAAAGTGCATATTCCAAAATTCAACAGACAAAATCCGGAATTATTTTTTGCTCAGGTTGAACGTTCATTTTCTCTCTGTGGTGTTACAACGGATACGGGCAAATTTGATGTGGTTTCTGTGCGCCTTGAAGACGACATACTCTTGTCGGTTGAAGACCTCATAACAAATCCGCCGTATGACGACAAATATTCTACATTGAAGGAGAGACTTATTTCAAAATTTTCTGAGTCTTCCGAGTCTAAATTGCGACGTTTATTGCAAGGTGGTGAGACAACAGGTATGAAGCCGTCGGAAATGCTATCTACGAGGCTATAAGATATTTTCGTCATTTGCTGGAGGCAAGACATTTCATAGTTCGGACCGATCACAAACCGCTCGTCTATGCATTTTCGCAAAAACCAGAAAAAGCCTCGCCTCGACAATTGAGGCACCTGGATTTCATTTCGCAATTCACGACAGAAATTTTGTACTTGTCCGGTTCTGAAAACGCAGTGGCAGATGCACTGTCCCGCCTTAACGCAATTTCAATGCCACCATCAGTCACTCTAATGGAACTGCAATCAGCTCAAGAGATGGACGAAGAGTTGAAAACTATTTTGGATGGCGCAAATTCTTTAAAACTTCAAATAGTACATTTTGATACGACATCAGTATACTGTGACGTATCCACAGGATATGTTCGAATGTATGTTCCTGAGTCACTACGTCAACAAATCTTCAATTCAATTCATAATCTTTCACATCCTGGCGGCCGTGCTAGTCTTCAACAGATACGTGAGAAATACGTATGGCCTGGAATGAAGAAACAAATCCTAAATTGGTCTCGGAATTGCATATCGTGCCAAAGAGCAAAAATAACCAGACACAACCGCCTTACTCCAGACAAGATAGATGTCCCAGACAATCGTTTCGATCATGCTCATTTGGACATCGTGATAATGCCGTTAGTACAGGGTTATAGATATTGTCTCACCATGATCGATCGATTTTCACGATGGCCTGAAGCTGTTCCTCTGAAGGACATGTCGGCCCAGACGGTCGCGACTGCATTTTGGTCCAACTGGATTTCACGCTTTGGTTGTCCTAAGACAATTACGTCAGACCAGGGCACACAATTCGAGTCCGCGTTATTCAAGGCCCTAGCGAATTTAATAGGTTCGAAACGTACTCGAACAACTGCTTATCATCCACAATCGAATGGAATGATTGAGAGATGGCACAGATCTTTCAAAGCAGCTTTAATGTGTCATTCACAAGTATCGTGGGTCGATATACTTCCAACTGTTTTGTTCGGATTAAGGACAGCTGTCAAAGAGGATCTTCAAGCTTCGCCTTCGGATCTTCTTTATGGTGGGCACTTACGGTTACCTCAAGAATTCTTCACCGAATCAGAAATTCCTGCCGATTCATCTGAATTTTTAAGGAAACTTCGTGAATACTTCAACTTCCTGCGACCAATTCCTGTGTCTCACCACAACAAAAACAAAATGTTTATTTTCAAGAACCTCGATGATTGCACTCACGTTTTTCTTCGGACGGACGCAGTACGAGGACCACTTGAACCACCTTACACTGGACCGTTTGAGATAGTCCAACGAATTTCAGATCGGTTATATACGATACGAATTAAGAACAAGGACGTGAACATATCGGTAGATCGACTCAAGCCAGCTTTCGTCATCAATAATACTGAGCCTGAACGTCCTCAAACAACAGCAACACCTCTACCGAGTCCTCAGACATTATCTCAAGACTCATCAACATCAACTCAGAGTACACAGTCCACCGAACTTCCAATTGTGCGGAACACACCAACTAGGAGAATATCGTTCCAGGCGGATCGGGTATCGGATCCTGACTTGGTCACTGGAGAGGGAGTGGCTGTGGCAGCACCAAGACCGTCGTGTTCGAATGACAAACAATCTGGCAAGGTTGTAACGAACCAGAGGAGGAGAAAACAACAGCTGATTCCTAGAGAAGTCTTCGCCGTCAGTGGTAGCATTTTTAGTAATACTTCGTAAGATTTTGTGAACTAGTTTTAGTAATAATAAATAGAATTAGATAGTTGTTAAATGTAAATACGAACGTCTTATTACTACATCGGCAACTATATTGGTGACCCCGCTTTTCACGCACAATCTGAAGTTGTATTTTTTACATTGCTACAAAAACTTCTTTGAAGCAGAGCAGCGAAAAAAACCTGACAGCAGAGCAGCAGCAGCGCTTTTAAAATTTTCAACGTTTTTTTCATGCATAATTTGCCAAAATAGTCAACGTTTTTGCTTATGCATTCCAGACACAACTTGAGGCAACGAAAATACTCTAATTACAACGAGGAATCGCTCCGTGGTGAAGATATGGAATTTTTCGACAGTAGCAGTATAAACATGTCGGAAATAGAAAATTTAATTCAGCAAATAGAGGCGCTACAACGTGAAGTACACTCTCTTCGACAGTCATCAGTGAACGCATATGAAGGACAGCGATCGAACCTGCATAAAGTGCATATTCCAAAATTCAACAGACAAAATCCGGAATTATTTTTTGCTCAGGTTGAACGTTCATTTTCTCTCTGTGGTGTTACAACGGATACGGGCAAATTTGATGTGGTTTCTGTGCGCCTTGAAGACGACATACTCTTGTCGGTTGAAGACCTCATAACAAATCCGCCGTATGACGACAAATATTCTACATTGAAGGAGAGACTTATTTCAAAATTTTCTGAGTCTTCCGAGTCTAAATTGCGACGTTTATTGCAAGGTGGTGAGACAACAGGTATGAAGCCGTCGGAAATGCTATCTACGAGGCTATAAGATATTTTCGTCATTTGCTGGAGGCAAGACATTTCATAGTTCGGACCGATCACAAACCGCTCGTCTATGCATTTTCGCAAAAACCAGAAAAAGCCTCGCCTCGACAATTGAGGCACCTGGATTTCATTTCGCAATTCACGACAGAAATTTTGTACTTGTCCGGTTCTGAAAACGCAGTGGCAGATGCACTGTCCCGCCTTAACGCAATTTCAATGCCACCATCAGTCACTCTAATGGAACTGCAATCAGCTCAAGAGATGGACGAAGAGTTGAAAACTATTTTGGATGGCGCAAATTCTTTAAAACTTCAAATAGTACATTTTGATACGACATCAGTATACTGTGACGTATCCACAGGATATGTTCGAATGTATGTTCCTGAGTCACTACGTCAACAAATCTTCAATTCAATTCATAATCTTTCACATCCTGGCGGCCGTGCTAGTCTTCAACAGATACGTGAGAAATACGTATGGCCTGGAATGAAGAAACAAATCCTAAATTGGTCTCGGAATTGCATATCGTGCCAAAGAGCAAAAATAACCAGACACAACCGCCTTACTCCAGACAAGATAGATGTCCCAGACAATCGTTTCGATCATGTTCATTTGGACATCGTGATAATGCCGTTAGTACAGGGTTATAGATATTGTCTCACCATGATCGATCGATTTTCACGATGGCCTGAAGCTGTTCCTCTGAAGGACATGTCGGCCCAGACGGTCGCGACTGCATTTTGGTCCAACTGGATTTCACGCTTTGGTTGTCCTAAGACAATTACGTCAGACCAGGGCACACAATTCGAGTCCGCGTTATTCAAGGCCCTAGCGAATTTAATAGGTTCGAAACGTACTCGAACAACTGCTTATCATCCACAATCGAATGGAATGATTGAGAGATGGCACAGATCTTTCAAAGCAGCTTTAATGTGTCATTCACAAGTATCGTGGGTCGATATACTTCCAACTGTTTTGTTCGGATTAAGGACAGCTGTCAAAGAGGATCTTCAAGCTTCGCCTTCGGATCTTCTTTATGGTGGGCACTTACGGTTACCTCAAGAATTCTTCACCGAATCAGAAATTCCTGCCGATTCATCTGAATTTTTAAGGAAACTTCGTGAATACTTCAACTTCCTGCGACCAATTCCTGTGTCTCACCACAACAAAAACAAAATGTTTATTTTCAAGAACCTCGATGATTGCACTCACGTTTTTCTTCGGACGGACGCAGTACGAGGACCACTTGAACCACCTTACACTGGACCGTTTGAGATAGTCCAACGAATTTCAGATCGGTTATATACGATACGAATTAAGAACAAGGACGTGAACATATCGGTAGATCGACTCAAGCCAGCTTTCGTCATCAATAATACTGAGCCTGAACGTCCTCAAACAACAGCAACACCTCTACCGAGTCCTCAGACATTATCTCAAGACTCATCAACATCAACTCAGAGTACACAGTCCACCGAACTTCCAATTGTGCGGAACACACCAACTAGGAGAATATCGTTCCAGGCGGATCGGGTATCGGATCCTGACTTGGTCACTGGAGAGGGAGTGGCTGTGGCAGCACCAAGACCGTCGTGTTCGAATGACAAACAATCTGGCAAGGTTGTAACGAACCAGAGGAGGAGAAAACAACAGCTGATTCCTAGAGAAGTCTTCGCCGTCAGTGGTAGCATTTTTAGTAATACTTCGTAAGATTTTGTGAACTAGTTTTAGTAATAATAAATAGAATTAGATAGTTGTTAAATGTAAATACGAACGTCTTATTACTACATCGGCAACTATAGATATTTTTGTTTTACTAAAATCAAAATAATATGCGTTTTTGCTCAAAAATAATTGTAAATGAGCTGCTTTCTTTTCACGAAGTATTGAATAAAAATAAATATAACATATTGTCTTCCATATTCATTTTATATGAAAAATGTAATGTTGACCAAATGGACTCTTAATCTAGGATTCGTACAGATTTGCTAATCTAACACCAGGGTTAAGAATGTCATAAGCAGCATTAGCTTTTGTTTTACAGAAGTAATTTTTAATAAGTTTTTGTAGTTTTGTTTGCTAACAAAACTTAAGATTTTAAAATCTAAGTCACGATTGATTTTTTTGAGAAAATTATTTTTGATAACTCATTTTATATGAAAAATGTCAATTTTGCCACTTTCAAAACAGTCAGTTTCTATTATTAATAATATCTTACATAAATACATATCTCTTTTAACTTTTAGTACAGCAAATTTTGTATGGATCTATTATGAGAATTTGTGTCGTAGAAGAGTGACTAAATATTTCAGTGTAAGTAAGTACATTCCAAAGATTTTAATATATCTCTTATTTTTCAACATTTTGTGACAGTTATATGATAAAATTTATTTTAATACTTTATCGTATATAAATCATTCTGTTTGATTTCTATTCAAATTATTTTTATTTCAGTTCGCGCAATTGAACTTTATTTGGATATATGAAAAATGCAGTGGGGAATTAAAAATTTACAAATTGCAGGAAATGAGTGAGCATACAAACTATGTATATGATATAATAATATAATATTTGTTTTATATAATTTCTATTTAAATTCCAGCCAAATTCTGGGTTAAAAATCATTAAGGTCGGTTCCGATAAAAATTGTTCATGGACAACAAATAGAGAAACGAATCCCGCTATAGAATCGATACATAAAAATACAATATTCGAATAAAAGTCAAACTTCATAGTGTGTTGGCCGATTTGTCTTTATACAATTACATATTGTTTTAAATTATAAAATGTTCAAGGTTATCCGTAATATTTATTATATTTTTTTGTATTTTCCAATATAAAATATAACAAATAAAATATTTATTTAGAAAGATAAAGTGTTGTGTTATGGAATTTTCTATGAATAGTAAATGTTTTCAAAGAAAATGATTCGTTTAAAAGAGTAACATTATAATCAATATAATGTAACGAATTTTCCATACATATTTAAAAAACTGTATTTAAATTCATGTATGCCTTAAATTAATTACCAGTATATTCTTATATCAAGGACAAACATTTTAAATTTTATTACGATAATGTTTTAAATTATATGATATTTTACTAAAAATAAGCACGCGCCATACTTAAATTTACGCAAAAATGTGCTTATTTTAAGACCAAACTTAATTAGTTTTATTACCCAAAATTCTTAATTCTATGAAATGCATCCTCAAAACAAATACTATTCACGTCTTTAAATTAACTATAAAACCTTCTTATTTTTATAGCGATTGTCTTTGGCTCGAAATCATTGCCGAAATCTTAAACTTTACGAAAAATTCATTGATTTTCAGTACGCTTTTTTTAGTGCACAACTTGAACAAAGCACTGCAAATTTTCGTGGTTCTTGGCAACAAAAATATAAAAAGGGGAATCCCACAATTGTTCTTTACATAAGCTATGTTGAGTAAGGAAAAAATGCAAAAAGGGAAATCCCACAACTAATTTTTACAAAAAAAACGCAACTAAGGGAAATCCCACAGCTAATTGCGTACATAAAAGCAAATAAGGGAAATCCCACAATTGTTTTTTACATGAGCCATGTTGAGTAAGGAAAAACTGCAAAAAAGGGAAACCCCACAACAAAGGTGTCCAAACCGGTTTTTTCGAAAAAGCGGTTTCCGGTTTAACCGAAATATTACTTTTTTTAAAACCCGGTTTTCGGTTATAATTTATTGTCGAAACCGGTTAACCGGTTTTAAGGTCGGTTTTTAAATACTATACGAAAGTGATTAAAATTTCATTAAATGTTTATTGTAAAACAAAAAACAACACAATCATTTGTAGTAAAAATTAGTAAACAAAAATAGATTTTTATTTCGTTTATTACAGGTTTAATTTCTTGTTTACTTTAAATAGAAAGTATTATATTTCTGAAATTTCCTTAAAAAAATAATAAATCATTTAGAATGTTTTTTACAATAATATTGTTAACGCCACTGTCGTTTATGAAGTTATCGATTTATTTATTTGTGTCGTATTTATCGATTAGTTGTATTTTTTTGTTTTTCGTCATGTAATGTAATGTCAAAAGTTAAAAGTAAACTCAAGCGAATGCAAGCGCCTTTTCTGCAGAAATAAGAAAAGTTGATTTGTGGTTACAACTTTTATATCTTTGTTTCAATAAAATCATATAAAAATCTTGTAATTTTAATTTCGAATATTTAAATAATTTGCGCTTTGTTTTCATACCAAAACGTTAGTATAATAAGACATTGTGTATTCCTTTATAAACTTATAATTTCTTTGCCTTTTAATATGAATTTTAATACTTAAATATAGAACCTTTGCTTCGAAATCTTGAGTTTTGTATTTGGTGTTCAAAATACCGTGGAAACTTTGCGCTCGGGCAATTCCCGTAACAAATATCTTAAAAATAGAATACAATTTAAATGATTATTTTTAAATGATTTTTCTTTTAATTTTTTATGTAACTTGACGTTGAAAAAGCTCACAAACGTTGATGTAGTCAATATTAGTCCGATAGTCATTAAAGCATTGTATAAGGAACACAGCTTCTCCGTTTTCTTCTTAAACTTTTCAAAAAGAGCAAAGTCATCATACAATGTTGCTTGCATTTCGTTTTCCGATTCTGTGTGTGACATAAATCCAAATTTAAATTATTTGACTCATCAATATAACAACTTATATATCAAACCGAATCAGAGGTATCTGGCTGTTCTGTCGGGATTTAACATCGCAAGAAAGTCGAAGCTATTTGTCTTTCCGTTCTTGAACGTATGCTTGAAGTGCTCTGTGCTTCATGGATGACTTATTAAATGCTTTGCTGTACTTCCTGACTTTATTTATTACAACGTGATATCAGGAATAAAGCCAAAATCATTTTCAAGATCAGTCAATTCATATTCACTTTCAGAATATTCAGAACAACTGTCAGAATTATCCACCTCATCGTTGTTGTTTTTTGCATCTTGTATAAATGGTATCTACAACAAGTAGAAAAAATATATCAATACATTAATTTTTGTTTTAAACAATAAATAAAAAAAACCGGTTAACCGACATAGAAAAACCGGCTTTCCCGGTTAACCGAAAATGAAATTTTTTAAGAAACCGTTTACGGGTTTGGGTTGCAAAACCGGTTAACCGGTCCCGGTTTAGGACACCCTACCCACAACTAATTTTTACATTAGCTGTGTTGAGTAAAGAATAAATAACTAATATATAGGAAGTATTGAAACAAAATATATACAACAAATAAGATTAAATTGGTATTTTGTATGAAAATGGCAGTATGGACCAAATGGCCCCTTAACCTAAGATTCGTAAGTTTTCTCTAACATAACAGCAGGGTTAAAAAAAATTAATACTTTGAAGACTTTTTAAAATTATAGTTTAAATTTTTGCTTGATTTCGTGTTATACTTTATAGTTAAAAATGTCATAAGCAGCAGTAACTTTTGTTTTATACCACAAATATTTAATTAATAAATATTCCAATTCATCACTTGTTGCCAATCCATTAATGCAATATATCGTACATTTCTTGACGTTTTACTCTTGGAGCTCTGGGGATCCTACGCGTCGCAGGATTGTTTATTTCTTTCTCTATTTCCTTTTTGGCATTACTGCATCGCAATCGACACACACATAGTTTCCCCACTGAGTTGTTATTGTAATTCGTGTTTGAAAAACTCCGCATCCTTTTGCTCCGCACGCAAACATTTGATCCAATCGAACCGGATTTAAGCTGGCATACATGGTCATTTTATTGGTGCTTTGCTGCCCTCCTACGGAAAACATGGGTGCTTCAGCCACTCATCAACAATCGTCCTAACAACATCACAGGCACCGTAAACTCAGTTTTCAAAACTAGCGAGCGCCGCGAGTGTTTTTGTTAAAAAATAACTTACAAATACACAGAAAGAAAAAAATTTTGTAATCCGTACTTGAATCAAGCCGTAGCGGTGTCAAAAGTACGGTAAGTACGGTTTTTCTTAAACCAAGTACAAAATACTTGAATCAAGTACGGATTTTTAAGCCCTGAATTCTTAATCTTAGCGCTCATTATGCCTGATTAAGCTTGCTTTTAAGCCAAAATATTCTTATTTCAAGCATAAAGCGATTGATTGAAGATTTTTATGGGATTGATTTGAGTGCGAAACGGGCTTCAATGAAGAACAATTTTATTGAATTAAGCCTGCCCAATACTTGATGTAATCCCGATAATACTTGATTTAAGCCTGATCAGTTCTTGATTTAAGCCTAACCAATACTTCACTTAAGCCTGATTATACTTGATTTATTTGGCTTTCGTTCGTTTTATATCTGTATAAAATTTAAATTAATTGTACCATTTTTGTAAAGAATGCATTTTTTTAAATGGTATGTCAAAATACAATTGCTTGATAGCAAAAGTAAAACCTAATCTGTAATTATCCAATTTAAATATCAAACATGTAAGGAATGGCATAATCGAAACGAACACGAATTACACTACGCAACAAAAAAAAATTTGTTTGTGTCCTAGACCTAAAAATTGTTTTTTTGTATAGATTGTGGCATACTGTTATATAAAATCAAAACCAAAAAATTTTTTATAGATAAATTTATTTTTAAAAAATTTTTTACTAAAAATGCTATTATCGTCGGAGGTACCCTTAGTATTAGCATTATAATTTTTGGAGTATATGCCCGATCAGGTCGACTTATGCGTTAAATTGAAGCTATTAATGTGGGCTACCAATGTTGGAAATATCTCGTTCGGAAAAAGTAAATTTTAAAAAATCGAATAAAAATTTTTTTTTTATTTTTTAAAAGTTTGCAGCCTAGCGAAGAGAACAATGCCTATTTGTCTAAATCTACGGATAAATGTAGAAATTATAGTCCTTTTGGTAGAGGTAAGAGAATTTCAAAAAAAAACTTTTTTTTTAATTTCTGTTTAAATAGCGATTTTATTTATTACTTTTATTTATATTATGTACATTTAAGTTTATTTACATGAACACGTTGCCCAATGGTTGCTGATCAGTCGTAGTGAACGGACGTGTTTAGCACAGAGCGGATAGTTAAAATCTATTACGCAGTACCTGTTACGCAATCGCAAAAACAAAACAAAATCTGTACAAAGTCTGGAAGGCCTACATCGTAGTACCTATTACGGGCTAATACAGAAAAAAAATCATTGGCGGGTATGCCTTCGCGTTCCGATAGAGCGGGGTTCCCCAATCGTCCTACTGTCCGTCCGTTGGTCTTGGCCAAAGCCGACCACACCAAACATGGTGAAAATTTCCCCCCAGTACTCACAACAGGTGGTACGGTGAGGGGAAAACGTCATGTCCGACCGTCAAAACGGAAGCACAATGAGCACCGGATAGCGCTCAGAGTTATGACGAAGTTGGAGGCTGTTGAGGTTTCGGCTCTTACCGAAAAACAAAAAGAGTCACTTACCTGGGCTAAAGGCGTCTTAGATGCTTCTAAGGCCAATCAGTCGGCTGAAAGAGCCACAAATTCAGCTGTGTTAACGGCTAATAAAGTCAAAAGAATCAGATCACCTGATGAACCCCTGCTCTCGAAAAAGGCAAGAGGCCCAAATGTCACTATCAACAGGACACTCACCAAGCCCTTCAATGAAGTGGCGAAGGAGAGTCTAGTGATGGCCGTTATAGACAGAAGTAGTGAGGATGGATCCATCCTCAAAGACAAATGGAGCCATGTTCAATCAGCCATTATGGCTCATTACCTCGATGTCCGTAGAGAGATGCTGGGCACACCACCAATCTGCAACGATGCAGGATGGCATCAGGGGAGAGTAAAGCTCTTACATTTCGGTGATGCCAGATCAGTAGACCTGTATAAGGCTGCTCTGAGTCGAGCGGGTGAGGTGTGGCCGTGTGCCTAGTTGGATATTGTCGAAAAAACAACATCCATAGTCACCCTAGAGCCATCACCTGGGTTACAGAAGAGCCCTCCAACCCGGCTGACATATTAGAAATAATAAATGATTCCAATCCTGGTCTGCCCGCCCATAATTGGAGAATCAGCAAGGTGGGTGAGGCGAATGGTAAAAAGCGGCAGGTCAATTTGATCATTAACGCTGAATCCACCTCACATATACAACGTGCAAGTGCAACCCTACAGTATGGCTTCGAGACTATAGTCTTGAAGGTATACAAGCAGGATATAGTTCCCACTGCGGAAGGTGAGTCGTCCACCGCGGTTGATACACAGCTTTCTGGAAGTGCGGAGGTATCCACGCCCATTATTTCGGGTGACTCCAACTCTAACAGAAGATCTGTAACGTCCTACTGTGAGGACGAAAGCTCTACTTCTGACACAGAGGGGCTGAAGGGAGTCTCCGGACTCTTTGACGCATCTGGCGGGGACACGCTTCTCGATGATACGGACGAAGAGTTCGATAACACCCTTGTCGGGGTGGAAGTTAATCTGTCAATTACCAATGATGGTAAGAATTTTACAGATTAACCTCCATCACGCTAAAGCACCCTCAGCGGCTCTATTGCTGCGCCTGTCCACAGGTGCAGTGGGAGGAAGGGTGTGCGGTATTAGGACACCCAACTTTAAACTGCTTGTTGCCAACTGTGAAGGCACTCCAAGAACCTGCATTTTGGCCAGGAAAGATCTAAGTATCTTTCTCCTTGCTAATTTAAGTGGTAAAGACCAAACATCTGCTAGTCTGGAGATCGGTAATCGCATATATTGGGTGGTCTCCTGTTACTTGCCTTATGAAGCTGTAGTACCGACTGCTCTATTCAGGGAAGTAGTAGAAGAAGCAACATATGACGAGGTCGAGCTGATTGTTGGAGCAGACACGAACGCTCATCATACTATCTGGGGTAGTACGGATATAAACAATAGGGGTGATTCGCTTCTTGACTTTATTCTAACTACCAACCTAAGTATTTGTAACATAGGTAATAAACCGACCTTTACAATTAAAGATAGACAAGAAGTACTCGACGTAACGTTTGCTACTGACCGGATGTCAGACAAAATTATTGGGTGGAATGTACTGGACGACCACTCATTCTCAGATCACCATTATATTGAGTTCAAACTCGCTGAAAAAGCGCCTGAACCTGCCGTCCACAGAAATGTGAGAAAGACAAAGTGGCACTTGTATGAAAAGAATTTCAAGAAAGTTCTCAACTCCAAACTTCTGTACGAACCGAATGACAAAGCCGCTAATGTTTGGGATGCCTATAAAGAGCAACTCAAGATCTATAAGAAGGAGCTTAGAAAGGCGCAAAGACGCTCTTGGTATACCTTCTGTGGCGAAGTGGAAAAGGTCTCCGACGCCGCAAGGCTGAGGAAAATATTATCAGCTTCACCCTGCACAGTGGGTTACCTACAGGTTGAGGCAAATAATTGGACCAAAAACAGCGAGCAGTCGCTCAATGTACTGCTCGACACACATTTCCCGGGGAACTCTCTAACAGAACCAGAGGACCAGCAGGACCAACAAGACCAACAAGAGTGCGAGTGGACTGCGAGCGTCGCTAGCTTCTTGACTGAGAGATCCAGAATAAGCTGGGCTATTAATAGCTTTGAGCCCTTCAAGTCACCTGGACCAGACGGCATCACTCCAGCAGAAATGCGGAAAATGTTGAAATACATTAACCCCTGGCTGGAGAAAATGTATGTAGGCATCATACATCATACATCCCGAATCGATGGAGGGATACCAAAGTGGTATTCATACCAAAAGCGGTGAAGATATCACACACTAGGCCAAAAGACTTCAGACCAATTAGCCTATCCTCCTTCCTATTGAAAGGTCTGGAAAGACTTTTAGATTATTTCATTAGGGAAAACCTGGATACAAAACTCCTGTCAGTGAACCAACATGCTTACAATAAGGGGAAGTCTACAGAATCAGCCCTGCACGAACTTGTGAGCACTATCGAATCGTCCCTGCATTTCAAGGAATTCACCATGGTGGCATTTCTTGACATAGAAGGGGCTTTTAACAACATTCACTCAGATGCAGTAATTGCGGCACTGTCACATCTTAATGTTAACTCTAGTTTGATTAGACTAATTCAAAGTCAGCTCAACAGAAGACGCATAACAGCATGTCTTGGGTCCACAACTCTAACTAGGTTTGTAAACAGAGGGACCCCACAAGGAGGAGTACTGTCTCCACTAATTTGGAACCTAGCGGTGAATGAAATCCTGCTAGATCTAGAACGTTGTGGCTGCAAGGTCGTGGCATATGCGGACGACGCCGCAATCGCAGTGAGTGGCAAATTCGAAAACGTCCTCCGAGACATTCTACAGGTGGCTCTGAACAAATTGGCTAGATGGGCCAGAAGCAGCGGTTTGGGCATAAACGCAAACAAGACAGAATTGGTTCTCTTTACTAGGATGAATAAAGTCCCACATGTGCACCCTCCACCTCGGATAAATGGAACAGACCTAGTCTTTTCTGAATGTGCAAAATTTTTAGGAATAATTCTAGATAGAAAACTGTTATTTAGACTTAATGTATTGGAACGTGTAAGGAAGGCTAACGTCGCCTTATATTCCTGCAAAAAGGCTGTAGGGTCGCGGTGGGGCCTCTCTCCTAAAATCGTCCACTGGATATATATAGCAGTAGTTCGTCCTATACTGCTATACGGCATTGTGGTATGGTAGACGGCAACTGACAAACTAACCATCACCAACCTACTAACAAAGGTTCAGAGAACTGCCTGCCTGAGCATAAGCGGAGCCTTAAGGACTACAGCGACAGAGTCTCTACAAGCCCTACTCCATATACTGCCGATTAATATTGTGGCGAGAGAAGTTGCAACCCAAGCGGCAATAAGATTAAACTGCCTATCAATGTGAAGGTACAAAAACTACGGTCACATGAGAATATCAAAGTGTAGTGCTATGGTAACCGACCGAGTGGACTATATACCAACGGTGTACACCTTCGAGAGAAATTACATCACTATGATTCCCGCGAGAGATGAATGGGTTGGAAGAAAACCAGGTAATAGAAACCATCTCCACTTTTACACGGATGGTTCGAAGCTTGATGAAAAGGTTGGCTTCGGAGTACACTGTGCAGAGCTTACATTGGATATAGCTCACAGACTACCAGATACCTGCAGTGTCTATCAAGCCGAAATAATGGCAATATGGGAAGTAGCCAAGTGGCTGAGTCGCAACATAGTAACCAACACTGGCGTTGTCATTTACTCGGACAGCCAGGCTGCCATCAATTCTCTGGAGGCAACATCCCTAAATTCACAAACAGCCCTCGACTGCCGCAGATCTCTTAACGAGATGGCTGAGCAGTTTAACATACACCTCATATGGGTGCCTGGGCATAGGGATATCCCGGGGAACTGCAAAGCCGATGAACTTGCTAGGAAAGGGACGACATTACAAATTCTCGAAGAATTTGCATATATTGGTGCGCCACTATCCACGTGCAAGCTTTGGCTTAGGCAAGAGGCAATCAGGCAGTCCAACGAAAGATGGACAGAAATCGGCACCTGCAGAGTAGCTAGACAAATCTGGCCAAGGTATAACCTGAGAAGATCAAAATATCTCCTCGCACTAGAGAGGCAAAGATTGTCTACGTTAGTATCAGTTCTGACGGGACACTGCTTGATCGGCGAACACGCCAAAAGATTGGGTATTGACTCTAATGACTTCTGCAGAAGCTGTGGAGATGAGGAAGAAGTGGAGAGCATTGAGCACTTGCTATGCGACTGAGTAAACGACGACTGGACATACTGGGGTCGGCTTTTCTAGGCAGCCTAACAGATCTTTCCAGTACCGATATTCGTAATATCGACAAATTTGTATATCAAACAGGTTGGTTTCGATGAGGGGCATTTCAGCCCGTGGTAACACTAGGGACCTAAACTGGTCTATGTGAGCTTGTATAAAAAATACGGCTGCCACCCTAACCTAAACCTAAACATGAACACGTTTCATTAGAAGTAATTGTGAGTTCTTTGTTGACGTTTGTAGACTTCGGAATCGGTTTCTCTAATGAGGAACCAGATATAATCTCCTATCATTCTTTCATCCCAGTGCCCTTGGTAACGCCGCTCGATGGACTTCAATTCTTGGTGAAACCTTTCGCCATGTTCGTTACTTACGTAGCCAAGATTCTCGGCTACATATGTGTTATATACATAAATATAAAAAAATATATTTCTTACCAATTTTTTCATAATTTTTTAACAAATCATTAATCATTGTTTCATATTGCGGGCTTTTATTGGATCCAAGGAAATTTGAAACTACAAGCTTAAACGACCTCCATGCTGCAATTTCATCCGACGTCAAATATGATTCGAAATTCGCATCTTTCATCAGTTTCCTTATTTTAGGCCCATCAAAAACTCCTTCTTAGATTTTTTGAAAATTAAGACTTTTAAATAAACTTTTTAAAAATGAGAGTGAATTGCCATCTATCCTTAAGGCTTTTACAAAATTTTTAAAGAGTCCCAGCAATGGTGGCAAAATATCGGCTATCCCAGAGGCATAACATGCCAACTACTTTAAAATCGCAACAAATTTTCCAGTCATGTTCATATTTTATATATTTTATCATTTTAGCAATTGTTTCGTATGATTCCTGACGGTTTCTGATTTCCGTTGTGTAAAAGTACTGCTTTCAAACTTTCTTTACTGCTGTCAATAAGTAACCGCCATTCCTTTGAATTGTATGTTTGATTATGTTCCTCGAACAATCCGGGAATGTCCTTGCAAAAGCATCTGTTATCCACAATTGTATAAAATTGTTTGTAAGGTATATCACGGAGTCTATAATATGATATGTTAACATCTGGGGCCAAAATATTGTACTGTTGCATCCGAGATGCAAGTAGTTCTGCCTTATGATTGGTCAGTTCCCAATCTCTCACTAGATCAATGAGTTGCAACTGAGTTAAAAGCGATGACTTCTGACTCATACTTGAATCGTTCAGAGTTGAGTACTCAGTTGAACTTGACGATGTTTGCGTTATTAGGCTGTTAGGCTATACTTGGACACTTGGGAATTGCTATGTGCAACTGGCACAGTGACAGATTTTACTTCAGCGTAATTCCAGCGAAAGCTCCTTCCTACACCAATCTGTTTACTTAGACAAAAATGGCAGTCAGTATCGTGAATGAATGGTTGTCTCCAAATCATTGGCATTTCAAATTGCACGTGATGTCTAAAATTAAAACGTTTTATTCCACAAAACATTGGAATACATTAATTGTAAAGTACTTACCGCATGCTTCCACTACTCCATCGAGTAAGATTTACGTGGCACGAATTACACAGAATACTTGGTGTCCACGGTTCGTTCATATTTTGAACTCGTATACCAAAATATTGCACATATAATTTTTCTATTAGTTTACTAGATGCACGTCGGTTTTTTCTAATTTCATATTTTCCGCAGATGTAGCAAAAATTGTCGGGATCATTTACACATTGAAAAGTTCTTTGCCTTTTACTTATACTTCGACTTATCTCTTTAAGGCGCTGAATTACACTAATTTATTAATAAGAAATTTCATTCATAAATTCCGGTTTTAAGGTACATAAGTTGCAGTACCTGTAGCTGACATATAGTTTGCTTCGAACGTAGAAACTCAATATTTTCAAGTCTGCCGCGTACTACTTTGTATTGCGCACATATAATTTTACTATTTACACATTGAAAAGTTCTTTGCCTTTTACTCATACTTCGACTTATCTCTTTAAGGCGCTGAATTACACTAATTTATTAATAAGAAATTTCATTCATAAATTCCGGTTTTAAGGTACATAAGTTGCAGTACCTGTAGCTGACATATAGTTTGCTTCGAACGTAGAAACTCAATATTTTCAAGTCTGCCGCGTACTACTTTGTATTGCGCACATATAATTTTACTATCTGTATATACAACTGGGATGTCCATGCCCCTAAAAGTCGTAACTGAATGGAAACCTCATAAATAAAAACCACAAATATTGTTGAATGACCCTCTATCTGGGCAGATCTCATCCAATATAGCTCTCACACTGCATATCATGTTTTATGGAGGGTTACGAACGGCCATAAAACCTCGTCCTCTCTATAATTTTATAATGTCTGACATCAATCCTCATAAAATAAAATGCAAGTGCAATGTCTCTTATATGTCTCTCTCACATATGGCGAATTCAATATACGCAAAAAACATCATTTAAAAACGAAAAAATATGAAACAAGATTTTTTTTAATTTCCCTTTACAAAATGGCTCATAACTTTTACATCTATCCATTTCAAATAGACAGTGTTTTGTTTTTTAGCATGCTGGCTTTTTGAAAAAGTTATAAAATAATTTTTTCGAATTTTTTTCTATTTTTTATGTTTTTTTTTTGTACCAGAAAAAAGTGTTTTTTTTTAAATCATTTTTTCTCATATTTTTGACGACTGTTACTAAACCAAAGATTCTACGTGCTGCATATATTCTACGATATATGCAGCATATGTAGCCCTCATAATTCCCTTTAATTTGAGGCATAACACGGCTCAATCAGGCTTATACTTGAAAATACTGAATGGAAAGTACATACTAAATACTGAATGTACTTTCCATGAAAGCTGGAATTAAAAAAAAAAATTAACCATAAAATTTTTTTTTTAATATTTTTTCATGTTTTTGACACCTAGTTGCACCAGAAACTGTTATCCACTTCCCTTGGACAATTTTGTTGCATAGTGTTATTAACAACATCAAAAAACTTAAATCAAAAAAAATTACGCCATGTAATGTATTTGCAAACTTTGCATGAACGAGAAACGAATTGGATGTGGTTGCGCACAAATGTTTATACTCGTACATATACATCTCGTCGATTTATATGCGTGTGTGTTTGATGTTGCGTCAGCCAAAGTCACCCACTCAAATGAGAGTGGTTGAGAGGGTAATTTTATTGTGTCCTGTAATGGTAAGCTTTTTTTCTTACTTTAAGCCATATTAGGCTTTATTTTCCTTTTCAAGAATTGTTTACTTGTTTCAAGCATTATATACTTATTGTAAGCCTATCACCGCTTGAATTTTTAATTACGAACGTACTTAATTTTAAAAGTACGATTTCGGCTTAAATTGAGAATTTTTTACATAAATTTAGTATGGAATTTTTATTCTGTGTACAGACAAATATACCCTTCAGTATAATATTAGTCGACTTTTGAGTAAAATTATATTAAATGTTTCCGTCTTGCTATTTTTGGGAACTGCGGTGGATTGTACGCTACTCGTTTATTACATTCGGTCAAGTCATACATTTGGTCAATTTTACATGATTTGAAAATATTCGTAATACAATTTTAATTTTATTATATTTGTTCGTTCGCACTCTACGGGCTTATAATTTCTTTTTGACCAATTCGTTGGTTAATCTTGTCGTTGCACTCTACAGTCAACGATAGTCACCCTACGGTCAGTCTAGTTGGTAAAATAAAAATGTTATTAATTTTTTTGCCGTTTCACATTTTACTAAGTGGCGTACTCTACATTCGATCTTTATTTGATAAGTTTATAGAATCCCTAAGTTGGAAAATTCTGATTTAAGTCATAATTTGAATTTGTCCCCTATCGACAGTGAAGTCTTCCATGGGGATTAAGTTACTTGCGCTTCTCACAGGAGCGTTTGGCCTAGAAAGCATTGGAAGATGCGTATGACAACAATCGCATTCGTGCAAATATTCACCTAAAGCTCCTCTTTTAGCGACTAGCTCGGTTTTAAAGTGTGACATTTATAGTTTTGGCTCACCTAGTCCTAGCATAAAAGGGTAAATTGGTTCTCCTTTTCTTTGTAAAAAATCCATGGGTTCTAACTTTTTCTTCGTGAAAGTCTTTAGTGAAATTATTGCACAACTTCCCCAGCTGCTCATTTTCTTCGTTGATTGACAACACTGGTATTAAGTTCCATGGATCCACCATTCGTCGAAATTTCAGGTTTTTGAAGCGTTGTGAAGTCAAATCTAGAGGGGCATTTGTATGGGGGCTATATGAAAACATGGACCTATGTCTACCGTTGTTCGTATGAAGAATTTCGGGTATAAATAAACCAATTACCAATTTTCAGCCCGATCAGTTTACATTTGTTTTCTCTAAGACTTTAAGAAGTAAAAGGGGAGATGCTATAAATGGGGGCTATATCAAGAAATGGACCGATATTGCCCATTCTCAGTCCCAAGTTACCTGCAGCTAATAGAAGTACCTATTCCAAATTTCATCTAGCTAAATTATTTTAGGCTGTAGGGTGATTACAACAGATGGACATACGGACATGGCTATATCCTCTTAGAATTTTACGACGATTAAGAATATATATTATTTGGGGTCTCCGCTCAGTATTGAAAGGTGTTACAAACGGTGTGACAAAATGAATATACCCCCATCCTATACAAATAATTTGTGCTTCTTTTATAACTTCGAAATTTGCGAAACATTTTTCACAGTTATTTTATAGGGGCAACTTTTTCTCAAAAAGAGGAGAGTTTAGAGTCTCTAAGACGGAGTACATATACTCTGTTATAATCTAATCGGGGTCAAATTCAACAAGCTTAGGGAATTTCTTAACAAGTGAGAATATTGCACGTTTTCGGGGGTTATCGTATTTAACATCTGTAAATTTCCATTTTTAAAACCGATTCCCTTTTCTATTTGTGTTAGCAATTCCATGTAAATTCTAAAATAGCAGATTTTACTTATATTTTGAGTTAAATAATTTTGAATGTAATTTTCCGCCTTTGATCCAATGAATATTTTGGAAAAGCCAAAGTGATTGATTCTATTTTGGTAGTCATTGTCTATGTTATTAACCAGTTTTTTTTATGAAATTGCTTAATATTAGATGGAAATTTGATTTTCTGCTTCTGTATATAGGTAGTGTAAACGTGAATTTTCCGCTTGTTCAACTTATTAACGTGTAGAATATACATATGTTAGAAAGAACAAATAGCATTTAGCCCCTCTTGGTCATTTCTTCTTGAATGCCACCAGCACATATTCCTTGTACTTCATAGTAACACGACAATACAATTTTAAACAAAATTCTAGAAATAATCGAATTGCTTTTTTAAAAGAGTCATCCAACTACACCAGACGCCGCACAGTGGTTCAGGATCGTTTTTACTGGCCAAATCTCTGTAACTTTAGAACCGATAGAGATATTTTAGTAATTTTTGTTCGACAGGTAACCCCTTAAGCTTTTCGCCAGTTTTTATTTCAATAAAATCGGGTTAGCAGTTATTAAGGAATTCAAGGGCAAAGTTGAACTTTTGATTTTTTTAATATTTAGCATGGACATGTAGCGTTTTGTTTTCATATTCTTTATTTATTAAAAGAATGTCATACGTGGATAAATAAACCATTTTAGTAATAACTTTTGAAAAACTACAAAAAAAAATTTTTCCTCGACATTTAAAAAAACACCTTGTATAGTAAACTTTTTTTATATTTTGTATTTGAACAACATTAAGGGAAAGCATTTATTGTTTACTTATATATGTAACAAAAACAGTAAATTATAATTTGTATTCGTTCGGTTAAAAAATTGCCTGCAAATATTCCATATTTTATTCCGTGCTATTTCTGTCCTCTAGCAGCCTTCTCGCATCTTCATCTAAGTCCCGATGTTCTATTTTCGGTTGATTTCGAATGCTGGAGATGAGGGGATCTGACGTTGCCAACAAAATATTAAATAGATCTTCGTTTGTACAATTTCGAGATATTTTTCTGGTATTGTGCTCTCTATAAAACCTGTAATCCTTATTCCTTTTATCCTGGGCTGATAGATCTCCGAATAATTGTTTTAAATCTTGAAATGAGATTTATATCAACACCAGTTATTTCAGATGCTTTTTCTGGATCAGAAAAGAACCTTCTTGCTGTACTCCCATCGTTGGTATTGCCTGATCCTTGTTTTGGTTGGTCTATAATCAACCAACATTTGATAAATTCATCCTGAACATGTTTCTTTTTTAAATTTCTTAAATCCTTGTTTGTGTCATCGTTTCTTTTTGATCCTGTAGGTCCAAAATCCAAATCATAACTGATTTTAAGTATGTGTTCCATAAATCGTATTCTTGTAGTGGCGATAATCCAAATTCATATGCATAAGTATTATCTACTGATTTTACCGGGACTTGGTTTAATTTGCTTGATGTAGATTGACATATAATGCAGCTGGATGAAGCCTTTGTGTCAGTCAAAGCCTGACCAACTGTTCCATCTTCATCTTTAGCTCTTATTGGTGGTTAACTTCAATTGTCTGGCCTTCAATTTCTACTTCTAATGGCTGCAGTCTTGTAATTTCTGCAGTATTTCGTACATGATGTTTGATTTTTTCAAATATCCTTTGTCTGTATCGTTTTATCAATCGCAATGGCACAAATGCCACATGGACATATCTGCGTCTGAAGTATTTTCACATACAGATTGCTTGTATTGTTTTTGTCCAGAAGAACCATCACACCCCCATTTGCAAAAGAGAGTTAACTTGCAGCTCCCATATTTCTTCAAATCATGTCCTTTAAATGATTGTAGCAAGCGTTGAGCTTTATGATTAGGTAGGTCTTGAAGTTTTACCTATGCCGAAATCGATGTGATTTTAATAGTGTCCGTGGGTGGCAAACACTCCTTTTAAGCAGCAAGTATGTGATGATATGATGGATACAGATTTGAGCCTTTTTCAATCGCACGCAACCTGAGCTGTGTATATTTTTGTTTTGTTAACTTCAAATCCAAAAATAATGCTAATGCCTCTTCATTTGAGAATTGTTTTTCATCGCTTGGAGTTGGAATACTCTTAATAATCCGTTTTGTTCTCAGAGGACTAGCGTTTAAAACTTTTTCAACAATTTTGGCTTTTGTGCGTTGTTTTTGTGATCGCAATTGATGTAACAAGCTTTCTGCAATAGTTTTAGATCTATCGCCACATTTCGTCGGTTCAATGCTATTTTGTTCCATACGCCATTTTGTATGATCGGAGAAAAACGCAATTTATTGTTTGAGTAATAACGGGACTGAAGAGTTACACACTTTTTATTTTATAGGGTTCCCAACAGTGTTTGTATGATTCTCGTGCATTTCTATGCCATTACATTCAAAAATAAGCAAGTTATAACAATGTTTGTACTTGGCATTTTGGTCCATATCCACTTTTATTTTAATATTTTTTCGTATATGTATTACATGGACCACAAAAAGGGTCGGTACGGAAGGACAGTAATTTACATATCGTGATCGAAAGAACGTAAAATACTGAGTCAAAAATATAGGTCGATAGAAAAACGTAGACAAAGAACAAAAATATCAAAATTATTTCCCGTTATTCAGAGTTAAATAATTTTACCCTACCAATATCTCGAAAATTAGGTGAGATAGGAAAATCTATATTATCAACTCCTAACTCAAAAACACTAAAATGGCGTATGGACCAAAATAGCATTAAGCCGACGTTTTGGCGAGTGATTTTGGTGGTCTCCCACAATTGTTTTGATTTTTACTTTCTGAAGATACTTGGACACTAAGTTCGTCCTCTAACCATATAGCAAAGGTCTTATAAAATTTATGTATATTCCATCCAACTTATTTGTAGCGCTTAGTTAAGTTGTCATTGTAAAGTGAAAAAGAAAGGATACCTTATTTTTGTTTCGATTTTATAAATTGTAACCCCCTGAAGATGATCGACGAAGTCGTTCGAAATATCGGGAATAAAAATTTGTAATGAAACAATAATATTAAAAATAACATTGTTTTATTTATGGCCTCAAGCTGAACGAACAACTAAAACAATATTTACTTTATTTTGCAGTTCCAATTGTATTTCGATGCTTGAGGAATTTACTTTGCTCTGAACGTAACTTAAAACATCATCCTTATTTTTGTTTTTAAAATACTCTTCGGATAATTCTTTATAGCTGAAGTTCTCCATGTTTTAATATTCTAAAATTTTATTGTTTTATGCTTGGATATAATTTTGCAACTGAGTTTGTATTCGAATACCACCTGATGTTATTCTTTTCTTACATGTATAGTGTCATACTCTGTTCATAAGTAGCATAAACATAGGTAAAATAAAAAACGACCCAAAAAAATAAAACAGGATTAAAATGTCATAAAACACAAACAACTTGGCTTGGTGTACCTGCAACATAGTCATATGAACAGGTAAAATAAAAAGAACAATAAATTTTTTCCCGACTGATTTCATTAAAATTAAAAACGTTTTCTACAGGCTGGTCGGGACAGGAACAAAAGTATATGTAGGCAGCACACCACGCCCACAATAATAAATATTTTGATATAATTATTGATAAAAATTTTTTTCTGCCCAAATTAAGTCCGAAATGCCCAAAACGGCAACACTGTCTACAACTCTCCCAAGAATATTTTCGCATGGTACGTATTGTAAGGAGAGACTTCCAGCGCTGTATCTCTCTCCTGCTCTCCCGGGACGATATTATCATTGTTCGGATGTACATAGAGAGAGACTTCCCGCATGCAGGCGCTGCTTTGGATTTTCGACACCTTGCTTCATCTTTGGCTCTGGTGTTGAAATAAGTCGTTGATACTAACGCGCACATCACTATAGTCGTTGTTGAACACTTTGTTTCTTTTCTTTCATCCACGGTTTTCCGAACTTATTTTTTTCAAGTAAAATAATAGTGAACACATCGTAAAATTTTTAGGCATACATTTTTTTTCCCCAAATTATAAAATAAAATATAATTAAATATAATATTTAATATAATATATTTTTCTAACATATGAAAACGACTTTTTCAGCACAGTTTTTTTTTTAAAAAGTACAACCTTCTTGTCGCAAATATTTTGCCGGCTTGTTAAATATGTTAAGTGTAAAACGTTTTATTACAATTTAAACATTATTTGGAAGTATATTCTTACAAGTTTCAATCCATTTGAAATCTTATACTGGGACCAAAAATGTATCGCTTGAGTAATACTTTTTGATTATTTCACTATTTGGTTGAGTCTGTATTTGGCACAATGTTAAATCCCTTCTGTTCTGGCAGTAAAAAAGAAATTGTAGATATAAATCAAAACGGAAGGTTAGGGAAGAAGCAGGTCCTTGAGATTATTTCGTCTCCGTGATTTTAAGCATCTCTGTTTGCTATGGTATTGATTTTTTATTTTATACAATTTTCAAATTCATTTTGATAGAGACATTACTCCCAGAAATATAGTTTTAGATAATTTAGAAGACTACTACATTTTTCATGCATTTAAAGGAAGTGCATGTTTACAGACATACTTAAACGAACAATTTCTTTCACAGATCTAATCATGGCCTCAAATGCATACATGCCAAATCTCAAGCCGTTGAGTCATATGGGCGGGGCAACGCCTACATATATTGGTATAAAATTATCTTCGCATTATTGCTTTTCTAATGAAAACGGTTTGGGGTACATCGGTTGGATGGCTCCAAAGCCCATAACGAATATTTTTATACCATTTGTTTGTGTTTTTATAGATTAAACATTGCCACGCCTACTTAGTATACCTACTAATATTGACTCCAATAACTTACAATCCGAATTTAGTTCTTCTACCGTCAATAGCTTCGAGATAATACATTTTTAACTAATGTTCCACTAATGTTCCACTAATCCGATCCTGACAAATCTTATCGATGTTTTAAATAGTAACTCCACTGACGTGTGTTCCAAATTTCGATCTACACATTCGGATATATTCGAATTTTATAAATGCCACACCCACTTATTCTATCCCGCCCACTTTTGGTGAATTAACTAAAATTGACTCAAATAACTTACAATCCAAATTTCGTTCTTTTACGGTGAATACTTTCTGAAATAATTAATATTTAACTACTTCTACGCCGACTTTTGTCACACCCACTAATCCGATCCTGCCAAATTTTACAGATGTTTTAGACAATAACCCTACTAACGTGCGTTCCAAATTTCGATCTTCTACGATCTACACATTCTGATATATTCGAATTGTATATAATGCCCACTTATTCTATCCCGACCACTTTTAGTGAAATTATTAATATTGACTCCAATAACTTACAATCCAAATTTCGTTCATCTACGGTCAATATTTTCTAAGATAATAAATGTTTAAATAATGCTACGCCCACTTTTGCTACACCAACTATTCCGATCCTGCCAAATTTTATTGATGTTTTAGATAATAACTCCACTAACGTGTATTCCAAATTTCGTTTTTCTAGGAACAACAGACAAATAGCTTATGTGTGTGAAGATAAATACGTATTTAACTAGCGAAGACACAAACCCTAATATGAAAATTAAAAGTCGGGGTATTTGAGGAAAATTAGGTTTTTCTCGAAAACTAGAGCGCATTTTAAAGTGAAATTAAGTTACCATGGTAAAAACATATCATTTTGTTTAAAAAAATTACCATCTGACCTAGAGGGCATATAGAATAGTTTTGATAACTAGGGAACCTCGGATGAAAATATATGACCATATCTGGAAGATGGGACTATGTACCGACAAGGCCTGCATACTGAAACAAGCCCTAGGAAGGCTCTATCGACCCGTATATAGCGTTTTTCCCAAATCAATTTCAGGCTCCCAAATACGTCCTTCCAAAAATGGCCCATTTTGATGGGAATTTCTGGAGAGGAGCAGTGGCCACAACTGGAAGATGGGACTATGTACCGACAAGACCTGCATACTGAAAGAAGCCCTAGGAAGGCTCTATCGACCCACATATAGCGTTTTTCTTAAATCAATTTCAGGCTCCCAAAAACGTCATTCCAAACTGGCCCATTTTTATGGGAATTTCTGGATTGGAGCAGTGGCCACAACTGGAAGATGGGACTATGTACCGACAAGGCCTGCATATTGAAAGAAGCTATAGGAAGGTTCTATCGACCCATATATAGCGTTTTTCCCAAATCAATTTCAGGCTCCCAAAAACGTCATTCCAAAATGGCCCATTTTTATGGGAATTTCTGGAGAGGAGCAGTGGCCACAACTGGAAGATGGGACTATGTACCGACAAGGCCTGCATACTGAAAGAAGCCCTAGGAAGGCTCTATCGACCCACATATAGCGTTTGATTTGGGAAAAATTTATTTATATCGGTCGATAGAGCCTTCCTAGAGCTTCTTTCTATATGCAGGCCTTGTCGGTACATAGTCCCATCTTCCAGTTGTGGCCACTGCTCCTCTTCAGAAATTCCCATCAAAATGGGCCATTTTTGGAAGGACGTATTTGGGAGCCTGCAATTGATTTGGGAAAAACGCTATATATGGGTCGATAGAGCCTCTCTAGGACTTCTTTCAGTATGCAGGCCTTGTCGGTACATAGTCCCATCTTCCAGCTGTGGTCACTGCTCCTCTCCAGAAATTCCCATCAAAATGGGCCATTTGGAATGACGTTTTTGGGAGCCTGAAATGGATTTAGGAAAAACGCTATATGTGGGTCGATAGAGCCTTCCTAGGGCTTCTTTCAATATGCAGGCCTTGTCGGTACATAGTCCCATCTTCCAGTTGTGGCCACTGCTCCTCTCCAGAAATTCCCATCAAAATGGGCCATTTTTGGAAGGACGTATTTGGAAGCCTGAAATTGATTTGGGAAAAACGCTAAATACGGGTCGATAGAGCCTATCTAGGGCTTGTTTCAGTATGCAGGCCTTGTCGGTACATAGTCCCATCTTCCAGTTGTGGCCACAGCTCCTCTCCAGAAATTCCCGTCAAAATATGCCATTTTGGAATGACGTTTTTGGGAGCCTGAAATTGATTTGGGAAAAACGCTATATATGCGTCGATAGAGCCTTCCTAGGGCTTCTTTCAGTATGCAGGCCTTGTCGGTACATAGTCCCATCTTCCAGTTGTGGCCACTGCTCCTCTCCAGAAATTCCCATCAAAATGGGCCATTTTTGGAAGGACGTATTTGGGAGCCTGAAATTGATTTGGGAAAACGCTATATACGGGTCGATAGAGCCTCTCTAGGGCTTGTTTCAGTATGCAGGCCTTATCGGTACATAGTCCCATCTTCCAGATATGGTCATATATTTTCTTCCGAGGTTCCCTAGTTATCAAATCTATTCTATATGCCCTCTAGGTCAGATGGTAATTTTTTTAAACAAAATGTTATGTTTTTACCATGGTAACTTAATTTCACTTTAAAATACGCTCTAGTTTTCGAGAAAAACCTAATTTTCCTCAAATACCCCGACTTTTAATTTTCATATTAGGGTTTGTGTCTTCGCTAGTTAAATACGTATTTATCTTCACACACATAAAAAATTCGCGAATTCTCATTATTTTTATAGGAAGCCTTTTAATTTGTTACTAAAGTCTTTAACAAATACTATTATGTAATCTTACAAAAGAATCTAAGAAAGATCGTAACTAGGGTGTCCAAAAAACCGGTTCTATCAGAAAACCGGCATTTCGGGTATTTTTCAAAAACCGTATTGTGAAAAAACCGACAGTCGGACGAAAAACCCGGCATCGACCGACATTTCGGTTTTAGGGTTTGAAATTAAAAATCAAAAATTTTTTATTTATGTTTTTTATTTATAAGACAACTATAAACAACTCAACAATATGTTATAAACCAAACTAAAAAATAAAAAAAAAAATAATTTTATAAAATTCGAAACTGAGAATACACGCTCACTATATGTTGATGTTGGAGATATTGTTAGCAGGGCATTGTAGAGATTATCCAACGGTTCTGTTCGTTTCATACAATTCTCGAAATATTTAAATTCATCCAAAAACTTGCTATTATTGTATGCGGTAGGTTTTGGATTCTGAATACTTTTTTTACTTCAGATTTCGTTGCGTATTGTAAGATCGTTGTATTAGCAGGGAAATGACCAGAACTAAGGTATAATATTAAGGAATTCACAATTTTCAATCGTCTTTCATCCAACCTTCCTATCACTCGTTCTGATAATGTCCGAGCATATTGTGAATTTATTTTACTCAAGTTATTGTGTAAAAACTTGTGAATCCCCTCCGCATCTATTAAATTGGCTGAATCTTTTGATAACTGTATCGTAGCCACTACCAATGGCTTAAGAATGGTGTTAAGAGATTTGACTGAACTGAATTGACTGCTTTAAATCGATGAGAGCATGGTTCACACATTTGTAAATCCGCAGAAATTTTTCGATCATTGATGACAACGAACCACACCTTGTTTTAACATCTCGCTCTAGCCGCAGCTCTTGACCAGTATCTTTAATAACAAATTCCTGCAACATTATGTTTTTTACGGAAGACTTATTAAATTGTATCACAGTTTTACGAAGTTTCTTTACTGTGACACCAATATCACTGTTTAACTCGAGTGTATCTTCTATTTCCATATCTGAACTATCTTCGTATTCAGATTCTTCACTTGCCAATTTCTCTGTCACGACCGATTTGCAATACATTAGGCATGTTTTCGTTACAAGCTAGCAATTTTAGTTTAGCACTTTGCAACGAAAACAACTGACTTCCACTAACTGGCACATAAGCAATAAGTTTCGGATTTTCACTATCTGGTAGCAATGGTGTCATGAGTTGCGAAGAAAAAACAGTGCGAAACGGACAAAAAATTCGTGAATAGTACATATTTATAAAACATATATTTACTATTCTATGTTCAATTGTTTACACTCTTTTTGCAAATATTGAAATAATTTCCCATTTTTGTTCTTCTTCTTCCCGTTAATTCACAATAATTGATAAAATCTCTCCAAAAATGGGATGCCATATTGCTAAATGTAGGGTGCCCAATCTGGCAACATCATACTCGATTAAGACAGGAACACAAGCACCAAACTTCATCGGGAACTAATAGTGCTTAAAAGTGCTTAGCTCCCCATACAAATTAAGCACTTATGGTGTAACGAAAACACGCCTATTGTGTCAACAACACTTAAGTGGATACAATGGTTTAGGCATAGCTGGGAAATCAGTTCCATATCTTCTCATAACGGATGCTCCGTCATGAGTGGATGCCACTATATCCTTCTCCATGTTCAATCCGAAATCATCTAGTTTTTTATTCACAAGGCGGTTAATATTCACAGCATTCCCAGCAATTTTCATTTCAACCAAACATAGATTGAATGTTTCATATTTACCATCATTTTCGGGATTATAGGTTCTTAAAGAAACGTTTAAAAGCTTAGTGCTAGATATATCTGTCCATTCATCCACTGTTATTGAAAAACGTCCATTTAGTTCCTTTATTTTTTCAAATATATTGATGGTTTCTTGTTTTTTTTCCTTCATAAACCTTGAGTTTTGTAGTGCTCGGACAGACAGACCATCTTCTGCCACGCACCTTGCCAGAATTTCATTCATGCCCTCAGTCTTTTTTGTGTAGTTTTCCATTATTTTCTGTTTTGGCTTGGTAGACGTACTAGGTGACTCGTCGTCAATTACAACCGAAATCCGTTTCGACGGTTTGGATGTACTTCCCTCAATTTCAATTTCATGAATTTTGCGCATATGTTGAATGAGAGAAGATGTAGAAGATCCCCGGTAACACAATGACTTCAAATTCAGTTGTTTGTTTTTTTCGGACACAATTTCACAATGTAATTAAATGTGAAGTTGGTTGCAGTCATGATACAATTACTAGAGGTAGTGTACAGCGAACAGCTGATTTAAAATTGGTTCTAGCAGGGGTCTTGGGTTGTAAAATTCATATTCATGTATGCTGTTTTCTACAAAAACAACGAGCAAAGTTGCACACAACAACAACAAAGGGTAACTTTAACAATTATAATTTGTGTTGTAAACTTATCACCAAAACCGAAAAATCCGAAAGAGAAAAACCGGGTAAATCGACTGTTCGGGTTTTAGTAATTTTTAAAAAACCGATTGTCGGGTTCGAGCTTCAAACCCGGAATGCCGGTTTTACGGTTTCGGACACCCCAGTTTCAAAGCATGGATACATTTTCGACAATCGCAAAGCTAGGATCTGAAAACCTTTACCATTTTTATATGTAGTAGTATGTTACACGATAAACTGCAAATCACGTCATAGCCCCCGGTACTGTGGCATGGACTGGGTGGCACAACGGCTATTAGTTGCTGAGGCGCCCAGGTATCATCAAGGCTCCGCACATATAAAGTCGATTACCCCTGACTGCAAACCATACACCGACGAGTACGAGGTCGCATTACACACGGTGTTAGGGGAGTTTTTTAAGTAAGTAAAACCACTACTGGGTAGATCATTTGGCATTGCCCAGGTTGCACTGTGGAAGCGATCTACCATTACACCCCATAACTAAGTCATTGTTCAATTACTTACAGAAAAGGTCGTCACTAAAACACCATATTATTATACCCGTACACTATAATCCACTAAGCATCTTATTTACTTTATTTATATACAACTCGCACCTCAGATCACTTGGATCCTACTCAGTTTATTAAAGAAAAGAGGGAAGAACAACAGAAAATCCATTAATTACCATTTTTAACATAAAACTTAGATGGAACAGTTTTTTAATTTCTTTATTTTGTTTGAATATTTATAATGTAATCCTATATTTATCTGCTAAAATAAACTAAAAATAAATCGAATTAAAATCTTTGTTGAAATTGGCGAAACAAATGGTACTGTTATCCGCAGACGTTTACATTTCTCTTATGATCCGCTCTTTCCACGTGCTGTATCACTCAGACATTTAAATTACGCAAGCAAACATTTTTTTTAAATAAAACGTCATTAAATTGTCGTATTGTAAAATACGGGGTTTTCTCTGAAAAATGTTGAAAGTTTTTAATTTATATTTATTGTGACGGCAAAAGTCACAACGTGTTCGTTTTTGCCCACAACGAGACTTTTGGATTAAATTGTTTTTTTTTTATATTTCTTTTCTCGTTATTATTAATTAACCTTTAGTTTGTATTATTCTAAGAAAATTTGTTTAATTTCAAAAGCAGAAGATTTGTAACGGAAACTATAAAAAATAATTATTTCCAATGAATGAATGGCAACAGTGGTATGCTATACAGATATATTACTTAGCTGTGGTCAGTTGATGGGGGTGAGTGTTTGCTTGAAAAAAGGTATGAAAGAGCGACGATTGCGGTCATGGAGGGGAGTTAAGGCCGGATTAGGCAAACTTAACCGTAATTTAACTTCAGCGCCGCCGTAACGTTGCTCCCTGGAGCAATTACCCAAAACTTGAAAAAGGTGCTATATCACTCAGACAGTCACAACAAAAATAGCAACAAATTAATTTTCTTTCATATTTATTTGCTACTAATTTATCCTTTTGTAACTTATTTATCACTACTTTTCAAAAGTTTCGCATAAATTTATTCTTTTTTCATTATTTTACTAATTTTGTTTACAAATGCACGTAAACGTACTGTCCAAATCAAATTTCAGCAGATTCAGCCGTCCGTTAACGTTTCGTTTCCGTAGGCTAATTGTGTCCAGAAACACGGAATTGTTTGGTACTCATGCACATTGGGCGTGGTGGCGTTGGTCGACGCATGTATTCACCCAGGTGTTTAGAGCACGGTGGGGTTAAGCCTAACGGCAGGAACTCAGCTAAATCCAGAATATCTGCTGGTTAAGACGTTGTCCGTATTCAACCAAGTAGAAGTATTATTTTGATCGTGGCGTCGTCAATAAAGCTCTGAACTTGTCCTTCTTCGCTTGCTCAGTGTAGGTCGACATCTCAGAGAGCAGACGAAGTTTTCCTTCGTCTATCTGTTTCTGGAGCAGGAAATTCCCAAGATGGGGACTGGACTGTGATTCCAGATTGGTCACCAGTCCTAGATTTTCTAGAGTCTAACTGGTAGTATCTTCGGCTACGAAGTCTGGCCAGAGCACTTAATGTGGTACCACGGGAGTAAGGAAAGCCCTCAGGATGCAGGTTCCGGCCTGACTATTGGTGAGGGTCCTATTGCGTGCAACGTGGTGGCTGTGATTGAAACCAAAATCGCTGGGAGAGAACATTCCCGGATGTTGTGTTGCAAACCAACCGGGTGCCATGACCCTTAAAATGGCAAGGAGTTTTAGATGGGCTCCGCCCCTTACCAAGGAGGAGGGCAAAAGTGTCCAGAAACACGGAATTGTTTGGTACTCATGCACATTGTGCGTGGTGGCGTTGGTCGACGCATGTATCCAACCAGGTGTTTAGAGCACGGTGGGGTTAAGCCTAACGGCAGGAACTCAGCTAAATCCAGAATATCTACTGGTTAAGACGTTGTCCGTATTCAACCAAGTCGACATCTCAGAGAGCAGACGAAGTTTTCCTTCGTCTATCTGTTTCTGGGGCAACATTGAGAGCCGTCTACCAACCTACGTAATACGTCGCCGTCGCTGCCTGTGGTGAAGCCGTCCACCACCTAACAACCGACGTAAAATGTCGCCGTCGCTGCCTGTGAGGCAGAAGTCCACTGTCTAACTACCGATGTTATACGTCACCGTCGCTGCCAGTGGTGAAAACGTCCACTGCCTGACGATATACGTCGCCGTCGCTGCCTGTGTTGAAGTCTCCCACCGTCTAACCAACTACGCACTTCTAGTTATTATATCGTTATGAAATTTTCACCAAAAATGTAGAAAAATATTTTAAATTTATAATAAAAAAATTGGCCATATCGCACGACTATACCCTATAGCTACCATAGCAAATATCGGACCAAATTTGAATAACTTTGTTTTTTCGGTTTGAAACTTTTTGATATCATAATTATCACATTTAAAATAATATTTTTAGGGAAAAATAATTACAAAATATTTTAAATTGATGTCATGCAGTAGGTCATATCGCTCACTCACTTCAAGAGTGACATAACTCAAAATTGAAACTTGCCAAGATGTTTAACTTTAAGTCCGTATAAAAAGATAAGTAACATGAAATAAGATGTTAAAAAACTCTTCAATAATCCGAAATATGGTTGTTTACTTATATACCAAATTTCGCTGAGATTACTTTGTAGACATTTGCAAAATTCGCATTTTTGTAAGGCAACCTCAAAAATTTTAATTTTGAGTTATGTCACTCTTGAAGTGAGTGACCAATATGATAAAGTTGATAATACTGACTTTTTTGAACGTGGGAGCTTTCTTTAGCCAGTAATAAATGGATGTGAGCTCAAAAACAATCTAGTTATCAAATCGGTATTTGTTCTAATCTGAGAGGTCTTTCGCTTGTTCTGCCTCCTAAACATTTTAACGCCCTTTTTTAGACTTTAAACGGTTTTTGAAAGCTCTGCAATTCTTCGTCGCTTTGTTCTCTTTAATAACTCATTAAAATCTTCTTTCTGACGTCCATCTTGAGCACCTTTAACTATTTCTGAACTGATGCCTTCTTGCGTTTATACTGAATCCACAATGCAGTAACTTTTTGCATATATAGTCAATGCATTTCGTTAGCTCGGTTATCTCGGGCGTGTAGCCGATATTTTCAATATTGCTTCGCACAGCATTGATCGCCTTTTGTAATTTTTCAGCTTGGTGCCGATTTCTGTACACCAACAATTGAATATGTAAAAGCGAGTAAACACACACTGATAGGAGTCATCTACCAAAATTAAATGAAAAAAAAATAACGCAATCAAAATTAAAATTTGAACTTATTAAGAACACAAAAACATAGCACAACACAATGCAAAACAGCTGCTTTGCTAGGCAAATTTGACTTTGAAAAAAAAAGATGGTCTTAGCATATCCTTGATTATGCACACATCTGCAAATATCTGCAGCTAACTTTAACTTTTTTATTACCTTAAGACATTCGCAAATATACTGAAATAAAAAATAATCGGGGGGTCTTGGGGGAAAGCAGCTAAAACTTAAAGTAAACATAATAAAGACTCACACAAAATGTACAAAAAACTGAATAAACTAAAGCATTAATTTCAAAATAACTACAACACAAGTTAGTTTTTATTAATATTGCAACTTAAAATAAATACCTTTAGCTTCAAAATCCATTTCAAATAATATAAATTCGGAGACTTAATTAATTGACTGACCGCTTTGAATTTCGATTGTCTTGTGAAATATTCGTGATGCGTGCAGTTGCGCTTTGCAAATCAACTCGTGTTCACATCTTCAATTCTATTTTTAGAATGTCCAGTTAGATTTCCAGAAAAAAACGGTTTGCCATTATATAACTTGGACATTTTAGAGACAATTTGGTTACTTTTCGCAAATTTTTGTTGTTATGATTTTTTGGAATTTTGGCCTATGGGCGCAACCACTGTGCTACGGTACACGTCGTCGTCGCTGTCATCTAGTGGAATGTGTTGTGAAGTGTTGGGTTGAGTGTAGTGTTAAGTTACAAATAAATATTATAACGTATAACGAAAATAAGATCGTAGACTCGTATTTTCTCTCTATCTGTCAAAAATTATACATTTTTGTGACGACCCTGGCCCTGATTTGAATTAATTAAAAACTCGCAAACATTTTTGAATGCTGGCTGATTATTATGTAATGTTACTGAGTTTACGTGGCTGATCATTCGCAGTGAACGGACGTGTTTATCACATAGCGGATAGCTACCAGTACCTATTACGCAATAGCACAAATCTGTACAAAGTCCGTAAGGCCTAAATCGTAGTACCTATTACGGTCTAATACAGACAAAATAAAAATAAATTCTCTTGACGGGGATCCTTCGTGTTCCGATGGAGCGCGGTTCCCCAATCGTCCGACTGTCCGTCCGTTGGTCTTGGCCAAAGCCGACCACACCAAAAATGGTGAAAATCTCCCCCAAGTACTCACAACAGGTGGTGCGGTGAGGGGGAAACGTCATGTCCGACCGTCAAAACGGAAGCACAATGAGCATCGTGTAGCGCTCCGAGATTTGACGAAGTTGGAGGCTGTTGAGGTTTCGGCTCTTACCGAAAAACAAAAAGAGTCACTTACCTGGGCTAAAGGCGTCATAGATGCTTCTAAGGCCAATGAGTCGGCTGAAAGAGCCACAAATTCAGCTGTGTTAACGGCTAATAAAGTAAAACGAATCAGATCACCTGATGAACCCCTGCCTTCGAAAAGGCAAGAGGCCCTAATGTCACCATCAACAGGACACTCATCAAGCCCTTCAATGAAGTGGCGAAGGAGAGTCTAGTGATGGCTGTTATAGACAGAAGTAGTGAGGATGGATCCATCCTCAAGGACAAATGGAGTCATGTACAATCAGCCATTATGGCTCATTACCTCGTTGTCCGTAGAGAAATGCCGGGCAAGCCACCAGTCTGCAACGATGCAGGATGGCATCAGGGGAGAGTAAAGCTCTTATATTTCGGTGCTGCCAGATCAGTAGACCTGTATAAGGCTGCTCTGAGTCGAGCGGGTGAGGTGTGGCCGGGTGCCCAGTTGGATGTTGTAGAAAAAAACAACATCCCTAGTCACCCTAGAGCCATCACCTGGGTTACAGAAGAGCCCTCCAACCCGGCTGACATATTAGAAATATTAAATGATTCCAATCCTGGTCTGCCGGCCCATAATTGGAGAATCAGCAAGGTGGGTGAGGCGGATTGTAAAAAGCGGCAGGTCAATTTGATCCTTAACGCTGAATCCACCTCACATATACAACGTGCAAGTGCAACCCTACAATATGGCTTCGAGACTATAGTCCTGAAGGTATATAAACAGGATATAGCTCCCACTGCAGAAGGTGAGTCGTCCACCGTGGCACTTTCTGGAAGTGCGTAGGTACCCACTTCTATTATTTCTGGTGACTCCAACTGTAACAGAAGATCTGTAACGTCCTTCTCTGAGGACAAAAGCTCTACTTCGGACACAGAGAGGCTGAGGGGAGTCTCCGGACTCTTTGACGTATCTGGCGGGGACATGCTTCTCGACGATACGGACGAAGAGTTCGATAACACCCTTGTCGAGGTGGATGTTAATCTTTAAATTACCAATGATGGTAAGAATTCTACAGATTAACCTCCATCACGCTAAAGCAGCCTCAGCGACTATATTGCTGCGCCTGTCCACAGGCGCAGTAGACATCGTCCTGATGCAGGAGCCGTACGTAGTGCGAGGAAGGGTGTGCAGTATTAGGACACCCAACTTTAAACTGCTTGTGGCCAACTGTGAAGGCACTCCAAGAACCTGCATTTTGGCCAGGAAAGATCTAAGTATCTTTCTCCTGACTAATTTAAGTGGTAAAGACCAAACAGCTGCTAGCCTGGAGATCGGTAATCGCATATATTGGGTGGTCTCCAGCTACTTGCCTTATGAATCTGTAGTACCGACTGCTCTATTCAGGGAAGTAGTAGAAGAAGCAGCGTCTGACGAGCTCGAGCTGATTATTGGCGCAGACACGAACGCTCATCATACTATCTGGGGTAGTGCGGATATAAACAATAGGGGTGATTCGCTTCTTGACTTTATTCTAACTACCAACCTTAGTATTTGTAACATAGGTAATAAACCGACCTTTACAATTAAAGACAGACAAGAAGTACTCGACGTAACGTTTGCGACTGACAGGCTTGTAACGGACAAAATGTTGTTTTATCCGAACATAGTCATTTATTACCACTGTGCATTGGCATTCTCTCTAAGTTAGCCACTACGATCCCCCATTGACGTCATCAACGCAAAAGCAATAGCATCCACCATCACCACTGTGCTAAGCCATCACAGCGAACACACGCACGCACCCACATACAACCATTGACAGCCACAGCCACTCAGAATGAATATATGGCTATGCTTATACTTTCTTGTTTCGGGTGTAACATGAAAGTAAATTAGAATACACGCTGTGCATATAATTCTCGTTGACTCTGTATAGCCAGTGGTATAAGGTGCTGACGTTTTTCAGTCAATGGTGTGGATCAATGGAGCTACCAACCGAGTTGAAAGACAAGCGGCATAGTCCGCAGTCCGAATACTTAACCCGAAGCAACAGAGATCCGCCCCAATAGTCCTCTTCAGGGCTAGTAGTAGTAGAACAGTCCTCTTCAGGACTAGTAGTTGTAGAACGGTCCTTTTCAGGGCTTTAACGCGGTTCGCCCGCTTACGCGATTCGCTCGCTTACGAGGTCCGCACTCTTACGCGGTAAGACTGCACACGTGGTCAGCCCGCTTACGCGGTTCGCCCGCTTACGCGGTTCGCCCGCTTACGCGGTTCGCCCGCTTACGCGATTAGCTCGCTTACGAGGTCCGCCCTCTTACGCGATTCGCTCGCTTACGAGGTCCGCCCTCTTACGCGGTAAGACTGCACACGTGGTCAGCCCGCTTACGCGGTTCGCTCGCTTACGCGATTAGCTCGCTTACGAGGTTCGCCCTCTTACGCGGTTCGCCCGCTTACGCGATTCGCTCGCTTACGAGGTAAGACTGCACACGTAGTCAGCCCGCTTACGCGGTTCGCCCGCTTACGCGATTAGCTCGCTTACGAGGTTCGCTCTCTTACGCGGTTCGCCCGCTTACGTGATTCGCTCGCTTACGCGATTAGCTCGCTTACGCGATTTGCCCGCTTTCGCGATTCGCCCGCCTACGCGGTTCGCCCGCTTCTCAATTAACTGTCTTTATGCCACTTCTCACTAAATAAAATCGTCTATTCCATTCGCAGGTTGCCGTCGAAGAACAATCCTACTCCACTATACCGAGGACCAAGTCCAGGCCGCATAATCCGCCAACCGCCTGTGCGTCAGAACTGGGTCATTTAACGAAATCCAAGACGACACGCCGCATAATCCGCCAACCGCCTGTGCGTCATAAAACCAACACACCGCATAATAATAAAATAAAATATTACTTGTTGTACAAAGAAACACGATAAATAAAACCTGAATTTCGTTGCCCTAAAAAGGGAAAATAGTGTGTTCTTATTTAAGGTTTTTGTGGGTCCTTGAATTGATCCTGGAGGCGGCTGAACTACCTCAGCCTATGAATAAAACCCCGTTACAAATGGCGCCCGAGCAGGGACAGATTCCAAATCGCACTGCGGAAAAAACTGGAAAAACCGCCAACGAGGGAGAATCTAGTCCAACACACGATAAGACTACTACAACACATGAAAATACAAAAATGAGTCACTCCACGCATCTGGGTACTGAATGGCTGGGTTGGATTTACCTACTAAGAAAAAGATCAATTGGTTTATCAATGTCAAACCGCTGGAATCCAGACTGAAGGGTATACCATAGAACATCTACGAAAAGAACTCGCCAAGAAACTGAGGATTTCATGGGAGAACTTGCTGCGAGACTTAGAAGCAGAGATAAATTCAGAAGAACAAACAGTAATACAACCCCATAGCGATATTCAGACCACGACGTCAAGTACCCAGAAACGACAGGAGATTTCGGACCATGAGATAATGAGTTTGGTTCAGAGATGGGGTATACAATTTTCGGGAGATGCCGACCTGCTTGAGTTTCTTGAACGTTCGGAAGAGTTTGCTGAATGCTACAGTATTCCAAAGGATCGTCTTCTTCCCACACTTCTTGGCATTCTGAAAGGAAATGCACTGAAGTGGTTCCGAATCAAGAGAACTGACATTACAAACTGGGCAGAATTTCGCATGGAAGCTGAAAAATTCTTTATATCGAAAAGGCATTTAACTCAATTGGAACTGTCGTTCTATAACCGTCGGCAGTATAACAGGGAAAGTGCTAAAGATTACATCCTACAAATGCTCACCACTGCCCGTCAGCACCCTCAACTCCGGGAGATGATTCATCTAGATAGAATATATGAAGGTCTCAAGCCTGATTACAGACACTACATACGAAGACATGATTTTCACAATCTCGACGAACTAATTAGTCTAACTGATGACTTCGAACAGTTAAAAATGGATGAATCTAGACCAAGTCAGCCGCATACATCACATATGGTCTCGGAGCAACCAGAGGAGTATAGGAGACATAGCCACTGTTGGAGATGTAAAGGCCCAGGACATTTTCGATCACAATGCACAAATGTGGGTATACATTTCTGTTCATATTGCGGAAAAGAAGGTATATTAACACGTCAGTGTTCTTGTCGAGACACCAATAGCCAACGTGAAGATGTGCCTCAGAGTCGCTATTGTAATGTACTCGATCTTAACAATCGTTGTTGTAAATTCCTAAAATTTTCTTTTTTAAAACAACATAGAATATGACTAGGGATAGGGTAGCGGGAGCCTTTATTTCGCTAACTACAGTCGGGTGGGGGGTTCGGTCCCTTCACTAATCATACCACTTTACCATCACATTAATTATTTTAGACTCCCTTACTATTCTAATATACATAGGATTTGGATGAACTAAACCATTGAATTCTATCGAATTCGAAAAATGAACAAAAAGAAACTAAACAAATGTTTATCAGTCGAATGCCCTTATTACTCTATATCTCTCAGATGTTTTGAGAGTACTTGCCTCACAACCCACACCTGCCAATGTTCCAATGGCATAAACGTTGTATTAGGAACCCCATAAATGAATTTATATTATGATCCTATAGTTACATCTCCGTTGAAGAAAACATGAAGTATTTCTTTAGCAATTCATTTTGAATAATCAAAAAAACTATTTATTCAAGCCATTTATAGAACTATTAAATTAAATTGTTTCAATTAAAGTTATGTGAAAAGAAAATAATTACAATCAATAAAAAAAAACATTTGTTATCAAATGTTTGAAAACAGATGAAATTATTATGCATTATTAACAAAAGTAAAAACTAAAAGATTACTTGGTCCCTAATGGGTTAATCTTACAAGAAAAAAATACTTCCGAATTGATAAAGAGCAATTGTAGATTCCAGATATTTTGATTGCTTAGTGAGAAAGAATAAAAACACGAAAGAAACAAAACAAAATATTTGTTTTTACATTGCTTTTACATTAGGTTTTTGAATGAATGCCTAATGATCATTAACACAATAGTCATAAAACCAGGGAGTAAACGACCAAGCAAATGCAATCACTGATGATCATTAGTATGCTATTGCATGGTGATAATGAAAAAAACTCCAAAGCAAAGCCGAATTGAAATAACAAATCAAACGTGTTCTGATTCCGTCTCACAAAGCTGATCAGTTACAGTGAGCGACAATAAAAATCAGCGCCAGTCAATAATATGAAGAGTTTTAATTTCAAACTTACCAAGCTTACAGCTTCTGTAGAAGGCCTTCTGCAAAACTGGATGCTGGTTGCTGCAAATTTGTTCTTTTGATGGATGATTGAGAAATGTTAGATAATAGACCTTGCGCTGATTTGTAATGTTTTGAATATGATTTCTGAAAAACTATAGACTATATTAATGTATATGAAAAATTTTTTTGTATTTCAATTAATGACGTTTTTGGCAATATATACTTATTATTAAAATTTCTGTGTTGATACCAGAGACCGAAACAGTCTTTTGTTTATGCCAAGTAGGACTAGTGTTGAATCTTAAAATATATTCTTATGGTTCATCTGGGTGAGAGCATGTAATTAATTTAGTACTCTTTCCTTGGAATTCCGTATCAGAAGTGAATAAAAGCAAAGCTCCTGCTTCTCCTGTGTGATTGGATGTCGCTACCAGAATTGGAGGATTGAAATCTCGGTCCTATCAGAGCTTTGGTAATGCTAATTAGGTGGACACAGTGCACTCAATTTCTTATGTTTTTCCCTCAATAAATGATTCGCTGAAATCACTGGGTTGTTTTACGATGCAAATTTAGCTTCTGTGTGATAGGGTCGTTTATAGCAGGAACAAGTTCGTCTCCGGGGAGTTTCTCATTCAGATGTAGAGAAGAAAATGGAGGAGAAATGTTCCTGGGGAACAGATCTTTTTATTCTGTCTGAATTGTCTGGAAAGTTTAACTTCCTTGATCACAGACCAGCACAACTTATACTTGTAACTCTCGGATATTGTGAGTTCTTCGAAAATAGTCTCGCCGAACTTCCAGTATAAAGGGAGTCCGTACTGGTTCTTCTTATATAGCAAGCACAATTTATTAATAATGACTCCACAAAAGGCACTGGTGAATTCCAGTGTAAAGGCAGATCGCACTGATTCTTCCTGTCCAGTAGCCACTGTCGATTGTACCAAAAGGCTAAGGTAACTTCCAGTCTAAAAGAAGATCGCTCTGGTTCTTCTGGTACAGTAGACACAATTTGCCACTGAGGAACGTACCCAATGAGGCTATGGTTTGGAGGATTTACCTACTGAAGAAATACACTCAGTACTAAACACAAAAATATATGTTGCGAAAAGATTTGAAACTCACTAAGTAAATTCAACTAAGATTGTTGAGACAATTCTCAAATATTTATGGACTTCGTGAGTTCTTTACACCTTGATGGCTTGTTCAAAAAGGAAGTTTTAAATACCGACACCGTAGGAAGAAGTCTCAATCGATTGCGAATGAAGGAATGTAAGAAACAAATGTCAAAAGTGCTATACTTATTCGATCATACGGTGTTGTCAATTCGTAGTGCATAGACAATAAAAACATGTTTGTGCAAACACATTGTGTCGAGTAATCTTTTAAGATAGCACTTTAAGACGAGCTTACTTATGAACGATAAATCGAAAGATGTATGTGGTATTTAAAATTGATACGAAACGAAAATAAACGGACATTACAAACCAGATAATTTACTCGATATTCGATTGGAAATTAGATGGAAAAACTAAAGTCTGATATCTTTACCATGAAATGTTCCAACTAGCTTACCTTGCATATCCTCCAAGACATAATAGTGATTACCCAATTTTTCGCGAATCTTAGCTTTAATAAAAATGGGAGAAAGTTTTGCATTAAAACCCTTCTCAAAGCTACTTTGCGCGAAATTGCGTCTGAACACTTCTTGGCCTACATTAAAAGATTGTGGCCTTGTACGTAGGTTGTATTGGCATTGATTCTTCTCGAAAGCCTCCTTTATATATTTTCGTAAGTTTTGTCGTATCAATTGCAGATGGTCATCTCGAGATAGAAGTGCTGTCGGTTCGTCTAAAAGTTTGACGTTCCTCAGCAACTGATAAGTTGATGCATGGGTTACCATGTCGAAACCAAACAAAGCATGGTAAGGAGATGTATTTATAGCTTGGTGAAAGGAATTACGAAGAGCGCAACTAATTGCCGTCAAATTGTTGTCCCATTGTCTATGATCATCTTTCAAAAATGCTCTGATGCCAGCAATCAAGGACCGATTAACTCGCTCAGAAGCATTTGATTGTGGAGAATATAGAGCTGTGTATATATGATTGATCCCGTAGGAAGTAAAGAAGGCATTAAGATCATTTGCCCGAAATTGGCTGCCATTGTCACTGACAATAACTTCAGGAATGCCATAAATATGAAAGATTTGACCCTGAAGAAACTCCTGAATTGCAGCAGAAGTGAATTTCCTGAGAGGACAAAGCCAATGGAATTTGGTGAGATGGTCCAAAACGATTAGAATGCCAATATTTCCCGATTTGCTCCTCGGATATGGCCCTAAAAGATCGATATAAAGGCGTTGGAATGGTCGGACGGACACTGCTTGATTTCCCATTGGGGGTTTCATAATCATATTAGGAGACTTTGTAGTTTTACACGTTTCACAATTCCTGACATAAGCCCTGACGTCTTTGACCATTCCAGGCCAGTAAAAATGTCGACGTAGCAATTCTAATGTTTTGCCCATTCCTCCATGAGCTGCTATGGTACTATCATGTGCTCTACATATGGTTTGTTTTCTTAGTCCCTCTGGAATCCACAATTTCCAGCACTGTTCTTCATTACCAGAATAGTGCTGAGTGCGATTATAAATAAATTTATCTACAATCTTCAGGTCAGGGAATTTGACCTGATTATCTTCTATCTTCTTCCTCAAATCACTATACTCAACTTCCTCAAACAAGGGTGAATTTAAGTCCACTTCGGGCTCAGAAATCTCAATAGCAAGTACCTCATTGATTGGTATTCGTGACAAGGCATCGGGCACGATATTGTCTTTACCTTTTCGATGACTTATCGTGAAATTATACGGTTGGAGTTTGAAGACCCACCTTGCCAATCTACCACTTAGGTCGGGTTGTTTCATCAGCCATAAGAGGCTCGAGTGGTCCGTTATTACTTCAAACTCCTGGAGTTCGATGTAGCACCGAAATCTCTTTATTGCCTCTACAGCTGCCAGGCACTCGCGCTCCGTAACGCTGTAGTTTCTTTGGGCTGAATTGAGCTTTTTACTCATGTATGCAATTGGACGCTCATGACCCTCATCGTCTAGCTGAAAAAGGACTGCTCCTATGCCGTAGTCGCTAGCATCACATTGTAAGTAAAATTTCTTTGTGAAATCGGGATTTGTAAAAATTGGTGCTGTTGTAAGCAAATGCTTAATCTTGCAGAAAGCAGACTGAGCCTCATCCGACCACTGAAATTTTTTCTTACATTTTAAAACCTCTGTGATGGCAAATGTTTCTGAAGAGAAATTCCTAATGAATCTTCTGTACCATCCGGTCAAACCGAGAAAGCCTCGAACTTGTTTCAAGTTTCTCGGTACAGGCCAATTTGTTATAGCAACAATTTTTTCTGGGTCTGTCGTTATCCCTCCGTTACCTATAACATATCCCAAATAATTAACTCTCGTAACACAAAATCGGCTTTTAGAGACGTTAAGCGTCAGGTTTGCCTTTCGAAATTGTGCAGAGATGCGAACCAGGACTTCCAGATGAGAAGGAAAATCTTCTGATACCACGACGAGATCATCCAGATAACCAAAAACGCAATGGCGTAGGTCTGGTGGAATGATCTCGTCCATCAATCTGCACATTGTTTGGGGGGCGTTACAGAGCCCGAAAGGCATAACCACAAATTGGTATAAAGACCTTCCGGGCACTGTAAATGCCGTTAAGTGTTTCGACTTCTCATCCAGGCCAATTTGCCAAAAGGCATCTTTCAAATCTAGTTTTGAAATCAAATTAGCCCTGGGGAGTCTGGCAAAGATACCCTCTATATTTGGTAACGGGTAAGCGTCTTTTTTTGTTACTAAATTGAGCCTACGTACGTCTAGACATAATCTGATTTTTCCTGGTTTCACCACAAGCCTCATTGGTGAACTCCAGGCTGAAGTGGATTGCTCGATTACCCCCAGCTCCAACATGCGGTCAATTTCTGCAAACATTATCTTCTCCACCGCAGGAGACACTGGATAAAACCTTTGCTTAACTGATCTGGCATCACCCACATCAATAATGTGCTTTATCAATTTTGTTCTACCAAGTCCCTGGGTTTGAAAGTTTGGAAACATGTCAATAACCGTGTTGAGCTGGTTGCGTTGTTGGACAGAAAGAGGATAAGAGCCTTCCAGATATTGCTCAAGGTTCTGCGCTATCTTGCAATCTTGCTGGAGGGTGGTTAGTTCCGAAATATCAGGATTATCTTGACCACAAGCCAAAAAATCTATCGAGTCAAAAATATTGGGAATGAGATCAAAGGCTTGCCAAAAGTCTATGCCAAGTATAAGCCTTTGAGAGATTGAAGGGATTATAAATAATCGTAAGGACTTGTTTCTGCCTTTAAATGATATGTCCACATAAATCCAGCCTTCTACTCTTTGTGTTTGCCCGTCCGCTGTCTTTACAACGGACTTGCACTTGGAAAAAGTTGGGTACTTTGAAAAATCGTTAAGTGCTAATTCGCCACCCACACAACTTATATTGGCCCCGGTGTCAAGAAGTCCGTATTCGTTAAAATCCAAAAAGTTTACCTTGGCATAAATACGTTTATCTTTTGGATTGGAAAAAATCGAGGAAACTAGAAGTTTGTGGCATGTTAAAAAACTTTCTCATTCTGCTGGTAGATCGTTTAGGTTTCATTTCATGACAGCTATATATTGAAGACAGATTAAATATTTCATCTCGCTTATGGAGGTATTTTTCCCAGCGTTTGTGGTAAGGCAGTTTGGGGTATATAGTTGGCGCCATTTCCTTAGAATTTTCAAATGACTTCGCCCGTCTCAAAATGGAAATAGGGCCGCCATTACTCAAGCTATTGAAGTTTTGGTTGTCACATTCGGGTAAATTTTCATTTTGCTTTATAGAACTTTCATTCAAGTGAGTAGGCTTTGGATCTACAGGCAGAGGTAAATCTACTGTGGACCCGTTGGCCTTGAGTTTTTTGACAGAGTCTGTTTTCTAATACTACATCTACTGCAATTTGGCTTGTAGATGTTTCTGGCTCCACAGCCATAACAAAAAATTGTTCTGTCCTGGACACAATCCTGCCAATAGTGACCTAGGGCATCACAATTCCAACATCTAGGATTTTGATCTGTTTTTTGGAATGCATCTACGCAATTCTCTACTACCTCAGCACTAACAACAACCTCATGACAATCATTTTCTACTTCGGATATGTTTCTACGTGATACGAAATTCGTATTCTGATTGCGCATTACCAAATTCCTACGAACGTGCTCATCACTTAGGAAATTCTCACGTCGGTGCACAAGTCTTCGTAGTTCGGATATGGAACCAATGGTCACATACAATACGTCTTGACGTATATCAGGTTTCAAATTCCGTTGAATTATCTCAATTAGCTCGGTTTCGGACATTGAAGTGGGTAATCTGTCCAAAAGACTATATATACCTTCCAAAAACGAATCAAAAGTCTCGTTTGGCTTCTGCTTTCGATTACGAATTTCCTCCCGAATGTCGTACGAAGACTTACATTCTTTATATTGGCACCGAATTGCCTCGCAAAAATCGCTCCAAATTACTGAGGGTACCTGTTTGTGGTACCTCCAGTACCAGTCCCTTGCTTTTCCAGTTAAGAGGATGTGCAAGTTTCTACATACGATGGAAAAGTCATTATTAAAATTATCGTGAGGTAAAGATCGTAAACGGTAGAGGAATTCTTCTACGCTTAACCCCGTTGACGACCCATCGAATTTCAGATTCCAATTTTGAATCGTATTAGTTATTTTATCTGCAGGCATAGAATTGTTGCTCGAATTAGGCAAACTATTAGGAGAATATCCATTAAATGCATTTGTCCTTGGATGATTGCCATTTGATCTATTTATGTCACCGACGAAAGGTATGTGTTGTGGATTGGTATGGGCAGTTTGCTGTGCATTACTACTGCCACTTTGTGCAGGTGGAGGCATAAAAGATATATTCCCTAAAATTCGAGCCAAATTTGACTCAATCATTTGGTTGATTATACCATAATCAATAGGATTGGATATTATTTGGTTTTGTGTAGAACCACGATCAGGGGTTGCCATGGCAGCACCCTGGGCACCTAAACTTAAGTTTTGCCAGCTATTCTGCGGGTCTTGAAATAAATTGCGGGTCGCGCTACGCGTGTTGTATTGCTTTGCCATTGCTCCGCGACCTTTACCACGGTTAGTATGTTTTCCCGCAGGGACATTTTTTGGCATAATAACCAATTTGCGTAACTCTGACAACTGACAAGACCGTTTACAGACTGGGCATTCTGCTGAGGTTTCTAGGTGAGATTCTATGCACGATCTGTGAAAAGCATGCGAGCACTCATCAATTATCAAACATTCATGACCTTCGGTCATTGTCTCGTTACAGATAAGACAGTTTGAAGTTTCAGTATTAGTCTGAGCTGCAGGTGGAGGTGGCGGTAAGCCAGGAGGTGATCGCTCTAACGACATGTCTCAATTATCTCGATACAAAATCGTCACAAAATTTCAGACAAAAATATAACAACGTGTAAGTTAGGAATTTTTTAAAAATTGTCAGAACATACGTTCTATTTTAATTTTTCCAGAAAATAGGGGATGAATATATTTTAAGCGTATTTATATAGATATAATTCATAAATATTAACAAGCTTTCTTCCGGGATGATGTAACCAAGAAACATAATAGATGTAGGGAATTTAGACTGATTAAAAAAACAAAAAAACTGGTCTATGAAGCCACATGTAATAATCAAAATTCCCTCATATAAGTCAAACCAGCAAATTTTCTTTAACTTTCTCATCCATCTGCTGGTAAGTGGTCATTGGCTTGCATCCAGCAAGTCAATGAAATCCGATCTAGCCAACAGGTGCTGATATCTAAGAGCAAAATATGGGGTAATTTATCCCATATACATATGGAGAATCACAGAGCTACAAATCTTATTTTAATTTACTTCAAAATTCCTGAAATTCTTTTCAAATCTTTAACGGTTAAGAATTCGAAATTGCTATCAAATTGTTAAAATCCAGAAAAAGTAAGAAAAGTATTCAAAGAAGAATATCATAACTCAAAAGGAAATGCAACTTATGATTTAGTGAATTTTAGAATTTGTTATAAAAAAAAGAAGAGCTCAAAAGACAAACGTCATCTTTCGGGCCCCACGTTGGGCGCCAAATTATGTAATGTACTCGATCTTAATAATCGTTGTTGTAAATTCCTAAAATTTTCTTTTTTAAAACAACATAGAATATGACTAGGGATAGGGTAGCGGGAGCCTTTATTTCGCTAACTACAGTCGGGTGGGGGGTTCGGTCCCTTCACTAATCATACCACTTTACCATCACATTAATTATTTTAGACTCCCTTACTATTCTAATATACATAGGATTTGGATGAACTAAACCATTGAATTCTATCGAATTCGAAAAATGAACAAAAAGAAACTAAACAAATGTTTATCAGTCGAATGCCCTTATTACTCTATATCTCTCAGATGTTCTGAGAGTACTTGCCTCACAACCCACACCTGCCAATGTTCCAATGGCATAAACGTTGTATTAGGAACCCCATAAATGAATTTATATTATGATCCTATAGTTACATCTCCGTTGAAGAAAACATGAAGTATTTCTTTAGCAATTCATTTTGAATAATCAAAAAAACTATTTATTCAAGCCATTTATAGAACTATTAGATTAAATTGTTTCAATTAAAGTTATGTGAAAAGAAAATAATTACAATCAATAAAAAAAACATTTGTTATCAAATGTTTGAAAACAGATGAAATTATTATGCATTATTAACAAAAGTAAAAACTAAAAGATTACGTGGTCCCTAATGGGTTAATCTTACAAGAAAAAAATACTTCCGAATTGATAAAGAGCAATTGTAGATTCCAGATATTTTGATTGCTTAGTGAGAAAGAATAAAAACACGAAAGAAACAAAAGAAAACATTTGTTTTTACATTGCTTTTACATTAGGTTTTTGAATGAATGCCTAATGATCATTAACACAATAGTCATAAAACCAGGGAGTAAACGACCAAGCAAATGCATTCACTGATGATCATTAGTATGCTATTGCATGGTGATAATGAAAACCAGTAAGGAAAGGCAGAAAGTCGGGCGGGGCCGACTATATAATACCCTACACCTCCCTAACAATGCGATAAGGGTCATTGCCATTATAATTTGGAATAATTGGTAAATGGGTAGAAACATATTATCTAATTCTGAAACGATAATCGCTAAATTAAGCAATATTCGTTCCTAAATTGAGAAACATCTTTCTGGAAAATTTTAATGATCGGAAGTAAAATACAACTTCTATAGCGGTTTGATACCAAATCAGGAGGAACAATCAATATAAATCTGAACCGATCTTTCCTGAATACTCATTCATGTAAAAAGACCTTCTGTCGAATTTCGTACTGATCGCATATAAAATACAGTCTCTACAGCGCCTACATGTCAAATCGGGGGTAACGTATATATGGGGGCTATATCTAAATCTGAACCGATTTCTTCCAAATTTAATAGTGTTCATTCATATAATAAGAAACCTCTTTCTGCCGAATTTCATACTGATCGGATATAAAATAACATTTTTACAGCGCTTACAAGTCAAATCGGGGGTAACGTATATATGGGGGCTATATCTAAATCTGAACCGATTTTCTCCAAATTTAGCAGTATTCCTTTATGTGATAAGAAACCTCTTTCTGCCAAATTTTGCACTGATCGGATATAAAATACAGTTTTTACAGCGCTTACATGTCAAATCGGGAGTAACATATATATGGGGGCTATATCTGAATCTGAACCGATTTTCTCCGAATTTAGCAGTATTCCTTCATGTAATAAGAAACCTCTCTTTGCCGAATTTCGCACTGATCGGATATAAAATAAAATTTTTACAGCGCTTATATGTCAAATCGGGGGTAATGTATATATGGGGGCTATATCTAAATCTGAACCGATTTCTTCCAAATTTAACAGAGTTCATTCATGTAATAAGAAACCTTTTCCTGCCGAATTTCATACTGATCGGGTATAAAATAAAGTTTTTACAGCGCTTACATGTCAAATCGGGGCTAACATATATATGGGGGCTATATCTAAATCTGAACCGATTTTAACCAAATTCAATAGGGATCGTCCTTGGGCCAAAAATAAGATATGTGTAAAGTTTCGTCGAGATCGGACCATAATTGCGACCTGTACTTTGATTACAAGAATACATGCACAGACGGACAGACAGACAGACAGACAGACAGACAGACGGACAGACAGACAGACAGACAGACGGACAGACGGACATAGCTAAATCGACTCAGAAAGTGATTCTAAGTCGATCGGTATAATAAACGATGGGTCTATTTCTTCTCCTTTTGGGTGTTACAAACAAATGCACAAAGTTATAATACCCTGTACCACAGTGTGGTGTAGGGTATAAAAACTCCAAAGCAAAGCCGAATTGAAATAACAAATCAAACGTGTTCTGATTCCGTCTCACAAAGCTGATCAGTTACAGTGAGCGACAATAAAAATCAGCGCCAGTCAATAATATGAAGAGTTTTAATTTCAAACTTACCAAGCTTACAGCTTCTGTAGAAGGCCTTCTGCAAAACTGGATGCTGGTTGCTGCAAATTTGTTCTTTTGATGGATGATTGAGAAATGTTAGATAATAGACCTTGCGCTGATTTGTAATGTTTTGAATATGATTTCTGAAAAACTATAGACTATATTAATGTATATGAAAAATTTTTTTGTATTTCAATTAATGACGTTTTTGCCAATATATACTTATTATTAAAATTTCTGTGTTGATACCAGAGTGTTGAATCTTAAAATATATTCTTATGGTTCATCTGGGCGAGAGCATGTAATTAATTTAGTACTCTTTCCTTGGAATTCCGTATCAGAAGTGAATAAAAGCAAAGCTCCTGCTTCTCCTGTGTGATTGGATGTCGCTACCAGAATTGGAGGATTGAAATCTCGGTCCTATCAGAGCTTTGGTAATGCTAATTAGGTGGACACAGTGCACTCAATTTCTCATGTTTTTCCCTCAATAAATGATTCGCTGAAATCACTGGGTTGTTTTACGATGCAAATTTAGCTTCTGTGTGATAGGGTCGTTTATAGCAGGAACAAGTTCGTCTCCGGGGAGTTTCTCATTCAGATGTAGAGAAGAAAATGGAGGAGAAATGTTCCTGGGGAACAGATCTTTTTATTCTGTCTGAATTGTCTGGAAAGTTTAACTTCCTTGATCACAGACCAGCACAACTTATACTTGTAACTCTCGGATATTGTGAGTTCTTCGAAAATAGTCTCGCCGAACTTCCAGTATAAAGGGAGTCCGTACTGGTTCTTCTTATATAGCAAGCACAATTTATTAATAATGACTCCACAAAAGGCACTGGTGAATTCCAGTGTAAAGGCAGATCGCACTGATTCTTCCTGTCCAGTAGCCACTGTCGATTGTACCAAAAGGCTAAGGTAACTTCCAGTCTAAAAGAAGATCGCTCTGGTTCTTCTGGTACAGTAGACACAATTTGCCACTGAGGAACGTACCCAATGAGGCTATGGTTTGGAGGATTTACCTACTGAAGAAATACACTCAGTACTAAACACAAAAATATATGTTGCGAAAAGATTTGAAACTCACTAAGTAAATTCAACTAAGATTGTTGAGACAATTCTCAAATATTTATGGACTTCGTGAGTTCTTTACACCTTGATGGCTTGTTCAAAAAGGAAGTTTTAAATACCGACACCGTAGGAAGAAGTCTCAATCGATTGCGAATGAAGGAATGTAAGAAACAAATGTCAAAAGTGCTATACTTATTCGATCATACGGTGTTGTCAATTCGTAGTGCATAGACAATAAAAACATGTTTGTGCAAACACCTTGTGTCGAGTAATCTTTTAAGATAGCACTTTAAGACGAGCTTACTTATGAACGATAAATCGAAAGATGTATGTGGTATTTAAAATTGATACGAAACGAAAATAAACGGACATTACACTATTTAATTACAGTTACCATCTGCAATCGTCAAATTGATGCACTCGTGGATACAGGCGCCACATCCAGTTATATATGTGGTGCGTTGAAGGATTTTTTGCGCAGGAGTGGGCTGCAGGCCATAGACATGGAACGACAAGTACAAATGGCGGATCAGCGACTCGCCTCATGCTCCGATATGTATGACTTAAGTGTGGATTTTAATGAGAAATCAACACCGCTGAGAGTAGCTGTAATTCCATCACTGGCGGAGACAATGATTCTTGGCATGGATTTCTTAAGTCAACGAAACATCAGACTGTACATCGACGACACAGATCTAACCACAAAAAAGAGAAATTTCCACATCCTCTTTACACTATGACATCGCGTGATTTCCTGGCTACCGAGAAAAAGGAGAAATCGGAGTTACTTCTAAAGGAACACCATTCCCATTTTGAGAAATGCAGAGCCGTTAGAGAAATTGATAAACACCGCATTACACCCCGCAATAACAGACGGTCCGAACAAAAGCATTTTTCACGCAAGTCAATTATGATGACAGTAACTAACGTACAAAAAGATAAACTGCCGACTGAAAGACCCACTGAACGATCTGTCATACCATACAGTTTGTCAGAAGTCGTAGCCGGACCAAAGGCATTGATGGTAGGCAACAAAGTCTGTCGAAAGAACAAGATTAAACTATCATTCGCAGGAAAAATTGGAGAACCACGCACCGTATCTCAGGTCATAGATCCAAACATTGTCAGACTTGATAATAGTGCAGGAAAAATAGTTGACCCAAACGCATATGACCGAAAACCGAAGCCTGATCAGAGAGAAATTCTTAAATTTAAGTATAAACAATAAAATGAATCTAAAGTAAGAGAAAAAGCTGTAGGACAGAAAAAAAAATAAATCACATATTTTTTAAGCCTGCTTACTAATATATACATTATATAGTAGTGAGGGCCTCTAGGTCAAAATTCGCCCAAATAGACAAAGAAAGACCTGTGGTTTTTCTTTTGTTAAGTAGGGAGGGAATGTAACGGACAAAATGTTGTTTTATCCGAACATAGTCATTTATTACCACTGTGCATTGGCATTCTCTCTAAGTTAGCCACTACGATCCCCCATTGACGTCATCAAACGCAAAAGCAAGAGCATCCACCATCACCACTGTGCTAAGCCATCACAGCGAACACACGCACGCACCCACATACAACCATTGACAGCCACAGCCACTCAGAATGAATATATGGCTATGCTTATACTTTCTTGTTTCGGGTGTAACATGAACGTAAATTAGAATACACGCTGTGCATATAATTCTCGTTGACTCTGTATAGCCAGTGGTATAAGGTGCTGACGTTTTTCAGTCAATGGTGTGGATCAACGGAGCTACCAACCGAGTTGAAAGACAAGTGGCATAGTCCGCAGTCCGAATACTTAACCCGAAGCAACAGAGATCCGCCCCAATAGTCCTCTTCAGGGCTAGTAGTAGTAGAACAGTCCTCTTCAGGACTAGTAGTTGTAGAACGGTCCTTTTCAGGGCTTTAACGCGGTTCGCCCGCTTACGCGATTCGCTCGCTTACGAGGTCCGCCCTCTTACGCGGTAAGACTGCACACGTGGTCAGCCCGCTTACGCGGTTCGCCCGCTTACGCGATTAGCTCGCTTACGAGGTTCGCCCTCTTACGCGGTTCGCCCGCTTACGCGATTCGCTCGCTTACGAGGTCCGCCCTCTTACGCGGTAAGACTGCACACGTGGTCAGCCCGCTTACGCGGTTCGCCCGCTTACGCGATTAGCTCGCTTACGAGGTTCGCCCTCTTACGCGGTTCGCCCGCTTACGTGATTAGCTCGCTTACGCGATTTGCCCGCTTACGCGATTCGCCCGCCTACGCGATTTGCCCGCTTACGCGATTCGCCCGCCTACGCGGTGCGCCCGCTTCTCAATTAACTGTCTTTATGCCACTTCTCACTAAATAAAATCGTCTATTCCATTCGCAGGTTGCCGTCGAAGATCAATCCTACTCCACTATACCGAGGACCAAGTCCAGGCCGCATAATCCGCCAACCGCCTGTGCGTCAGAACTGGGTCATTTAACGAAATCCAAGACGACACGCCGCATAATCCGCCAACCGCCTGTGCGTCATAAAACCAACACACCGCATAATCCGATAACAGCCAGTACGTCGGGTCATCTACCGCCACCGAAGCCCGCCACGCGCCTATGTGGGGCGTCCATCAAGCATCTGTATGAGGCGTCCGTCAAGCGCCACGATAATTTACATACCACCGTCTTATTGAAGGATAGTCTTCCCTTCAATATTCATCAACCATTATTCTGCAATCTACATCTGGGACAGGCAAAACCAACGCATTAGAGACGTGTACCCATACTCCTGCGTATAGAGCGAAACTCCGTTCATGCAACGAACAATCCTATATAGAGCGACTCATTATTTGAATAAAATAAAATATTACTTGTTGTACAAAGAAACACGATAAATAAAACCTGAATTTCGTTGCCCTAAAAAGGGAAAATAGTGTGTTTTTATTTAAGGTTTTTGTGGGTCCTTGAATTGATCCTGGAGGCGGCTGAACTACCTCAGCCTATGACTAAAACCCCGTTACAGGCTGTCAGACAAAATTATTGGATGGAATGTACTGGACGACCACTCATTCTCAGATCACCATTATATTGAGTTCAAACTCGCGGAAAAAGCGCCTAAACCTGCCGTCCACAGAAATGTAAGGAAGACAAAGTGGCACCTGTATGAAAAGAATTTCAAGAAAGTCCTCAACTCTAAACTTCTGTACGAACCGAATGACAAAGTCGGTCTGGATAATCTGGTCGATCATATCACCATATCATTCAATATATCCCTTGAAGAAGCCTGTCCAAAAACAAGGTACAAGGGTAAAACTAAACCCCAATGGTGGACTTCTGAGCTAACGGCTATGAAAAAGACCTGCAACAAGCTATTCAATTCGCTAATGATTGGGATGCCTATAAAGAGCAACTCAAGATCTACAAGAAGGAGCTTAGAAAGGCGCAAAGACGCTCTACCTTCTGTGGTAAAGTGAAAAAGGTCTCCGACGCCGCTAGGCTGATGAAGATATTATCTGCTTCACCCTGTACAGTGGGATATTTACAGGATTAGGCAAATAACTGGACCAAAAACAGCGAGCTCAATGTACTGCTCGACACACATTTCCCGGGGAACTCTCTAACAGAACCAGAGGATCAGCAGGACCAACAAGAGTGCGAGTGGATTGCGAGCGTCGCTAGCTTCTTGACTGAGAGATAAGCTGGGCTATTAATAGCTTTGAGCCCTTCAAGTCACCTGGACCAGATGGCATCACTCCAGCAGAAATGCAGAAAATGTTAAAGTACATTATCCCCTGGCTGGAGAAAATTTATGTAGGCTGTATCAGGCTTTCATACGTCCCGAATCGATGGAGGGATACCAAAGTGGTATTCATACCTAAAGCGGGAAAGATATCACACACTAGGCCAAAAGACTTCAGACCAATTAGCCTATCCTTCTTCCTATTGAAAGGTCTGGAAAGACTTTTAGATCATTTCATTAGGGAAAACCTGGATACAAAACTCCTGTCGGGGAACCAACATGCTTACAATAAGGGCAAGTCTACAGAATCAGCCCTGCACGAACTTGTGAGCACTATCGAATCGTCCCTGCATTTCAAGGAATTCACCATGGTGGCATTTCTTGACATAGAAGGGGCTTTTAACAACATTCACTCAGATGCGATAATTGCGGCACATCACATCTAAAAGTTAACACTAGTTTGATTAGACTAATTCAAAGTCTGCTCACCAGAAGACGCATTAAAGCATGTCTAGAGTCCACAACTCTAACAAGGTTTGTAAACAGAGGGACCCCGCAAGGAGGAGTACTGTCTCCACTAATTTGGAACCTAGCGGTGAATGAAATCCTGCTAGATCTAGAACGTTGTGGCTGCAAGGTCGTGTCATATGCGGACGACGCACAGTGGAAAATTTTCGTCATTTTCTGATCGAAAATCAATAACTTTGTTAATTTGAGAGATATATTTTTAAAAATTTGCACACATAATATAGACAATATTTAAAAGGAAGTGTGAAAATATTTCGGATTTCGCACCACTACATATCCAGTAGTAAGCTTGCAAAATCTGTACTTTTATTTTTTTCTGAAACTGTACAATAGTTTTGACCGAATTGAAAGGTCCAAGTTGAAATATTAGTTTTCTGAAATTTGGTATGCAATTTGCATCTTTAATGGTTAATTAAAATCAATTCATTGAAACACAATTTTATTTTTTGTAAAAAAAAAACACAATATTTTTATAAATTAAAATTGTCTGTGTGGGGCATTTTCAATAACAACACCGCGTCTTCATCAAGATCTCTACAGGCTTTGCGTGTTTCTTTTCTGATGCTAGATATATAAGGATCTGAAGTACATAAAAGTCTCTTAAATACATCCTCATTTGTCGCTATCCTTGAATTTTTTTTCTGGAATGATTCAATCGGTAGTTTTTATAATCTTTGTTACGCGATTCTTGGGCATCTTCTGACAAATGACCCATTGGCAACATAGAGAAATGATTTAGAATGCTTTTTCCATGTATTAATAATTTATGGACAGAAGATGGCATATAATACCACTTATATCTTTCCACATATAGATTTGCTATTTGGAGAGCATACTTGTTATAATTTTCGCCATCTATCATGACACCGCATGATAAAGCTTGTAGAATATTGTACAACATTCGTATTAGCTTTACATCTATGCCTGTTATTTCAGCACTGACTTCTGCATTGGAAAAAAATATTCGTGCAGTATTCCCGTCGTTGCTGTTTCCACTTCCCTGTCTAGGTTTGTCAATTATTAATCCTAATTCTTCACGGAAACGCTTTTGCACCAATTTTTTCTTGAATTTTTTTAATACCTGGTGTTCTTTAGAAATTGCTGACCACTTTTGGAAGTCCAGGTTATAAGAAATATGTAAAATCATTTCCATACACCGAATCCATGCATGTAAGGTTGACATTCCATATTGCAAGGCGTTTTTATTTTCAGTTCTTTTTATGGTTCTTGGTATATCATTCATTTGCTTTGGACTCGCATTGCAAATAGTACATACTGCACAAGACGTCGTGTTTGTTAGTGTCTTAACAACTTTACCATCAACCATTGTTAGTAAGAGTTTGTGACTTATTTCGAGTTCATGCGTTCCGCAGTTAATAAATGTTGGCAACAACGACTTTATTTGGCTCTCGATATTTTGAACCACTTCTTTGGTTTTTTCAGGAGTCTCTTTACACATTTTAATCGAAATGGGTCTGCAATAACGCACTGAAGAAGGAACAGGATTTTGCCAAACTAATGAGCCATGAGTAATAAACAAATTGCCATCAGATATATTCTCAGACTCCTCAGGAAGAAATTGCTTATACTCACTTTGACCCGAGGAGCCATCACATCCCCATTTGCAATATAGAGTGAGCTTACGCATATTTTTGTTCTCAACATTGTCAATCATTAAAATTCGTTTGGCAGTATGGTCAAGTAGTTCTTGCAAAGATTTAACTTTTGCTACCGTATTCCCAATTTCAAGAGAATTTGGAAAACAATTAAGTTTTTCTTTTTGAATTTTATAGTATGGTGGCATAAGTGGGCAATTATTATTGAGCATGATAATTCTTAAATGGATATATTGACTTTTAGTTAAGTCGAGATCGAGAAATACACTCAATGCTTCTGTGCTATCCAGAGGTTTAACTTCCTCATGCGTCTCTAGGGTTTTCAGTAGTTCCTGCTTCTTCGACTTCTCCATGTACCTTATTAATTCTACAAGTTTTGCTTCTTCTATTTCTCCAATTGCACGAAGTTTCTGACTGTATGCACTCTGAATATGTTGTAGGCCATTGTCTTCCAAAAGTAAAACATTTTTCCGTCTTTTCGTTGAATCAACCGATTTTTCGTATGGCAGTAAAGGTCTTCCCCTTTTCCTTAAGAGATTAATGGATTTCATAGCGATGGGCACATTTACACAATATTCTTTATTTAACCAATTTGCGTTATTTTTAAAAAAATTTCCATTCTCGCGCACAAACCGTTCAATAGATTGCACATTCCGATGAAAATGTTCGGAAATGTTTGCAGATAATCATGACGTGATGTAGTATTAAAAAAATTTAATAATTTCAATGTTTGTGAAAAGTATTTTTGATCAGGCCTTACACTGCCATTTTCCACTGTGCGACGTGGCAAATTCGTAAACGTCCTCAGAGACATCCTACAGGTGGCTCTGAACAAGTTGGCTAGATGGGCCAGAAGCAGCGGTTTGGGCGTTAACCCCAACAAGACAGAATTGGTTCTCTTTATTAGGATGAATAATGTCCCACATGTGGACCCTCCACCTCGGATAAATGGAACAGATGTAGTCTTTTTTGAAAGTGCAAAATTTTTAGGAATAATTCAAGCCAGGAAAATGTTATTTAGACTTAACGTATTGGAACGTGTAAGGAAGGCCAACGTCGCCTTATATTCCTGCAAAAAGGCTGTAGGGTCGCGGTGGGGACTCTCTCCTAAAATCGTCCATTAGATATATATAGCAGTAGTTCGTCCAATACTGTTATACGGTATTGTGGTATGGTGGACGGCAACTGACAAACTAACCATCACCAACCTACTAACAAAGGTTCAGAGAACTGCCTGCCTGAGCATAAGCGGAGCCTTAAGGACTACAGCGACCGAGTCTCTACAAGCCCTACTCCATATACTGCCGATTAATATTGTGGCGAGAGAAGTTGCAACCAAAGCGGCAATAAGATTAAACTGCCTATCAATGTGGAGGTACAAGTACTATGGTCACGTGAGGATATCAAAGTGTAGTGCTATGGTAACCGACCGAGTGGACTATATACCAACTGTGTACACCTTCGAGAGAAATTACATCACTATGATTCCCGCCAGAGATGAATGGGTCGGCAGAATACCAGGTAATAGAAAACATCTCCACTTTTACACGGATTGTTCGAAGCTTGATGAAAAGGTTGGCTTCGGAGTACACTGTGAAGAACTTAGTCTGGATATAGCTCACAGACTACCAGATACCTGCAGTGTCTATCAGGCCGAAATAATGGCAATATGGGAAGTCGCCAAGTGGCTGAGTCGCAACATAGTAACCAACACTGGCGTTGTCATTTACTCGGACAGCCAGGCTGCCATCAGTTCTCTGGAGGCAACAACCCTAAATTCACAAACAGCCCTCGACTGCCGCAGATCTCTTAACGAGATGGCTGAGCACTTTAATATACACCTCATATGGGTGCCTGGGCATAGGGATATCCCGGGGAACTGCAAAGCCGATGAACTTGCTAGGAAAGGGACGACATTACAAATTCTCGAAGAATTTGCATATATTGGTGCGCCACTATCCACGTGCAAGCTTTGGCTTAGGCAAGAGGCAATCAGGCAGTCCAACGAAAGATGGACAGAAATCGGCACCTGCAGGGTAGCTAGACAAATCTGGCCAATGTATGACCTGAGAAGGTCAAAATATCTCCTCGCACTAGAGAGGAAACGATTTTCTAGGTTAGTACAGGTTCTGACGGGACACTGCTTGATCGGCGAACACGCCAAAAGATTGGGTATTGACTCCAATGACTTCTGCCGAAGCTGTGGAGATGAGGAAGAAGTGGAGAGCATTGAGCACTTGCTTTGCGACGGTCCCGCTTTGAGCAAACGACGACTGGACATACTGGGGTCGGCCTTTTTAGGCAGCCTAACAGATCTTTCCAGTACTGATATTCGTACTATCGATAAATTTATATATCAAACAGGTTGGTTTCGGTGAGGGGCATTTCAGCCCGTGGTAACACTAGGGACCTAAACTGGTCTATGTGAGCTTGTAAAAAAATACGGCTGCCACCCTAACCTAAACCTAAACCTAACGTAATTCCGACATAAATTACCAGAATTTTCATCATTTAAGAGTCTAAATTCTCGAAATAAATTTTCTGTGATTTGAAGTTAATTTTATATCCATTGAAATTCAATTATTTGTTGGTCACTACCCAGGAAAAGAAAATAAGTTGTACTCGTCTATAAAAAACTATTTTTCAATCATTATTTGTTTTCTGACTATAGAACGTCAGAAAATAGTGCCATTGGTATCGCAAAATCGTAATTGAAGAATCATCTGACTTTCAACACGCAGTTATTGACAATCGTAACGTAGTATAGTTGTTACAAATTGTACGATTGTACTGCTTACGACTAAAATGTTCACTGAATTTTTCGACGCATAAAAACGTCATTATAAAGGGGTTTCTGAACAGAAAAACTTCAGGCGTCACACAGTGGGATTTGGATGTCAATAACTTTATATTTCGACCACTAAATTTAAGAATCGAATGATGCAGTATAATCCATTCAAGGGTGCCAAGCACAACTTGATTTATATTTTCATTCAATTCAGTGGTCCATATAAATATGTATAAGTTTTTAAAAATTTCGTTTGACTTTAATATATTTAAAAATACAGCATTTCTCCATAAATTAAAACAAAATATGCGGATATCATAAACCGTGAAAAAGATATATCCAGAAAAGACAAAACCCACAACTCTTTATTTAACAATAAATGGTATAATAATTCGGTAAAGATTTGCAATGTGTCAAATTTTGTATAAAGATTTGGCAAATTTTAAATCTTCACTGGAATATTATACAACTGTTTTGTTAAATAAGGAGCTGTAGACATGACCACTTTGTCGTATGACCACCCGTACACGTGGTAATTGCTCGTACCTAGACAAAAAGTTATCGGACACCACACAGTGGTTCAGAATCAAAATCCATCGGCCAAAATTCAATTACTTTTGTGCTAGTAAACATTTTTATACCCTACACCACACTGTGGTACAGGGTATTATAACTTTGTGCATTTGTTTGTAACACCCAAAAGGAGAAGAAATACCCCCATCGTTTATTATACCGATCGACTTAGAATCACTTTCTGAGTTGATTTGGCTATGTCCGTCTGTCTGTCCGTCTGTCTGTGTATGTATTCTTGTAATCAAAGTACAGGTCGCAATTATGGCCCGATCTCGACGAAACTTTACACATATCTTTTTTTGGCCCAAGGACGATCCCTATTGAATTTGGTTAAAATCGGTTCAGATTTAGATATAGCCCCCATATATATGTCACCCCGATTTAACATGTAAGCGCTGTAAAAACTTTATTTTATATCCGATCAGTATGAAATTCGGCAGAAAGAGGTTTCTTATTATATGAATGAACACCGTTAAATTTTGAAGAAATCGGTTCAGATTTAGATATAGCCCCCATATATATGTTAGCCCTGATTTGACATGTAAGCGCTGTAAAAACTTTATTTTATATCCGATCAGTATGAAATTCGGCAGAAAGAGGTTTCTTATTATATGAATGAACACTGTTAAATTTGGAAGAAATCGGTTCAGATTTAGATATAGCCCCCATATATACGTTACCCCCGATTTGACATGCACTGATAGAAAAACTGTTCGTCACCATGACGAATCAGTTTCGTCAATATATCTTCGTACTGGTGACGAAAATTTTCGTACATGCGATGTTTTTGTACGTCAATAGAACGAACACGATCATCAAGCCATGTTTTTGGTGATTTCGAAATTCGTCGAGAGAACGATAAGGTTTCATTCCCACGACGAAAAGATTTATTTGGCCATTTTGCTGAAAATATGATCAAACGAAGCAATCAAATTATAGTTTCTGCTTAAATGTACTGTTCTATATGTGTTCTGATTACCTTAGTTAAATAATTTGTTGTAAAAGTTCAATTTAAAAAATCTAATAATTAATGACGAACAACGTTCGTCAATAAGATTATCCATTCATCATGAGAACGATCGACTTATTCGCCCTTTACGGCAACGTCAACTCCTACAGCAAAACAAAGTAAGACATGCGACGTTGTTATTTTCGTCCACGTGTGTGTTCCACTCAGCACCGATTGTTTCAAACAAACCGCGCTGTCACGGCGTAACTGATGTTTGTTTAACAAAACTTCAAACACATGCATACTCGTACATGCAGCTCGACAAGCTGTATAAGTGTGAAACATTTGTGCTAGTGGTCAGTTGGCAAATACATTACTTGATGTGATTATTTTTGATTTAAAATAGCAGAAGTAATGAATACTTCTCGTTTGTTTGATTTCAGCCTTACCTGATAAGAACTGCGTCTCGAAACGAATATTCACAACTGAACCTAGCAAAGCAGTCAAATAATTTTATTTTCCATACCATTTTAAATGGTTTAAAATTAGAAGAACATTTATTGGAATTTTTAAAATTTAAATAGTCGTGGGCATGAATTCGTCGTGATAATGAATGGAATTTGTCGTGGTGACGAATGGAATTCGTCGTGATGATGAATGGGATTCGTCGTGGTGACGAATGGAATTCTTCGTGGTGATGAATGGAGTTCATCATGGTGATGAATAGAGTTCGTCGTGGTGATGAATGCTATTCGTCGTGATGATGAATGGGGTTCGTCATGATGATGAATGGGGTTCGTCATGATGATGAATGGGGTTCGTCATGATGATGAATGGGGTTCGTCGTGGTGATGAATGGATCATCCTGAGGACGAAAGTTTTTGGAAACAGAAATTCGTCATGGTGACGAACAAATTCATCAAGAGGATTATTCCGTACGTTAGCTGACTTTTGACGAAAAAATAATCGTGATGATGTAAAAATTCGTCACCATGACGAAGCTTTTTCTATCAGTGTGTAAGCGCTGTAAAAATGTTATTTTATATCCGATCAGTGCGAAATTCGGCAAAGAGAGGTTTCTTATTACATGAAGGAATACTGCTAAATTCGGAGAAAATCGGTTCAGATTTAGATATAGCCCCAATATATATGTTACCCCCGATTTGACATGTAAGCGCTGTAAAAACTGTATTTTATATCCGATCAGTGCGAAATTCGGCATAAAGAGGTTTCTTATTACATGAAGGAATACTGCCAAATTCGGAGAAAATCGGTTCGGATTTAGATATAGCCCCCCATATATATGTTACCCCCGATGTCACATGTAAGCGCTGGAAAAACTGTATTTTATATCCGATCAGTATGAAATTCGTCAGAAAGAGGTTTCTTATTATATGAATGAACACTGTTAAATTTGGAAGAAATCGGTACAGATTTAGATATAGCCCCCATATATACGTTACCCCCGATTTAACATGTGAACGCTGTCAAAATGTTATTTTATATCCGATCAGTGCGAAAGTCGGCAAAAAGAAGTTTCTTTCTACATGAAGGAATACTGCCAAATTCGGAGAAACTCGGTTTAGATTTAGATATAACACCCATATATATGTTACCCCCGATCTGACCTGTAAGCGCTGTAAAACCTGTATTTTATATCCGATCAGTGCGAAATTCGGCAGAAAGAGGTTTCTTATTACATGAAGGAATACTGCCAAATTCGGAGAAAATCGGTTCAGATTTAGATATAGCTCCCATATATATGTTACCACCGATTTGACATGTAAGCGCTGTAGAGACTGTATTTTATATCCGATCAGTACGAAATTCGACAGAAGGAGGTCTTTTTACATGAATGAGTATTCAGGGAAGATCGGTTCAGATTTATATTAAAGCTCGATATATATGTTCCTCCTGATTTGGTATCAAACCGCTATAGAAGTTGTATTTTACTTCCGATCATTAAAATTTTCCAGAAAGATGTTTCTCAATTTAGGAACGAATATTGCTTAATTTAGCGATTATCGTTTCAGAATTAGATAATATGTTTCTACCCATTTACCAATTATTCCAAATTATTATGGCAATGACCTTATCGCATTGTTAGGGAGGTGTAGGGTATTATATAGTCGGCCCCGCCCGACTTTCTGCCTTTCCTTACTGGTTGAGTTCTGTAAAGATCCGAAATTAGACAAGGATCCAAGGATTATTTTGAGATATTAACGTTGAAAATCGGACAATCGGGTATATATTAGAAATTGGGCCAAAGTTGACTACTTTTCTTATTTTTGGATTTAAACGAAAAGTAAAATTTTAATTTTTTTTGTTTTTATGGTTTTTTACATGTTTTTACGCATTTGCTTATAATGAGCACCAAAAATTTAAATTTTTTCGTAGTACATATTTTCACACTTTTTAGATATCGAAAATGAAAAAAACGCAATTTCTTTTTTCGACTTTTTGGAACTGTTTCTTATACATTTTACAAGTTTGTAAGGATGTAAGCTAAAGAAGAACAGAAGTACTCGTTAAACTACCATAATTACAGTAGTTAAGTTACTGTTTCACATCTTACTCACCACATGTAAATGAATGGTACCATGAAATAACTCCCAAATGAAATACGTGCCAATGTAGTTTGTATGTAGTTTCTGACTAGTGACCATCTGTCATTTCTTGCCGTAATTGCACTATTTCTCAAGAAGACCTTGCAGGTCGTTAGAGGCATACCCAAATGTTCCAGTTCCCCTGCAACGTCTAAGCTAGTTTCTAGTCTTGCAACTTCATCTGTCTTGCAGTTCCGTGATATGTGTCTATGGCCCGGCACCCATATCAGGTGAGTATTGAGCTATTTATTCAGCCATCTCGTTAAGAGATCTGCGACAGTCGAGGGAAGTTTTTGAATTCAGGAATATAATTTCCAGGGACTTGAAAACCTTACAATCAGAGAAAATATTTATCTCTCCACTTTGATCAGCATATTAAATTTCAGTCATTCCGTTACTTCTTTATTAGCTAAGATTTCTGCCAGGTAAATACTGCAGTGATCAGGCAGTCTTTTTGCAAGGGATACTTCTTGTCAAAGATTGGTTTAGTCATACTGTAATCACCAGTGCCCTGAATGTCGTTTGCCGTATGCAATCAATAAACTATACGCGGGTTAAGACCCCACCGTTTTCCTATTGCCCTTTTACAGATATATAGCGCTACCACAGCCTTATTTGCTCTTTCCACAATGTTGGGTTGAAGTGCAACTTCCTGTCCAGTAAAATACCTAAGTATTAAATAAGAATTTCAAAAACCCCCACGGAGACAGGTGCAACACGTGATACTTTATTTTTCCTGGTGAAAAGAACAAGTTCCGTCTTGGTTGGGTTAATACCTAGTCCATTTCAGGAAGCCCATCTTGGGGTTGTATGAAGGACCTGCTGTAGGATGTTTCTAAGAGTATCCAGAAACTTCGCTCTAAGCCATTGCCACATCATCTGCATAGGCAACAACTCTGACACCCATATCATCTCCAAAGAATTCAAAATATTGTTCATGGGGAGATTCCATAGCAGAGGAGACAGAAAACCCTCTTGGGGCGTTCCAGTGCTGACAAATCTATTGAGGTCAGTTGACCCTAACGTAGCTGAAATGCGTCTCTTAATTAGATGGTTAAGGATGAACCTACGTATACAGCTGTCAATCCCCAGGGTTTCTAAATCCGTAATTATAGCGGCTGGATTTATGTTATTAAAGGCCCTGTAAGAAAGCCTGACTAGATTATGTTGGGCGGTTTAGGTGGACTTTCTCTTGATGTAGGCATGCTGTTGTGTGGACAGTAGCCTGTGATCAATTTTAGTCCTAAGGTAATATCTATATCTGCAGAATTTTAAGGAGAAATTACGATAGACTAATTGGCCGGAAATCCTTAGCTCCAGTGTGGGACATCTTTCCCGCTTTCGAGATGAAAACAATCTTGGTTTCTCTCCATTTTGTTGATATGTATGCTGGATTGATACAACACGTGTAAATCCCTCTGATCCAGGAACTAAAAAACTTTAAAGCTTTTGACTGCCCAAAGAATCCTAGATTCGGTTACACTCTCGCTGGCAACCTCTGCTAGCTGCACTTCAAGGAAATCCCCAACTAAAGTATGCAATGCCAATGTTTCCCGGGAAAAGTGTGTCCATGAACACTCCCAGCGATTCCTCATTGGACGTAGTCCAACAACCTTTCTATCATCTTTCTTGATGTACCAAATAATACAAGATGTTGATTATTTGGTACTTCTATATCCGTATAGTTTGCATTTTCATTTCATGACTTTTTGGAATAGACCTGTTGAATATGTACCTAAATGTTTCCCAATTAGCCTTCTTAATATTAGGTGGGAAGACGGTATCAGGTGGCTTCGCATTCATACAGAAGCTGATATATCTATGATCGGAAAAGCTATGAGTGTCCAAAACTTTCCTATCGAAATCTTTCCACTTAAATTCTCGGAGAAAAATGTGACATCGAGGACATCCTGTCTGGTTCTAGTAATGAAGGTAGATTCATGCCCTCGCCCTATCGTTGGTCCTGCTGACCCAAGGGTTCTGTTGTTGAGTTCCCTGGGAAATGTGTGTCGAGCAGTACTTTCTATGACTGCTCGCTTATTTATCTTCCTCACATTTCTGTGGACGGCAGGTTTATGCGCTTTTTTAGCGAGTTTGAACTTTCTATAACGGTGATCTGAGAATGAGTGTTCGTCCAGTACATTCCTCCCAATAATTTTTTTCTGACATCCGGTACTTCTTATCTGTCTTTAATCGTAAAGGTCTGTTGGTTTGCCTATGTTACAAATAGTTAGGTTGGCAGTTAGAATAAAGTCACTAAGGGCCATTAACAATAAATAAATAAACTAGGGTTAAGGCCTAACTACCGGTTATAAAGGGTCCGCAAATAACTTTGTTTTTTTTTTTGAATATGCTATAAAAAAAAAACTAATGAACATTTTCTCAAATTTTTTTTTTATTTGAAAGTACAATCCTTCCGGTTAATAATGGAAAATAATTTCATTCAAATGGCTCCCTCGGCTGGCCATGCAGTAGCCTACACGATCGGTCCAATTTTTAAGCACATTATCGATTGTGTGCAACTGTATTTCACCAATGGCTTCACGAATATTGTCCTTTAAAGCGTCAATTGTCTCTGGCTTGTCGGCGTAACACTTATCTTTGAGGGCACCCCACAAATATTGGTTCAACGGTGTCAAATCGCAGCTCCGAGGTGGCCAAACGACATCAGCTATGCGGCTGATAATGCGATCTTCAAAAACAGGGCACAAAACATCGAGTATAGCTTCGGCTGTGTGGGACGTAGCACCGTCCTGTTGAAACCAAATGTTGCCAATATCCTCCTCTTCAATTTTTGTGAACAAAAATTCGTTCAACATGGCCCGATAACGATCGCCATTGACTGTAACGGCCACTTCTTGCTCATTTTCGAAGAAAAATGGCCCAATTATGCCTCTGGACCAAAATCCGCACCAAACAGTGACTCGTTTTGGGTGTATCGGCTTTTCAATGTATGCGTGCGGGTTTTCTGTGCCCCAAATGCGAAAATTTTGCTTGTTTACATACCAGCCAAGATCAAAAAGAGCTTCATCTGAAAAGACGATTTTTTTTGGCAAAATCGGCAATAGTAATGTCGCAATATTTCCCAGCGTTGTTCAAGCGTATACACAATCATATTCGTTCAGCGGAAGGATAAAACTAATTATCTGTCAAATCAGACGTGAGCTAAGTGTTACCATTCACGAAATAAGCACTAGTTGAAAAAAAACGTTAGATTGCGGACCCTGTAGCTGTCCATACAATTTAACTTTCGTTAGCTCTAACGATAGTTTATTTGGTTTTGTGTTAATGAGGGTTAGTGACTCACCCCTACGATTTATATCCGTACTACCCAAATAGTATGATGAGCGTTCGTATCTTGGCCAATAATCAGCTCCTGCTCGTCAGATGTTGCTTCTTGTATTAATTCCCTGAGAGAGTTGTCGGTACTAAAGGTTCATAAGGCAAGTAACTGGAGACCACCTAATATATGCGCTTACCGATCTCCAGACTAGCAGCTGTTTGGTCTTAACAACTTAAATTTGTCACGAGAAAGATGGTTATATCTTTCCGGGCCAAAATTCAGGTTCTTGGAGCAGGGAGTCGAGCCAAAACTACTCGACTCCGACTCCCGGAGTCGAATTTTAAAATCATTAGAGTCCGACTCCGGCATTTATATAACACAAATTTCTGAATTTATATTTCTACAAAGACCAGAGTTCATGTTATTGAAAATAAGATATACATAGCTTTGTTAAAAAAACAAACAAGTAGTATTTCAATACCTGTAGTTTAATCAAATTGTATTATTTATTTATCGACGCTTTACCTGCAAGTTGCAACTAATATGACAATTGTTTTAACATGGAATCTTGATAAAATTTTCATCAATCACTGCCTCTGTTTAAATATAGCACAATTTTTGGAAATTATGTTCGCTTCGGCAGATTTGTAAAAAATATTACAGCTAGACACACCTTAAAATACACCGTTCTACTGATAATCACTAGCTGTCCGTCTGTCAATCCTATAGGATCGATGTTCGATTCTCTGGAGGCAACAACCCTAAATTCACAAACAGCCCTCGACTGCCGCAGATCTCTTAACGAGATGGCTGAGCACTTTAATATACACCTCATATGGGTGCCTGGGCATAGGGATATCCCGGGGAACTGCAAAGCCGATGAACTTGCTAGGAAAGGGACGACATTACAAATTCTCGAAGAATTTGCATATATTGGTGCGCCACTATCCACGTGCAAGCTTTGGCTTAGGCAAGAGGCAATCAGGCAGTCCAACGAAAGATGGACAGAAATCGGCACCTGCAGGGTAGCTAGACAAATCTGGCCAAGGTATGACCTGAGAAGGTCAAAATATCTCCTCGCACTAGAGAGGAAACGATTTTCTAGGTTAGTACAGGTTCTGACGGGACACTGCTTGATCGGCGAACACGCCAAAAGATTGGGTATTGACTCCAATGACTTCTGCCGAAGCTGTGGAGATGAGGAAGAAGTGGAGAGCATTGAGCACTTGCTTTGCGACGGTCCCGCTTTGAGCAAACGACGACTGGACATACTGGGGTCGGCCTTTTTAGGCAGCCTAACAGATCTTTCCAGTACTGATATTCGTACTATCGATAAATTTATATATCAAACAGGTTGGTTTCGGTGAGGGGCATTTCAGCCCGTGGTAACACTAGGGACCTAAACTGGTCTATGTGAGCTTGTAAAAAAATACGGCTGCCACCCTAACCTAAACCTAAACCTAACGTAATTCCGACATAAATTACCAGAATTTTCATCATTTAAGAGTCTAAATTCTCGAAATAAATTTTCTGTGATTTGAAGTTAATTTTATATCCATTGAAATTCAATTATTTGTTGGTCACTACCCAGGAAAAGAAAATAAGTTGTACTCGTCTATAAAAAACTATTTTTCAATCATTATTTGTTTTCTGACTATAGAACGTCAGAAAATAGTGCCATTGGTATCGCAAAATCGTAATTGAAGAATCATCTGACTTTCAACACGCAGTTATTGACAATCGTAACGTAGTATAGTTGTTACAAAATGTACGATTGTACTGCTTACGACTAAAATGTTCACTGAATTTTTCGACGCATAAAAACGTCATTATAAAGGGGTTTCTGAACAGAAAAACTTCAGGCGTCACACAGTGGGATTTGGATGTCAATAACTTTATATTTCGACCACTAAATTTAAGAATCGAATGATGCAGTATAATCCATTCAAGGGTGCCAAGCACAACTTGATTTATATTTTCATTCAATTCAGTGGTCCATATACATATGTATAAGTTTTAAAAATTTCGTTTGACTTTAATATATTTAAAAATACAGCATTTCTCCATAAATTAAAACAAAATATGCGGATATCATAAACCGTGAAAAAGATATATCCAGAAAAGACAAAACCCACAACTCTTTATTTAACAATAAATGGTATAATAATTCGGTAAAGATTTGCAATGTGTCAAATTTTGTATAAAGATTTGGCAAATTTTAAATCTTCACTGGAATATTATACAACTGTTTTGTTAAATAAGGAGCTGTAGACATGACCACTTTGTCGTATGACCACCCGTACACGTGGTAATTGCTCGTACCTAGACAAAAAGTTATCGGACACCACACAGTGGTTCAGAATCAAAATCCATCGGCCAAAATTCAATTACTTTTGTGCTAGTAAACATTTTTATACCCTACACCACACTGTGGTACAGGGTATTATAACTTTGTGCATTTGTTTGTAACACCCAAAAGGAGAAGAAATACCCCCATCGTTTATTATACCGATCGACTTAGAATCACTTTCTGAGTTGATTTGGCTATGTCCGTCTGTCTGTCCGTCTGTCTGTGTATGTATTCTTGTAATCAAAGTACAGGTCGCAATTATGGCCCGATCTCGACGAAACTTTACACATATCTTTTTTTGGCCCAAGGACGATCCCTATTGAATTTGGTTAAAATCGGTTCAGATTTAGATATAGCCCCCATATATATGTGACCCCGATTTAACATGTAAGCGCTGTAAAAACTTTATTTTATATCCGATCAGTATGAAATTCGGCAGAAAGAGGTTTCTTATTATATGAATGAACACCGTTAAATTTTGAAGAAATCGGTTCAGATTTAGATATAGCCCCCATATATATGTTAGCCCTGATTTGACATGTAAGCGCTGTAAAAACTTTATTTTATATCCGATCAGTATGAAATTCGGCAGAAAGAGGTTTCTTATTATATGAATGAACACTGTTAAAGTTGGAAGAAATCGGTTCAGATTTAGATATAGCCCCCATATATACGTTACCCCCGATTTGACATGCACTGATAGAAAAACTGTTCGTCACCATGACGAATCAGTTTCGTCAATATATCTTCGTACTGGTGACGAAAATTTTCGTACATGCGATGTTTTTGTACGTCAATAGAACGAACACGATCATCAAGCCATGTTTTTGGTGATTTCGAAATTCGTCGAGAGAACGATAAGGTTTCATTCCCACGACGAAAAGATTTATTTGGCCATTTTGCTGAAAATATGATCAAACGAAGCAATCAAATTATAGTTTCTGCTTAAATGTACTGTTCTATATGTGTTCTGATTACCTTAGTTAAATAATTTGTTGTAAAAGTTCAATTTAAAAAATCTAATAATTAATGACGAACAACGTTCGTCAATAAGATTATCCATTCATCATGAGAACGATCGACTTATTCGCCCTTTACGGCAACGTCAACTCCTACAGCAAAACAAAGTAAGACATGCGACGTTGTTATTTTCGTCCACGTGTGTGTTCCACTCAGCACCGATTGTTTCAAACAAACCGCGCTGTCACGGCGTAACTGATGTTTGTTTAACAAAACATCAAACACATGCATACTCGTACATGCAGCTCGACAAGCTGTATAAGTGTGAAACATTTGTGCTAGTGGTCAGTTGGCAAATACATTACTTGATGTGATTATTTTTGATTTAAAATAGCAGAAGTAATGAATACTTCTCGTTTGTTTGATTTCAGCCTTACCTGATAAGAACTGCGTCTCGAAACGAATATTCACAACTGAACCTAGCAAAGCAGTCAAATAATTTTATTTTCCATACCATTTTAAATGGTTTAAAATTAGAAGAACATTTATTGGAATTTTTAAAATTTAAATAGTCGTGGGCATGAATTCGTCGTGATAATGAATGGAATTTGTCGTGGTGACGAATGGAATTCGTCGTGATGATGAATGGGATTCGTCGTGGTGACGAATGGAATTCTTCGTGGTGATGAATGGAGTTCATCATGGTGATGAATAGAGTTCGTCGTGGTGATGAATGCTATTCGTCGTGATGATGAATGGGGTTCGTCATGATGATGAATGGGGTTCGTCATGATGATGAATGGGGTTCGTCATGATGATGAATGGGGTTCGTCGTGGTGATGAATGGATCATCCTGAGGACGAAAGTTTTTGGAAACAGAAACTCGTCATGGTGACGAACAAATTCATCAAGAGGATTATTCCGTACGTTAGCTGACTTTTGACGAAAAAATAATCGTGATGATTTAAAAATTCGTCACCATGACGAAGCTTTTTCTATCAGTGTGTAAGCGCTGTAAAAATGTTATTTTATATCCGATCAGTGCGAAATTCGGCAAAGAGAGGTTTCTTATTACATGAAGGAATACTGCTAAATTCGGAGAAAATCGGTTCAGATTTAGATATAGCCCCAATATATATGTTACCCCCGATTTGACATGTAAGCGCTGTAAAAACTGTATTTTATATCCGATCAGTGCGAAATTCGGCAGAAAGAGGTTTCTTATTACATGAAGGAATACTGCCAAATTCGGAGAAAATCGGTTCGGATTTAGATATAGCCCCCAATATATATGTTACCCCCGATGTCACATGTAAGCGCTGGAAAAACTGTATTTTATATCCGATCAGTATGAAATTCGTCAGAAAGAGGTTTCTTATTATATGAATGAACACTGTTAAATTTGGAAGAAATCGGTACAGATTTAGATATAGCCCCCATATATACGTTACCCCCGATTTAACATGTGAACGCTGTCAAAATGTTATTTTATATCCGATCAGTGCGAAAGTCGGCAAAAAGAAGTTTCTTTCTACATGAAGGAATACTGCCAAATTCGGAGAAACTCGGTTTAGATTTAGATATAACACCCATATATATGTTACCCCCGATCTGACCTGTAAGCGCTGTAAAACCTGTATTTTATATCCGATCAGTGCGAAATTCGGCAGAAAGAGGTTTCTTATTACATGAAGGAATACTGCCAAATTCGGAGAAAATCGGTTCAGATTTAGATATAGCTCCCATATATATGTTACCACCGATTTGACATGTAAGCGCTGTAGAGACTGTATTTTATATCCGATCAGTACGAAATTCGACAGAAGGAGGTCTTTTTACATGAATGAGTATTCAGGGAAGATCGGTTCAGATTTATATTAAAGCTCGATATATATGTTCCTCCTGATTTGGTATCAAACCGCTATAGAAGTTGTATTTTACTTCCGATCATTAAAATTTTCCAGAAAGATGTTTCTCAATTTAGGAACGAATATTGCTTAATTTAGCGATTATCGTTTCAGAATTAGATAATATGTTTCTACCCATTTACCAATTATTCCAAATTATTATGGCAATGACCTTATCGCATTGTTAGGGAGGTGTAGGGTATTATATAGTCGGCCCCGCCCGACTTTCTGCCTTTCCTTACTGGTTGAGTTCTGTAAAGATCCGAAATTAGACAAGGATCCAAGGATTATTTTGAGATATTAACGTTGAAAATCGGACAATCGGGTATATATTAGAAATTGGGCCAAAGTTGACTACTTTTCTTATTTTTGGATTTAAACGAAAAGTAAAATTTTAATTTTTTTTGTTTTTATGGTTTTTTACATGTTTTTACGCATTTGCTTATAATGAGCACCAAAAATTTAAATTTTTTCGTAGTACATATTTTCACACTTTTTAGATATCGAAAATGAAAAAAACGCAATTTCTTTTTTCGACTTTTTGGAACTGTTTCTTATACATTTTACAAGTTTGTAAGGATGTAAGCTAAAGAAGAACAGAAGTACTCGTTAAACTACCATAATTACAGTAGTTAAGTTACTGTTTCACATCTTACTCACCACATGTAAATGAATGGTACCATGAAATAACTCCCAAATGAAATACGTGCCAATGTAGTTTGTATGTAGTTTCTGACTAGTGACCATCTGTCATTTCTTGCCGTAATTGCACTATTTCTCAAGAAGACCTTGCAGGTCGTTAGAGGCATGCCCAAATGTTCCAGTTCCCCTGCAACGTCTAAGCTAGTTTCTAGTCTTGCAACTTCATCTGTCTTGCAGTTCCGTGATATGTGTCTATGGCCCGGCACCCATATCAGGTGAGTATTGAGCTATTTATTCAGCCATCTCGTTAAGAGATCTGCGACAGTCGAGGGAAGTTTTTGAATTCAGGAATATAATTTCCAGGGACTTGAAAACCTTACAATCAGAGAAAATATTTATCTCTCCACTTTGATCAGCATATTAAATTTCAGTCATTCCGTTACTTCTTTATTAGCTAAGATTTCTGCCAGGTAAATACTGCAGTGATCAGGCAGTCTTTTTGCAAGGGATACTTCTTGTCAAAGATTGGTTTAGTCATACTGTAATCACCAGTGCCCTGAATGTCGTTTGCCGTATGCAATCAATAAACTATACGCGGGTTAAGACCCCACCGTTTTCCTATTGCCCTTTTACAGATATATAGCGCTACCACAGCCTTATTTGCTCTTTCCACAATGTTGGGTTGAAGTGCAACTTCCTGTCCAGTAAAATACCTAAGTATTAAATAAGAATTTCAAAAACCCCCACGGAGACAGGTGCAACACGTGATACTTTATTTTTCCTGGTGAAAAGAACAAGTTCCGTCTTGGTTGGGTTAATACCTAGTCCATTTCAGGAAGCCCATCTTGGGGTTGTATGAAGGACCTGCTGTAGGATGTTTCTAAGAGTATCCAGAAACTTCGCTCTAAGCCATTGCCACATCATCTGCATAGGCAACAACTCTGACACCCATATCATCTCCAAAGAATTCAAAATATTGTTCATGGGGAGATTCCATAGCAGAGGAGACAGAAAACCCTCTTGGGGCGTTCCAGTGCTGACAAATCTATTGAGGTCAGTTGACCCTAACGTAGCTGAAATGCGTCTCTTAATTAGATGGTTAAGGATGAACCTACGTATACAGCTGTCAATCCCCAGGGTTTCTAAATCCGTAATTATAGCGGCTGGATTTATGTTATTAAAGGCCCTGTAAGAAAGCCTGACTAGATTATGTTGGGCGGTTTAGGTGGACTTTCTCTTGATGTAGGCATGCTGTTGTGTGGACAGTAGCCTGTGATCAATTTTAGTCCTAAGGTAATATCTATATCTGCAGAATTTTAAGGAGAAATTACGATAGACTAATTGGCCGGAAATCCTTAGCTCCAGTGTGGGACATCTTTCCCGCTTTCGAGATGAAAACAATCTTGGTTTCTCTCCATTTTGTTGATATGTATGCTGGATTGATACAACACGTGTAAATCCCTCTGATCCAGGAACTAAAAAACTTTAAAGCTTTTGACTGCCCAAAGAATCCTAGATTCGGTTACACTCTCGCTGGCAACCTCTGCTAGCTGCACTTCAAGGAAATCCCCAACTAAAGTATGCAATGCCAATGTTTCCCGGGAAAAGTGTGTCCATGAACACTCCCAGCGATTCCTCATTGGACGTAGTCCAACAACCTTTCTATCATCTTTCTTGATGTACCAAATAATACAAGATGTTGATTATTTGGTACTTCTATATCCGTATAGTTTGCATTTTCATTTCATGACTTTTTGGAATAGACCTGTTGAATATGTACCTAAATGTTTCCCAATTAGCCTTCTTAATATTAGGTGGGAAGACGGTATCAGGTGGCTTCGCATTCATACAGAAGCTGATATATCTATGATCGGAAAAGCTATGAGTGTCCAAAACTTTCCTATCGAAATCTTTCCACTTAAATTCTCGGAGAAAAATGTGACATCGAGGACATCCTGTCTGGTTCTAGTAATGAAGGTAGATTCATGCCCTCGCCCTATCGTTGGTCCTGCTGACCCAAGGGTTCTGTTGTTGAGTTCCCTGGGAAATGTGTGTCGAGCAGTACTTTCTATGACTGCTCGCTTATTTATCTTCCTCACATTTCTGTGGACGGCAGGTTTATGCGCTTTTTTAGCGAGTTTGAACTTTCTATAACGGTGATCTGAGAATGAGTGTTCGTCCAGTACATTCCTCCCAATAATTTTTTTCTGACATCCGGTACTTCTTATCTGTCTTTAATCGTAAAGGTCTGTTGGTTTGCCTATGTTACAAATAGTTAGGTTGGCAGTTAGAATAAAGTCACTAAGGGCCATTAACAATAAATAAATAAACTAGGGTTAAGGCCTAACTACCGGTTATAAAGGGTCCGCAAATAACTTTGTTTTTTTTTTGAATATGCTATAAAAAAAAACTACTGAACATTTTCTCAAATTTTTTTTTTATTTGAAAGTACAATCCTTCCGGTTAATAATGGAAAATAATTTCATTCAAATGGCTCCCTCGGCTGGCCATGCAGTAGCCTACACGATCGGTCCAATTTTTAAGCACATTATCGATTGTGTGCAACTGTATTTCACCAATGGCTTCACGAATATTGTCCTTTAAAGCGTCAATTGTCTCTGGCTTGTCGGCGTAACACTTATCTTTGAGGGCACCCCACAAATATTGGTTCAACGGTGTCAAATCGCAGCTCCGAGGTGGCCAAACGACATCAGCTATGCGGCTGATAATGCGATCTTCAAAAACAGGGCACAAAACATCGAGTATAGCTTCGGCTGTGTGGGACGTAGCACCGTCCTGTTGAAACCAAATGTTGCCAATATCCTCCTCTTCAATTTTTGTGAACAAAAATTCGTTCAACATGGCCCGATAACGATCGCCATTGACTGTAACGGCCACTTCTTGCTCATTTTCGAAGAAAAATGGCCCAATTATGCCTCTGGACCAAAATCCGCACCAAACAGTGACTCGTTTTGGGTGTATCGGCTTTTCAATGTATGCGTGCGGGTTTTCTGTGCCCCAAATGCGAAAATTTTGCTTGTTTACATACCAGCCAAGATCAAAAAGAGCTTCATCTGAAAAGACGAATTTTTTTGGCAAAATCGGCAATAGTAATGTCGCAATATTTCCCAGCGTTGTTCAAGCGTATACACAATCATATTCGTTCAGCGGAAGGATAAAACTAATTATCTGTCAAATCAGACGTGAGCTAAGTGTTACCATTCACGAAATAAGCACTAGTTGAAAAAAAACGTTAGATTGCGGACCCTGTAGCTGTCCATACAATTTAACTTTCGTTAGCTCTAACGATAGTTTATTTGGTTTTGTGTTAATGAGGGTTAGTGACTCACCCCTACGATTTATATCCGTACTACCCAAATAGTATGATGAGCGTTCGTATCTTGGCCAATAATCAGCTCCTGCTCGTCAGATGTTGCTTCTTGTATTAATTCCCTGAGAGAGTTGTCGGTACTAAAGGTTCATAAGGCAAGTAACTGGAGACCACCTAATATATGCGCTTACCGATCTCCAGACTAGCAGCTGTTTGGTCTTAACAACTTAAATTTGTCACGAGAAAGATGGTTATATCTTTCCGGGCCAAAATTCAGGTTCTTGGAGCAGGGAGTCGAGCCAAAACTACTCGACTCCGACTCCCGGAGTCGAATTTTAAAATCATTAGAGTCCGACTCCGGCATTTATATAACACAAATTTCTGAATTTATATTTCTACAAAGACCAGAGTTCATGTTATTGAAAATAAGATATACATAGCTTTGTTAAAAAAACAAACAAGTAGTATTTCAATACCTGTAGTTTAATCAAATTGTATTATTTATTTATCGACGCTTTACCTGCAAGTTGCAACTAATATGACAATTGTTTTAACATGGAATCTTGATAAAATTTTCATCAATCACTGCCTCTGTTTAAATATAGCACAATTTTTGGAAATTATGTTCGCTTCGGCAGATTTGTAAAAAATATTACAGCTAGACACACCTTAAAATACACCGTTCTACTGATAATCACTAGCTGTCCGTCTGTCAATCCTATAGGATCGATGTTCGGATAAGATGTTCGTTAAGAACAGGTCGAAATTTCACTACGATCCTACTCCCTTCCTCACAGTAGGGAGGAAATCTATTGGAATTGGTGAAAATCGGTTCAGGTTGATATCACCCCAGATATAAATGTTTCTTTAGATCTGGCCGTTTAACGCTATGGAAGCTGTATTTCACTTTCAATCATCTTTTTAATTTAGTAGGGTAGAATTTATTTATCGAATTTTATTTTAATTTTATTGTCGAATTTTAACAAATTCTGTTTAGATTTAGATTTATAAGGTAATTATCTCATATGTGTGTTTACAATATCTGTGCTTATTCTGTTGTTGGCTTCGCTCAGCCTTTTCTTACTCGTTTTGTTTTCCCCTAAGAATAGTGTATAGTCTTGCAAAAATACTTTTTTTGTTAGCTAAATATAATCAGAGCTTTCCTAAAACTGTTTTACAAAAACACTCGATAGTTTGGTTAACTTTATAGATATTTTTGGCATACTTAAGTATTTGGTTAAAAGCTTCGAATATTTTATACTTCTTTTTTACCAAAATTCTTTTTCCAAAATTTTTTGAGTGCAAAAGTTCTATCACATAATTGATACATTTTGCACAATACATCTCGGAGTCGAGCATAATTTTTCGACTCCGGACTCCGACTCCGGGCAAATTTCCTCCTAGACTCCGACTCCACAGCCCTGTCTTGGAGTGCCTTCATAGTTGGCCGGAAGCCGTTTAAAGTTGGGTGTCGTGATACCACACACCTTTCCTTCCTCCTTCTACCCACAGTGGGAGGAATTAAAAAAGGGAAATAATTCAGCCGTTGCTGAACCAGACAACCGACTGCGACCAAACTTGGCATGGTATTAAATAATTTAAGTTTTAAATTTGGGAGCCCTATGACATACTGGGGCGGAACTGACTGAAAGTTGCGCACCTCGGATGAAAAAAATGCTGAAGCATGTGTATTTTTCTTATTTATCGTCCGATTCATAGAATTTCTTTTTGTATGCGTTCTATTAACCGAGGTCTACAAAATGTTAAAACTTTTCGCATATTTATATGTGGTAAGGTGTTTTACGTTGAACTGCGTTACGTTTTGAAATTATTTTGGGAATTGTGGGATTGACTTGTGGAAATATAATTTTTAACGAAATTCTTTCGACTTGTGATGTCAATATATAACTACAAAATATTTTATTGAAATTGTTTTTTAATTTTTTCCTGCATTTTTTAAAATTTCTACCACAGTAGTTTTCTTAAATTTAAAACAAAGTTTTTTATACGATGTACAAAATTTCGGCCAGATGTACCCACTGGGACAAAAGTTATGGCCACATCAATTTTTATTTTCAAAATATAGGCAATTTTTGTATTTTATTGCGAAAAGGTATATGAAGTACTCTGGTGACACAGAGGAAATTATAAAAAGAATGTATAACATATTTGTATTCTCTTAAAAGAAATTCCTGAAGAATGTTTCCTTTTGGTACCTCAAACACAAATGGACCATTTTGTACCAAAAGTTACCAGCTTACAACCTTATACCAGTGCACACAAATACTTGAAATTTTGTACAGTGTAATGCTTTTATATTACCTAGAGTCCAGAGAAAAATGGGCGTTATTGGCCCGCCCCCTTTGGTGCCTTTCACACAAATGGACCTTTTTGTAGCAAAGGTTATCAGTTTTTAACTTTAATACCAGTGCATACAAATACTTGAAATTTCGTGTAGTGCATTGCTTTTGTAGTACCTAGAGCCTATAGAAATGTGTGTAATTCTTTTACAGTGTGGCTGATGAATATTGCTACATTAAGAAACTCAAATAACTTTTTTTTTCATTGTATGGAATTCAGTTTTCTTTTATTCTTGTTAAAGCTCATTAAATTTAATTATATACAGCTTAATTAGTTTTAAAAATAATGGCTTTTAAATGCCCCCCTGCTCGTTGATGCATGTGCGGCATCTTACCAAAAAGTTGTTCATTACTTCTTGGAGAGTTGAGACGGGAATAGCCGCAATTGTTTTCGAATGGATTGCTTTAGTTCATTCAAATTTGTTGGTTTTGCTTTGTCGAATTCCTGTTTGCAGTAACCCCACAAGAAAAAGTCAGGTGCAGTAAGGTCAGGCGACCTGGGGGCCATGTTGAAAAGACAGTTCAACATGTTTCCGTCCTCTTCCACCATTTGAAGCATCTTCTGGCAAAATTCCAAGCGAATCGGGAAGTCTGCTGAGTTCACTTTGTTGGCTATTTGAATTTTATATGGGAATAACTCCAAATCTTTGTGCATAATTGACTGCAATGACTGTCTGCTTATACCCATTTAAGCAGATAAGGTTCTTGTCGAAACTCTTGGATTGTTTTATATGGCATCAGTTACAGCAGCGATTGTTTCCTCCGTCCGAACTGAAGGGTTTCGATGGTAAGGTCTTCTGTTGACTGTCCCGTGCTCGGAAAAATTGTTAAAATGTCCCTTTTTGGTCCGTTTTATTTAAAAAAAACTCTTAAAAACTGTTAAATGTAACCAAAAACAACGGAAAAAACTCAGTTCATTAAAATAAGAGTTAAAATACTCATTAAAACTAAAAAAAATTAAGTTTCATTTAAACTGGAAATGGAAAAAAATAACAAAAAACGCAGTTCGTTAAAACACCCATTAAAATCATTACATAAATATGGGTAGTTCTTTCTCAAGCGTCCCAGACCAAAAATTAGATTTTTCTCAAATTCCCAGAAAATGTTGCCCTAGATGGTCCATCCGTTGAGTCCAATTTTCAATGACTCGTTCGAGCATTTCGACAGGTAATTGGCGAATGACAAGCGTGATGTTTTGCTCCAAAGCCTGATTCGAAGCGGGTTTGTCCGCATAAACTTTACGTATCCCCACAGGAAAAGTCTAACGGTGTGATATCACACGATCTTGGTGGCCAATCGACCGGCCCAAAACGTGAAATTATCTGCTCACCGAAGTGTTCTCTCAATAAATCCATTGATTGATGCGATGTGTTGGAAGTGGCGCCGTCTTGTTGAAGCCAAATGTCGCCGAGATTGCGGCAATTTTGCTCGCTGAACAAAATTTGGCTCGAAAATGTCGGATCTTCTTGGAACTTTTCAAGAGCCCATAGAGCGAAGCGATGTCGCTTGGGAAGGTCGGGCGGCTTCAGTTCTTGCACAAGCTGTATTTTGTATGCTTTCAATTTAAGATCTCGACGTAAAATGAGCCAAGACGTTACATACGTCAGTCCGAGGTTCTGCGAACGACGCCGAATTGACTCTCCACGGTCTTAGTGTACACTCTCAGCTACGGCCGCTACATTTTCTTCACTGCGTGCTGGACGTGTTCTATTCGGTCGAATATTATCCAATAATGAATGCTGGGTCTCAATATGGGTGATGGTGTTGCGAATAGTACGCTCAGTAGGCCGATTATGTTGACCATAAGTTGAACGAAGTGCACGAAACACATTCCTCACAGAACGTGGATTTTCTTAATAAAGTTGAACGATTTGTAAACGTTGTTCAGGCGTAAGTCCTTCCTTGATGAAATGCCAAACAATACTTAACAAAAATAACATGACAGCATGACACGACTCACACGTGATCTGTCAAAAAAGGCTATTGAAAAAGTATCTCTACTTGGATCACCCGTTATATTGAATGAAAATTGAAGGCAGAAGTCGAGGTCAAATTTCAGAAAATGTTTTTTCTTCTTTTACGTTTTTTTTACCCGACACCACACTGTGGTACAGGGTATTAAGACTTTGTGCATCAGTTTGTGACGTATAAAAAATCAAAGAGAAAGACCAATAGTTTTTTGTACCTATATGCATATAATCACTTTTTGAATCGATTTAGCCATTTCCGTCTGTCGATGTATTCTTGTGACCAAAGTGTAGATCGATAATATGAAGCGATATTTAGGGTCGATCGCTATTAAAATTGGGTTGTATCGGTCCATGTTTGGTATAGCCTCTATATAAAGGTCCCCTTTGATGTCAGTTCTTGACGACCTAGAAATGGCCTTTTTTAAATGATATTGATATTTGGACCTAATCGTCCCTAGTAACATTGGGGAATATAAGTCCATGTTTTGTATGTCGTGCGTCGGCAAGAAATCTAATCGGATAAATTAAAAAATTTACAAATATGCAGTTTTTTAAATACGGATCGTCCCTGGTCCAAAATATGACATTTTTTAAATTTTCGTAAAGATTAGGTAATATTTAGGACCTACACTTTTATCACAAGATCATATGGACAGATAATATAATAAACTATGGATTTATCTCTTCTCTATTTTCGCATTACAACCAAATACACAAAGTCATAATACACGGTACCACAGTGTGGTGTCGGGTAGATATATTTGTAAATAAATATTTGACGTTCCTAAACCTAAAAAATAAAAATAGTATATTTTAAAAGACATACCAACTTTTCCGGTTGAAGAAAGTGGAATGATTCCAAAAAAGGGGATTTCTGAAAAGGGGACAGTAAAAGTGGCAAGGGTCAAAATGCCACTTTAGTCGCACAACCACACGAGTTATGTTATTTGCGATTTATTAGAGATCCCAACTTCTCTTCAGAGAAATAAAACATCAGGTTCTAACAATGCTAACTTCTTTATTCAATATCAATCTTAAGACTAAATGGTTTCAACATTACAATGTATGAGAGTGCTGTTTGTTTGCTCATGATAACAATATAAAAGTGTCCTCAATGTTGGTATATCATTTCTCTGTAGAGCGACAGCGTTTTCGAAAATGATATTTACATATGTAAACTTATATCTACAAACATACTGATAACCAGAGTTGGTATAATGGGTGGGTACATAACTCCTCCCCTATTTGCCAAAGAATACTCCGGATTCTTTATTTCTTATTTCTAAAATTTATAATACAAAATTATTAGTGTACGTTACAGATCGTTCTTGTAATTAATTCAAACATTTATAATAAATTCTTTGATTTCTCTATTATAGTGTTAATCCATTTTGCTTAATACGAATAAGAATGAATGTCATATAAATTTGCTGTATACGCAGATTTTTTTTGGGTTTATACAATTCATATTTATCTGTTTATATTATTTTTATTCATGTTGTAACGAAGTAAAAATATTAAATAATAATACTGTTTAATATTTTGTTTTTCTCTTGACATTAGATAAATGAACGTTATTCAAATTGTGTTTTCTGAATTTGGATTCTTCCTTATGCCGTACACTTTTGTAATTTTTTATAAATCCAAATTCTCTACTCTCCTCGTAAGCTTCCCTGTTTTGGTTTGCCTTTTCGATACTGCTCTGTTTTATTTTCCTCAGTCGTTCATATATAATATCGTGATCTATCTTGTTGTTTTGAACATCGAATGGAGTACATTTTATAGAATTGTGAAATGTGTTGTTGTACACCATAATTGCCTTATTTGTCTGGCTTGTTACTGGTAATTTTTCCTGAATGTTAAACGTCCTTATTTTCTTAGTGATAGTATTAACCTTTACACGTCAGAGTTTCCCGTATGGCTACTGGGTTCCGTGGAATGGTATTGTATTCCCTCCCCATCTAAAAATTCTCTTATCATGGCTGTATTGAATTCATTATCAAATACCACTTTTTAACTCTACATTTTATAGCTAAAAACTGTCTAACACATTCGATTAATGTTGCGTTGTTCCTGTCGGTGAGACAAACATGCTAGGAGAAAACTCATAGCATGTTTATGAACGATCGTTTGCTATTAACGTATGTATCTATATGTACTATTTCATTAGTCGTTTTGGGGTTTCGGTAATTCGAAATTCATTCTTGATAGGTTTCCGGTCATATTTTCCCCCAGTACAAATGTCACAATTATTTATAAGCCTATGTATATGAAATTTAAGTTTTGGATTGTAAATCCTTGTTTTTATTCCCTCGTTGTTTTTATTCCTACACGCTGAAAAAAAATCGCTTCTGTAGTATATTGTCCTAAACATATTCGGCTTGAAACATTTATATGTTTAGGGTACACTCTAAACATATAATATTTGGTACACACAAACATTTTGTATTTGGGAAGATGTGGTTCTAAACAAATATTTGTTTACATCCCAATGCGACTGTTATTTCCGAAACCAATATTTATTTGCATTTAAGTATTCATAAAATACATAAATTTTTCAGTAGTTGTTAAATTTTTAGAAATTTTTAATGTTCGTAAAAATAATAAATAATAATAATTTAAATCGTATAATCTTGGATCAATATAAAGTACTTAGAGGATTAACACCTAATGATGGCTTGTAATACTCAGATATTTGAAATGATTGATTTAAAACAGAAGTTAATGCTGCATATGGTATCATAACTGGGAGGTACAATTCGAATACAAGGAAAAATAAAAACTGAAATTGGAAAAAGTCAGCAAAACTTTTGGAAATCTTTTTTAAATAAAATTAATTTGGAAACATTCCTAAATAATAATTTTATTTGTATTTAAACACATATTTTATTTGAGAAAATTAGTTTGCAAATATAATTTGTTGTAATATATTAATATATGCTTTCCAAATATATTTTATTGATTTTCAAATAAAATTTATTTGCTAAGAAATATATAATATTTAAAAATTAGTGTTTCAAATATATTTTCTTTCGATTCAAACATATCAAAAAAGGCGATTTTGCCCCGTGTAGCTACTATTCCGCTATACCCATTTTGTATCTTATGGTACAAAGCCATTTGTCTATTAAGTTCTTCTTCATCCTCGATGTCAGTTCCAAACATAGAACATTTTACAAACTTTACTCTGGAATTCTCTTCAAACTCATTTAAAATTATTTTACGAAATTTATTATATTCATGATCGCTGAGAGCCGAATATATACCTTCTTTCCCTTTTTCAATTTCTCTACGTATAATGTCAATAACTCAGTTGTTAAATATATTACTTTTATCAATGTAAATTCTCTTGTTATTAAAAACTTGTTCAAGATCTGTTTCCTTGGTTTCAACAATTATAATTTGTATTTACAACGGTGTCCAGTATTGGTATACCTTCTCCTAAACATTCTTCCTGTGAATGGACAGTTTGAACTTCTATAGAATCTCTGTCGTTATTAACTTCTCCAACAAAAATACCATCGAACGTTAGGCTTTCGCTAAGATCTACGGAGTCAAATGAATTTTTTTCGTTATTTATTCTACTTAAGAAATCTGCAATATTCTTATGCTTGCCCTTTATATAGTCCAAACTGAAATTATATTCGCCTAGGAGAATTAACCATCTTTGTAATCTTGGGCTGATGTCTCTCAGAGAATACTTTGTCATTAACCACTTCAGCGGTTGATGGTTACTTTCCAGTTGGAACTTTCTTCCGTAAATGTAGGGCCTAAAATATTTTAAAGACCAAACTATCGCCAACAATTCTTTATCAATTGTTGCGTAGTTTGTTTCATGTCTGTTAAGCGTGCGAGATGCCAATGCAATTGGATATCCCTCTTATGTTAAGACGGAGCCAATTGCGAAATTACTAGCATCTGTATTAATTTTAAAACTTTTTTCGAAATTCGGGTATCTGAGTATAGGTGCATTGGTTATAATCTCTTTCAATTTTTCGAAAGCTACTAAATAACATTGGTCGTTTACGTTAACAATTTGATCTTTTTTCAAATATTTGGTCATAAGGTAGGCAATCTTGGCATAGTCTCGAATAAATTTTCTGTAAAATTCTGTTACGCCCAAAAACGATTTTATCTGCTTGGAAGATTTCGGTATTCTAAGTTCCTTTATTATTGCAACCTTCTCCGGATTTTGTTTCATGCCCTGTGTCGTTAAACATGACCCAAGAATTGGGTTTCCTTTTTGAGAATACAACAATTGTCGATTTGTATTTTAAGCTTAGCTCTTTTTAAAGCCGAAAAAATGTTTCTTATAAGGGTTTTACAACAGGGACGGGAAATAATTCTGCCGTTTCTTAACCAGACATCTGATAGCGACCAAACTTGGCATGTTTGTATAAGAGGTATTAGGGAAGTTAAGTTTTGAGTTTGGGCCCCCTGGGGTATACAGGGGCGGAGCTGTAGGGCCCCAAATTTGGCCACCTCGGTTGAACAAAATGTTTAAGCGCGTGTAGTTTTCGTATTTTCCAGCCGATTCATAAAATCTTTTTTGTGTGTATTCTAATAACCGAGGTCTACAAAAGGCTTTTCGCACCTAACAGTTATCTTGTATACTTACCGAGATATCTGCATTTGAAAATTGATTTTGTTATTTTTTCCACGACCTTGTGCTAGTATTTTGTAAATATCGAAGCAGAATATGCACCAATTTTATCCACTTAAGCAAGCCTGGATTGGCAATAAAATTTCCTATATGATGAAAAAAAGTGGTTCGATATAACCTACAGGACAAAAGTTATGGCCCCTTGAAGTCATATTTTAAAAAAAAATCGATTTTTTGTCATTTTTTTAGGATAAAAGTTTATTTCATATTTTTGAGTTTTAGAAGAAGTTAGTTAAAAAATGTGTAACATATTTACTATCATCTCAAAGGAAACTTTCCAAAGTATGCTCTCAAAGAAAGAACGGGTCAAAATTATTTACTGGTATTGTTACCAAGCTTCTCCAATTTACACAATTTTTTAGACAAATTTCAAAAGTAAGCCACATTTTCTCCAATCGCAAAGCCAAAATGTTAAAAACTTTAGCATATTTATGTGTGGTAAGGTGTTGTAAGTTGAACTGCAAAGGGAATCTGAAACCTCGCTTCTAGTATAGTAGATATAGGGGAAGATCCAAAAAATCCCATTTTTGGGGATTTTCAAAATTATTTTGGGAATTGTGGGACCGACTTTTGGAAATATAATGATTAGCGAATTACATTCGATTTGTTCTGTCAGAACCTACAAACTACAAAATATTTCATTGAATAATATTCATTTTTAAAAATTTTATGTCGTTTTTACATTTCTGTCTGCATTTGAAAAGTGATTTTTTTTACTGTTTTCCTGACCTTGTAGTAGCATTGGCTTAATATCAGTGCAGAATATGAACCGATTTCTCTCACATCAACTTCTCTAAATTAACAACAAAATTTTCTGTGTGATGCAAAAAATTTCGGTAAAATATGCCCACCTATACAAAAGTTATGGCCACACCAATTTAACTTTCAAAATATAGACAATTTTTGTATTTTATTGCGAAAAGGTATATGAGTCATTCCATGCCAAACGGGACGATTTTTGACATCACTATTTTTGATTGCTTTGAAATTTTGTGTATGTATCATTTACCTAAAAATATCTTATACGTAGTTGAAGAAAAAGTTTTAAATAAATTTATTTAAGAGTTATGAGCAATTTAAAGTTAACGAAATTACGTTTTTTTCTAAAAGGTGTGTTCATTCTTAAGCTTGTATCTCCTGAAATACATACGTGACCGATTTTAGTGTGCAATACCTTGTTTTGAAAGTAATTTCAACTACTACAACTAACCGGAGTAAGTACTGCAACAAATATACAAGTTTTTAATGTGTTTGACCTTTTATACTTTCTCTTGCGATTTTCAAAATGATTACACCCTTCGATTTTTTTTAAATTTTAATGTCGTGTTCTTAAATGTCTTTGTTAGCTACTGTATGAATTTGGAAGTTGTGAATTGATGGGAACTATTTTTTATAAAAAAACCATTTGCATAATTTCTGTGAAATTGTTTTAAATAATTAACAGAATGATAATTTTTAGTCATCAGTTTATTAAAACAGTAAAAACAATAAAACATTTAAGAAAAGAATGACAATTATTAATAATCAGTCTACTAATGTTAAACAATAGCAGGAGTCGAAAGATAAGACAGTAGTTATTAAACTATACTTTGAGATGAACATTTTTTTTTAAATCACAGCAACCTGGGTTTCTCTTTTTGATGTAGAAAAAAATTCATTAACTTTGTTAGTACGTTTTTCACATTCAATTCGACAATTCAAAGAAAAAACAAAGCAAAAGTAATATTCTTCCACGCATACAATCCATTGTCCGATATAAAAATTAGAGTTCAGACAACATCAACTTCCGAACAGTACTGAGTTAAGACGGTGTACAATGATTAATATTTTTATACTCATTTTCTTCTTTTTTACTGTAAATAGTATACTTGATTCGAATCTTTCTCATACATTTTTTATTGTTTTTATTTTTACATTAGTAGACTGATTATTAATAATTGTCATTCTTTTCTTAAATGTTTTATTGTTTTTACTGTTTTAATAAACTGATGACTAAAAATTATCATTCTGTTAATGATTTAAAACAATTTCACAGAAATTATGCAAATGGTTTTTTTATAAAAAATAGTTCCCATCAATTCACCACTTCCAAATTCTTACAGTAGCTACACGGGGCAAAATCGCCTTTTTTGATATGTTTGAATGGAAAGAAAATATATTTGGAACACAAATTTTTAAATATTATATATTTCTGAACAAATAAATTTTATTTGAAAATCAATAAAATATATTTGGAACGCATATATTAATATATTACAACAAAATATATTTGCAAACTAAATTTCGCAAATAAAGTATGTGTTTAAGTACAAATAAAATTATTGTTTAGGAATTTCTTCAAATATATTTTATTTAAAACAGATTTTCAAATCTTTAGCTGGCTTTTTCGAATTTAATTTTTAACTTTTTCTTGGTTCCCAATTGTACCTCCCAGTTATGATACCATATGCATCATTGACTTCTGTTTCAAATCAATTATTTAAATTTCTGAGCATTCCAAGCCATCATTAGTTGTCAATCCACCAAAAAATTTATTTTGATCCAAGATTATAGGATTTTAATTATTATTTTTACGAACATTAAACAATTTCTAAAAAATTACTTTCAATTACTGAACAATATAACACAATTTAGGTATTTTCTGAATACTTAAAAGTGAATTTTTTATTTGTTTCGGAAATAATAGTCCCAAATAATAACAAATTGGGAGTAAACAAAGATTTGTTTATAACACCATCTTCCCAAACATATAACCTTTGTGTGTACCAAATATTGTATGTTTAGAGTGTTCCCTGAACATATATATGTTTCAAGCCGAATATGTTTGGGACAATATACTACAGAAGCGATTTTTTTCAGCGTGTAAGAAAGACATCTAAGAATACGACATTAAAATTTAAAAAAAATCGAGGGTGTAATCATTTTGAAAATCGCAATAGAAAGTATCAAAGGACAAAAACAATAAATATTTTAGTTAGTTGTAGTACTTGAAATTACCTTCAAAACAGGGTATATCACATTAAAATCCGCCACGTATTTCAGGAGATACAAGCTAAAGAATGAACACACCTTTTAGAAAAAAAGTAATTTCGCCAACTTTAAATTGCTCATTACTCTTAAAGAATTTTTTTTAAATTTTTTCTTGAACTACGTATAAGATATTTTTAAGTAGATAGTACATACCTAAAATTTCGAAGCAATCAGAAATAGTGATGTCAAAAATCGTCCCGTTTGGCATGGACTGACTCATATGTAGTATTTTGGAGATACAGAGGAATTTATAAAAATAAAGTATAACATATTAATATTTGCCTTAAAGCAAACTTCCTGGAGAATATTTTCGAGAAAAGAACGAGACAAAAATGTGTATTAATAGTGTTGCCACGCTTCTCCAAATTACACAATTTTTTACGAAATTTCAAAACTAGGCCACATTTTCGGCAATCGCAAAGCTTGGATATGAAAACCTTTACCATTTTTATATGTAGTATTCTGTTATACGATAAACTGCTAAAGGATTTTTGAGCCCGGCTTTTAGTATAACAGATTTTGGAAAAAAACAAAAAATTCCCTTTGTTGGGGATTTTCGAATTTTTTTTGGGAATTGTGGGATTTACGTCCACAAATATAGTGATGTTAGAATTATCCTCGATTTCTGGTGTCAAGGCGTACAAATTACAAAAAAAAAATAATTGAGATATCTTAATTTTTAAAGATTCAATGGAAATATAAAATTTCCTTTGTTGTTTAAAATTTCCGTCCTTTCTTTGAGAGTAAATATGTTATACATTTTTTAACAAACATCTTCTAAAACTCAAAAATACGACATAAACTTTCTTCCTAAAAAAATGACAAAAAATCGATTTTTTTAAATATGAATTCAAGGAGCCATAACTTTTGTCCTGTTAGTTATATCGAACAAATTTGTCATCATATAGGAAATTTTATTGCCCATCCAGACATGATTAAGTGAATAAAATTGGTGCATATTCTGCTTTGATATTTACAAAATACTAGCACAAAGTCGGGGAAAAAATTAAAAATTCAATTTTCAAATGCAGATATCTCGGTAAGTATACAAGATAACTGTTAGGTGCAAAAAGCCTTTTGTAGTACTCGGTTATTAGAATACGCATAAAAAAGATTTTATGAATCGGCAGGAAAATACATTTTGTTCAACCGAGGTGGCCAACTTTGAGGCCCCTTCGCTCAGCCCCTGTATATCGCGGGGGGCCCAAACTTAACTTCTTTAATACCTCTTCTCTTCAAACATGCCAAGTTTGGTTACAATCGGATGTCTGGTTAAGAAACGGCAGAATTATTTCCTTTTTTTTTGGAATTCCTCCCACTGTGTGACGCCATATTTTTTGCCGCTCTTTTGACATTTCTCTTCAGTAAGGTTTGCCATGATGGAAAGATATACGAGCCAACAACGAGCCGAAATTATTAAAATTTACTACCGAAATTCGGAGTCAGTGGCCTCAACGTTAAGAGCGCTACGTCCAATTTATGGTCGTCATAATCGTCCTGACAGATCAACAATTGAGAGTCTAGTTGAAAAATTTGAATCCACAGGTAAAGTAAAAAATGTTCCGGTTCCAGTGATACAAAGAAGTGCCCATAGTGTCGAGAATATTGCTGCCGCTGAGGCTTCAGTTGAAAAAAGCCCAAATGTGTCTCTCACTCGTCGTTCTCAAGCGTTGGGCATCTCTGTGACGTCGTTGTGGCGAATTTTGCGAAAAGATCTTGGCCTACATCCTTACAAGATCAAATTGACGCCAGAACTGAAGCCGCTTGACCACCAGAAGCGTCGTATGTTCGTGAATTGGGCTGAGCAACAGCTTGAAAATGATTCGGATTTTCATCGAAAAATCATCTTCAGCGATGAGGCTCATTTCTGGCTGAATGGCTTCGTCAATAAACATTGATATTGATATAGACATTGATATTGACATTGATATATTGATATGATATATACATATTGATCAGACAGCAATCCACACGTACTCCATTAGTCATCATTGCATCCCGAAAAAATTACGGTTTATGGGCCGGCGGCGTCATTGGGCCGTACTTCTTCCGTGATGATCAAGACCGGCACGTTACTGTGAATGGGAATCGCTACCGTTCAATGATTACCGAATATTTTTGGCCCCAATTGGATGATATGGACTTGGAGGACATGTGGTTCCAACAGGACGGCGCCACAAGCCACACAGCAAATGCCACAATCAATTTATTGGAAACCAAGTTTGGAAAACGTGTTATCTCACAAAATGGTCCAGTCGATTGGCCGCCTCGGTCGTGCGATTTGACGCCGCACAGTGGGCTAAAATGAAAAAAATGGACATAATTCTGCCATTTCAAAACCACTTATCGTATGGCGATGAAATTTTAGGTGTGTATACAAGAGGTGTTAGAGAGTTTAAGTTCGGAACTTGGGCCCCCTATCTCATACAGGGGCGGAGCTAGAGAGCCCTAAAGTTGACCACCTCGGATATACAAAATTTTCATAGGCTTCTAACTTTTGAATGGAGTGTCCGGCTTTAGTGGCGTTTCTATGGATACTCCAAGACAAGACCTACAATACAAATTTTATAGGTTGAATATATCTTAAATAGTTTCCGAGATATGTGGATTTTAAATTTGAATTTTTCATTTTTTCGCCGACTTTGCCTTCGAGTTTAGCCAATATCTCAGTCAAAATTTACCGATTTTGTTCGCGTGTTTTTTATAGATTGCCAATAAAATTTATAATTTCATGAAAAAAAGAATCGATGAGATATGTGAAGAAATAAGAAAGTCATGGCCCTATAAAGTAAATTTTTTGAAAAAATTTCATTTTTGGGGATTTTTATGCGAAAAAAGTCCAATTCGTATTTAGGTATTGTAGAAAAAGTTTGTTACACAAAGTATATCAAATTTATACTCATTTTAAAGGAGACGTTTCACAGAATCTGCTAGAGAAAATCCCAAGTCAAAATTTTAATTGGTGTGGTTGCCACCCTTCTCCGATTTGGACGTTTTTCTTACATAAATTTCAAATGTTTATATCGAAGATATAGGACTAAAAGTAAAAAGTCCCATTTTTGGGGATTTTTGATGTATTTTTTGGGAATTGAGGGATTTTCCATTAGAAATTTCCACATGTTGCGTTTGATTATTATTTCTAAAATCAAAATAAAGAACTTAAAAAAAATCATCGAAATATATAAATTTTTAAGAATTTTATGCCGTATTTACGTTTCTGTCTATATGCAATTTTTTTTTAATTGTTCCCTACCTTCTTGTACTTATTAGTTATTATATCAGTCAATATGCACTGATTTCTTGTAGATCACATGTTTTTATCAAACAATAATAAAATTTAGTAAGATTTACCTTTCAGAAAATATAGTTTTGTGGCACTATTTCTAGGAAACCCTTAATCATTGACAGGTATAACCAGTAAGGAAAGGCAGAAAGTCGGGCGGGGCCGACTAAATAATACCCTACACCTCCCTAACAATGCGATAAGGGTCATTGCGATAACAATTTGTAATAAATGGTAAATGGGTAGGAACATGTTATCTAATTCTGAAACGATAATCGCTAAATCAACAATATTCGTTACTAAATTGAGACATCTTTCTGGAAAATTTTAATTATCGGAAGTAAAGTACAACTTCTCCGAATTATGCAGTATTCCTTCGAGTAATAAAAAACCTCTTTCTGCCGAATTTCGCACTGATCGGATATAAAATACAGTTTCTACAGCGCATACTTGTCAAATCGGGGTAACATATATATGGGGGCTATATCTAATTCTGAACCGATTTTCTCCGAATTTGGCAGTATTCCTTCATGTAGAAAGAATATAAAATAAAATTTTTACGGCGCTTAAATATCAAATCGGTGGTAACATATACGAGGGTATATGGGGGCTATATCTAAATCTGAACCGATTTTCTCCGAATTTAACAGTGTGCATTCATATAATAAGAAACCTCTTTCTGCCGAATTTTATACTGATCGGATATAAAATAAAGTTTTTACAGCTCTTACATGTCAAATCGGGGCTAACATATATATGGGGGCTGTATCTAAATCTGAACCGATTTTAGCCAAATTCAATAGGCATCGTCCTTGGGCCAAAAAAAATATGTGTAAAGTTTCGTCGAGATCGGACCATAATTGCGACCTGTACTTTGATTACAAGAATACATGCACAGACAGACGGACATAGCTAAATCAACTCAGAAAATGATTTTGAGTCGATCGGTATAATAAACGATGGGTCTATTTTGGGTGTTACAAACAAATGCACAAAGTTATAATACCCTGTACCAGGGTATAAATAAAAAAATATTTTGCATATAGACAGAAACGCAAATACGTCATAAAATTCTTAAAAATGTATATATTTCGATGAATTTTTTTAAAGTTCTTTATTTTGATATTAGAAATAATAATCGAGCGCAACATGTGGAAATTTCCAATGTAAAATCCCTCAATTCCCAAAAAATACATCAAAAATCCCCAAGAATGGGATTTTTACTTTTAGTCCTATATCTTCGATATGAAAAGCCGCGCTCGGGATTCCCTTTGCAGTCGATTTCGTTACACCCTAATACAAATAAATAAAAAAAATTTAACAATTTAGCTTTGCGATTGGAGAAAATCGATCAAACTTTTGAAATTTATGTAAACAAAGGCCCAAATCGGAGAAGGGTGGCGACCACACCAAATAAAATGTTGGCTTCGGATTTTCTCTAGCAGATTCTGTGAAACGTCTCCTTTAAAATGAGTATAAATTTGATATACTTTGTGTAACAAACTTTTTCTACAAGACCTAAATACGAATTGGACTTTTTTCGCCAAAAAATCTCCAAAAATGAAATTTTTAAAAAAAAATTGACTTTATAGGGCCATAACTTTCTTATTTCTTCACATATCTTATCGATTCTTTTGTGATATTATAAATTTTATTGGCAATCTATAAAAAAAGACGCGAACAAAATCGGTGAACTTTTGACTGAGATGTTGGCTAAACTCGAAGGCAAAGTCGGGAAAAAAATGAAAATTCAAATTTAAAATCCACATATCTCGGAAACTATTCAAGATATCTTCAACCTATGATGATTATGAATGATTATTGTAGGTCTGGTCTAGGAGTATCCACAGAAAAAAAACGCCACTAAAGACGGACACTCCATTCAAATGTTAGAAGCCGATGAAAATTTTGTATACCCGAGGTGGTCAACTTTACGGCCCTGTAGCTCCGCCCTTGTATGAGATAGGGGCCCAAGTTTCGAACTTAAACTCTCTAACACCTCTTGTATACACACCTAAAATTTCATCGCCATACGATAAGTGGTTTTGAAATGGCAGAATTATGTCCATTTTTTTACATTTTAGCCCACTGTGCGCCGTTACACTATTTCCTATGGGGCTACGTCAAGTCTATGGTCTATGCCAACAAGCCAGCGACGATTGATAAACTTCGTACGAATATCGAACGTGAAATTGCAGCAGTATCGGCCGATTTATGCTTGAAAACCGTCTGAAATTGGGTTCAGCGTCTGGGCTTCTGCAAGCGTGTCCGTGGTGGCCGTGCAAAAGAAATCGAGTTCCATACATTATGGCATCGAACGTACTTTCACAGGTATAAAGAATTTCATTGATATCCAAAACCGCGCTCTTATTGAAAAACCCGGTATCTAAACCCAAAATCTTGTGAGCAACTTTGACTTCGAGCATATGAATTCTGAAGAAAGAACATTAATGACAAATTAAATTTAAGATTTTAAAGATTTGCTTTATAAGGACGGTGATGTCCTTTCTGCGACTGATGAAGTGCAGCATGAAATCGTAACTAAGTTGATATTGCGTTGTACACGAAAGCTTATTGATTTCCTCAGGTTTATGAAAACGATGTACAGGAACAAACGGAAGAAATGCTAAGGAATGGTATAATAAGGGAGAGCAATTCGGCATATAATAGTCATTTATGGGTTGTAGAAAAGAAAATGGACAACTCGGGAATTAAGAAGTACATAATAGTTGTCGACTATCGAAAATTAAATCAATATACGATAGACGATAAATGTCCTATACCTAATCTGAACTGCTTACTTGATAAATTGGGTAAATCACAATATTTCACAACACTGAATTTAGTGAAAGGTTTCCACCAGATTACCGTAAGAGAAGAATATAGAAAAAAGACGGCATTCTCAACACCATCGGGCCATTATGAATTCATCCGCAAGCAATTTGGACTTAAAAATGCTTTTTCCTGCATTTTTTAAAATTTCTACCACAGTAGTTTTCTTAAATTTAAAACAAAGTTTTTTATACGATGTACAAAATTTCGGCCAGATGTACCCACTGGGACAAAAGTTATGGCCACATCAATTTTTATTTTCAAAATATAGGCAATTTTTGTATTTTATTGCGAAAAGGTATATGAAGTACTCTGGTGACACAGAGGAAATTATAAAAAGAATGTATAACATATTTGTATTCTCTTAAAAGAAATTCCTGAAGAATGTTTCCTTTTGGTACCTCAAACACAAATGGACCATTTTGTACCAAAAGTTACCAGCTTACAACCTTATACCAGTGCACTCAAATACTTGAAATTTTGTACAGTGTAATGCTTTTATATTACCTAGAGTCCAGAGAAAAATGGGCGTTATTGGCCCGCCCCCTTTGGTGCCTTTCACACAAATGGACCTTTTTGTAGCAAAGGTTATCAGTTTTTAACTTTAATACCAGTGCATACAAATACTTGAAATTTCGTGTAGTGCATTGCTTTTGTAGTACCTAGAGCCTATAGAAATGTGTGTAATTCTTTTACAGTGTGGCTGATGAATATTGCTACATTAAGAAACTCAAATAACTTTTTTTTTCATTGTATGGAATTCAGTTTTCTTTTATTCTTGTTAAAGCTCATTAAATTTAATTATATACAGCTTAATTAGTTTTAAAAATAATGGCTTTTAAATGCCCCCCTGCTCGTTGATGCATGTGCGGCATCTTACCAAAAAGTTGTTCATTACTGCTTGGAGAGTTGAGACGGGAATAGTCGCAATTGTTTCTCGAATGGATTGCTTTAGTTCATTCAAATTTGTTGGTTTTGCTTTGTCGAATTCCTGTTTGCAGTAACCCCACAAGAAAAAGTCAGGTGCAGTAAGGTCAGGCGACCTGGGGGCCATGTTGAAAAGACAGTTCAACATGTTTCCGTCCTCTTCCACCATTTGAAGCATCTTCTGGCAAAATTCCAAGCGAATCGGGAAGTCTGCTGAGTTCACTTTGTTGGCTATTTGAATTGTATATGGGAATAACTCCAAATCTTTGTGCATAATTGACTGCAATGACTGTCTGCTTATACCCATTTAAGCAGATAAGGTTCTTGTCGAAACTCTTGGATTGTTTTATATGGCATCAGTTACAGCAGCGATTGTTTCCTCCGTCCGAACTGAAGGGTTTCGATGGTAAGGTCTTCTGTTGACTGTCCCGTGCTCGGAAAAATTGTTAAAATGTCCCTTTTTGGTCCGTTTTATTTAAAAAAAACTCTTAAAAACTGTTAAATGTAACCAAAAACAACGGAAAAAACTCAGTTCATTAAAATAAGAGTTAAAATACTCATTAAAACTAAAAAAAATTAAGTTTCATTTAAACTGGAAATGGAAAAAAATAACAAAAAACGCAGTTCGTTAAAACACCCATTAAAATCATTACATAAATATGGGTAGTTCTTTCTCAAGCGTCCCAGACCAAAAATTAGATTTTTCTCAAATTCCCAGAAAATGTTGCCCTAGATGGTCCATCCGTTGAGTCCAATTTTCAATGACTCGTTCGAGCATTTCGACAGGTAATTGGCGAATGACAAGCGTGATGTTTTGCTCCAAAGCCTGATTCGAAGCGGGTTTGTCCGCATAAACTTTACGTATCCCCACAGGAAAAGTCTAACGGTGTGATATCACACGATCTTGGTGGCCAATCGACCGGCCCAAAACGTGAAATTATCTGCTCACCGAAGTGTTCTCTCAATAAATCCATTGATTGATGCGATGTGTTGGAAGTGGCGCCGTCTTGTTGAAGCCAAATGTCGCCGAGATTGCGGCAATTTTGCTCGCTGAACAAAATTTGGCTCGAAAATGTCGGATCTTCTTGGAACTTTTCAAGAGCCCATAGAGCGAAGCGATGTCGCTTGGGAAGGTCGGGCGGCTTCAGTTCTTGCACAAGCTGTATTTTGTATGCTTTCAATTTAAGATCTCGACGTAAAATGAGCCAAGACGTTACATACGTCAGTCCGAGGTTCTGCGAACGACGCCGAATTGACTCTCCACGGTCTTAGTGTACACTCTCAGCTACGGCCGCTACATTTTCTTCACTGCGTGCTGGACGTGTTCTATTCGGTCGAATATTATCCAATAATGAATGCTGGGTCTCAATATGGGTGATGGTGTTGCGAATAGTACGCTCAGTAGGCCGATTATGTTGACCATAAGTTGAACGAAGTGCACGAAACACATTCCTCACAGAACGTGGATTTTCTTAATAAAGTTGAACGATTTGTAAACGTTGTTCAGGCGTAAGTCCTTCCTTGATGAAATGCCAAACAATACTTAACAAAAATAACATGACAGCATGACACGACTCACACGTGATCTGTCAAAAAAGGCTATTGAAAAAGTATCTCTACTTGGATCACCCGTTATATTGAATGAAAATTGAAGGCAGAAGTAGAGGTCAAATTTCAGAAAATGTTTTTTCTTCTTTTACGTTTTTTTTACCCGACACCACACTGTGGTGCAGGGTATTAAGACTTTGTGCATCAGTTTGTGACGTATAAAAAATCAAAGAGAAAGACCAATAGTTTTTTGTACCTATATGCATATAATCACTTTTTGAATCGATTTAGCCATTTCCGTCTGTCGATGTATTCTTGGGACCAAAGTGTAGATCGATAATATGAAGCGATATTTAGGGTCGATCGCTATTAAAATTGGGTTGTATCGGTCCATGTTTGGTATAGCCTCTATATAAAGGTCCCCTTTGATGTCAGTTCTTGACGACCTAGAAATGGCCTTTTTTAAATGATATTGATATTTGGACCTAATCGTCCCTAGTAACATTGGGGAATATAAGTCCATGTTTTGTATGTGGTGCGTCGGCAAGAAATCTAATCGGATAAATTAAAAAATTTACAAATATGCAGTTTTTTAAATACGGATCGTCCCTGGTCCAAAATATGACATTTTTTAAATTTTCGTAAAGATTAGGTAATATTTAGGACCTACACTTTTATCACAAGATCATATGGACAGATAATATAATAAACTATGGATTTATCTCTTCTCTATTTTCGCATTACAACCAAATACACAAAGTCATAATACACGGTACCACAGTGTGGTGTCGGGTAGATATATTTGTAAATAAATATTTGACGTTCCTAAACCTAAAAAATAAGAATAGTATATTTTAAAAGACATACCAACTTTTCCGGTTGAAAAAAGTGGAATGATTCCAAAAAAGGGGATTTCTGAAAAGGGGACAGCAAAAGTGGCAAGGGTCAAAAAGCCACTTTAGTCGCACAACCACACGAGTTATGTTATTTGCGATTTATTAGAGATCCCAACTTCTCTTCAGAGAAATAAAACATCAGGTTCTAACAATGCTAACTTCTTTATTCAATATCAATCTTAAGACTAAATGGTTTCAACATTACAATGTATGAGAGTGCTGTTTGTTTGCTCATGTATAACAATATAAAAGTGTCCTCAATGTTGGTATATCATTTCTCTGTAGAGCGACAGCGTTTTCGAAAATGATATTTACATATGTAAACATATATCTACAAACATACTGATAACCAGAGTTGGTATAATGGGTGGGTACATAACTCACTCACCTCAGGTCACATTGATCCTACTTAGTTTATTAAAGAAAAGAGGGAGAACGACAAAAAATCCACTTTTATCTTTTATTATAAAACATAGATATAACAGTTTTTAATTTCTTTATTTTGTTTGATGATTTATAATGTACTCCTATATTAATCTGCTAAAATACACAAAAAACAAATCTAATTAAAATCTTTATTGAAATTGGCGAAACAAAAGGTACTGTTATCCTCAGACGTTGACATTTCTCGTATGATCTGCTCTTTCCAAAAACTATACATTTAAATAACGCAAGCAAGCATTTTTTTAAAATAAAACGTCATAAGATCGTCATATTCTAAAATACGGGTTTTTATCGGAAAAATTTTACAAGTTTTTAATTTATATTTATTGTGACGGCACAAGTGACTACATGTTCGGTTTTGCCCACAACGAGACATGGATTAAATTGTTTTTTATTTTTCTTTTCGTATTATTATTATTTAAATGAATAACCTTTAGTTTGTATTATTCTAAGACAATTTGTTCAAAAGCAGAAGATATGTGACGGAAATAATAGCGCCCCTGGTCGCATATAAATTAGTTATTTCCAATGAATTAATGGCAACAGTGTTATACCATACGGAAATATTACTTTGCTGTGGACAGCTGATGGGGGGTGAGTGTTTGCTTGGAAGAAGTTATAAAAGATAGTCAAATGCGGTCATGAAGGGAAGCTTACCTTCGTTTATCTGTTTCTGGGACAACATTGAGAGCCGTCTACCAACCGACGTAATACGTCGCCATCGCTGCCTGTGGTGAAGCCGTCCACCACCTAACAACCGTCGCTGCCTGTGTGGAAGAAGTCCAACTTCTAACTACCGATGGGGGTGTCTCCCTCAACCAATTTATGATTAAAACAAAAAAGACGAAGGATATTACGGCGCAGGGGAGGGAAACCCCAGTGCCCAGTGCCTTGGATCCCGTAGTCGAAAATTAAACAGAAGCACATCCAGCCCAAGGAAAAAAAGATGATAAGACAGATGAAGCAGAACCCAGCTGGGGCTCTAAGCAACCCCAGCCTTTAATCAAATGAAAACAGTATCACTATTGTTGCTAACTCAAAGAGACTGTCAGGGGCACAAAGAAGGAAACTGAATAAGTTGAATCGACAGAACCTATTACGGGATGAACCTGACAATTCTACCTCCAACACAAACATAGAGGCCGCTAAAAGAGTGAGGTCGCCCGAAGAACATAGCGCTGTGAAAGTGACTAAGAAGAAAAAGGGCTCGCCGTCTTCCATTAATTCGGAGAATCCTAACGTAACCACACAAAAGAAAGTCTCTAGTCTGGGTCCTTCTATCGTGGGCGGTAAAGTTGATCCAGTAACGCAGGTCAAGTCAACCAAATCATTCGTCAAGAATGAGGCTTTAAACAAAAAGACTCTACAGACACGGAAAAATCAATTGGAAATAAATAAGGGTAAGAAGCCACTATCTTATTCTAATATAGCTAAACAACATTTTCGAGACGATCTGCCAGAATCCACCAAGACCAAAAGGGTATCTTCGAAGATTTGGTCTATACGACGGTAGCGGAGTACGTCGTCCAATCTAAGGATGAACCACCAATCGAAGTAATATGTAAGTTGCAAGTTTGAGAGGGGTGTTTGGTAAGACTAAGGCTGGCATCACAACGCTGCGCTGGTGTCCACGTAAATCTGGTGGATAGCTTCCTCTCACCTTGCGACGGCGCAAAGCTAAAATTATCAATATGTAGTCAATAACACCACCAGTTCGCCAAGAGTGCCGCCACTATTGCAGGAAGTTCCCAGCAAACGTGCTGCTCAAAATGAAAAGAGCCACAAAACGGTTCAAAACAAAAAGGGAGTGACAAAAAATAACACCGCCTCCCAAAATTGTCGACTTGAAGATGGTGTAATAGGTAGTGGACGAAAGGAGGAGAATGGCCCACTACCAAATAATGAGGGAGTGCCACCAGATAGGATAGACTCCCAAAAGAAACTTTTACTGGAAAGACAATGATTGAGGTCATCCAGATAAACCTCTCCCGGAGCGAGACAGCATCCAACGCTCTGATGGACATCATAAGTAAAGGCAGGGTTCATATTGATTTGATCCAGGAACTAGCAACAAGGTTTCTGGATTAAACTATGTGAACTATAACCTTTTCTACGCTAACACAGGTACTCGTCCAAGGACTTATATTTTGTGCCATAAATAATTATGTTTTCTTTTCTCTCCAGAGTTGTCAACATCGGAAGCAACGGTGCTGAGGCAATGTAATGGAAATATGTACCTGGCGTCAATATATCTGGCATTCGATGCGCCGACATTGCCACCTACGTCGCAATTTCACAACCGGTGAGGGAATCCAAACACACAAGTAATGAGTTATTAGCTGGGTGTGACGCCAACTCCCATCATATCGCTTGCGGTAGTACTAACACCAATAAAAGGGGACACACCCTTATAGAATTTATGAATATAAATGACCTCATAACTCTTAACATAGGAAACATTGCAACCTTTGTTAACAAAATTAGCGAAGATGTATTAGATATAACGATATGTTCAGAAAATCTTATTGATGAGATCCATGAGTAGAGCGTTTCGGATGAACACTCCTATTCGGACCACCGTTATTTAAGGTTTAAAATTGCACGGCCACCGCCAAACCCAATAAGTTTCTGTAATAAGTCTCAAACCGATCAATGTGAAGAATATTACCGATGCTCTTGTAAAATCATTCGAAGATAGTTGCCCACTTCGAGAAAGGAATTCTGCCTATGAGAAAACCTGGATGACAGGACAAATTCGCTCGAGTGGCAAATATGTCCGCAGACTTTACAACAGAGTTCGACGTAAAAAACAATCAGTATATTGGGACGACTACCACAGAAGACTCAAAGAATACAATAAAATCATTTGATCGGCGATACATAACTCCTGGATGCTTTTCTGTGAACAGGTAGACAGCGTTAACAGCATGTCTAAAGTGAAAAAGTTCCTCTCAAAAACTCATGTCCAAACGGAAACATGGGTAAAAAGGATTGAAACTATAGAGGCTACCGTAAGGTAGATGCTGGACCAACAGAGGAACAGTTACAGAATGAAAATGTATTGCATCAAGTACCTATTACGGATATAACAGATGGTATGGTTAAAGAAGCGATAAAAAGTTTCTCTTCTTTAAGGCTGCGGGACCGGATGGAATATTTCCAGCACTTCTGCAGAATGAGGTGGATCTGGTATCAACTCATCTGGCTGGAGTGTTCACTGCATGCCTAACCCATTCTTATACCCCGAAAAACTGGCAGGAATCACGGGTGGTATTCATACCAAAGCATGGCAAGGCGAGTTATACGACCCCAAAGGCTTATCGACCCATTAGCCTAACTTCTTTCATGTTAAAAACAATGGAGCGAATAATTGATGACATGGTCAAAAGTAAAATAGAGGGTGACAGGCTAAAATTCAAACAACACGCCTATGCCAAAGGAAGGTCAGTGGAAACATCTCTGCATGAGGTAGTGCACCACATAGAAGAGTCCTTCAGTAAAGATATGTATACACTTGCTGTTTGCATAGACATTGAGGGCGCATTTAACAATGTACAGACCGATATACTTATCCAGTCCTTAGACGAGTTTCAGGTTGACCGGGCGTTGAAAAACTTGACCAACAATATCCTAAGGAATAGGTGGATTATTTGTGGGTCATATGACGTAAAAATGAGAGACAAGGTAAATCGTGGTATACCTCAGGGGGCATTTTATCGCCTTTTCTATGGGTTACGACGATACACAGTCTCCTAAAAGCTCTCACCACTGAAGGACTTAAACCAGTCTGTTATGCAGACGACGTTGTAATACTTCTAAGGGGCTTTCATCCAAATCTATTATGCAGAAGAGCTAATGCCATGTTAAGAGGCACTTAACATAGCATTTAACTGGGCACAACCAAGGGGATAAAATGTTGACCCAGACAAAACAGAAATATGTCTATTTACAAGGAAAACGAAGATCCCACCTTTTACCCGGCCTCGATTCCTGAATAAGACAATTGCTATAACTAAAAAGGTAAAATACTTGGGAGTAATCTTGGATCCGAAACTGTACTGGAAAGACCATCTTGAAAAAAGAGTTACAAATGCCCACAGATGTTGGTCGTTGTGCAGAAGAACTATGGGTTCAAAATGGGGACTACGTCCAAATATGACTCACTGGCTTTACATGAGCGTGATTAGACCAATAATCACCTACGCCTGTATAGTGTGGTGTACATCAGTGGACAAGAAGTGCAACGTAATACTTTTGCAAAAATTCAACGCATGTGTTGTCTAGGCCTAAGCGGGGCATTTAGTACTGCGCCAACAAAAGCGTTGGAGACTATACTGCACATCCAACCAATAGACATCCGTACAAAGTATGAGGCAGCCCTCACAGCAAGACGTCTACAAGTGATGGGTGAATGGATAAATCGAGACCACAAGTCGTACCATCAGAAGATTTTAGAATCTCTAGTTGGTCACATTCAAACGCCAGAAATTTCCGACCGCATTCCTGAAGTGCGGCTTACAGCTACATGTGATTCGTTTGTGCCAGACAGACACTCGTGGGAAAATGGAACTTTGGTCCATGTGCCAATGGGAACCAGCTACTACACGGATGGATCCAAGCGAGGAGGAAGGAAGGGTCTTTGACTATTTATTGATGAGCCAGAAGTCGAACTTCACTTCCGCCTCCCTGACCATAACACGGTATTTCAAGCAGAAGTTCGAGCAATCACGGAGTGTGTGAACTGGCTCAGTAACACCACAAAGCCTAAATATGCCAACATTTTCACAGATGGCGATTAAAGCAATAACATCGGAAAGGGTCAAATCCAGAACTGTGTTGGACTGTAAATGGACGATAAATTATTACTCAGTCCATGGTCAATTGCGTATTTGCTGGGTACCAGGACACAACGGAGTGATTGGAAATGAACGGGCAAACAGCTTGGCTTCAAAGGGCAGATAACTTCGAGTAATAGACTTGGAAAATTGGAAACCTTTCGAAGCCACGAAGAATGAGTTGAAGCACTGGACAGTGATGGCTCACAAAACTGTGTGGAATAGCGCAACAGTAGGAGCAACTGCAAAGATGCTGTGGGGTGACCCAAATGAAAAGAAAATAAGAAGTTTTCTGAAACTAAACAAAATCAATTTTAGTAAGATGATGAGTGTTCTAACGGGACACTCAAGCTTACAAGCACATCTTCATCGCATAGGACTAGCTGGAAACGACGAATGTAGGGAAAACATCGAAACGATGGAACATTTGCTGCGTCACTGCCCGGCTTTCTCACATACAAGATCCCAACATTTCGGTTCCGAGGTCGTGAGGTATAAAAAGATCATAAATAAGGAGCGCACAACAGGCTTAAGTGTATGTCCATGGACATTAGAGGTTAAAACGTCTCCTCTCTTCAACCTAACCTAAACTACCGACGTTATACGTCACCATCGCTGCCAGTGGTGAAGCCGTCCGCCGTCTAACAATCAAAGTCGAATAAAGTTTGAAGAGTACTGGTGATGACTGTTGATGAGGAAGGTGCTGGAAGGGTTTGGAGGGCAGTAACTTCACCAGTGCCAAAAGAGCGTAATGGACTGTATTTTGATATGTGGAGCCAACGATGAGAGTAGGACGAAATTTGCAGCTACATGTGATTCGTTTGTGCCAGACAGACACTCGTGGGAAAATGGAACTTTGGTCCATGTGCCAATGGAACCAGCTACTACACGGATGGATCCAAGCGAGGAGGAAGGAAGGGTCTTTGACTTTTTATTGATGAGCCAGAAGTCGAACTTCACTTCCGCCTCCCTGACCATAACACGGTATTTCAAGCAGAAGTTCGAGCAATCACGGAGTGTGTGAACTGGCTCAGTAACACCACAAAGCCTAAATATGCCAACATCCCATGTGCCAATGGGAACCAGCTACTACACGGATGGATCCAAGCGAGGAGGAAGGAAGGGTCTTTGACTTTTTATTGATGAGCCAGAAGTCGAACTTCACTTCCGCCTCCCTGACCATAACACGGTATTTCAAGCAGAAGTTCGAGCAATCACGGAGTGTGTGAACTGGCTCAGTAACACCACAAAGCCTAAATATGCCAACATTTAAGTTACAATTAATTGCTTGGCATAATTTCTCGAGATGTGAGAAATTACGAGCAATTAATTTTTAGAGAAATATAAAACCAAAGAACCAAGAAGTGGTAGTGTTAGAGAATTTGATTTTATTTGTGGGGTTATGAGTGCTCACCAGTTGAAGTGCGCTGAGAAAGTGAACGAGCCTACTTTCACTAACCCGCCAAGAAAATTTTAAAAAGTTATCTTAAAGATAAATGTTATTTTTTGTAATTCACAATAATAATTAGGGTATTCAGTAATTTCGTTGAGATATTCAATGGTTTTAAAACTATACAAAATTCAATAAATATTTTTTTAAAATTCATTAATAAATTAAAATTCATATATAAATAAGTCTAAACGTTTGAGTTTAGACATGCCGCCGGGCCAGATTAGGTTGTTTGGAACATAGCACTGAAGCAAGAGCACGAATTGCTTCAGATAGTATTTGTTGGTTACAATTGTTGTTGCTATTCGGATCTTTGGGTTCGCTGTTGTTCTTTTTGTTGCGGTTGTTGTCCTTTTTGTTCTTGTTTCTGTTCGTTTTGTTGGGGTTTTTGTTCCTTGTGTTGCTGTTGCAGCGGATATTGCTGTTTTGGTGGATGTTATGGTTTTGTTGTGACTGAGGTTGCTGGCGTCTCTGACTTATCCTGTTTACTACAGGGTGATTTTGGTGCAGTAGGGTGTGATGTCGCCTATCACATTTTCGGCACATATACTCAGATCTGCAATCACGGAATCGATGGCTTCTTGCCAGGCAGTTGACACATTATGTTTCCCTCAAAACCACTGCGTTGCGTTCGTGTGGTTTCATACGTTGAAACTTGGGACATACTTTTAGGGCATGGAACCGGTTGCACAGTTTACACTTATACACATCGGGTTATTGTGACTGATTTGGTGGAGATCTGTAAGTACTAAAATACATAGAGCGATTAATTTGTGGCGCATTCTTCACAAATGTGAAGAAGCAAAGTTAACATTCAAGTAACAAAGTTTAGTTATGGGTCTATTGATGATACCAGCAGCAGTACGTACGTCAGCAATACGTACATGGTTATCTGAACCAAGGTACGTTTTAGCTATTCTTCCCAAGCGCCATTCGCTTGGTGGAAGTAAGTCATCCATCACAATAACTAAATCGTCAATTTTTAAATTGGGAGTGGGATATTTCCACTTATATCGCTTGAGTAAAGCCTTCAAATAGTCTTCTTTCCATCGTACAGAGAACTGATGATGAAGAGCTTTTGACTTTAGCCATCTATTTATAAGGAAAAGACTCGTAGAGTCTGGTTCAGGGAACGACAATAATGGGGAACCTTTTAAAAAGTGGCCTGGCGTCAACGCTGTAAGATCTGCTGGGTCTTCAGATATTGCCGAAATAGGACGCGAATTTAAAACACCTTCTATTCGGGCTAATAGGGTGGCGAATTGCTCAAATGTGAACCTATGGGCACCCGAGAGTTTTTTAAAATGTGTTTAAAAACTTTTAACTGCGGCTTCCCAAAGACCGCCCATATGAGGTGCATGAATTTCCATTCGAAACCATGAATCGCGTATCTTTGGGAAATGTCATCGGATGCCGTTTTCAAAAAATGGGGAAATTCTCTTAATAAACTCCTGCTGCCGCCAATAAAATTCCTTCCGTTATCAGACATTATCCGATGAGGGAGCCCCCGCCTCCCGACGAAACGAGAAAATGCGGCTTCAAAGGCTGCAGATGCCAATTCTGAGCATGCTTCCAAGTGTATTGCCTTTGTTATAAAGCAAGCAAATACACATACATAGCCTTTAATTATGGGAGATCTGCGTAAAGTCGAGCTTTTACCCAGCAAAATTTCCCATTACCAAATAACCTGACGGGTAAGCTAAATTCAAAACTAGTAACTGCTTATTATTTGGCCTCCCTTCGAATTATTTTTACATGTACATGTCATTGGAGGAAAGTGCTACCACTCAAGCATACAAGCAGCTGAAAAAATAACCACTTATCTCCACGCTTACAATTATAGAAAAGTAAGCGTGGACAAAAGATATAATTTTACGAGTGTGTTTGTGTGGTAGTGGATATTTCGGAGTTGCTATTGCTTATTCACCACCATCAGTGGAGGAATGTGGTGAGAAAGTAGAAGAGCGTAAAATTGGTAAGAGAGTAACATTGGGTAGAGCGTATACTTGGGAGAGAGTAGTTATCGATTGTTGTCGTCATACGACGAAAAATTTCATTTGTTGTCGTCATACGACGAAAAATTTCATTTGCCGGGAGTTGGGATTGAACTCGCGACCTCATGGTTTCGTAGTTCAGCATCACAACCACTGGCCTACCTCGCGATTCATAGACAAATCGCTTAATAATCAAGTACAAAAATATAACCCTTCAAAATCTTGGTAAGTTATGTCGTTAGCACATGCATTACCAGGTAATGATATCTCATTATCGCCAGCATTACTTTCGGTAAATAAATAACGACTAAATAAATAATGACAAAAATAAGTTATTATTAGTAATCTAATTTAGAGAATCTAATTTGAATTTATAAACTATTCTTTAAATGATTTAACTGAATACACACTACAACGTATATACGTCCTAACCTTAGTATATACGTTGTAGTGTGTATAGGTTAGGTTAAAGAGAGGAGACGTTTAAACGTCTCATGTCCATGGACATACACTTAAGCCAGTGGTTCGGCCTGTTGTGCACTTATATACTTAAATCATTTAAGAAAAAATCATAAATCGTAAGTCATTTAAAGAAAAGTTTATAAATTAAAATAAGATTTTCTAACTTAGATTACTAGCAATAACTTGTCATTATTTTGTTAGTCGTTATTTATGTACCGAAAGTCATGCTGGCGATAATGAGATATCATTACCTGGTAACGCGAGTGGTAATGACATGTACTTACCAAGATTTTGCTGGGTAGGGTCAAATGGACCGGCAAAATCAATACCGGTTGTGTAAAATGGAGGTGAAAATGTGCATCGTTCCGGAGGCAATGGAGCCATATTTTGGTTACTTGGCTTTTGTTTGTGCAAAATACAAACCTTACATTTATGAATAACACTTTTCACTCTGGGTTTAAGACGTGATATGTGAAATTCGGTTTGTACAAACCTACACATCTGATTGCACTGAGCGTGAGCCAAAAATGTGTGCAAATGATTTAAGTAGAGATTACAGAGTCTGGAATTGCCGGGTAGGATTATGGGATACCGTTCCCTATATGGGAGAAATGAGTCCGAAAGTCTACCATTAACACGCATGATTTTGTCTGAATCCAAAAAGGGATTCAACGTGGACGATACGCTTTTATTGGAAATGGGTTTAGAGTTCAACAGCGATTTATATTCTGTTTCATACATGCGTTGCTGAGAGAGGGAAATAAGGCTGCCTTTAACGAATTAAATTTCGTTGAAATTCAAATTGATTGTTTGAAATTTGTGAGCATTTTTCGAACGAATGTTGCTGTTAATGATAAACCGGAAGACGTACGAGAGGACTCTCAAAACTCTACTATAAGAAGAGAATCTATGCAAAATATCACTCTCCTGAATGGCACTATGCAAAGTCTCAACCACTTGTTTGTCGGGAATTATTTTTTGAGCTAATGGATTTTTCTTTGGCCAATTTTCTTTGGGAGTTGTAAGCCAAGATGTTCCATTGCACCACAATGGATTGAAGATCAACTGTTGGTTTTTGGGTTTACATCCTCGTGTACCTAGATCAGCTGGATTGTCGTGAGTAGTCACATATCTCCACTTTGCACTTGGAGCGAGGTCGTGGATTTGTGATGAGCGGTTTGCCACATATGTTTCCCATGACATTGGTGGTTTGGAGAGCCATCCAAGCACAATTGACGCATCTGTCCATAAAGTTATAGAACTGGCATTGAGATTGAACACTTCAATGCAGTGTTGCCAGACGGATTTGACCGAAAATCGTCAAAATTGGGCCACAAAAATCGTCAAAATATATTTTCGAGATCGTCAAAAAATCGTCAACGCAAACATCTACTAGTTACATAGAGCTTTTGAGTTTTTTTTCGGCAAAAGTGCATGTTTTATGTACACATATGTATTAATATTAATGATTTTCGTGGTTCATCAAAGTGAACTTCAAAATAATTGTGTGTGTCTATCTAACATTCTTGGGCAGCAATAATAATCAAAATTGGCGGAAACATATGGTATACATATCAGTTTCATAGAATTGAAAATGGTTCACACTCCCCTTAGTGGGATCCCCATCGATTTTAATTCTTTACGTCATAGAAGCGACAAAATTTCAAACGATTCTGAAGAAATTTGACAAGATGCATAGAACCATTTACATAAACAATGTCCAGCATAGATCAACGTTTTATGTATCCCCTATACAAAGGTTCCACTAAATTAGATTTCTTGAAGCATTAGAAATTACAAGTACAAACCGATTACGCTGAGTTTTAACAATATGTATTTAATTTTATCTAGAACAATCCACAGGTTTAATGGCGAACATTTTTATATAGAAACTATATAATCGATTGGACTGAAATGTGCTTATTTGATTTTAATTTAGCGAATTAGAAACCACAAATATTAATCGATTGGGCTAAAATTCACCAACTCTTATATTATTTTATTCAAACCATTTCAAGGAGCAAGTGACTTCATTCGTTCATATTTTGACATAGTCCCATACAAAGGTCCCATCCAATTTGACTTCTTGGCAACAAAGAAAATACAATGAAAATTATAATTTGGAATAATTACCTTCTAGGTCCAAGTTTTGACATAGCCCTTACATTATTTAGAAACGTTCACTGGAATTTCCTCCACCAATTTTGAAAATTTAGCATTATTCCAGAGATTTGCCCTATTATGCCATTGAATGCTGCGAATCTACCACAAATTTTATTTGTTGCAATAATCAGGCATAAAATTTGAGAATTTGTCTAACATTCCTAAATTTAATTTCAACAATATAAATGGGAGCGTAAATTATATCCCGTAGGAATAAAAAAAATTTTAAGTTTTCCTTATTTTTTCATGTCATAAAAAATCGTCATTTCGAGGCAAAAATCGTAAAATCGTCAGTCCTACTTTTGGGCTATAAAAATCGTCAAAATGACGATAAATCGTAATTTCTGGCAACACTGCTTCCATGACGTATTTGCAAAGTTTTGCGAGAAGTAAAGCACCATTAAGTTCCAATTTAGGTAAGGAAACCGTTTTAATAGGTGCAACTTTACTTTTAGCCATGAGTAAGTTCGAGAAAACATTTGAGCTGGATGTCTGAAAACGCACATATACGCATGCACAATATGCTGTTTGCGAAGCATCACAAAAGCCATGTATTTCTATTAGATCAGTGGGCATGTATTAAATCCATCGGGATATTTTGAAAACGTGTCATTTAAGGCATTCCATTTTATACCCAGAGTTTTTGTGGAGCTGGTAAATGGCCAAGTTATCTATTATGTCGACTTGAGAACGGAAATGAGATTATGTTGAGACTCAATGGTTTCTTCGATTTGCGTAAAATTGAAGCGACTCGAGGGAATTTTTCTTAGGAGCCAGATGCCAGTTGAAGTATGGCCAGAAAGGGTGCGCAATTTATCCCAAAAGTTACAGTGTTTAACTGATAATCTTTTATTGGACCCGAGGGATCTTGTTGAAACAAAATCCTTTGATATGCTCTATCAGTGGGATGCACCATAATCTGCCGGTACTTTTTTTGAATGTCTCCACTATACACGTACTTAAATTTTCTCCAATTGAGGATGGTAGAGATCAACTCAGTTTGGAGAGTGGGACCTCTATAGAGCACATCATTCAATGAAAATTCTGAATTTATTTTACGGGACGCGTTAAATACAACCCTTACTTTGGTCGATTTGTGTTCAGGGCGTGATGTGGGAGGTAAAATGAGTAATATTTACCTTGAGAACATCCATGTGATTTAAAGAGATATATTCATTGAGGACCGAATTGTATTCTTCTTGAAACTCTTGGTCTTTGGATAAAGATTTATACATTCTTGTATATTGGCCAAGTGCAATAAATCTAGAAGATCCAAGGAATACAGATTCTGGATAGTCCTGTTTGAAAGGTAGTCTTACGACATATCTACAATCCCAGCGGCGTTCAGTCGTTTTAGAGTAATACTCTTCGCAAAATTTGTCTGCATCTGCAGTGGGCGAAAGAGACGGAACTTCCTCTATTTCCCAGAATTTTCTTAGGATGTGACTGAGGTTATCACTTTCAGATGGAATTACATTGGAAGTGAATGTATGAACTGTCTCATTCTTCATTGGTCCACTGAGAACCCAACCGAATATAGTGTTATATGCCGAAGCTTCTTTTTAATTCCCTCAATATTTATAAAACGCTCCGAGTCATTACCAAGGATTAGATCAATGTTTGCTGACTTGTTGAAATTTGGATCAGCCAAATTAAGATCTTGGAGCTGTTGGGAATTTGGGATCTCAAAAGAAATAGAAGGTGACTTTCGGTAGAATAATGGCATTAATAATGAATCGAACATTGCGTTTTTGGGAACAAAGCACAAGTTCGCATTCTTTGTCGGCCTTTTGAGATTTTCCACCAATACCAACAATTTCGAAACATGATTTTCGATAAGGAATTCGTAAAAGATTTCTGATTCTTTCAGAAAGGAAGGTTCTTTGGGAGCCTGGGTCAATAAGTGCTCTATTTGAACCAAGGCTGTTCGAGGCAACATTGTTTCATTGTTGGTGGAAAAGTTTGCCTGGACCTGAGAATAAGCTTCTTTAGAAGTGGAAGGGGACGAAATGTTGGGTTTAACAGTAAAGTTATTGTTAGTAGCTGTTTTCCCAGGAGATATAATAGCTTTTGAACATTGAGTTTCAGCATTAGACACAGCCGGTTGATCTAAATGTAGTAGAGTATGATGTTGTTTCTTGCATGAGAGGCAAGTATTTCTACTTTTACATTTTGTCTTTATGTGAGCTGCAGACAGACAGTTATTGCAGATTTTGTGTTGGAACACAAAATCTATTCTTTCTTGGGGGGAGAATCTACGAAAGTCTGGACAAATCCTTATGCTATGATTTCTTTCGCATAATGGACAAGAAAAATCCAGCTTTTCTTGAGAGGTGTATGTCTGAATTTTGTTATTATGTCGGGATAAGTTGCCTGCGGGAATGCTACGGCGATCTCTTTTAGACCTAAAACTGGATATTCGTTCTACAACCTCGAATCGATTTGTAAGGAACTCATCCTTTTGGGACCAACTTGGTAGCTCTCGATAGGATTTGAAGGATTGTTCCCAAAGGGAAATTGTCTCTTCTGGAAGCTCCCAACTATCGATATTGACATCCAGTGATTTTAGGATGCAGAGACAATCTTTTACCGTAGAGTGAATCTTTTGAAGCGATTCACTACTTTCCCCAGTGGCTACGGGAATATTACTACGTCTACGTCTTGCCATACTGGGTCGAGAATTTGCACCTTGTGATATTCTCAGAATATCCGAAATTTGAGAACGTGTTTCATAATACGATTCAGAACAAACATTGAAGTTAATTTTGGCATTCTCTTTGAAGTCTTCTGTATTAGATGATTCGGGAGATAGAATCAGATTCTCATAATCAATTTGTAATTTTTTCAAATTGAGGGAACACAACATTTTTGATTGCATTTCATATTATATTAAGTTTCCTGATATTTATCTAGATTGCGTTGATCGATCATCATTTTTCTTAAATCATCATAGTTTTCATTTTAATTGTTCTGCTATATATCTGGATTGCGTTGATCGACCATCATTTTTCATTAATTGTATTGTATTGTGATTAGTGTTTTATTTGTTATCGCAAGCTGCCAACTAATCGATATCCATTTGAGAGATTGTAAGTATGTTGATACGTATGTGTCTTCGTGTTAAGAGATATTGATTCTCTTTTAATGCTTTCTGAATATTTTTCGATAATATGCGTAACAATGACTACAAATTCCTCCGAAATGATTTTCTACCAACGTTATATCGTAGTGTTTTTTCTTCGAAATGTTTTATTTTTCACTAGTATAAAAACTTTTGTAGCGGACTTCGTATTTGCGTGTTTGAGATGTATATGCGTGTTTTGATTTGTGTAGAGCGTTTTTCTCATTTACAGAAATTAATGCAAAATTTCATAATCAGGGGGTTAATGGGTTAATTTAATTAAAATTAACAAATTTTTTTAAATTTACCTTTATTTAACGATAACCGGACAACAATTTTAAATGTGAGTTCTCCCAATAATTTGTTAATTTGTCGAAGATTACCATTTATTTAGTTTAATTTGTTTGTAATTTTGAATAATTTATTGTTCGCACTGTGATTATTAGTCACAAGTGCGTATAATTTGAATGTACGAACATTCTATAGACACAAACACAATCTTTTATATGTTATCCATATTTATGTCGATAATTCTGCTATTCTATACGTGAGTATATATCTTGAGTGATAATGAGTTTTTGAGAACTAGACTTATTTTTTTTAAGTCGCAGTATAAAATATAACTATTGGAGGAACATTGAGAAACCTGTGATGATTGAGATGGTCAAAGAGAACTGATGAATGTAAAGGTACGGGCGGAGTGATATATGTAGGTACGAGTATAAAGAAGAACAAATGAAGAAGTTATGGAGATGAAAGGAAAAGAAATTTGCTGGCTCTTTCTGACGATTCTTTTTTTGTAACGGGATTTTTCCGCAAACTAGAAAAATTTACTATTGCAATTTTGTTTTTTTTTTTTAATTTTGTTGTTGTTGCAAGTCTGAATGTGATTTGCCCTTTTCTTATTACATTCTTTAAGTTTGTGGTGGAAGAGAAAAACTATTTCTTGGAGATATTCAAGAATCTTAGTTTTTTAATGCATTTTTCACACGCTGCCTTTTTATTCCTTTTATTTCATCTTATACAAACAACTTGTATCAATCAAAGTGACTTTTTTTAAGTCAACCACGGAAACTTTATATTTTTAACATTAGCATTCCAATCTTTAGCTTACTTTTTATCACTTTAGTATATACAGACGACGGACGAGTTTTTAGTTTCGAACGGACGACGACTGATAACTTTTTAGCTTTTAATTTTTATGATATTTTTGCATATAGTTAACACCTTTTCCCATATATTTTTGACACATTTAAAACAAACTTTGACAAAATTACCCGTCTTGAGTATTTACTCTTTCCGATGCCACGTAACAACTCGATTTATTTATTCTAATTATGCTTTACCTCCTGTTCTCTCCGCTGCCACGAGATCTCGATCTGGATCTCTGCTGGTTTGCGTTCTCTCTCCTTGGTTGGACCATGAATAAAGTTTGAGGAGTACTGGTGATGACTGTTGATGAGGAAGGTGCTGGAAGGGTTTGGAGGGCAGTAACTTCACCAGTGCCAAAAGATCGTAGTGGACTGTATTTTTATATGTGGAGCCAACGATGAGAGTAGGAGGAAATCTGCAGCTACAACGTAGAGAGTACAATTAATTGCTTGGCATAATTTCTCGAGATGTGAGAAATTACGAACAATTAATTATTAGAGAAATATAAAATAAAAGAACCAAGAAGTGGTAGTGTAAGAGTTAGGGAATTTGGTTTTATCTGTGGGGTTATGAGTGCTCACTAGTTGAAGTGCGCTGAGAAAGTGAACGAGCCTACTTTCACTAACCCGCCAAGAAAGTTAACTTAAATATAAATGTTATTTTTTTGTAATTCACAATAATAATTAGGGTATTCAGTAATTTCGTTGAGATATTCAATGGTTTTAAAACTATACAAAATTCAATAAATAGTTTTTTACCAAATGTTTAAATTAAAATTCATATATAAATAAGTGTAAGTAAGTCTAAACGTTTGAGTTTAGACAAAGGTAAAATATATAAAACAACTATTTTCAAAAAAAAACTTTAAAACTTTAATTGAAACTGTGTGATCTAAAGGCGGAACGATCGGTAAACTAAAAAAATAATAATAATTGAATGTTAATAAATCAATAAAAAAAATAAAAAGTAAACATTAACGTAGAAAACCAATATATATATGGGCATTTCCAACGAGATGTCAACCGCAGCCAACAAATTGAAAGTCTATAAAAGTATGTTGGTTTTACTATTTTTTTATGGGGAATCTATCAAATTTAACGAAATTTCCCAAAAACTACATTTATTCATAACACATTTCAAAATATTTGAGTGCAAATTCGAAAAATTGCAAAATTTATGTTTTAAACATCTGTATTGCATGTTATGTTCTGATTAATGGTCTCTCTTTTAAATCTTGATTTATATTTAATGGAGATAAGAAAAATAATTTTTGTTGCGAAAATAAATATATTGAATATATTAAAAATCATTAATAATCAACCTTTGGATGTCGAGTTGCATAAAAAGTAAAAAATAAACATAAAAAGAACGATGGAAGAAGAAGTCGCATGCGACATGTCGCTTGCGAATGTGATTAAAATTAAATAAAAAATAAACTACTTAATATTTTTGAATAAAATAAAAAACATTATTAAGATACATGAATCCATGACATTTTAAAATTACCCGCATTAAAATATTCCTTCAGGTTTCGCTGAAATCAGTGTTTGATTGGTTTGATTTGAAATTGACTTCAGTTTTTGTCGCGTGCGAATTGCTTGGTTTTTTGTAATTATCTTGAACACGAACAATTGGCCAAAATCAATCTTAGCACCAATTATAGTGCTAATCAAGAGCTATAAGTTTCGCCTTTTGTGAAAACGAAATAATGTTTTGGCATATGTTTTTTCACTTTGAATGCGTGCGAATGTCGCATTCGACATTGGAGAAATGCCCATATATATATAAATCACAATGCTGAACGTTTCGCGGGCCTACTTGTTAAAACAAGAAGACCCCAGATAATTTGGCGGAATTTAAGCTTGACGCGAGTGGAAAAGTTGTGGAAACGATAAGCAAAATTTCTCGGAGAGAAACATGATTTCATTTCATCTTACATCTCCCTCACATCGATATATTCCATCGTTAACAGTCACCAATGACAAATCTCACACGTCACACAAATCACCAGTAAAGTTAAAGCTACCTCTTCATGAAAATACTCTTGCCAAAGCCCCATGTATTCACGCAGGAAACCAGATGACTGTCCTAGATACAGTACGTAAGAGGCGCGTCAAATGTGAGAACGGACACGATTCTTTGGGATTTATCGTACGAATCGAAGAACAAGGAGAAAAGCAAGAAAGAGAAATATGAATCGTTTACCTAGAATCTTACCAGAATTTCTCCGGGACAAAGCACAGATCTGGCTTCGTAATAATTATAGGCACTGGACAGAGCGGAATCACATTAAAAAGATTTCTTGAACTTCATTTTACCTACAAGATACTTCGAGAAACTGGATGACGAAACCCGACAAGGAACCTAACGGCTAAAAGAACCTTATGTATTGAATTGTATTGTATATGAATTGACAGGGGACCAAATACTGGAGAGAATCTTCCCAAACACGAACAATTAGCACTAGCGGCCGATTTGGAAATTATACCTACACTCACACAACAGAGCCGACCCGACCACCCTAGGACTCACTCCGGCAATACTAGGCCGACGGAACATAATTGGAACAATTTTTATCGCAGCGAGACGGATAAACATTCGGGATGCAATTTTCGACATAAAGAATTACCGACAAAGCGTAGTACTAATAACCCTACATCCATGCAATATTAAGAACATCGTCTTACGCCACCATTCTGATCGAAGGAAGGAAAGTTACTGCCACGATTGATAGAGGTGCAACATGCAGCTTCATAAAGCAACACTTTGCAGGTGAAGTGAACAAAGATTTGATATACCATAAGCAAACGGTAACCGAGTAAACATCCCAAAATCAACAACGTTGAGTGTAACCTTGGGGAACCGCAGTGCCAAATGTACCTTCTTAATCATGGCTCATTTCCCACCACCATACACCGTGTAGGCCTATCAGTCCAACTGACCAGGCGACAGTCTACAACAAACCAGTGCGGTATAATAACAACTACGGAACAGAACGATCGCGAGGTAAGCATTCATAATAGAAATAGCCTCGATTGTATTCAAGAACCTGAATCATGTTTTAACTTGGCAAAACACGTACATATTTTTAAATTAATTTTTATCATGTAGCATGTAACGTTCCGACGATCATCGTCTTTTAATGGCTTGTTCTTATGAACCTACTTCAGCGGCACGCACGTAGTTCCGGCTACTGGCTCGTCGGCTAGTGGGAGGGTTCTTTCACTGTTTGAGTTCAGTATCGAACAAAACTACAAAAAAAACTATTTTATTTTATGCGTGCTGGAGGATTTTATTAAATAGTGGAATAGAAAAGAGATCGGAATTCCTAGATTTTGTGGTAGTGAGAAGTTTCTCGATGCAAAGGTGTTGGCACCGTATGATTCGCCCGCCCAACCATGACCAATACTAAAGCCACTATAACCAATATTTTTGTTGCATTGGCCCCACTGTGACTACCCCTTTATACCATTTATTCCCCCCGAAACCAAAATATTCAGAAATTTATTTACAATTCATGATTAATTTATTAAAAAAGAGAAAAATAAAATCGACCAATTGACTGGTTTCTTAATGGGTTTATCATTCAAATAATAGTAACAGTAATACTGATGTAATAATTAGCATTTCAAATTATTTCACCAAAAACTAATAATTATTTAATTGGTTAAACTATCCGAAATTATATAACATGTGTCTACAATTATTATTAACAAACAAGCAAATCAAATAAATGTGGGTGCAGAATCAAAAGGAAAAAAAAAGCTGAAAAAGATATATCCAGTTCGGATATCATGGGTTAAAGACAAATGTAGTAAAAAAAAACATGCAATAAACAAATTTAAATGTGCAATGCAACTGTTTTCTTCTTTCAGATTGAACAACATTTGTTAGTTATTTTACTATGTTCGCTTCACAAAAGGCGCGATTGGTACCACAATGTTACGTTTCCGCCTTATTCGTGGTTCATCGTATCATTGTGGTGGTTTCCAATCGATTTTGTACCATTTTTACCGTTTACGTCAGTTACGGGTTCTTACGGTCTCTTTGCGACCCCGTTGCGTTACGAAACGTCACTGGTACTAATCGCGTCTAAGCGAACATGTATACGTTTCCACCCAGTTGTCCGCGCCGATCGCCATGTAATTCCACCGTCCTTAAGTTCAAGGGACGTTTCACACGAGGCGATTTGCCGTCCAACTCGGTAGCAGTCACTATCACACCCACGTTTTCACTGATGGAGCTGTGTTATGTGATAGAATCACATGTATTTTATCACATAGCGCAGCTCTAGGAAGTGATACGACGTTTTTGTGACGCTCTAAAAAGTTGTTCGTCAGACGTCGTGTGAATGCCCCCTTTGTTTGGTGGCGTGTATGGGACGCTTTTTTGATTCGCCTCGTGTAAGGAGGTTTAAGCTGGTATGATGTCATCGGCGGTAAATTCGTACGGTGCGGCGGCCGCGGTGGAAGAAAGGTGATGTGTGACTCTGAGTTTTAGAATTAATTTATTCGTTTTTTTATACCAGCCTGAGCCACACATCGATAACTAAAAAATAAAGTTTAAGTGTTTAAAAGTTGTGAAACATAAAAGCGAAATAAACTAAACGTGTATTAAACAAAATAAAATATAAAAAGAAGGTGTCTAACTAAAATAAAGTGTTTTATTAAAACTAAATTAATAAAAAACCGCAACCGCCACACACACACACATACTCGTGTGCGAAAGCCGGCAAAAGCCTAACAAAAGGCCGGCAAGCCACAGGTGGCTCATCATCTGGACGAGGAGCTCGTCCAACCAGCTACACTATCTTGGTTCCCACCGCTGAGGGAACGTGCCCCAACGCCGAGGGGAGACGTCCAGCCACGCCAGAGGCTGAAGAAAGTGCCCCACGCCTAGGGGAAAGAAGTTGGCCGGAGGAGGCGACCGAGGAGCAGACCGGAGAAGCACCCAACATCCCGAGACCCAGCGGAACCCCACCGGGAAGCCAAGTACGGCCCCAAACATTGGTCCTTCGCCCGTAAGACAGGAATAAAGGTGCGTAATACTTTTTTTGTGTTTTTTCATAAAAAGTGTTTCGAATAAAGTTGCCTCGAGGTCGTTTTATAAAAGAAATAGTGTGTTTAAGACAGTGTTTTTTTTGAGGTTAGCTTCGAAATTTGCAAGTCACACATACATAGACATTCGTCTATGTATTGTAAGGACGCCACAAAAGTATATAGAGGCCATCTTTAAAAAGTTTGCACATAAGAAGTGGCGGACATATTGGTGTAGAATTTGCTGTCCCTTTTCTACGCTATTGTTAAACATTAGCTTTGCATTAGTGTTTCATTTGAATTTTGTTTGTGGTTTTTTGTGAAATTTGTTGCTTTTCGTGATTTCCATTGGAATTTGTGGCTCTTTCTATCAGAAAAACAATTCTTATTGGAAATTTTAGAAATTTTTGGCAGTTTTACAACGTTCCGGATTTTGCTATCGCACAGTGGGACAAAGAGGAAAATTTTCGGATTAATAAATCGAATTAAATTTTTTTATATTGTGGTTTTTTGCAAGATTTTAAACTTTTTTGGCAAAAGTTGCTCGATTCCGTTTGTGAGTTGGCTGATCCAATATCTTTCTGGAATTTTAAAAATTAAATTTAAACGGAATTGTCTGTCCCTTTTCCGGAGTAAATTTAAGTAGAGTTTGCTGAAATTTCTTGCGGATTTTTTGTGAGTTTGTACAATTTTGGAAAATTGACTCACACTACAATAAAATTTAGTTTGAAGACTCTGGTTTTTTACATTTCGATTACAAATAAAGTATTTTCATCTGGAAAATCCGATTTTTTGTGGAAATATTTGTTGTTGTTGGTTTTAAGTGGCTTTACGATTGGTATATTGTTAAGAAACGAATCATTACTTGATATAGAGTGGTTTGAGAGTGAAAAGGCTGACCCTTTCTCAAATTCATCACTCAAGGCTGCAGTAAAATAATTTTTTGAAAATTTTATTTTACATTTTCTAAAATTTGGTACACTGAGAGAAATTAGTTGCTCATTTGGTCAGTGATACCGAGAAGCTGGTAACTTTCTTCAAGTTGGGAAATAGTTTTCGAATAATTTCTGTTAAATTAATTCGTTAATATGTCGATTGGGGATAAGTTTAACGAAGTAGTAGATGAAGTGGCCCGATTCGAGAATCGGTTAAAAGAAGAAGACTTTTCGTCCTATGCTAAGGAAGCGATAGATTGTGAGAGGAACGAGTTGGAAATGCTTTGGGTAAAATACAAGACGATTTATGAGGAATACTGTTCAGAGGCGACTGAAAAGAAGAAAATTCATGCGAAGCATAATCAGGTTCACAAAATATATATCAGATGTGTTAACCTGATATCGAAATCAAAGCAGGTTTTATCCGATAGTGGCCCTAAGGACAAAGTAGGTCCAAGGCAAGACTTTTCCGTGCATGTTCCTCCATGTGATACTGGCATTTTCAAAGGAGACTACATTTCGTGGCCCACATTTAGGGACATGTTTACTGCGATTTTCATAAACAATTCCAGACTTAGTGCGGTTGAGAAGTTGTTCTACCTTTTTCAGAAGACTGATGGTGAGGCCAGGGAGATTAATAGAAACGTAGCTCTTACGGCTGAGAATTTTGATATTGCTTGGTCAAACTTGAAGAATCAGTACGAGAACAAGCGGGTTTTAGTGAACACACAATTGAGGTTGTTGTTCAATATGGCGCCATGTCAGAAGGATTCTTTTCAAGAGATTAAAAGGCTTCAGAGAGAAATCAACAATATTATGTCAGTGCTAAAGTTGTTCAAAGTGGATATTAGTTCATGGGATCCGATATTCGTGTTTCTTTGTTCAGCTAGGTTGTCCGAACAGACATTGGGTTTGTGGGAACAGTCGATCAAGAATAAAACTGAGATTCCTAAGTGGAGTGATCTTGATTCCTTTTTGACTGATAGGTTTCATGCGTTAGAGAGTGTTTCGGATATTTTAAACACGACTAACCAGTGGCCCAGTAGTTCAGACAGATTAGTAAGGAAGACACATCAGACTAGCACAAAAGTAAAGAAGTCTAAGGCACATCATACAACATCCGACGTGGCTCGTTGTAAGTTATGTAAGGATTCTCACCCCATCAGTACTTGCCATAAATTTCTGAATATGGATCAGAAGAATAGAGCTTCAACACTTCGAAAATTTAAATATTGTTTCAACTGTCTGAAGTTAGGACACATGTATAATAGTTGTCCAAGTCAGAATGGTTGCTCGAAATGTCAAGGTAAGCATCATAATTTGCTACATAGGGATTTCAATAGGACTCAGGCGCAAACAGGAACAGTGGTTCAAGGCAATTTGTTGTCAAATTTTCCGAGCACGTCAAGAAGTCAAAATATACAGTCCACTAATTCGAATACGAATAATACCGTGCAAACACTGCACACTTCTGTCTCTAAAAAAGTGATGCTTGCGACAGCATGGGTTAATATAGATCATTTAGGGTCAATATATAGAGTACGTGCTTTGATAGACCCTTGTTCGGATGAAAGTTTCATCTCAGGGAAAATTCAAAAGTTGCTCAAGTTGCCCACAGTTGCTGTATCTGCGGAAGTGACGGGTTTGGGAGGTGAATTGGTTAGCAAATCTGATAAAATGGCCAAGTTTGTGATCAGTTCGATAATAAATCCCAACATTTCGATAAAAATTGAGGCGTTAGTAGTATCAAATGTCACTGGCAATATTCCAACGCAGTCGTTTTGTGTTTCTGGAGATATACAGTTGCCCAACCTGGATTATGCGGATCCAGAGTTTTATAAGAGTAGTGCGATAGACATGCTTCTTGGGGGTGACTTATATCCGACTATTTTACGAGGTGGTGTACAACATGGTATCTTTGGATCGCTGGTGGCACAAGAGACTATTTTTGGTTGGATAGTTACTGGTCCAGCTACAGATAAGGTTCAATCTCGTGTAGCCCGAGTCTCTCATTTCACGTCAGTATCTATAGATGACCAGTTAACAAAATTTTGGGAAATAGAAGAGGTTTCCAGGAAGAGAATACTTTCAGAAGAGGACAAAAAGTGTGAAGAAATTTATGGTTCAACAACTTTGCGTCGCTCTGATGGCAGATATGTAGTAGATCTGCCTTTTAAGTCTGATTTCTCGAAAATAGGTCCAAATAGGTATACTGCTATGAGTCAATTTTTGAGAAATGAGAAGTCTTTATTGAGGAAACCGGAATTGAAAGTTCAGTATGACGAGGTCATAAAAGAATATGAGCTTTTAGGTCACGTGCAGAAAGTTGAGAAGCTGGAAAAAGGTCCTTGTTACTATATGCCACATCACGGCGTGTTCAAGGAAGAAAGTACAACAACGAAATTAAGAGTTGTCTTCAATGCTTCAAGTTCGTCGTCCAGCAGTATAAGTCTCAACGATTTGTTATATGTAGGACCTATTTTACAGGCAGATTTAGCGGCCCTTGTTTTAAAGTGGCGCTTCTTCAAGTTTGTTTTTAACGCGGACATTGCCAAAATGTATAGGCAAGTTTTGGTGAATCCAAATCATACACGCTTTCAGAGGATTGTTTATAGGAGTTCTGAAACCGATGAAGTTGAGGACTATGAGTTGAAAACTGTGACTTTTGGTGTCTCTTGTGCTCCTTATTTGGCCCTTAGAACTCTACATAAATTAGCCGACGATGAGGAACTTAATTTTCCTATAGGAGCTGATCTCCTTCGTGGCTCGATGTACGTAGATGACGCTTTAGTGGGGACTCATAGTATTTCTGATGCTTTAGTGGCTCGAGATCAATTGGTCGGTATTTTAAAGACGGCAGGGTTCGAGTTGCGAAAGTGGACTTCAAATAGGAGCGAAATACTGCTAGGGTTGCCCACAGAACATCTGTTAAATTCTACTTTTCTGTGTCTGGATGATAAAAGTACTGCGAAGACATTAGGGGTACGTTGGAATGCTGCAGAGGATTTTTTTTACTTTGTTACTGAGAGAATGGAGGAAAGAAAAACGTATACAAAGAGGCAGGTTCTTTCATTGATAGCGCGTCTGTTTGATCCAGCCGGCTGGCTGGCACCAGTCATTATAACAGCGAAAATCATAATGCAGGAGATGTGGCTTGATAAGACTGAGTGGGATGATGAGATTAGGCCCATCGCTCTTCAAAAGTGGAAGAATTTCGTATCGAAATATAATGATATAGACAATATCACTATACCAAGGTGGATTCAATATTCTCCAAGTTGTGATATTGAGTACCATGGTTTCTGTGACTCCTCTGAGGCTGCGTATGCTGCGACGTTGTATGTAAGGGTTCAGATAGACTGTCAGGTTTTGACTAACTTGTTGGTGGCCAAGACAAAAGTGGCTCCAATCAAGAAACCATCTCTTCCTCGTCTAGAATTGTGTGGAGCGGTACTTCTAGCGGAATTGGTAGATTCGATGACTTCTCAATTTGACGCCAAAAATGTACCTTTGTATTTGTGGTCCGATTCCACAATTGTTTTGGCGTGGCTCAAAAAACCACCGTGTACGTGGAAGACTTTTGTGGCCAATAGAATCGCTACTATACTTGAAACGGTTGGAAATAAGTCTTGGTATCACGTTGCTTCTAGTTTTAACCCTGCTGATCTAGCAACCCGGGGGCTGATCCCTTCGGATTTGAAAGGCAATAGTTTGTGGTGGCACGGCCCAGAATGGCTTGGGCTAGGGAAGTCTTCGTGGCCCGTATCAACTAGAGAATTTGAGACGTCAGAAGAGTCCAGAGGACCACAAGTTTTTGTTGCTAGAGCAGGGTCAGATGACGACATTTTAGACCGTTTTTCATCACTGTCGAGAGCTATTCATGTGCTTGCCTATGTCTTTAGATTTTTTCGCAATGCTAGACTTAAAAAGGGAATTGTTGTCGCTCAAGATTCGGTCCGTATTTCTGCTGAGGAGTTGACTTTTGTTCGGAATCGTCTTTTCTGGTTGGCTCAAGTTCGACATTTCCCTGAAGATCATTCGTGTCTCAGTAGAAACAAGAAAATCAGCTCTTCAAGCCCCTTATTGACGCTTACTCCGTTTATGGACAAACATGGCGTTATACGAGCTAATGGTCGTCTAGGTTCAACCAACAGTTTGTCCTATAATGAACGTCACCCGATAATACTTCCATACGAAAGTAGATTATCACGCTTATACGTGGACTTTATTCATCGATTAACTCTTCATGGTGGCCCCCGACTTGTCCTAAATACGATCCGTTTAGAATGTTGGATTTTAAAGGTCAAAAACTTGGTAAAACATCACATTCGAAACTGCAAGGAATGTGTCATCTACAAGAAAAGGTGTCAAAATCAGATAATGTCAGTACTTCCGGAAGAAAGAGTTAGTTTCAGTCGCCCTTTCACTAATACAGGAGTCGATTTTGCTGGCCCATTCGACATTAGAAGTTTCACAGGACGTTTTTGCAGAATCACGAAAGGCTACGTGTGTCTCTTCGTCTGTTTTTCGACCAAGGCCATCCATTTAGAGGCTGTGAGCGACCTTTCCACTCCCGCATTCTTGGGCGCCTTTGCGAGATTTGTGGCTCGTCGCGGCTGTCCAAGTAAAATGTATTCGGACAACGGTAGAAACTTTGTTGGTGCTGCTCGCCAAATCGATGTCAACTTCAAGGCTCGTGTCAAAGAATTGAGAGACGAAGTGGTCTCAAAATATGGGCAACAACAACTTTCGTGGCACTTTATTCCAGCTGGCGCACCTCACATGGGAGGTCTGTGGGAGGCCGGAGTAAAAAGCTTCAAGATTCATCTCAAAAAAGTTAGTGGTCAGCTCAAATTCACGTTCGAGGAGTTTTCGACTCTCTTGTCTAGCATAGAAGCGTGTCTCAACTCTCGTCCTCTCGGTTCTCTGTCTAACGATATCGATGATCTGTCAGCTCTTACCCCTGGTCATTTCCTGATCGGCGCTCCGATTCTATCCCCCGCAGAACCTGAGGAAGTGTCTCCAATTGATTCTGTAATAAATAGGTGGCGAAAAGTTAAAGCGACCCAGGCTGAGTTGTGTCGTAGATGGAAAAAGGAGTATCTCGTTGAGCTGAACAAAAGGAACAAGTGGAAAGTCCCTCAGGTCGATATTCAGGTCGACGACCTTGTTGTTATACGGCACGAGCAAGTCTGTCCAACCGAATGGCGTCTTGGTCGCGTCACAAAAGTATTTTGTGGCCCTGACAACCGAGTTCGAGTAGCTGAGCTCAAGACTCAAAACGGTTTAATTACTAGGCCCATTCATAAAATGGTTCTACTACCACGTGGTTCATAAATAGGGTTGTTTTTCTACTGTTGCTTCCGCTCCCCATGTCCTTGTCTACCTGAGAACGTTTAATAATATTCTGTCTTTGCAGAGAACAAGACCATGGCGTCGTGCTTTTTCAACGAGCGGTTCCCGTGTCCCATGTGCCGTCGTCTCCATGCCATTCGAGACTGCACCCGTTTTTTGGTGCTTGAACCTTCCAGCCGCCGCGACAAAGCAGTGGAGCTCAAGCTGTGTACAAGCTGCCTTGCCCAAACCCACGAGAGACGCGACTGTCCTAATGAGTCCAGCTGCCGCTTGTGTAGAAGCCAACACAACACGCTTCTACACCCCAGAGGACCGAACACGGCTTGGCTCTCAATGACGGCAATGGCTCGCTTGTACCCCGACAACTCTGGCTGGAGTAAACTAATACGGTTGAAGATTGACCCAAATGTGGCGCGGTCGTCCATCACCCTCGACGCAGCGGAAGAGTACCACTGCCGTATCAACAAAGGCTACACTGTGGTATCCCTCAAACATCGCCTTTTCGAAAGGGACCCGGTCGACATTCGATGCGCTGTGGTGGACACACGTTTTGGTCCCACTCCTCGGCACCGTGTAGACACGATGTGGACGCTCCGCCACCCTGTGGTTGGAAACGCCCACTTAGCTGACCAGAACTGGTTCATCCCATACCCCTACAAACTTCTTTTGGGGGCAGACGCTCTTGGAGCTGTGTTGAAGGGAGCAGCCATTACTCCTCCAGGTCAGTGCGCCATCCAATTTTCCATTTTTGGACCAGTTTTCTTTGGCGAAGGACACCGGGAGCTAGAACCACCAACGGATGAAGAGTTGGCTCAGCTCGAGGAGCAGCAGTAAACCCTATGATGACATCACGTGGCTCAGAAGACTTTGTCGTCCTTATTTTTGAATTATTTTGTTAAGTATCTTACTGAAAAGACTGAATTACTCTTATATTTTCTTTTGTTGTAAAGCACTTTCATCTCCTGGGACCGCATTAAGTACCTTTTTTTCCTCTAAGGATCTCACTTGTATCAACAAGTAATCTTTTTTACCTCAATATGAATTTGAAATCCTGAAATACAAAGTAGCTTAAGTTTCCTTTTAATCGCGGCTCCCAGAGATGAAAGTGTCGCTATATTACTTATCTCATTCATCTCATTGAATTAAAAAACTAGACTTAAGTCATTTTAGTCATTAGACGTTAAACTAGTGTATTAATTCGATAGTTTTATTGTAGGCGCCCAGGTCAAGTGCATATTGGAGGGTATTATTGAATTTTCCTTGCTGGGTTATGACCCATTTGCCACCCCTCCAGCATGAACTTGCCTAAGGGAATGTTTACTCCTCGCCAGGTCTCTTGAGAAATCGAAAAAGAACATGTCTGTCATTCCCGTCTGGTTTGATGGTGTTTTTTCTATGTTCATTTGAATTAACTCACGAGAGAAATCTGAAGAGTAAGCACTCCCTGATTGTTTTGCACATTGATGCAAGGCGGGCGGAATGTTCGCTTCACAAAAGGCGCGATTGGTACCACAATGTTACGTTTCCGCCTTATTCGTGGTTCATCGTATCATTGTGGTGGTTTCCAATCGATTTTGTACCATTTTTACCGTTTACGTCAGTTACGGGTTCTTACGGTCTCTTTGCGACCCCGTTGCGTTACGAAACGTCACTGGTACTAATCGCGTCTAAGCGAACATGTATACGTTTCCACCCAGTTGTCCGCGCCGATCGCCATGTAATTCCACCGTCCTTAAGTTCAAGGGACGTTTCACACGAGGCGATTTGCCGTCCAACTCGGTAGCAGTCACTATCACACCCACGTTTTCACTGATGGAGCTGTGTTATGTGATAGAATCACATGTATTTTATCACATAGCGCAGCTCTAGGAAGTGATACGACGTTTTTGTGACGCTCTAAAAAGTTGTTCGTCAGACGTCGTGTGAATGCCCCCTTTGTTTGGTGGCGTGTATGGGACGCTTTTTTGATTCGCCTCGTGTAAGGAGGTTTAAGCTGGTATGATGTCATCGGCGGTAAATTCGTACGGTGCGGCGGCCGCGGTGGAAGAAAGGTGATGTGTGACTCTGAGTTTTAGAATTAATTTATTCGTTTTTTTATACCAGCCTGAGCCACACATCGATAACTAAAAAATAAAGTTTAAGTGTTTAAAAGTTGTGAAACATAAAAGCGAAATAAACTAAACGTGTATTAAACAAAATAAAATATAAAAAGAAGGTGTCTAACTAAAATAAAGTGTTTTATTAAAACTAAATTAATAAAAAACCGCAACCGCCACACACACACACATACTCGTGTGCGAAAGCCGGCAAAAGCCTAACAAAAGGCCGGCAAGCCACAGGTGGCTCATCATCTGGACGAGGAGCTCGTCCAACCAGCTACACTATCTTGGTTCCCACCGCTGAGGGAACGTGCCCCAACGCCGAGGGGAGACGTCCAGCCACGCCAGAGGCTGAAGAAAGTGCCCCACGCCTAGGGGAAAGAAGTTGGCCGGAGGAGGCGACCGAGGAGCAGACCGGAGAAGCACCCAACATCCCGAGACCCAGCGGAACCCCACCGGGAAGCCAAGTACGGCCCCAAACATACTATAAAACAATAGAAGAAATCAAGTTGCGTTTTGCGATAATATTACTGTGTGCAGACTAATTTTAAATTAATTTTATATTATTTTTTTCATTCTTCTTTTTTTTTTATTTTCAATAATTCAGACTCTTAGAAAATCCGTTTTTTTTTTATTTAAATTCGTCGATAATTCAAGGTATTTTTACGTTTTTTTCTTTTATTCCTACACTTGAAATTTCCGGCAATTCAAAGTGTTAGAACAAACATCTTTTTAACTCATCCATAGGATTTTCTTTTTATTTGTATCGTTTATATAGCCCGGTATTAGAACGATCGATTAATACGAGTAGACTTTTTTTTCTCAGCCATGAGGATCTTTTAAAAGTTTAGCCAACACAATACCGAAAATGTTTGCAAGAAAAATCCCAGTAAACGTACAATATAACAACTTGAAAATCGAAATCAAGAATTTCGTCAGAGTCCGGGGTTGAACCTGGAACCTCACGAGACTAAAGCGGAGTGCTTATACCCCGAGCTACCGTGTCACTGAAGCTACTGTGGCCAAGTGGCCACTAAATATTTGTACGGCTAGGATGTTTGTCACAAAATTTGATTCCTTTGTAACAACTCAATTTACGTTTAATGGAACAATTGAATTGCTAACAAAAGGAATATCAAGGGGGAAAAAAATAATCAAAATGCACTTACATTAACAAGGTCCCACGATGAAAGATCTTTCCTCGGGTGCTCTTACAGGTACATAATGATGTCTTGAATCGTTATTTTTGTCGGCATATACTCGCGTTGAAACAGATAACACACACACACACTAATATGTCCAATATTGCAATGTCTTTTTAGTTCATTTATAGAAGGATTATTGCTTTTTATTTTCCTCTGATTTGCACTGTCACATATAATGAATAGTATGTTTACAAAATCTATTTTTAATTTTTTTTTAATTAAATTTTTTCTCTTAATTAAATAAAAACGTCTCTTTTTTTTGTAACTATATCATAAATTTTTTAAAATTGATTTTAAATTGAAAATTCTGTATAGCTTGATATATAGTTTTTTCTTTCTGCACTGATAACTGGGTTACAGGTTTCATCTTCACATATTTTTTTATTTAATTGGGTTTATTATTTGTTTGGCATTATTTTGTGTTGAATAAAGTACGGCATTTTTATATTTTCACTCGAATTTTGCTAGGGAATATTGTACGAAACAAATAATTTTTTCCACTCGATAGGACTTTTTCCCCTTTTTTTGTTCCACAAAAAAAATTGTTATTCCTCCTACGGAAAGAGGAATCACACTATAGATAACACACAAAAGGAGCTCAAGGATGGTGTCTCGTTTTAGTCATCGAAGAATTACGGATTTCACGGTGAGGGTTGTCCGTTCCCAAGTAAAAAGGTTAATAAGTGCCAAAAGTGTGCTGTTTGGAAGATACTGAAGAAAATAAAAAAGAGTTAAGTTTTTCCTGCAATGCAGGGAAAGTTGAGAAAAGGTTACCTTTTCCTTCCGATGGCAAATGAATAAAAACCCAAGGATTTTCTCCGTCACTCAGTCACAGAAAAACCTATAGGCCAAAAGCAATAAAAGAAATATGTCGACAAACTCTTTTTTTTTTTTAAACCAACTCACTTGATCCAATACAGGATGAAAAACCAGGACTTCAAAAAAAAAGAAAGTCTCGCTGATATGTTGGGAAAGTGGTTGCCTAGACAAGAGTTGTGTCCACACAATATATAAACAATCTTAGCCACCAATATACAAACAAGTAATCTTACCAACGTGTCAGTGTACGAATAAGCAAAGGGAAAGGCTTGATGCCGTGTACACCAGAGCTATTTATAGACACATTGTGATTGGAATGGATACGCTAATTCAGCAAAGTTTCGTTGAATTCCTGTGGGAATCGTATGTACATACTTAAAAGGGAACACATATACTCAGACAGGTACAACCACCACCAAGGCAGCATTCTATTTTTAGCCTAGCGGGTGAAGCAATCTTCAATATGCGACAGTCTAAACGAAACTATAACAAGGTAGGACGTTTCATCCCCTAAGTATAGGCTAAGGCCTAGTGTGGCGAACTGTGGTACCAGAGGTCCTGAGTTCAAATCCCAGCTTGGATGAAATTCTTTAATAATATATATATTTTTTTATTTCTTAAAGGAAAAAAAACTGTTTGTAAATTGAAAGCCGACAGCTACAAGCGACCCTACATTCCCCCCGACAAAATCAGATTTGGGGAACCACAGGAACTCAAAACTGATCCCGATTGGAGCTGAATGAAATCGCTGTACAAATAACTATTGTTTCATGTCTTTTGCATGATATATTCCGACTGACCTACCACTCAGATCTTCCAACTCGTAATAACAATTACCAATTTTCTTACGAACTCTTGCTTTTAAAAATGGATGTGCTAATTTTGCATTATAGCCTTTCTCAAAACAGCTCTGTGAGAAATTTCTCCTAAAAATTTCCTGACCTACCTCAAAGTTTACTTCCCGCGATCGTAAATTATAAGACCTTTCGTTCTGTTGTCGTCGTTTCTCCATACTTTTAGCAGCCCGACTCCTTATTAAGTCAAAGCTGTCTCCTCGATCGAATCTTACAGATCTATCCTCCAGCATTTCTAAATTTCGTAACAAAGAATATGTATGACCATCAGTCACCATGTGCTGACCGAATACCATGAAATAAGGTGTAGTACCTATAGAAGCATGCATAGATGATCGCAATGAGCAACTAATACTGCTGAGGTACTCATCCCAATTACTCTGGTCATGTTTAATGTATGCCCTTATCGCGGATAGAACTGAACGATTGACCCGTTCAGATGCATTGGATTGAGGCGAATGAACTGCTGTAAATAAATGATTAACACCATACCTTTTCAAAAAGTCATTAAACGATTTCGACTTAAATTGAGAACCATTGTCCGAAATTATAGTTTCAGGAGTCCCAAAGGTATGGAAAATTTCCTGCTCCATATATTTCGTTATTATGTCAGCGGTAAATTTCTTCACTGGTTTCAAAAAACAAAACTTTGAGAAGTGATCGACGACAATAAATATCCCTATATTACCAGATTTCGAACGAGGATACGGCCCTAAAAAGTCAATATATAGTTTCTGGAAACATCGCTGAGTCTCTGGTGTTTTCCCCATTGGAGGTCGCATCACAAAATTAGGATGTTTTGTCCCCTTACAAATGCTACACGCGTTGCAAAAGTTCTTAATATCTCCCACAAGATTTGGCCAAAAGTAATAACGCCTTATTCTTTCTAGAGTCTTGTTAATTCCAGAATGGGAAGAAAGGGGATCATTGTGAGCTTTCTCGAGCAACTCTCCAATCATATCTTTCGGTATCCACAGCTTCCAGGCAAAATCATCTCTCAACTGCTCTCCGGTGCAGTGTTCCATCCGTCTATACAGGTATCCGTCTACTATTTTAAGGTCTGGAGTCTTAACAAGAGATTTCCTAACATTGTCTAGAAGGTCGACGTACTGTCTACTCTTAAAATGTGGCGATTGCAAATCAACAAACAGTCCCGTTCCATCTAAAGCGGACAACTCCATAAACTGTACCTCGGACAGATCCTCTGTGTTGGTCCGTGAAAGTGCATCTGGAACCACATTTCTGCTGCCTTTACGGTGCTCAATTTTAAAGGTAAAACCCTGAAGCTTCAAAGCCCATCTTGCCAACCGAGAATTGAGGTCTGTTTGGGACATGAGCCACTTAAGTGATGCATGATCTGTGATCACTGTAAACTCATGTCCTTCCACATACGCTCGAAACTTTTTAATACAAAGCATAGCAGCTAAGCATTCTTGTTCGGTGACGGAATATTTACGTTGGGCTTGGTTGAGCTTCTTCGACATGAAGGCGATTGGAAACTCGTCACCCTCCGCAGTTTTTTGCACCAATACGCCTCCTATTCCAGTACTGCTTGCATCACAGTGTATGAAAAACGGCTGTGTGAAGTCGGGACTATGCAGAACTGGGGCGGTGGATAAGATGGACTTCAAATCGTCAAAGGCTACACCAGCCTCCTCGCACCAAACAAATTTCCGATTACCTTTTAACAAATCTGTTAGAGGACTTGTGACAGTAGCATAGTTCCTTATGAACTTTCGGTACCAACCGGACATACCCAAAAAACGCCTAAGCTGCTTAACCGATCGCGGTGTGGGGTACTCAACAATCGCAGACACTTTATCCGGATCTGTCTGGATAACTCCATTTCCGACTAGGTGACCCAAATATCTAACCTCGGTTACGCAAAACTTCGACTTTTCAATATTTATTGTCAACCCGGAAAAACGGATTTGTCGCGAAATTTCCTTCAAAACTTCCAGATGTCGATCGAAAGAGTCGGACACTATCAACAAGTCGTCCAGATAAACAAACACTTCCGTTCTCAAATTCGCTGGAATCACCTTGTCCATCAGCCTTGACATCGTCTGTGGCGCATTACAAAGGCCAAAAGGCATGACCTTAAAGTGGTACAAGGGACGGCCAGGAACGGTGAATGCTGTTTTATCTTTCGACGACTTGTCAAGAGGTATTTGCCAGAACGCATCTTTCAAGTCCAAGCTCGTTATGTACTCGGCCTTAGGAAGTCTACTCAGGATACCGTCAATGTGCGGCAAAGGATATGCATCCTTGACCGTCACTGAGTTGACCTTCCTACTGTCCAAGCACAAACGAACTTTCCCAGGCTTACGAACTAGCACCATCGGAGAAGACCAGGGGCTTTCCGACTCTTCGATCACATCCATTTCCAACATTCGATCTATCTCAGCGTAAATAAGTTTCTCAATAGCTGGGGAGACTGGGAAATGTCTTTGCTTTATTGGAGTTGCATCTCCCACATTTATGACATGTGAAATCGCGTTAGTTCTTCCCAGGCCTTCTTTAGAGAATGAAGGAAAACTGTCAATAACTGATTTTAATAGACCCCGTTCGGTGTCGGACATTGGTCGCTGATCAGAGAGTTCTGAAATTTCTTCTAGATATAATTTCTTGTTTAATTCGGACACAAGCCCAAGTGGTAATAAATCATAAAGCTGCCAAAAATCTATTCCGAGGTACAAATTTTGCGATAGGTTGGGTACAATATATAATGAAATTGTTTTGGTAACACCTCGGAAAGATATTTGGGTTTTAATAACCCCTGAAACAGACTGACACTTCCCATCCGCCGTCCTAACTACAGACTTAAACCTCTTAATATCTTTATTATTCTCCAATACATCATTGGCTGTATCCGCCCCCAAGCAACTAACAGATGCTCCTGTATCAAGTAGACCGCTGATAGTTTTCCCAAGCAATTGAACCTGAGCGTAAGGTCTGATATCATTAGGCTTATCATATATGGAACTCAAAAGGGATCGTCGCGTATTATTCACATTATTCCAAAAACTTTTCATACGTCCAGTGGATCTCACTTGTTTGGCCGAAGGAATTTCATCGCCGAATAGTTCAGCTCTCTTAGCATTATATTCGGCTAACCGAACATGAAAAGGTTTGAAGTATGTTGGTGGAGCAAGGGAGAAACCGGAAGGAAATTTGTTTGTTGTACGATTAGGAAGGATCGAAGTAGAAGAAAATTGGTCCGGGGTAATTTCGAGAGCATTCGAAGAATCAGATTTGATCAAAGCGGACTTAGTATTTACCATAGGACTAGTGTATGGAATAATTTGATTTATTAATCGGTGTTCGTCCCGGATGTCTTCATCGGTTTGCGTGCACTTTTCAGTGCACTTGCTCCCGAGTTTTTTGAAGTGCATGAAGGGCAATTGGGTTTGTAAACATTAGAAACACCGCAACCATAACAGAAAACTCGTCTGTCATCTAAACAATCTTGATAGCGGTGTCCAGTTTTTTGGCAATTCCAACAGACTAGGGAAATAGCTGAAATTTGGTCTTCTGCAACAATGGTATCCTGAAGCGGATCTTCAAAAATTTCATTTATTTTGTTCCGTTGTACATACGGCCTCGAAACTGGGTGTTTCCTAGTTATGTCCTGGAGGAAAAATTCTCTTCGTCGACAAATCTCGCGTAAATTAGCAACCGATTTAATTTGAAGATTCAAAATCTCATGTTGGATTTCAGGTAAAAGATTTCGCCGCAATATTTCAACCAAGACATTTTCCGACAAAGGCTCTGACAATTTATCTGAAATATTAACAATTGCTTCGTAGAAGGAATCAAAATTCTCGCCCTGTTTTTGTTTCCGATCTCGAATCATTTCTCGGAAATCAACATCTGTACGGGTATCTTCATATTGTTTCCTTAAGGCATTGCACAATTCTGGCCAACGAATTCGAGAAACTGATCGGTGGTAACGCCAGTACCAATCATTAGCTTTGGCATCGAAAAGGGTAGAAATGTGACCACATAATAGATCAAAATCACCATTAAGGGTTTGTCTAGTTAAGGCTTCAATTCTATAAAGAAAATTATCTATAGACATGCCATTTGGGTCACCCGTAAATTTAATACGCCAGTTGAGAATGATATGTCCGACTTTGTCAGGACGAAAAGAGTTTAAAGAATGTGGAGAAGGGAGACGGTTAGGCGAATCCGCGTTTTGAGTAGAAAATTGTGACCGATTATGATGATTGGTGGACATATTGTTACCACCTGAAGTATTGGTGTTGGCTGGAGGAAGACCTAATAAACGTTCGATTGTCTGAACTTCAATTGGTGTTGAAGGTGGAGGGAAAGATATAGAAGATGGCAAAGGATGTCCCGGAAAACTAGATGGTTGTGCTGTAGTGTTGGCACGAGGCACAGCCCCTAACCTGCTGAAGCTTGTCTCAATCAATTTGGACAACTCCTGGCTAAGACTTGACATTAATTCATCCTGTTGAGCTTTCACGGCATTAACAACGAAATTCCTAATCTGCTCCGCTTGAACCGAATTTAAACCTGATGGAGCGGATGCACCTGTGCCTAATAGGTTGGAGTCGCCTCTGTCCGCATCTGGCAGAGAACCAGCTTCACCTGGAGGAGAAGACCCACGAATACCTGATCGACTGGAATCAAACTCCCTGGCTCTATGAGATTGGGACCTAGTAACCATTAATGATGGAGTAATGCCAACTTGAGCGGGAGTTGACATACTAAGGGAAGTCAAAGCTATGTTGCAAGTGGGACAGTTAGGGTTGGTTTTTGAATGATTGGTTAAACAAGACTTATGAAAGACATGTTCACAAACAGTAGTATAAGCGTAACCAGAATTTGCCACAGATTTTCGGCAAATTCCACAATCGGGAACTACTCCTGCGGTAGATAAATCTTCAGTACTTCTCGTAACCGGCATGATAATTAACAAGGGAAACAAAATCGCTGAATGAAAACTAAATTTAAATAATTGCTCATTAAATTTGTGTTAATACCTTTTGTTCCTCATTAGGGAAAAACAGAAAGTTTAATTATATTTTAAAAAGTACAATTCGATAATTTCTAATAGGATAATAGTTCGCAGAAAACGAAAATGAATGTAACTATTAAAATGGGAATACGCCAAATGTGATTTAATCAAAACAAGATATTTATATTTGATTTCGGGGATCAAAGTGGGGAAAAGGGTAGTCAAATCTCATAACATGTAAAAATCATTTCGAATTCCGGAAAATATAAGATTTGATAGAAAAGTAGAGCAAGCCTAGATGGTACTAATTCGAAATAAATCCAAACAGTCGTTTCCGGTCTAAAGCCTTTTTAGAAGTGTAGGGTATTATTTTCACCAATACTTGAGTAAACGGTCTAACACTAGCATATGATTATCCAATGTTAGCAGTTCCAGTAAACACAATATACTAATGTCAACAATACAAGAGGATGGCTATGCGTATGATCAATGTGAATAGTGGTTTGACAATACTAGAGTGACCAGACCATGCCAACTTCCAACTCATTACTTGAACACACATGAAAAAGTAAGTATAGAAAGATTTGAAAAGAGGAATAAGGAAGAGAAAACAGAACTTAGACTCCCGTTAGTAAAGACTTAGTTCCGTTATATATATTTTTAAGAGCCACACAACTCATTTGGGAAGATCACCCAACGATGGAAAACTGCAAATTTTAAATTTATAGCTGTGTCGGGCCCCACGTTGGGCGCCATAAATAATCTTTTGTAGCATGTAACGTTCCGACGATCATCGTCTTTTAATGGCTTGTTCTTATGAACCTACTTCAGCGGCACGCACGTAGTTCCGGCTACTGGCTCGTCGGCTAGTGGGAGGGTTCTTTCACTGTTTGAGTTCAGTATCGAACAAAACTACAAAAAAAACTATTTTATTTTATGCGTGCTGGAGGATTTTATTAAATAGTGGAATAGAAAAGAGATCGGAATTCCTAAATTTTGTGGTAGTGAGAAGTTTCTCGATGCAAAGGTGTTGGCACCGTATGATTCGCCCGCCCAACCATGACCAATACTAAAGCCACTATAACCAATATTTTTGTTGCATTGGCCCCACTGTGACTACCCCTTTATACCATTTATTCCCCCCGAAACCAAAATATTCAGAAATTTATTTACAATTCATGATTAATTTATTAAAAAAGAGAAAAATAAAATCGACCAATTGACTGGTTTCTTAATGGGTTTATCATTCAAATAATAGTAACAGTAATACTGATGTAATAATTAGCATTTCAAATTATTTCACCAAAAACTAATAATTATTTAATTGGTTAAACTATCCGAAATTATATAACATGTGTCTACAATTATTATTAACAAACAAGCAAATCAAATAAATGTGGGTGCAGAATCAAAAGGAAAAAAAAAGCTGAAAAAGATATATCCAGTTCGGATATCATGGGTTAAAGACAAATGTAGTAAAAAAAAACATGCAATAAACAAATTTAAATGTGCAATGCAACTGTTTTCTTCTTTCAGATTGAACAACATTTGTTAGTTATTTTACTATAAAACAATAGAAGAAATCAAGTTGCGTTTTGCGATAATATTACTGTGTGCAGACTAATTTTAAATTAATTTTATATTATTTTTTTCATTCTTCTTTTTTTTTTATTTTCAATAATTCAGACTCTTAGAAAATCCGTTTTTTTTTATTTAAATTCGTCGATAATTCAAGGTATTTTTACGTTTTTTTCTTTTATTCCTACACTTGAAATTTCCGGCAATTCAAAGTGTTAGAACAAACATCTTTTTAACTCATCCATAGGATTTTCTTTTTATTTGTATCGTTTATATAGCCCGGTATTAGAACGATCGATTAATACGAGTAGACTTTTTTTTCTCAGCCATGAGGATCTTTTAAAAGTTTAGCCAACACAATACCGAAAATGTTTGCAAGAAAAATCCCAGTAAACGTACAATATAACAACTTGAAAATCGAAATCAAGAATTTCGTCAGAGTCCGGGGTTGAACCTGGAACCTCACGAGACTAAAGCGGAGTGCTTATACCCCGAGCTACCGTGTCACTGAAGCTACTGTGGCCAAGTGGCCACTAAATATTTGTACGGCTAGGATGTTTGTCACAAAATTTGATTCCTTTGTAACAACTCAATTTACGTTTAATGGAACAATTGAATTGCTAACAAAAGGAATATCAAGGGGGAAAAAAAATAATCAAAATGCACTTACATTAACAAGGTCCCACGATGAAAGATCTTTCCTCGGGTGCTCTTACAGGTACATAATGATGTCTTGAATCGTTATTTTTGTCGGCATATACTCGCGTTGAAACAGATAACACACACACACACTAATATGTCCAATATTGCAATGTCTTTTTAGTTCATTTATAGAAGGATTATTGCTTTTTATTTTCCTCTGATTTGCACTGTCACATATAATGAATAGTATGTTTACAAAATCTATTTTTAATTTTTTTTTAATTAAATTTTTTCTCTTAATTAAATAAAAACGTCTCTTTTTTTGTAACTATATCATAAATTTTTTAAAATTGATTTTAAATTGAAAATTCTGTATAGCTTGATATATAGTTTTTTCTTTCTGCACTGATAACTGGGTTACAGGTTTCATCTTCACATATTTTTTTATTTAATTGGGTTTATTATTTGTTTGGCATTATTTTGTGTTGAATAAAGTACGGCATTTTTATATTTTCACTCGAATTTTGCTAGGGAATATTGTACGAAACAAATAATTTTTTCCACTCGATAGGACTTTTTCCCCTTTTTTTGTTCCACAAAAAAAAATTGTTATTCCTCCTACGGAAAGAGGAATCACACTATAGATAACACACAAAAGGAGCTCAAGGATGGTGTCTCGTTTTAGTCATCGAAGAATTACGGATTTCACGGTGAGGGTTGTCCGTTCCCAAGTAAAAAGGTTAATAAGTGCCAAAAGTGTGCTGTTTGGAAGATACTGAAGAAAATAAAAAAGAGTTAAGTTTTTCCAATGCAGGGAAAGTTGAGAAAAGGTTACCTTTTCCTTCCGATGGCAAATGAATAAAAACCCAAGGATTTTCTCCGTCACTCAGTCACAGAAAAACCTATAGGCCAAAAGCAATAAAAGAAATATGTCGACAAACTCTTTTTTTTTTTTTAAACCAACTCACTTGATCCAATACAGGATGAAAAACCAGGACTTCAAAAAAAAAGAAAGTCTCGCTGATATGTTGGGAAAGTGGTTGCCTAGACAAGAGTTGTGTCCACACAATATATAAACAATCTTAGCCACCAATATACAAACAAGTAATCTTACCAACGTGTCAGTGTACGAATAAGCAAAGGGAAAGGCTTGATGCCGTGTACACCAGAGCTATTTATAGACACATTGGGATTGGAATGGATACGCTAATTCAGCAAAGTTTCGTTGAATTCCTGTGGGAATCGTATGTACATACTTAAAAGGGAACACATATACTCAGACAGGTACAACCACCACCAAGGCAGCATTCTATTTTTAGCCTAGCGGGTGAAGCAATCTTCAATATGCGACAGTCTAAACGAAACTATAACAAGGTAGGACGTTTCATCCCCTAAGTATAGGCTAAGGCCTAGTGTGGCGAACTGTGGTACCAGAGGTCCTGAGTTCAAATCCCAGCTTGGATGAAATTCTTTAATAATATATATATTTTTTTATTTCTTAAAGGAAAAAAAACTGTTTGTAAATTGAAAGCCGACAGCTACAAGCGACCCTACAATCAATATTACATTGCAATAAACATTGCGAAAAATGTTTTATACTAATACAACATCTATTTTGCTCCAACCACCCCCACCCTCCTCTCGCTAATCCAACTAACAGAAACGCATCAACGGCCAAACCAATGCGAAAGCATACACACTCGTACTCACAAACGTACCAACAGCCAAACCAATGTAGAAGCTTACACACTCGTGCTCGCAAACGTGTCAACAGCCAAACCAATGAAAGGAATACATAACCAGACACACGGCCAGTTCCCCCACCACTACCGCTTACTAGTCGAGGCCGCCACGTGTTATGGTCAATCAATGCAGAAACTAATGGAGCAATACTCAGTGCGTATGCGTTAACGCACATGTGGAGATAATTCTCATTTACTTTGTGTACGCAGGGATATATGATATCAGGGTTTGGTTGGCAGAGTCAGTTCGTTTTGGGGTCTCTATTGAGATCAGTTGGGACTCATCTGTAGTGGTCGGGCCTTGGTCTCTACCACTTTTTGGAATTCGGTCATCTGGAAACGGAAAGCTGAAAATAAATAACAGTTCTTTTTAGGACTATCCACGACAGCTTCGGCCGATTGTTACTACGACAGATTCGTCTGATCGTTACTACGACGACTTCGGTCGATCGTTACTACGACAGCTTCGGCCGATCGTTACTACGAGAGATTCGTCTGATCGTTACTACGACAGCTTTGGCCGATCGTTACTACGATAGATTCGTCTGATCGTTACTACGACGACTTCGGTCTATCGTTACAACGACAGCTTCGGCCGATCGTTACTACGACAGATTCCTCTGATCGTTACTACGACGACTTCCTTCGATCGTTACTACGACAGCTTCGGCCGATCGTTACCACGACGACTTGTGTCGATCGTTACCAACCATTGTAACGTATATACAGTAGATTAGTAAGGTTTAATTAAGTCCCGAAGCCGACAAGCGAAGCTGTAGAAACCAGATCGACGAAGAATTGAAGCCGACAAGCGAAGCTGTGGAAACCAGATCGACGAAGAATTGAAGCCGCAACACCCAACCCGAACGAAGCCGAACCCGAAGTAACAAGAGCCACGACTGATTAAGTCTGTAGCACACGACAACACCCAACCAGAACATACCCGAAGCCGACAACCGAGACTGCAGTATCCGGATCTACGACAGATCGAACCTGCAGCATACAACACCCAGACTGACTATACCCGACGGCCTAAAATCCGAAGCCGCCAACCGAAACTGCTGTATTAGAATCCCCGACAGATCCCGTCTACAGCATACAACACCCATCCTAACTATACCCGACGCCGCCAACTGAGACTGCTGTATCTGAATCTACGACAGATCGAGTCTGCAGCGTACAACACCCAGCCCGACGGCCTAAAATCCGAAGCCGCCAACCGAAACTGCTGTATTTGAATCATCGACAGATCCCGTCTACGGCATACAACACCCAGCCTGACTATACCCGACGCCGCCCACCGAGACTGGGTTGTGGGTCCTTAGGACGACCCTGGCGACGACTGAACTTACCTCAGCCTTCGACAAAACCACGTTACCACGACCATTACAATTTTTTCATTTGTCTTGCTAGCAACGACAACGAGTCAATGCGTTTTTGAAAGAGGAACTTCCAAAATTTTTAACAATTGGTCTATCAACCATTGCGGAGCATAAAATAGTAATGACCGATGACCGTCCCATAAAGCCAAGAAATCCTGACATGCAGAGTATAATTGATGCGGAGGGGAACAAACTATTTCCCAGAGGCTGCATAGAACCGTCAAAAAGCCCCTATAGTTTTCCCCTTAACATTAGTACGAAAAAATGGAGATTGGCGAACTTGTATGGAATTCCGCCAATTAAATAAGCGATCCGTCCCGGACGCTTATCCACTGCCCCGCCTCGATTCTATTCTGAACAAACTGAGAAATGCACGATATGTAAGCAGCTTAAATTTTAGGGATGGATATTGCCAAAAGATAGTCGTCAATATACAGCTTTTCCTGTCACTGGTCGTGGTCTCTAAAAGTGGTAAGTAATGCGCTCCATCAGCTCCAGCTACTTTCCATAGAACGCTGGATAGTGTTATTGGCCCAGACAGGGAACCACATGCGTTTACCTATCTAGATGACAAAATAGTCATCGGGAGAACGTTCGAGGAACACTTACATAATTTAAAGGAAGTCTTCTAAAGGTTACAACTTAAAGATCAACGCCGAGAAATGTGAATTTTTCAAACAAGAAACGAAATATTTGGGACATGTAGTAAGCAGTGAGGGACTCAAAACAGATCCAGGAAAAGTCGCGGCCATTGCTCAAATGAGTCTCCTACAACAGTTAAAGACTTAAAGATCAACGCCGAGAAATGTGAATTTTTCAAACAAGAAACGAAATATTTGGGACATGTAGTAAGCAGTGAGGGACTCAAAACAGATCCAGGAAAAGTCGCGGCCATTGCTCAAATGAGTCTCCTACAACATGGTATTTTACGTGAAATAAACGATGACGATCATACGCCGTGGAAATTATGCTTGGCGACACCTCAGTGAGAACGCGTCCTACGTGAGAATCATGATAGTAAGCGGTAGGACACCTTGGTGTCAAGAAAACTGGTAATAAAATCGCTAACCGGTACTATTTTCCGGGTATATTTAGCATTAATAATAACTTGGTGGATTTATTAATTAAACAAACGCGAAGAATACGAACGACTTATTAATTATAGTGGTATTGCACTATTAGTAATATATTTGAGTATTTTAAATAAAACACTCGTTTTGAATAAAATACGATCTTTATTTAATAGTGGTATTACACTACTTGATGAAAGTAAATTACTGAAATCATTGACTTACTGCTAAACAGACGTATTTATATGTTGAAAAGAATGAAAAAAACTATTTATTTGTGTTTGGCAAAGCAGACATAATTCCGAGGAACTTTCAGTTTCAGTGATACAGTTCATAGGAATTATGGTGTATCGATTAATACTTTTGAGTCGTAGCGGAAGTGCTTCACACCATGTTATGTTTTTAATAGTGAACTCAATATTTAGCAATGTAAATGTAAAATACCAAAAAGAAATGGAACGAAGTGTGGCGGAAGTGTTGCACAAATTTTTATTTATATATATTATTTTTGGTGTGAGTTATTGGATCGAGCAAAATGACCAAAAGAAAAAAATAACCAAAAGTTGTAAATATGTATGACATACATATGTACATACTCCTAATGTAGATATGTATTATATTATGAATATTGGTGTGGCTTTAACTCCCCCCCCCCCCCCCGTTAGATTGAGGCTCCGACGATGACAAAATGTAGGTTCTTCTGTTCGTTCTTATTGTTATGAATTAGAGCCGCATTTAGTTATGTATTTTATATTTCTTTAAAAGATAATAAAACACACAGGCATACGCATCATAAAACGATGCATTCGATTTAAGAATTCAGCTGTTTTGTTATTGTTCTAAAGCCGTGTTACCGCCGTAACAAACAAATTTACGTTGCTGCCACAACATTTGTTATTACTTTATTCCTTGAATCGAATAAATGCCACGCCGGAGTAAACGATTGATGAATGAAAATATGTCTACACGCAAAGAAAAAATTCGTTACTCCCAAACGAAAAATTAGACAAACGAATTTCGTTTGTGGTGTATGTGTGTCGCAAACGATTTATGTTTATCCCAAAACCCAAAGAAACGTTTATAGCAAACGGTTAGTGTACTTATCGTAAATGATTTACATTTGTTACAAACCCTGTGAAACGTTTAGTGCAAACGGTTATTGAGTTTGTCGCAAGCAATGCCTGTTTATCCCAAACCCTGTAAAACGTGTGTTGCAAACAATCAATGCGTTTGTCACAAGCAATGTCAGTTTAACAATAAATGAGAAAACGATTGTCACAAAAGAATAATTTGATTGAATTATGATATTTAATATGTTTTGTAATATTATGTTTATAATCAAAAATGTCACAATTTTTAGTAAAATGTCCCCGGGAGCTCCCCTACGAACACCTCTGCTATTATTTGGCTGCTATCTTTTAATTGAGTTGTAGACAAACTGTAAAAAAGAAAGCATGTATGTTAGAACATATTAAAAATGTAGCGAGATGTTATCTTACCATATATCAAACTTTTTAGTCAAAATTGAGTTTTATATCAGCAGTTTCCAGAATTATCCAGTTGTATTGTGCCTGAATAAATTTATTTCACAATTACCATTAGCACCTTCAGTACCTAAACGTGGGATGATTGATTCTTAATGATTTTAATTTGCTTATTCACAATTTAAGGCGTGTGGAAAAATAACCAGTTAGTCGTTAACAAAAGCAATAGATGGTCTCAGTTTCTGTTAAAACCTATTGTTTTTGTTATTCCGGCTTTCCACAAAGTATTCAATATTTTCATGCAGTGCTCGATCCATTTTTTTGCTATTAACAATTTGGTTATTTTCCCACATGTCTTCACTTAATTTACTCGTACCATTTACCTATAACATTAAATTGGAGTCCGCAGTATATTTGCGAGATATCGCACCTCCGGTAATTTAGATTCTTTGATTTAATTAATTCTTTGAATAAAATCATTTTTAGTTAACTGATAAAAACATTTTTAATTTTGCCACACACGCGCAAAAATACCGAACACCACAAGCGCCAGTACAAAACTAAAGGCCCACCAGCATACGACTCTACGCATGCTGAGTACGATTGCAAATGTTATGAAATTGTATAACAGTGCTGAGGGAGGGATGCAGATAACTAAATATCCACCACCGTCTGTTAATAAAGCAACGCGGACAAACATGTATGCAATGTTGCAACGTTTCTTTTTTTGTGTTTTGTACACACACATCTCCATCTTTTTGCAGAAACACTGCAACGTCGCTTTTGTGTGTTGCATACACACACATCTGCATCTTTTGAGTTCTGTACACATACATCTACACATATTATCCCGTCATATAAGTAATAAAAAAAGTTATAAAACCGCACTCTCCCAAAATGAAAACAAGTTTAGCTCTTTGTTCTCCCAACTCTCTTTAATATATTCAATCATGTTTAAATACAATATGGTTCCGTAAACGTTTTTCGTTTACCATAAAATAAATTACGAAAATTTTGGAATGAAAGAATGTTCGTTTACAGTAAGAGAAACTACGTTTACGATAAACTTTTGCATTCACCGCAAAAATTTCAACCGTTAAGGGAAAAGTAGAGCGTTTGAGACAAACAAAAATGTTTGCCATAAACGACGCCCAAACGTTTTTTTTCTTTGCGTGTACCCACGAGAAAGACTCTCAAGGGTCTTCACCAGCTGATAGCGATAACGAAAAGAGAATGATCGAGCAGAAGCAGTCATCTATTGCCGAATTGAAGGAGGAAATTCAAGCGATGAAGAATTCATTGAGACATTTATTGGACAACGCCAATCCTTCGACCCCATCAATCGCAGCCGCTTCAACAGACCGATTGCCTATTGTGACAACTTTGCCAAATATGTATATCCGCTATACCACCCGCCGGAGCAACCAGCCATCTGTATTCGATGTCTGATACGAATGCCGTACCTGTATCGACGTCAAAGGTAAATATATGTGAGTATGCAATGCCATTACAATTTAATTTGGCCTATGCTGCCCGACAACCATTTGCTCCAACCACATATTTGCCATATACCGCCACACAGCCACTTATGCACCCGTCGGCCTCTTTGTATTGTCCCCTAACCTCAGTCGACTCTCTGCGACATCGACCAACGCAACTGTATACGTCTGCCCAAACGCGAATGACACCAACGTTGACATCAGCATATATGCCCGCACCTTCGACAGGCACCCATTTAAATATGCCCGTTTCACAAGCTACGAACAATTTCCACCATCTTCGTAAACTTCTTGACTTGCCGGAGTTTTCTGGTCACCCTGATTCGAATTTGGAAAATTTACTTCGTCTACAAAAATCATTGAAAGGTGATGCTAGAGCCAAAGTAGAGGAGTTTTTAATTCATCCCGACAGCGTGAACCAGCTGGTCAGTACACTGGAGTTTCACTATGGTCGCCCTCAGGTATTGATACGCAGCCAGATTGCTAAAGTTCGTTCCTTTCCGCCAATATCTGGAATAAAGATGTATGAAATAGTGAACTTCAGTACTATGGTGTCAAATCTGTCTGCGTTTTTAATTAGTGCAAATGCGACACCCCATTTGGCCAATCCTACACTGCTGGACGAGCTGGTAAATAAGCTGCCACTTCAGAAACGGGAAAAGTGGACGAAACATTCAATGAACACCCTTGGCCAGTATCCTAGCATTCGAGATTTTAGAAGATAACAAACTTACCAAGTGTCTTATGTGTAACCGAAGTCATCCGTTGTACCTCTGTGATAGATTTAAAGGAATTTCCACAACAGAGAGGTGGACGTTTGTGAAGAATAACCGTCTTTGTTTTGGTTGTTTGCGTGCCGGTCATAATTCGATAGATTGTAAATACAGACGTCAATGTGCGTTATCGAAATGTGTTAAATATCACAATCGATTACTGCACGAAGACATTGGATCTAATAAGAATAGTAACAACACGAATGAAGGTCAAAAGAAAAACGGCAGTAGTACTTCGGAAATTATTAATGATGACAACAAATCAATAACCGAAGAAGACGATAACGGCTCTGTGCATACAATTTTGAATAAGTCTTTAGGCAAAGAATCCTTATTTAAATATTTGCCCGTAGAACTGAAAGGTCCAAAGGGTTCAATGAATGTTGTGGCCTTTATAGACGAAGGTTCTAAGATAACTCTTTTGGAAGATGAAGTAGCTAAAAGGATCGGACTACAAGGGTTGCCAAATAATTTGCGTCTCGGATGGATAGGGGGTAAAACCACTAATGAGATGTCGAAAAATGTGGATATGGAAATTTGTAGTATGGGTGAAAATAATTTTAGTTTCCAAATGAAAAATGTGTGGACTACAACGAATTTAAAATTGCCGCCGCAGAGTTTGCAACTTGAAAGGTTTAAGGAAAGATTTCCTGTTCTAAACGATATTTCTATTGAAGACTATTTTGAAGCTTTAAGACTTTTTCGTCCATCTAAAGTATTGAATTTAGACGGATGTTTTGCTGTACATCAAACAAGCCTGGGTAATGTAATATTTGGTTCGAATGAGGATGCAACAGAAGCCACAGTGTGTAAAATTGATGTGGATATTTTGAATGATATCCACAAACAAGTGACAGAATACTTTACACTGGATAATTTAGGAGTTAAAATGTTGGAACCAGTGGTATCGCACGACGATAGCCGAGCTGAAGAAATACTATACAATACCACGGTGAAGAAAGGGCTTCAGTATGAGACAGGTCTTTTGTGGAGATGTGATAGTTTTGAGGCCAAGAATAGTTATCCGATGGCGATAAAACGTCTTCATAACATGGAAGCCAAAATGAACAAAGATGAGAATTTGGCTAATTGGTATATAGCCAAAATAAACGATTACGTCACAAAATCCTACGCAAGGAAGCTATCGCCGAAAGAAGCTTTAGTGAAAGATAATCGTACTTGGTATCTACCACATTTTGTCGTGACGAACGTGAACAAAAGACGTCTGGTTTTCGACGCAGCTGCATGTGTGGAAGACGAATCATTCAATTCAAGGTTGATGAAAGACCTAGTAAATATCAACCGAAGTCGCTGTTGTCAATATTGTGTAAATTTCGTCAACGAAAAATAGGTGTCTGCGATGATATTAGGGAAATCTTCCACCGCATTAGAATTCGAGAACAAGATCAGGCGGCCCAGCGATTTTTGTGGCGAGATGGACAACCTTCAAGGCATCCCGATGAATATTAATGCGATTAATGCAAGTAATGATATTTGGTTCAGCCAGTTCTCCATGCTCAGCCCAATATGTTAAAAATATTAACGCCGAAATGTATAAAGATACATATCCTAGAGCTTATCGTGCGATTATTGACAATCACTACGTGGACGATTACGTTGATTGTTTTGACGATGATGACGAGGCTATTAGCGTGACAAGAGATGTAGTTATTATTCATCAGCAAGCCGATTTCGAACTAAGAGGATTCGTGTCGAATTCCAAAATCTTTTTGGCTGGTATGAACGAAGGCGAAACTGCGAACGACGACTTAGCGAATCTATTCAAAAGTGATAACACTACGGAAAAAATTTTGGGAATGTTCTGGAGGCCCTCCGATGATAGCTTTTGCTATGTTCTGAAGTTCGCCAGAGTTCCAGAGACCGTTTTGAATCGAAATCGTAAACCAACGAAAAGTGAAATATTGAGCCTCACCATGTCAATATTTGATCCCTTCGGCTTTCCAGAAAACATAATGATAAAATCCAAAATTCTACTTCAGGAGTTATGGAGGTACAGAATAGACTGGAATTCGCCGATTCCGGATGAGGTTTACGCTAAATGGTACGTATGGTACCGGAGTCTGCACAATATACAGCTTGTAAAAGTTACTAGGTGTTAAGGACCAAACATTTTTAATATTAAAACATTCGTTGACCTGCATATTTTCGTGGACGTGAGTGAGGTGGCCTTTGCAGCTGTTGCATATTGGAGGATTTGTGATGAAAGTGGAGTTAACGTAGTTTTCATAGCAGGAAAGTCAAGATGTGCCCCAATAAAACCACTCTCAATTCCGCGTCTTGAGCTTCAGGCTGCAGTGCTTGGCGTAAGACTGAAGGAGTCAATAGTTTCCACTCATGACATCAAACCAAGGGACATAACATTGTGGTCAGACTCAAAGACGGTAATAAAATGGGTTCAATCCGACTGCAGAATTTATAAACAATTTGTAGCACACCGTAAATGATGTGAAACAATGGCGATGGGTGTCTGGTACGCAAAACCCCGCAGACGATGCTACAAGACCCCAGGATTTTTTCAAAGGCGTATTCAACATCTTCTTGGTTGAAGGGACCAACATTTTTGAAATATGATGAAGAAAATTGGCCGAAACTTCCAAATGATATTTATAAACATGACTCTCAACCAGAAAGGCGATCAAAATTTGTTTTTACCATAAATGAGGACTCTGTAGTTCCATTCGAAAAGTATTCGAGTTTTACCAGATTGGTTAGAATTATGTGTTGGATTCGACGTGCGGTAAAGATTTTTAAGGTATTTGGTATAGATCAAAAAAAAGCAGCTGGTAATGCAGTATGGACCACAACTAAGAGTTAATGAGATTAATGAAACAACGGAATATTTATGTAAAATTTTTCAACAGGAAACTTTCTCTGAGGAGTATAGTCAACTGAAAATGAATGAGACTATATCCAAAAATATCCATCTGAGCCAGGACGGCCTGTTACGCTTGTCTGGTCGCATCAATAATGCCCGTTGTGTTGTTCGTGGAACGAAAGAACCCATTATTTTGCCTAGGAGACATATACTAACAAGACTTATTGTCCACCAGTACCATAAGGATTTCAGACACCAGAACCAAGAGTCTATCTGCGCTGCGATTAGATTAAAGTTTTGGATACCGTGCTTGCGGCAGTTAGTGAGGTCCGCAAAGGGAATTTGTTAAGAATGTAAATATAAACAATTTGTAGCACACCGTATATGATGTGAAACAATGGCGATGGGTGCCTGGTACGCAAAACCCCGCAGACGATGCTACAAGACCCCAGGATTTTTTCAAAGGCGTATTCAACATCCTCTTGGTTGAAGGGACCAACATTTTTGAAATATGATGAAGAAAATTGGCCGAAACTTCCAAATGATATTTATAAACATGACTCTCAACCAGAAAGGCGATCAAAATTTGTTTTTACCATAAATGAGGACTCTGTAGTTCCATTCGAAAAGTATTCGAGTTTTACCAGATGGGTTAGAATTATGTGTTGGATTCGACGTGCGGTAAAGATTTTTAAGGTATTTGGTATAGATCAAAAAAAGCAGCTGGTAATGCAGTACGGACCACAACTAAGCGTTAATGAGATTAATGAAACAACGGAATATTTATGTAAAATTGTTCAACAGGAAACTTTCTCTGAGGAGTATAGTCAACTGAAAATGAATGAGACTATATCCAAAAATAGACAGATGAGCCAGGACGGCCTGTTACGCTTGTCTGGTCGCATCAATAATGCCCGTTGTGTTGTTCGTGGAACGAAAGAACCCATTATTTTGCCTAAGAGACATATACTAACAAGACTTATTGTCCAACAGTACCATAAGGATTTCAGACACCAGAACCAAGAGTCTATCTGCGCTACGATTAGATTAATGTTTTGGATACCGTGCTTGCGGCAGTTAGTGAGGTCCGCAAAGGGAAATTGTTAAGAATGTAAAAATAGGCTTACTGTTCCAAGACCACACTTAATGGGGCAACTTCCAGAGGATAGACTAACTCCGCATGTGAGGCCGTTTTCTTATACGGGTGCAGACTACATAGGTCCGTTTTTTGTTTCTGTGGGTCGACGACGTGAAAAGAGGTGGGTCGCTCTCTTCACATGTTCAATCAATTCACCTAGAGATTGCAAAGGATTTGTCGCGGATGCTGTGATATTGTGTATCCGAAATTTCGTGAACCGTAGAGGGATACCACTACGTATAAAGAGCGATAGGGGCACAAATTTTGTAGGAGCAAGTAAGGAGGAATTTGTGTTCGACGGGGCTAAGGTAGTGGACGAGTGCACACAACGTGGTATAGAATGGCTGTTCAACACTCCAGCAAACCCATCAGCAGGCGGCGTATGGGAACGAATGGTTCGTTCAGTCAAGAATGTCGAGAGAAAGTCGAGAGTGCTGAATGTGAACCATTAACACCCAACCACTTCTTGATTGGATGCCCCAATATATTACAAACGCCTGCTGTTCCAGAGAACGTTTGTCTAAAAACGCAATGGCATATATTACAACAATTGAAACAAACCTCTTGGAAAAGATGGGTACTGGAATACCTCCAAGACTTAACCCGCCGAACTAAATGGTATCAACCAGTCAAACCTATACAGGTTGGCGATGTGGTAATAATCTGCGATGACAATGAAGCGCGTGGTCAATGGAAACGAGGTGTGGTTGAGGAAGTTCTTATGGCAGCAGATGGGCAAGATCGCTCGGCGGTGGTAAAGACAACTATTGGGAAACTAAGACGTCCAGCATCCAAATTGGCGGTCCTAGACGTTGGTGGTGAGTCTCCTTGATCGACACACGGGGGCCGGGATGTTATGAATTAGAGCCGCATTTTTTATATGATTTCAATTTTGAATTTAATTTCGGTTATTTAGTACCAACTGAATTAATCTATGTTATATTGTCTTCTCTAAAGTATTTGTTGATCGTAACCTACCTCAATAATCGGTAGCGAATCTTTTAGCGGTAATCGCTTGTCTGCACTAGTTGCAGCGATCGCCATTTTCTTTTTGAACATTCCTAATGTCAAGTTCGATAGAATAAAGTAAGAATTTTTCGTTTATGTATTTATTTTAAAATTTACTTATGTATTTTATTTTTCTTTAAAAGATAATAAAACACACAGGCATAGGCATCATAAAACGATGCATTCGATTTAAGAATTCAGCTGTTTTGTTATTATTCTAAGGCCGTGTTACCGCCGTAACAAAGAAATTTACGTTGCTGCCGCAACACTTATATAGACTACTATTATGACACATGTTATGACAATTAGGGCACTGATATTGCTACTTTCAACTAGTATATTGCTGTGTAAAAATTTTTTGTTTACAATAGCGATTGTGTTATTAAATTTTTATTGACTTAAATATAAATTAGGAAGAGATTCATTATTTTATTAATTTTTAACATATGATTTTCTAATGTAAACATTTCTGTTACATTAATTTTATAGTTTTCATAAACTCTTTGTTCAGTTTTTATATTACAGTTCTCGAATTTTAATACGAGTAGGTTAGGTTGAATAGAGGAGACGTTTAAAACGTCTCATGTCCATGGACATACACTTAAGCCAGTGGTTCGGCCTGTTGTGCGCTCCTTATTTATGATTTTCATACCCCACGGATTACAGAAAATCAGTACTAGACACGTATCTTCCAGTCATATCCTCTGAGATGAGTCAAGTCTGGCAATATGTCGGAACCGAAATATCGGGATCTTGCATGTGTGAAAGCTGGGCAGTGACACAGAAAATGTTCTATCGTTTCAATGTTTTCCCTGCATGCCCTGCACTCGTCGTTTTCTGCTAGTCCTATGCGATGAAGATGTGCCTGTAAGCTTCAGTTAATACGAGTATGATTGTTTTTTCTTGTATTGCAGTTTGTTTCTATTTTGCTATTAAAGTTCTTAAATACCACTGGTCCAGGAAAGACTTCTTTCTCTTCTTCCGTAATTGATAAATTCATTTTGCAATTTGGTTCGATATTATTTAGAAAATTATGAATACATCTATCTTTAAGTTTCTTGTATTCGAAAGAATTAGTACTATTTGTTAAATTTTTGTGTACTAAAAAGGTAGTTTCTTGCAGAGCGAGTGATCAATTTAATTTGTGCGGAATAGGTTCGAGTAGTATTTCCGAAAATGTCTCGTTTAGGAATATGCATGGCCAGTATGGCTAAATTATCATTGTATTTTACGGAGACGTTAGTATGCATGTATGATTCTAATTTACCCACAAGTTCGAATTCTTCCTTCCTCAATATGTCGGATAGAATTACTCCCAATTTTGAGTCAAAGATTACATGTCATATCTCGTCCACGTGGTTTGTCAGCAAGTTTAAGTCATTGTCCTATCTCGTCAACCAGAGGTAACTATCTTGCCGCGACGTAGAGGCTTAAACTCGGGCTCTTCTTCTTGAATCTACGAGCTTGGTTCCCAACTCGTAATTTGACGTAACTTTGATATGAAGAGTTCGAGCGACCAAAGGTTACCTACAGGCAAAAGGTATATACGAGGAAATCCGTTCATACCATGGGCTTCCTCTATAACTCCGTATGCTAGAAAAAGTACTGATACTCTACAAAAAAGTATCCTTCTAACGTCGAGGTGTTATGCGACCTCGTGCCTATCGATGTTTAAGGTTCGTAGTCAGGGGTAACTGACTATGTTTGTACAGAGCCTCGCTGATACCTGCGCGCCTCAGCGAGTAAATAGGCTTCTTAGCCAAGTCCATACCATAGCACCTGTAATATGCCAACCTCAAATTGTTTTTAAAAAAAAAATATTCTTTTGTAGCCATTATCTAAACAAGCAAATTATTTTTTTGGTATTGGTTTTGCTGCATTAAATTTTCGAGTGTATTATGAATAACAGATACCACAGAAAATCCTCTTCAAAATTTTTCTGATTAATTCTCTCATTTATAAGGGAGCAAAATTTCCAATATGTCTTCTTTTGCATTTATATCAAAGGGCTTTTTTCTCAGTACTATGCTTTTTTGTTGTTGTTTTTGGTTAGGTTAGATATTATATATTTTGGATTAAGCAAGGAAAAAACTACATGGGATATATTTTTGGTCCCAAAATTGGTCCCAATTCATGCCTAAATTCTTTTCCATTGTTCAAAAGAGTAACGGAATAACGATGTTAATTGCATTGGTCACTGGAATAAGGCGAAAAGGTATTTATCAGCTGATCAGGTGTTAAATGACAATTGAAATTGGGAACAGATTAATTAAATGACAACGATTGCTTCTCAAAGTTTCGAATCACCTCCCATGGATACAAAAATCCTTCTTTTCGGTCATCTTCAAAAGCAGGCAAACATAAAGTCTCCAAGTTTCATATAAAAATTAACAAAACCGTGACTTGGTCAGTTTTAATAGCCACGTGTATCAAAAGATACTTTGTAGGGTTTTTAATTAATAAATCAAACTTTTTGCATATTGGAATAAAACTTTACATGAACGGAAGATTGGATGGGAAAAAGTTAAATTTTTCAGGCATCCATTTGCTGTTGTTAAATTTCAATCAAAATTATTTAAAAAAATTCCTAATACGGAAATAGCAGGAAATCATCGATTTTTCATAATTGACAGTCGATAGTAAAACGTGTGAGAGTACCTAAAGACGAGATCAGTTTTTATCAGAGAATAAAATCGGCTCAGACTCTGTTCCTAGCCCCAAGACTCTTATTATCATTTTTTCCGGACGCTAAATCAAATTTGGAATAAGAGTCAAAAAGTGATCCATTCTCCTTTTCCACTGGAAATTCCAGCAATTTGTACCTCACTGAGAAGAAGAAGCAAAAGTCACACAGAGCCGAAAATACAATGATTTTTTTAACCATGTGTCTGGTTAAATTTTTCATGGTAAATGTTTGATTACGATGACAAAAATAACCTTATATAAGTTCAAATGTACATGAAAAATGGTTAAGTTAACATTATATATGGTTGGTTTTTTGAAAGAGAGGCAGAAAAATGTGCGAGATAAACAACAATTCGGCTCTGTTGTGGTCGACGTTTTTCAACTGCTTTGTGTTAGACGAAGTTGAGTATTAAGTTAAACGAAGTTGAAACGAATGCGACTGTCGTCATAAGAGAATTTATCTCGCTCATTGAAAACACCACCAAATGCCAGCTTCGGTGCTTGATCGAGTGCGGGAGTTCAGTTGGTGTTGAATAGTCGATGGGACTAGTGCTGTTGTCGGAAGCTGTTGGTATAGAGGTAAGTAGTAAAACATTTTGTAAAGAACTACATGCATAAGAATGTATGTACATATATGTATTTAAAAAGTGAAATAATAAAATATGTGTGTTAAAAATGTTAATAGTGTTTTGTGCCTGTTTAATTATAGTAAAGGCGAATGTAATATTAATATTATTTTTTGTGATTATGCCATTACAATTGTGAAATTCAGTGGTTAAGAGTGGAAAAAAATATGTACACGCTGTCGCATTAACTGAGCATGAAAAAAACAACAATGTATGTACGTAAGCATATGCAGCAGCAAGCAAACATACGGAGAGAAGTGATGTGTACGTGTGGGTATGTGTTCATCTTGTCTTTTCGTTTGAACACTTGTGGCTGCTACGCCGTACATACATACGTTAGTTTTTTTTTGTTGTGCTATGTTGATACTGTTAAATGTACATATATACATATGTTGTTAGAAGTGCTTTCGTAATACCTACATACATACATATAAACGATGTTTTTGTTTTTTTCTTTTCAGTTGTTTCTTTTTCTGTGGCTTGCGGCTGCTTGTGCTGGGAGTCCGGCCTTGAATAAGTTGTGCCAATACTAGAAACTGTTGATAAGCTGTATCAATACTAGTTGTAGTGTGCGAAGTAATTAAAGGAAAAGTGGTATGCATGCATACATTTGTTTTTTATACCCTCACTTTAGTAATACGAGGGTATATATCATTTGCAACGGGTCAAAAGTGTAACACATTGAAGGAGTGATCTAAGACCATAAGTATGTTCAGCGCATATTAGTTTTGGGTCATTTTAAGTCGAATGAGATATGTCCGTCCGTCTGTCTGCTGGCTAGTGCGCACGAAAACTCTCGAAAAGAGTAACCGATTCAATTCAAATTTGGTATACGGTAATATTTTTTCTATCTCCGGTTAAGTTCAAAGATGGGCCATATTGGTCCATTCCTTCTGGTACCTCCCACACAAAGGGTTAACATTTAGTGAAATATTGATTCTTTAATAACAACTATACCTTGGTCGTTTACCCGACTGAAACTTTCTTACTTGTTTTTAATATACAATTCAGTGCACTTCCTTGAAGTATCATCCATTGACTTACCCAATCCTTGATTTTTATATCTATTCCGATTATGATTTTGGTGGGACATCGGCTTTCTATCAGATTGCCTTTGTTATTAATCTCCTCTCTCCTATAAGTTTGCCGTAAGATCGGACTAAGCTCAGTACCCCAAACTAAGTGCCTAACCGTCCTGGGCCCTTAATAATCGAAAGATTCAGGGAGTTTACGTGGACGGCACCTTTTGAGCGGGGACTGATCACATGTTGGTCAAGCACAGAAACGTAGGCACTTAACTTATAGTCACAGAGCAGATTTTTCCATCAGATCAGCCCATCGGTAAAAGCTCTTTGAACTACAGAATTTAGGTAAAAAGTCAAAAGATCTTCTTAGAATTGCACCCTTTTTTACATTTATACTTATATTTTCTAACCTTTTTGTTTTTTTCTTTTCAGGTGTTTCTTATACATATATATATTTTGTAAATAAAATAAAAAATAAAAATGCGAAAGTTAAATTTTTCTTGTTTTATTTGATATAAATATTAAAAATTATTGAAACAACTATGTTTCTGGTTACATGAAGTAACCACTAAATAGTGAAATTAACAATAAAAAAGGTTTCAATAACAATCTTCATAGTTAATAATATTAACAATTTCATTGTTAAATTGAACATGCATTGTTTCAATAAATTAACTATGAAATGTTAATATTAACAATTTTCATGGTTAAAAAATTCAAAAATGCATTGTTAAAGTAACAATTATTATTATAATATTAACAATTTTCATGGTTAAAAAATTCAACCATGGAATAGTTAAATTAAATATTATTATTGCTAAATACCAGTCAACAAGAAAATGTTCAAATTAACCTTATATAACGTAGACTCCAAATCATGTTTATTTATGGTTAAGTTAACCTTATATAAGGTTAATTTTTGGCTCAGTGCATCAATTGACAGAAAAGTCGACGGTATCAGTCGTCTTAGTGATGTGAAAGGGATAGAAAATTCCTTAGAGTGTATTCGTTCAACAAACAGTATAGATTTTCTCTTACACGCGCTCGCATGTGAAAAAAAAATTTTAAAAAGTAAAACCTAAATGTAAAACAATTAAAAAAGAAATGCTTGTAACGATGTTTATAAGGAAAAAAACGTAAAAGGGTATTTAGATAATTTCTTCGTTATTTTGTTTTTTAATTGTGATACTGTACTAAAGAAGCCACCATTTAAAGAAAATTATAAGAAAGTGTGTAATACGAAAGAAAGATATGAGAAGAAGAAATAATTTTAAAAGTAACTGTGTTAAAAAAACCCCGCAAAAGAAAAAAAAACTATCCACAATCACAAACACAGTTCCAAAAGAAGGAATCATAAGGAGAGTAAAACCATACCCAACCCTAAGAGTAACACGAACAGCAGCATATTCATCGATGGAAGGCCTTACAACGTGCATATGTCAGTAAGTCTATTTTTTATTATTTCTTTATTGTTCTTCTTTACACCAGCTCTGTTGGTTTAACGTTGAAAGGTTCACTGATACATTTCTGTGTTAATTTAAACAGAGACTGGATAACCAATTTATACGATTTCATAATTGAGTAAACCAAAATCTATTAGAAAAAATATATATATATACTTAAAAACAACCAAAACAAAAAAATTTCTATTTGATTTGGAGTTTGTTTTTTTAATATATATGTACTTTCGGAAATACAATTTTTTTAATTGCCTATTAATGATGTTTTTATTATACAATTAAAGACATTTTTTTTTAAATTGAACATTCCTACATATGTATATCTTAATTCTTTTCTTATGTCCTTATACCAATTATGATTTCATTATAATATTATTAACACATTTTCTTATTCTTATTCATACCGATTATTTTACTGTCAGTTATGGATTATGTGCTTTTCAGTATCGGTCATAATCAACACAAAACTAAATTTGGTTCTTTGGTAAAGCGCCTAACGTAAATGTAATTTTTATACATATGTGAAAGTCCACTGATTGAAGAGATATGCACAGACAGTGTCGCGAAACCTAGACTCCAAATAAACCCTTATTACGTCTTTTTCTGCTATTCGTATACACTACTGTCGGTAATAATACGTCTTACATAAACATATCATATATAAATTTTTAAAATTATATTCTGCGGGATTAAGGCAACTTAACGTGCAAAATTTAAGGTGAATTTTTACGATGTTTGTTGAATTTTTAGGTTAAAAAAAAAGAAAAAAAAAACTTAAATAATTATTGAATTTAAAAACATTTACTACATCTTTTTCTGAAATAATCATTATAATCTTCGATCAGTTGTAATAGTTGAAAACGGGACACAAACTTTATATGTAAAAGGGTTTGATTTTTCAATATTTACCGTCGCTTCTGAATTATTAAATATGTTAAAAAAAACCTAATGTTAAAATAAATATTTAGAATTATTTTTTTTGAAATGAATTTTAAGTGAACGTATACGATAAAATTATAATGTCGTGCTAAATCAAACTTAGACTTTCCTTTGAGAATGTAGGATAACTTGGTGGGTTCTCCACACAATCTTATATTTAATATTCCGGTGAACAAGGTTGGGAGGGTTTTGAGAATGGGGACTTAACATCTGTAACCCATCTTTCATGTATAGTATACCAATTCATAAATTTCAATTAGAAACAATAGCCCATTAATACTTAACGGGGAATTTCCTAACAATAGTCTAGTATACAAGCTCATTTTTCCATATTTGTTTTACATTTATTTTTAAGAGATTCTGTAATAAAAGAGTAATGTATAGTTTGAAATGGTAGGGTCAAGAACCTCCCCAACCACTGATTGCTAGCTGCAGAGACGGGTCCCGCCGGCTCTTTCCATCCAAACGTGGTGAGGAACATATAAATAGATGTAGTTGTTATGATTAATTTTATTTCTGGCCCATACAGGAATTTTAGAGTAGGTTGAATGTCACGCTACTGGAAGTAGTTTTGGCCAGAGTCTTTTTTTCGGGGTCTAGAATTTTTAGCCTTCAATCGTCTATACTTATTGTTTCGTATTTTTCAGCCACATCATCAACTTTAAGAGATATTCTCAGAAATGTACATTACACACCGGGGGCTATTCTATGGCGGACCTCCACTCCCCTACACTCGTGGGTCCAAATATGAATTTCTTTAACAACATACCAACCAGCAGCATTAAGGCTTCATCCACTACAATGCCTACGGATATCCAACGTCCGAACTCTATGTCTAATGTAAAGGGGAGAATTAACTGGATTAAGGGACATTGACAAGCTGAACCGGGAGATAACCACTCAGTCCGTCCCGACTACCGAGAAGGTTAAATCCATCGAGACAAAGCCGGCAACTTACCTTGCCGTGGACGTGACGGAAACCGACCTGTTAACTCCCGACCTGTACCCGACTACATGGCTTGCAAGTCCTCCAACGCAGAACGCCTGATCCTGACGCGTCAAGGAGCTGTACACTCAGGTACTCCTGGTGATATCCCTTCGACGAGCGGTAGGAAAAGGTCGAGGCGAAAGAAGGCTCGCGACGCCTACCAAAGGTCCTGCTCTTATCTTCGGAAATTCGAAGGAAAGAGCGAGTCTGATATAATGGTGAGAGAAATGAGACTGATCAAATCCAACTGGAAAGCGATACTTCGCCTTGAACGGCTTTATCCCCATATAGCGAAGTAATCGTCCCTGATTGGGCCTCTACGTCTCTCAACACCGGTGGATGCAGCAACTCCTACGCCACTTGTGGTAGCGGTGAATGCAGCTCCTACAATTGCGACAGAGAAGGTAAAGCGTGGTGGACAAAATTGAACGACCTTGTCGTCCAATTTGTATTTTTGTATATTAGCCTAAGCCACCTTAATCGTAAGAATTATGAATTGTACTAGAGTAAGAGAATTATGAATTGTACTAGATTAAGAGGAATATGAATATTGTAGTAGATTAAGTAAGGACATATTGAATTAAGTCCGAAACTAACGGTAAACTTGGCCTGTATTGTTAACTTGTTAAGAAGAAAACATGAGACTCGTTCACTTTGCCGACAAAACCAACAGGGTGAGCATCTCGTCTCGAATAAATCTGATGAAATCAGATCTATATAAAAATACTCATTTTTTTTATTTTATTTCTCATTCGTTACTGTCTTATGTGAAATTATTCCTCATGACGGGAGGAATAATTTCACCTAAGTCCTACATCATTACAGTCCACTACGTGCAAAATCCTCCCGCATCTAATATCGGTCGATCCCACGACAACCAACCGTTCATAATACTCTCTGCAAGAACATTCTAATTCCCCCCTCTACCCCGAAGCTATTCATGGTCCTCCGTTGCCGTTCAAGCAAGCAGTAATTGAAAAGAAAAAACATCACACAAAGCATCAGCAACAATGAGGTAACATCATCTCTCCCATCTCTTACTGTTCTCACAGTTGTATTTTGTCGTCGGTAAGTGATTGCTCCCTTTTTTAAACAACCAATACGCCGCAAACACAAGGGCAAACAAAGAAAAACACAAGAACAAGTCAAAGGTAAAAAGTGAAACAAGAGCAGAATTGAATAAAAAAGTGGTAAAAAACGTAAAAATTTATAAAGAAAAATAACATTAAAATGTTAACAATGTTGCATAAAAAACGTTAAAATCGGTTAAAAAATTGTATAAGATTAAGAGGTTAAATTTTGAATGATAAAAGTTAAAGGTTAAAAGTTGAAATTTAAAAGTTAAAAGCTAAAAGTTTGAAGCTAAAGATTAAAAGCTAAAAAGTTTAATATTAAAAGCTTAAAAAATCGTTTAAAAGTGAATTTAAATGGCTAAAAGTATGAGAATTCATGACTCAAAGCCAAAAAATCAACAAAATATGTGTTTGCAGCGTTATGGTATCTTATTAAAACAAAACTAAAACACTAATACATATATAAAAACCACGTAAAATAGAAGAAAAACTGAAAAGATAAAAGTGCCTAAAACAAGTGCGCCCGTCCGAGATATAAAGTGCAAGAAAAATTCAAAAGCAAAAATATTAAAAAAAGCTTTCTAAAAAATTGGGTTCCTCCAAAATTACGTCCGTCTGCCCAAAAGAAAAAAGTGCCCATAAAAAAAAGGAAAAATCCAAAAACAAAATTTGTTCCATTAGTGCAAATTTCCATAAAGTTCCATAAAATAACGGCCCTGTCTGTCTGTCTATACATAATTTACACAAAGTGTAGAATACATATTTACAAGTGCATATACATATTTACATATGTATATATATGTTTACATATGCATATATATATTTATTTATATATACATATTCCGTACATAAAAATTAGTTAGCTAAAGTGTGAAGAGATGAGTTAACATACTCTCTATAAAAGGCTAAATAAATGCTCATGGCTCAGTGCATAACAAAATAGAGAACATCAAATCGGATGTTAATAGTTGGCACATTAACTATGAAGGTAAATTGTTTCTGTTTTTCTCTAAAGTAACAACACTCATCACATTAAACCATACCACAAATCACCATCACTCACAATATTGCATCAACATAACTTTCTGAGTGTACAATCGCCGGTGAATAAAAAGAAAACAAATAAATAAAGACAACGACGAAATCAATGTCAATAGCTGGCATCATAACCAGACAGACATACACATATATACACACACTCATCTCAGTATACGATATCCACGACAGCACTGCCGTTGGCTGCAGTGTCGTCACTCAAAAAGAAAAGGAAAGAATTGTCAAAAGCGAACAATAACATATGTGCATATGAAAGCTCATTGTGAATGATCACGAATACACTCGAAAAAAATATTAGTTCAAATTCAATGGTTTATGAGAAATTAAACAATAAATAGTCAAAAAATCGGGAAAAATATATACACATACATATATATATAATAACACACATAAATACTAACATGCATGAATAATAATTTTATGATTTTTTACACTATAATTACTTATTTTATGCCATATAAAAATTTTAATCGTCACATACATTAAAGGTGTTTCTAAATTTTAAAAGGAATTTAGACCACCAATTTAAATACGAATCGTGTGAATCAAAAAATATTTGAACTTGAAGTTTTTAATGCAACAGCGAAAGTTTGTGCCACATTAACAAGAAGGTTAAAATAATTGTGTTGTGGAAACTTTTAATATTTAATCCGAATATAAATATTTAATACGAATATAAAAATTAGGTTTGAATTGCAGTGTATATCCCCAAATTTAAATGCAACTTAAAATTCAATTGAAGTTTAAGTTAATCACAACCAAGTTTACATGATTTTTTTTTGGTTTCAATTAAAGTTGAATTCATTCATCTCTTTCTTAATTTTTGCATTTAAAACAGAAATTTAACCATATCATTCGGTAATATTAGTCAAATCTAAAATGTATCTACGAATTAAAACAAAAAATCATCATATTCACTCTGGAATTTAATTGATATCAGATTTAATCGACTCCCTTCTCAATCTTAAACCAAAGAAGCTGCAAATTCAATTACGAAGTGAATTGAATCAGTTGTGTTATACATTTTTTGGATCCGAACTGATTCTACATTCAACAAGTATTGAATTGCATCTATTCTTTGCTGCATTTTCAAATATATATTTTTTTTTTCAATCCAAAGGCTATTGATCTTCGCCTTCTTCAACTTTAAATCAAATTGAATATTGAATTTAAGAAGCTCTTTATTGAGTTAATGGATCAATATATGGTTAATCTAAAGGGATTTTGATTTTAATTTGCTACTTCTCAATCTTAAATCGTGATTTGTTTACAAATCAATTATAACGTAAATTTTAACCCGCTGTACAAATGTTCAAACTGAATTATATTGCAATAGATTGATTAATATCGGATTAAACCTCCCTAACCTCTTTCTTACATCAAATTTTTTACACTATAATTACTTATTTTATGCCATATAAAAATTTTAATCGTCACATACATTAAAGGTGTTTCTAAATTTTAAAAGGAATTTAGACCACCAATTTAAATACGAATCGTGTGAATCAAAAAATATTTGAACTTGAAGTTTTTAATGCAACAGCGAAAGTTTGTGCCACATTAACAAGAAGGTTAAAATAATTGTGTTGTGGAAACTTTTAATATTTAATCCGAATATAAATATTTAATACGAATATAAAAATTAGGTTTGAATTGCAGTGTATATCCCCAAATTTAAATGCAACTTAAAATTCAATTGAAGTTTAAGTTAATCACAACCAAGTTTACATGATTTTTTTTTGGTTTCAATTAAAGTTGAATTCATTCATCTCTTTCTTAATTTTTGCATTTAAAACAGAAATTTAACCATATCATTCGGTAATATTAGTCAAATCTAAAATGTATCTACGAATTAAAACAAAAAATCATCAAATTCACTCTGGAATTTAATTGATATCAGATTTAATCGACTCCCTTCTCAATCTTAAACCAAAGAAGCTGCAAATTCAATTACGAAGTGAATTGAATCAGTTGTGTTATACATTTTTTGGATCCGAACTGATTCTACATTCAACAAGTATTGAATTGCATCTATTCTTTGCTGCATTTTCAAATATATATTTTTTTTTTCAATCCAAAGGCTATTGATCTTCGCCTTCTTCAACTTTAAATCAAATTGAATATTGAATTTAAGAAGCTCTTTATTGAGTTAATGGATCAATATATGGTTAATCTAAAGGGATTTTGATTTTAATTTGCTACTTCTCAATCTTAAATCGTGATTTGTTTACAAATCAATTATAACGTAAATTTTAACCCGCTGTACAAATGTTCAAACTGAATTATATTGCAATAGATTGATTAATATCGGATTAAACCTCCCTAACCTCTTTCTTACATCAAAATTATTCAAAAATTCAACTAAAAATTTAAACTACAATTTCTAGTTTTTTTTATTTATCAAAGCTGATTTAAAATTCATAATTGCTCAATTAATCTATTATTTTCTGGAGAAAGGGTGATAATACAAAAAGAAAGAAAATTTAATGCACACACTGATATAATCTAAATTCATCGGCCTGTTTCTCAATTTGTCAATAAAATTGAATATATTCTAGATTGAACCGCATGTTTATCAATTTGTCAATAAAATTGAGTATAAGATAAAGTGAACTGCCTGTTTATCAATTTGTCAATAAAATTGAATAATGTGAATTGAACTGCTTGTTTATCAATTTGTCAATAAAATTGAATAATGTGAATTGAACTGCTTGTTTATCAATTTGTCAATAAAATTGAATAATGTGAATTGAACTGCTTGTTTATCAATTTGTCAATAAAATTGAAAAATGTGAATTGAACTGCCTGTTTATCAATTTGTCAATAAAATTGAAATAAATTACACTGAAAATATAATCTAAAATAAACTCTACCTCAAACGTATTTTCGATGCAAATGGAATGGAATATGTTATATTTCTTCAATATTTAAATAAGAAAAGTATAAGTTAAATTCAATTTAAATTGAATTTTTATTCGATATCTCATAAATTTCTGGGATCAATTTTACTTTTGCCTCAATTAAATTGGAGATATCCTTACTTCATACTTCTCGATAAAAGTATATGTTAGTTGGGAAAAAAAATATTTTGCCAATTTCTGAATCATTTCTTCTTGCGAAGGGAACTCTCAGCCGAATAACGTGATTGTTGTTTTATGAGATTTTCGCAACTTTATGCTTTTACAAAATCTGATGGAGATAGATTTTAAATAAAGGGTAATAATTGACTTTACCTCGCCAATATCTCGTCTCAAGTTAGTTTCAAATTGAAACTATACAAAGTAATTAAATAATACAATTAAAATTCGGTTACTACTTAAATTTTTCAACTAAAATCAATTTTAATAAAAATTGATTGTCTAGTTATCAAAATATATTTCAACGCATCAACAAATCTCTGGTAATCAACTTTAAAAATTAATTCACATTGAGATTTATGCGTTACATTTAGCACTCAAACCATTTCGCATAAAAGGAAATCCGGTTTGGTGTCCCTTATAGGAGATTTGGGCAAATTTAGTCATCAGAAGTCGAGCTGAGACAAATTTCTTCACGGGCTAAAATTTCTTCAACACAAAAATTTATTTTGGAACATTTTGTGCACAAACAGAATTTATATATTGTTAATTTTGTTTGCTTCATTTCGGTTTGCTACGAATCAAGCTACATAAGTTCATACATTTCGTCTCTTTCATACCCGCTACCAATATCAATTGGAACTATTCGGTACACGCTTTTGACACAGCTACAGTGTACGGTCCTAATAGGGGGACATATATTTTAAAACTTCCTCTCTTAAAACAGAGAGAAGTCTGTCCTAACAGGGGGGGCAGATGATCTAAAAAATTCTTCTATTAAAAAGTGAGAAAGTTTGTCCTAATAGGGGGACATATATTCTAAAATTATTCTCGTAAAAAAATAAGAAATTTGTTTCCACGCTTAAAAAAGTCGCGTTTGTTGAAAATCTGCACGTTTGTTGAAATTTGGCCCCAAAAGAACTAGATTCTTAAAAATAAGTCTCAAATATTCGAAAATTTATATTCAAATTCCGTAAAATTATTTCTCATTCTTCATGATGGGCGTAGATCCACCTTCAGAAGCCTCTACGGCATCCACCAGCAAATCAGGCACCGCGGGTGTTAAAACTTCCACAGGAAGCAAAGCGCCTCCCGATGACAAATAATCAAATTCCTCTATACACATCTCAACAGAACATGACAAGTTTTTGTTCGATTGCGACCACTTGGTCATGTTTTGTACACAATTCGAGCAATGTGATATTTCTGACCAAACGGATACAGTTTTAGAAGTAAAATTGGAAGATTTGGAAAGTTGATGGTCAAAACTGCAGGCCACGTATGAAACGTTAATGCTTTCACCAAAAACTGCAAATACCAAAGATTTTCGAGAAAACGCCAAAATAAATTTCAATGCCAGTTCAGAAGCATATTACACCGCGAGGTCGCAAATTCTCGATATTCTAAGACTGTCCAGTGGAAATGCTCGTCAAAGTTCAAGGCACAGTATCATTCCGCCTTACGTACCGCAAAGTCAACTCATTCAAAACTCGTCTCTTGACAATTCCGCCTGCATAAAGGTTCCCCCTTGCGACACAGAAATATTTAAAGGAGGTTACGAAGAATGGCCGTCATTTCGTGACATGTTCACGGCGGTCTACGTAAACCATCCAAAGCTTACTCGAGCTCAAAAACTGTACCACCTACGAAATAAAACTAGAGGTGGGGCTGGGGCCATTGTAAAAAGATACACATTATGTGACGAAAATTTTGGTCTCGCATGGAATGCCTTGAAGGCACGATATGAGAACAAACGCGTTTTGGTAGACAATCAGTTGAAAATATTATTCAATATTCCTGTAGCCACGGTGGAAAACAGTGAATCGATTCAGAAGATCCAATCAACAGTAAATGACTGTCTATGTACTCTGAAGACTCTGGAAGTTGATACCACAAGTTGGGACCCAATACTGATCTACTTAATTTCTACAAAATTACCAGATGAGACTCTTTCTCTGTGGGAGCAATCGCTAAAATCACACAGAGAGTTGCCAACATGGGCCCAGCTTGATGATTTCTTGATAAATAGATATGAAATAGTTGAACGCATTTCAAGCATTAGGTCAACAAAAGAAAGAAATTCGTATCAACATACTCGCTCGTCTCAAAATTCCCAGCAGCCTCAAGGTGCTCGCAAAATCCAAACTTTTCATTCGCAAGAAAATCTTAACCTTTCTTGTCCCTTTTGCGATTCCAGACATTTTCTTCGATTATGCCCAGAATTCCGCAAGCTTACAGCCCAACAGCGCACGAATTTTGTGTTTAAAAATAAAATTTGCTGTAACTGCCTATCTTCCACTCACATCAAAACCAAATGCAAAAGCATTGGCACATGTGTGATATGCCACAAGCAGCATCATAGCCTTCTGCATTTAAGAAGCCATGAAGAAAATATGGATGAACAGAAACCTCTCAGGAATTCTGAGAAGATACCTCAAAATGGTCAAAATTCAGTCAACAATAAGCAGAATCGCTCGTCTCAAATGGAGACGCCCTCTACTTCTCACCAAAGCCGCACTTCTCATGTTCAAGCTAATTTTTCGTCAAACAGTGACATGATTGATGACATGGGCATAAGGAAGAATATTTGTGGTAGTACGTCTGCATATAACACAATAGTCGGATGGGTTCTCAGCGGTCCCATGAAAACTGAGACCATCAATTCATTTTCAACAAATGTAATAGCGAGCGAAGAATCTTCTCTTTGTAGTACTTTACGTAAATTTTGGGAACAGGAAGAAATTCCTAAGCCTCCATACATCTCTGCTGAAGATAAATTTTGCGAGGAATTTTATGTAAAGACAACTTCGCGTTCAGCAGATGGGCGGTATATGGTGAGACTACCGTTTAAAAACGAATTTTCGGATTCCTTATGTCTCGGCTCGTCTCGATTTATTGCTCTAGCGCAGTGTACACGCATGGAGAAAAATCTTTCAAAAGATCCCGAGTTAGAATCCCAATATAACGCAGTTTTAAACGAATATATTTCTCTGAATCATGCGGAACCTCCTCTCGAGAAATAAGCTCGGATGGAAAGTTCAACTCTTTCTATCTTCCCCATCACGCCGTAGTGCGGCCAGAACATAAAACCACGCATCGCGAAAAACAAAGTCTGGTCAGTCGTTAAATGATGTCCTTTACACAGGACCCACATTACAATCAGATTTGACATCCATTAACTAACAGACACGTTTAGTTATGCTCTGGGACCAATTCAACAGAATCAAAATGTGACCAAACGTCAAGTACTCTCTGTGGTAGCACAGCTGTTCGATCCAGCAGGGTGGATAACACCTGTGGTGATAAGATCAAAAAGTCTGATGCAGCAGCTCTGGCTGGAAGGTCTGGGATGGGATGACAATCTAAGCACAGATTCCCAGCATAAATGGGATGCCCTCGTCTCCGATCTAGGACATATAGAAGAAATTTCTATACCTAGGTGGGTTCAATATTGCCCCACAGATAATATTGAGATTCATGGCTTCTCAGATGCATCGCAGGCAGCATTTTGCGCGTGTGTTTATTTAAGATGTCAGACGAAGAAATCTGTAGTATTCACGAACTTATTAATAGCTAAAAGTAAAGTTGCACCCCTCAAGCCCGTATGTCTGCCACGATTAGAGCTCAATGGAGCACATCTTCTCGCTATGTTAGTTAATTACGTCGCATCAACATTCGATTTCAAAGTTAGTGGTATAACATTGTGGACGGATTCTTCAATTGTCCTGGGGTGGCTGTCAAAACCCCCATGGACATGGGAAACATACATTGCAAACAGAACCTCTCAAATACATGATCTTGTCCCAAAGGCTATTTGGCGACATGTCCCAACTCATGACAATCCAGCCGACCTCGGCACTCGTGGTTGTATACCACAAGATCTTACAATAAACTCATTATGGTTTAATGGGCCAAGTTGGCTAACGAATCCCTCCTCAGAATGGCCTAAGAAAAATCCTTTAGTTTCTCCAGAAATTGGAAAACGGTCCAAAATACAAACGCTTCATGAAATTATAGAAGAACCTGATATATTAAGCCGATTTTCTTCATATGCTCGAGCTTTACGAGTGATATCTTATGTATTTCGCTTTTACAACAACTGTGTTAGTCGAATCAATGGATTACAAAGATCAAACTCCGGTGCGCTCTCACAATCAGAAGTCAATTACACAAAAAATCGTTTGATATCGCTAACTCAACAAAGATATTTTGAAAATGATTACCGCATATTAATTAAGGCCGAAATCTTACCAGAAAAAAGCAGTTTAAAGAATTTAAACCCATTTGTCGATGCGAACCAAGTATTGCGTGTTAACGGAAGATTGGTTGACGCGCCACTTCCTTACAATGAACGGTATCCAGTCATTCTTCCCGGAAATTCTCGTCTCTGTCATTTATATCTCGAACATTTGCACACTTTCCTTGCTCATGCTGGTTGCACACAAATGTGCAGAATGGTGCAAACTGAATACTATATCTCTCGTCTCAAACCACGAATAAAAAGCATAATACATAAGTGCAAAACATGTATTTTGTACAAGCATAAACCATGCTCGCAAATAATGGCGCCTTTACCCCCAGAAAGATGTACTGTTACGCCTCCTTTTCATATCACTGGCATAGATTTCGCTGGACCTTTCGAACTTAAAAGTTCATCATTACGACGATCCCCACTCATAAAAGGATACGCATGTATTTTTATATGTTTCTCTATCAAAGCCATTCATTTGGAACCCTGTTCTGAATTGTCCTCCGCAGCATTTGAGGCGGCATTCTCGCGTTTCGTTGGGGGGCGGGGACTACCCCATCGGGTAGTCTCTGACAATGGAAGAAACTTTATCGGTGCAAGCCGAAATCTGCTGCAAGAGTTTTCAAAATTCATCCAAACAACCGCCAGTGACCTGTCCGACAAATACTCATCCCATGGTTTTGAATGGCAATTTATTCCCCCACATGCACCTCATATGGGCGGACTTTGGGAATCTGCTGTAAAAAGTTTTAAGCACCATTTTAAAAGAATCGCTGGTTCCCAAGGATTCACCTTTGAAAAATTTGCGACCGTACTTGCCAGAATAGAAGGAGTTCTAAACTCACGCCCGATATCAGCTGTTTCCGAGGATCCATCAGATGTAACTGCCTTGACTCCTGGTCATTTTCTAAAAGGAGCGCCCATCATGTCGATCCCGGAGCCAATTTCTCAGAATATATCTCTTACAAACAGATGGTTAAAATTGAAGGCTCTCCATCACCAATTTGCCATAAGATGGAAGGAAGAATACCTGAAAGCACTCCATAAGCGTTACAAATGGAAAAACACGGTTCAAAATCTGCAAGCTGGAGATCTGGTGGTAGTCATGGACGATTTACTGCCCCCAAGCGATTGGCGTCTCGGAAGAATAGTCAAAACTCATCACGGTTCCGACACAAATATTAGGGTAGCTGATATTCTCACTGCTTCTGGGACAATCACTCGGCCAATAGTCAAATTATGTTATCTACCTTTATTAAATCAAGCAAATTCAATAGCATAACACTTTTCATCACCTCTTAGCTCATTTCATAAACTTCATCTTCATCTCTTGCATTTGACACACTCATTACAATTCATGCCCTATTCAGATCAGATCTAACACCATTCTCATTTCAGAGCCAGAAGCGCAGCCCCCAGTATCGTGAGCGAGATCTACCAGTGCGTACTGTGTGATCAGCGCCACTCGCTCCGATACTGCCCGGACTTCGTCCTCATGAGGGCTCGAGCAGGCGCTCGGTCATCCGTACCCACTCCTACTGCAGAAACTGCCTGGCCAAGAGTCACACGGTGGAGAGGTGCCACTCGAAAATGACGTGCCGGAAATGTGGATTTCGGCACCACACAATGCTACACCCGGAGCCAGTGGGAGATAGTTCGGCCTCCGTTCGCACCACCTCCCCGACCAGGCCGGAGCGGTCTAGCATTCAGGCCAGGCTAGGAGTGCGACCACAATCTCCCCAACCAAGACGTACCGCAGCTCGACCACAATCTCCCCAACCAAGACGCCCCGCAGCTCCACTTCGGCGAAATCGCATGTGCCGGAACCCCATCCGTTTCGACTCCCCGATTCGCCCGCCATCACATCACTCCTCTCCAAGGCAAGCTGAGTGGCCTGAACTCCCTCCGCCAGGGAGCTATTCTCCAGCACGCAGTCATTCATCAAGTCGCCGTCCTTCACCACCAACTCGCCATCAGCAGCCAACTCGCCGTCCGCAGCCAACTCGCCGTCCGCAGCCTACTCTCCGTCCGCAGCCTACTCGCCGTAATCAGTCAGTTCGCCGTAATCAGCCAGCTCGCCGTAATCAGCCAGCTCGCCGTTCTCAGCCGGCACGCCGCCAACAGCATCAACCGCAACACCAAAATCCAGGCCGACAGCAACGCCCACAAAGGTTCCAGCAGTCTGCTACATTGACGCACCCGATTCCCAACCAGCGGGTGCTGTCAAAGGCCATCATCTCCCTCGCCTCGGTCTTGTGCGTTACATCGCCTGTTGCACAGGTGCAAGGCCGGGGCCATGGACAAAATTGAACGACCTTGTCGTCCAATTTGTATTTTTGTATATTAGCCTAAGCCACCTTAATCGTAAGAATTATGAATAGTACTAGAGTAAGAGAATTATGAATTGTACTAGATTAAGAGGAATATGAATATTGTAGTAGATTAAGTAAGGACATATTGAATTAAGTCCGAAACTAACGGTAAACTTGGCCTGTATTGTTAACTTGTTAAGAAGAAAACATGAGACTCGTTCACTTTGCCGACAAAACCAACAGGGTGAGCATCTCGTCTCGAATAAATCTGATGAAATCAGATCTATATAAAAATACTCATTTCTTTTATTTTATTTCTCATTCGTTACTGTCTTATGTGAAATTATTCCTCATGACGGGAGGAATAATTTCACCTAAGTCCTACATCATTACAGTCCACTACGTGCAAAATCCTCCCGCATCTAATATCGGTCGATCCCACGACAACCAACCGTTCATAATACTCTCTGCAAGAGCATTCTAATTCCCCCCACTACCCCGAAGCTATTCACGTGGTAATATGCCAAGTGGACCCTCTGAAGCAGGGTCGCTGCAGATTGAAGATAGGATAACAAAGCCTACTTCAGAAGAAACCCACTGAAAGAAGGGATAGTCCTATTGGTAAGACACCATTGGTCACCTTTTATCCAGACGGGATACGAACTGGAGAAATGACCACCAAGGTTACTTTGGAACTATCCAAAGCAAATACCAAACACAAAGTGAATGAGGAAAAGAAATCTGATAAAACGACAGGTGGAGTCTCAGGATTGATTAAGACGTAGACTAGAGTCGGTTCACAAAGATGATTCTATCAGTTAAATTCGGAACTGTTAAAAACTTGTTGCCTCTATTCGGCCCCTTAACTCGCAACAGGCAGCGGAACTCATGAAATCAGCTGTAAAGCGGGTTAGATATACTGAGGGACCGCAGCCTGTTGCGAAGAAGCAACAGCAAGAGGCACTAATAAGGGACAAAGTCATTTACCAACAGAAGGAATTGAAGGGGTCAGTCGAACTTGGCGGTAAAGCACCCTCTAGGTCTATACCAACAAGGAAATCGACCAAACCCTACTCAAAACCCAAAGGACGGAAACAAGCTCCCCTTCCCAATCAATTTCTGAGTGGCAGGTGGCAATAGTAGATCTGGCTTATTCAGATGGGAAAATCAGCCTCTCCAACTGGAGGCTGCTAGAGTCAAAGCTACTCAACCTTATGCTTTCGGAGAGGTGGAGCGGCAGTAAGGTGCTCGAGAGAGTAAAAGCTACAAGATGCTTTCGATAGGCGGGATCGCGAACATGTGAAGTGCTGGAGAAAGGCGGCGGCAAAAAGTAAACAATGCTGCAACTAGTTACTCGTTAAAATCTGTAAAGCTCCTCCTACAATGTTGCATTCAAAAGGAGTAGACAGATTATAACGAGGGTTTAACTACGGAAAATACACCGAGCAAAATTATTGAACATTAATGAAATTGTTTCAGGTTTAAGCAGGGGAATTGACGAAAACTTTCTGCAATTGAAATATAGCATTGATCACCCCAAACTTAAAAAACTAATAACACAATTCATAAATAACTGTGACGTCTGTAATAAGGAGATATACAAAAGAAAACCCATAAAACAAAAATTACTGATTACAAAAACACCAGAGAGACCCGGTCAGATAATCAATATAGACGTTTTTTATAACGTAGGTAAGACCCTATTCTTGACATGTATTGACAAATTTAGCAAATTTGCACAAGCGAATTCAATCGAGCTCTTACATAGTTCTTAAGAATAGTGGGTAGTATAAAGAACATAATTACAGCCAATGAATTAGGCTTCAAAGCATTGTCCCTTACATAATTCTTGAGAGAAAGGGATATAGAAATTCACTTTACGTCAAACAATAACCATTCATTCAATTCGGATGTTGAGCGTATTCACAATACAATTAATGAACATATCGCGACCTAAGAGTGTAAAGGCGCTAAGTCCAATATTTAAAATTGTACAGGAGAGGCAAAATACTTATTGTATATGAATGTTTTTATAAAGGGATTGTGCACTTAGCGCTTTTACGATTCAGCTTTTAAAGATGACGAAGCATGATTTTTTTTGGCTTTTTGTTTTCAAATCGATGTATATCCAACTTATCTTAAGTTGCGCTTCAAAAAATAAATTTAGGAAAAAGTGGACTTAGCGCCTTTTCACTCTTAGGTCGCGATATACGACTTCTCAGACATAACCCCGATAAAGACATTGACACTGTAGAAGAGAAATTGTACAAGGTCATAATGTTTTACAATAATACGATCAATTCGACCACCTGTTGTACGCCTGCCGACTTCATGAACGCAAAGATAGAAGAGGAGAGATATCCACTAATACAAGAAAGACTGATTAAGGCAAAACAAAGGACAATAGAAAAAGCTAATCAAAATCGCGAGGATTGTGAACTTCGCACTGGCTATATTTATATAAAACAGTATAGAGGAGTGATAAACCACTCCTGATTTCGAAAAGTTTATGTCAAGAAACTCGATGAGAATCACGTAATCACAAAAAGTGGACATAAATATTATCAATCTCATATAAAAATGAAAAACACACTACAATAATATTTTCTTGGACGTATCCAGACCACCACCTAGGTAGCGATGTCTTCGTCTTGATAGAGTAGGACATTGAGAGAGAAGGTGTTCGATTGTTTCCAGTTCCTCCTCATCCTCACAGAGTCGACAGTATTCGGCAGAATCACTCTGCCACTTGTAATGTGCCCTTAAACTCGAGGATAAATTTAATTATCTTGCTTTACTTGCATTTAAAATATAAAAACCGAATACATGATAGGCCATTACAACGGCATCTGGATGTGGAATTTCACTTTCCCCTTGAGTATTTACAGCCTTCTTGACGTTTTCCTTTTTACACTGTGTAACATCATCATTTTCTCAATTGGAATAAAAACGTTAGCTTTTGGCTTTACCGAGTTTTCTTGGTGCCAAAATCGTCAATCCTCGGCCATTTGATTGTTCAAGGCATCGAAGCGAATACTTTTTCTGACGGTTGTAAATTTATATCATTCCTAAACAAAAGTTTTGTAGTTCAAACTACCTAAAAGAGCATAATTTTTATTCCAATCTTTCATTTTGTAAGTCAATTAAATGAAGTAAGTGAAAGTGATATAAAATACAAGTTCAATAATTATCCAGGTCGCTCTATTTGTGAATTTTTTTTGATTTGGATTTTTGTCGATGCGTTTATGCTGGCCATATTCATATTTATCTTATTTAATCTATCTCAATGCATCCTTGGTGCCACCTCTAAATCGGGTAATTAATTTAATTATGCGATCTCCATTCTGTTGTTGTAATTCACATTCTCCCCATTAGATTTGGCACCTTACATTTATTGTGAGCATTGAAAAATACACGGAGAGCGAGCTAGGAACAGATTGGGATAAAACACACAAATTAATTCTCCTCTTCTTTACCTCTGACTGAATGTGAGGTAACTCAGTGCAGAAATACCCCTCAACTGTATATGAGGTATATGGAGTGTTTTGTTCATTTGGTATTAGAGGAGTTAAAATCTTAAGTTTTAAAAGTGTTAAAATCCACGAACATCCAAGTAAGCCTTTCGCTGAGCTACGGTGGATGTGCCCTACCAATGCTAATTCCTTGAGAAAGCTCACTGACCGAGTGATTGATGTGGCCAGAGAGCTTATATTTAAAGACGAAACGTTGATCGAAGATACATACCTCCGGACTATCTTTTACTCCCCTTCATCAATTGACTTCAAGGAACAACAATTACTCTCGGAGAAACCATAATTGAGCTAAGAATCATACATATATAGTGTAAAGGTTGTAATCTAATTAGACAATAAGGTAACCATTAATGCGTTCGTTTGCTAATTTCGGTTGGTGTTACAAATTCTAAGATCAGTTTATTTAGCATTCAATCGCAATTGCAAACAAAAACCCGTTTCAGTGAATAGCATATCCCATTTCACACACAATTAACATATGGATGTAACGTGATTAATGACATATTTACATTTGATGTAATTCTGCAAATTACATCTCTGTTAATGGGCTCTGCTATTCACTAAAACCAGTCGCACGTACCTGTATATAACATTACGCTGTAAGATCAATGGTGTAAGTAAGTGTGTTAACATCGTAATATAAAAGCTAACGTCATACCTCTGTCCCAACTTTAGCAGCAGCAAGAGAGAATTATCAACGGTTGCAGAACTCAACAGCCGCAAACTCATCGAGAGATCTTTCGACGACGGAGCAGCAGACTGCGTTGATGTAAGTGGTTCTTTTATCTTGACTATTCTCTTTGTTCCATATGTCTGCTCTGTACGAATAAATGTACGGATGTATTGCGACAGATTTGTATCTAAATATTATGGATAGATTTTTGTTGTTCGAGTGACCATATGTGCAAAATTCTCAGTAAATTTACAAACACACTTGCTTAGCACAACTTCTTGAATAGGTTATTATCTTCGCATAACGTAAAAAGATTACAGTAGAAACTGATTATTTTCCTCTTGAATTTTTGTAGTAAAGAAAAGGTAATCAAAATTTGGTTTTTCTTAGTTGCATTTATCAAGATTAAATATATTCAACGATCCAATGAAGTTTTCCCAAATTTTATATACCACTAACTCCGTTTTGATATTTATACCGTAATTATTTCCTTCTTTTGATACTACTCGTAATAAATTAGCTTTGAACAGAATAAGATCAACATTATTTAAGTCTGAATTTTAAGGGCCCCAATGTATTTACCAGGGGTTTCTAGTTGTAATTTGAAATTTAGTTTTAAATGAATTATCGCTTTTGTAATAAAACCAGTATGATTGCTTAAATCTGAACTATTGTTTGAATCCATGAGCAGTTGAGGCGGTGGTTAGTGCTAACGTAGGGTGTCACAATGACCAATTTTCTAATCGGGTATACCATACTATTTGTGATACTGGTGGGTGGGCTATCCAGGCCATTTAACATCTTTTGGTCTATATTATATTGAACAAATCGCTTCCCTTTCCCTTATTTTTACAACTTTTCCATTTCTGTAGTATATGCAACCTCAGCTATGTCCCTTTTCTACCATCTATTCTGTCTTAAATCTTCATTCTTATTTAGAATTTGTATCAGTTTGCACGCATAATTAATAATTTTATAGTGTGGCAGTTTGGCATCGAGTATCCTAAGAAACTGAACCCCCCCATTACGACGAGCAATAAGGTCGGTGGAAGTGCGTGCAACAACTTGTAGGCTTACTCGTGATACCATCAGCCAATTGTAGTTCTTGATCGTTATATGCTACATTATAAAAAATGGCGCCCAACGTGGGGCCCGAGCAATGAAACCTTCAATCTTTACCACCTCAGCTACCTTTCCTGGTATGCAGGACATTTTTGCTCGGTTCTCCAATAAAAACAAAGTTTTTCTTGTCTTCATTTCTACTATCGATCCCTTAAATTTTCAATGAAGTATATCACATTGATCAGGAATTTGCTTTGCTCACGACCTTAAGTCATTCATTGCAACCGTCTTTATGGATATATCTTCCCTCATACTTAATTATGACTCCATTAGCATTCATCTTAGGCCGATTGGATTTCAGTTTCTGGATTATTGTCTGGGTCTGACCACGGTTATTGAGTTGTTATGGATTTCAGCCTACCCTTAGATACCTGTGATTATGGAAAATAGTACTTTTCTTTCCGGTACCTTCTCATTCTGTTGCTTTCTTTCCTATGTAGCTTATTTGCTCAATTTATTCGTTCAATTAACCACCTTCAATAGCGAATGGATTCAAACATATATCTATCTATATATTTTCTTTTTCGAAAAATACCTAAATTTAAAAGATATTAAATATTCTTTCAAAGTTGGAAAATTTTCAACACTCATACTTTGGTTTCTCAATTCGTGATCTTAAGGACGTATTGAGTTATTTACTCCGGAATCAGTTTATTCCATACTATAAGTAAGAGCTGTACTTAGCTTTGTCTCTCTTCTTATATAATGTCTCAATTAGAAAATGGTAGTAAATCCGCTTCAGCGGCTGATTCTAATGATCCGATTATCTGTGACGCGTGTGCCAGCCCAATAACTTTGAATTCACTTTTGCAGAAAACTGGTTGCGGCCACGCTTTTCATAAGGATTGTTTGTCAAAGTGTTTGAAAATCAGGCCCTTCTGTCCGGTGTGTAATGCTCGAGTTAATGTGGAACCTCAGACTCCTAGCACATCAGGTATGACCACTAGGTCTCAGGGTAGACAGTTTAATCAGCCAGCTAACGTACGAAATTCCACAATACCACCGAATGGATCACAATCTTTAGATGGTAATTCCACTGAATCTGCAGCTGGTTCATTAGATGTTCCAACTGGCAATATTCATGAAATAGTATCAAATATTGTTGCGACTCAGAATGAGCAGATGTTCTCAGCTTTGAGCGATCAAATATCTCGTCTTGTCCAGACTAGCTTAGAGGCAAGCCTTTCACGCCTAAATCTGAGTAGCCAAGGTATTTCAAATACACATCAACCTACACATCGTACCCCACCAAATCAAATGCCTACCCTCCCCGATGTGGAGCGGCAAACTTTGAGGGAAATATTTGGTATTCAAGCCGATAAAGATAATCCCAATCGTCCCATACATCCTGGAATAACTCCACAGGTGTTACACCGAAATAATTCGTTATTTTCCGGGGTTTCTGATCTGAGTACTCGGCCAGACAAAGTCTTACAGATTATTTCCAATTGGAAAATCAAATTTAATGGTGGTCAGAGTGGCTTATCCATTGAAAATTTTATTTATAGAGTAGAGGCACTAACGGCTCAAACCTTGCAGGGAGACTACAATCTACTTTGCAGTCATGTTAATGTCTTGTTCGACGGTAAAGCCAATGACTGGTACTGGCGTTACCATCGTTCTGTGTCCGCTATTTCCTGGCCTATCTTGTGCCAAGCCTTACGTCGACAATTCAAGGATTCCAGAACGGATATAGATATACGTGAGTTGATAAGGGACAGAAAACAAAAGGCCAATGAGTCCTTTGATATCTTTTATGATTCAATTGTTGATTTAACCGATCGTTTAAATGATCCAATTTCAGAGAGGACTTTGGTTGAGATTTTGCGAAGAAATCTGCTGCCAGAGATTCAACACGAAATTTTAAATATTGAATTTTCTTCTCTTCAACACCTAAGAGACACTTGTAGAAAACGAGAGTTTTTTATGCAAGACATTCGTCGTAAGCACGGTGTCTCTTTCGCGAAAACAACCGCTTTTCCCAAACGTGTTTCGGAAGTTGGGCCAAATGGATCTACTCATGACCATATCCATGAATTCCATGACTATGTAGATGGTGAAGTTTCAGCCATTAGATTTACTTGCTGGAATTGCAATAAGTCTGGTCATCGGTACCAAGATTGTTTGTCAGATAGAACAATATTTTGTTATGGCTGTGGAGCACCGGACGTTTACAAACCGAATTGCAATAAATGTCAGCCAAAAAACGGAATAGTGAGTGCACAGAAGAGTGCACCAAACCCACAAAAACCCCGGGACCTTCCAAGCCAATAACAATTTTGAAAAAGGAGTTCAGTAGCACGGCTGACTCCGTTTCTATTCACAGTAATCCAGACACTTTAGAGATGAAATGGAAACCTTTTCATGAACGTTTGAAAGAATATTATCGGGTTCGTTCGAGAATCTTCGGAACCGACATAAAGTCTTCCCGTTCAGCTCAACGGATTAAAACGTTCTGGAAAAAAGTACGTAATTTAAATAAAAAAATAATTTCCTCAATATTGAATACGTCTACGGATATCAGGCCCTATGCCGAGGTTATCCTTTTTGGGAAGAAAATTTTAGGTCTCCTTGACACCGGGGCTTCTATAAGCTGTATAGGGTCCACTACCGCAAGGGAGTATTTAGCTTCTGGCTCTCATTTCAAAACATTGAAATCATCCGTTAAAACAGCTGACGGAAATAAACAAACCATAGTCGGTTTTGTAGACACCACTGTAAAATTTAAAGATATGGAGAAATCCATAAAAATATTCATAATTCCAAGTTTAGACCGCGATTTATTTTTGGGAATCGATTTCTGGGAACTTTTCGAACTCCTTCCTTCTGGTATGAGTTCTACTAACAAAGTTTTTTGTGACCCTTCGAGAATTTCCGAACTGGGGGACCAAATGCTTCTAACTTCCATGCAAAAACAACGCTTGAACCATCATATTTCATTATTTCCATCTTTTGCTGAAAAAGGTTTGGGGCGTATGAATTTGTTGCACCATTCAATCGATACAGGTAATGCCAAGCCCATTAAACAACGTCACTTCCCCGTGTCGCCCGCGATAGAAAAACTCATTTATGAGGAATTAGATAGGATGTTGGCTCTAGGGGTGATTGAAGAATCTAGTAGCGCATGGTCTTCGCCAGTGGTTCTTCACTGTAAACCTGGGAAGAATAGGCTTTGTTTAAATAGTCGAAAGATTAACTCCGTAACAATAGGTGATGCCTACCCTCTACCACATATTGATGGAATCCTCAGTAAGCTACCCAAAGCAGAGTATATAACCAGCCTAGACCTCAAAGATGCCTTTTGGCAAATTCCGTTAGATCAGGGGTCGAAGGAGAAAACCGCATTTACCGTTCCTGGGAGGCCTCTATACCATTTCACGGTAATGCCTTTTGGGCTTTGTAATGCCCCGCAAACGATGTCTCGTCTTATGGATAGAGTCATTCCACCGGCCCTCAGAACGGAGGTTTTCGTTTATCTCGACGATCTTTTGATCATTTCGGACACATTCGATAGGCATCTTGAGGTCCTAGGTTGTGTAGCACAGAGGATTCGTGATTCAGGTCTGACTATAAATATAGGCAAAAGCCACTTTTGTGTCCCAGAGGTGAAATATCTTGGTCATGTGGTTGGGAGGGGAGTAATTCGTATGGATCCCGAGAAAGTGTCCGCAATCACAGATTTCCCTACTCCGAGATCCATTAAACAACTACAACGATTTTTGGGAATGACTGGATGGTACAGGAAATTTATCAGGAATTGTGCGTCTGTCTCCTCGCCTTTGACTGATTTGTTGCAGGCCAAACGAAAATTTGTTTGGACTGAAGAGGCCCGACAGTCTTTTGAAGTTTTGAAGTCTAAACTGAGCACCGCTCCTGTTTTGCATAGTCCAGATTTTTCGCAACCGTTTTTTATACATTGCGACGCTAGTAAGACAGGAATAGGAAGCGTATTGGTTCAGAAGAATGCGGAGGGTGAAGAAGTTCCTATCGCCTTTATGTCGAAGAAACTCAACAAAGCCCAACGCAATTATTCAGTGACCGAACAGGAATGCTTAGCAGCAATGCTAAGTATTAAGAAATTTCGAGCTTACGTAGAAGGACAAGAGTTCACTGTTATCACCGACCATGCGTCGCTGAAGTGGCTAATGTCCCAGACGGATCTCAGCACGCGGTTAGCTCGATGGGCTTTAAAACTTCAAGCATACAAATTTAAGATTCAGCATAGGCGTGGTTGCCTAAACATAGTTCCTGATACTCTTTCCCGTACTCATACTGACGACATGTCCGCTATTGGTCTTGAAAGTCTGTCCGATTTTGAAAATGACTCTGGGTTTTTCGTAGATCTAACATCTACCTGTTTCCAGTCGGAAGAATACCGAATGCTATTGGACTCAATTGGGAAAAATATTAATAATATGCCTGACCTTAGGATTTCGGATGGATTTTTATACAGACGGACCGAACATGCCACGGGTGAACAGCTGCAGGATGATCTAGCATGGAAGCTTTGGATCCCACGCGACTTGGTTCCAGAGGTTCTCAAAAAAGCACACGACATCCCTTCCTCGTCACATGGCGGTATTAACAAGACTTTGGATAGAATACGAAAATTTTATTTTTGGCCGAACCTAGTAGTTGATGTTCGGAATTATGTTAATCAGTGCGAAATTTGTAAATCCACTAAACACCCTAATAGAGTTCAGAGACCACCTATGGGTCGTATGCCAGAATCACAAAGGTTCTTTCAGAAATTGTATGTTGATTTTTTGGGGCCATATCCCCGTTCACGTTCTGGCAATATAGGAATATTTGTGATTCTAGACCATTTTAGTAAATTTCCCTTCATAAAGCCTGTTAAAAAATTCACTACTGAGATTATAGTGAAATACTTGGAATGTGAAATATTCCACACTTTCGGTGTACCCGAGACAATTGTGTCTGACAATGGTTCACAATTTAGGTCCAAACAGTTTAATCAGTTGTTAAGACGTTACAATATCACACATATGTTTACAGCAGTTCATTCCCCACAAGCTAATGCCTCTGAACGTGTCAATAGGTCCATTTTGTCTGCTATAAAATCATATGTTAAAAACGATCAAAAGAACTGGGATGAGCTCTTGAGTGGAATTGGATGCGCACTTAGATCTGCGGTTCATTCAGCAATCGGCACTTCACCATATTACTTAACATTCGGTCAACATATGATCACAAACGGGTCAACGTATCCACTGTTGCGCCAGCTTGAGATGCTTGAGGATCGATCCGTGCGGTTTGATAGGAATGACTCTCTAAAAATCATGTCTAACCGAGCATCTGATCTCATGAAGAAGCAATTTGAACGAAATGAAAAGACTTATAATCTTCGCTCTCGGGAAGTGTCTTATAGTGTAGGTCAGGAAGTTTTCCGCCGAAACTTCAAACAAAGCAACTTCGAGCAAGGATATAATGCAAAGTTGGCACCAACTTTCCTGAAAGCTCGTGTAAGGAAAAAGATAGGCAATTCATGCTATGAATTGGAGGATTTAAATGGCAATTTGATAGGCACTTATCACGCTAAGGATATAAGGCAGTAGAATATTATCCATCTTTGTCACGATGTGGATCAGCTTTGGTGTTTCCTTCGTACTCCCAAAGTCTGATTTTTTGGTGGGGGAATTTGTAATGTGCCCTTAAACTCGAGGATAAATTTAATTATCTTGCTTTACTTGCATTTAAAATATAAAAACCGAATACATGATAGGCCATTACAACGGCATCTGGATGTGGAATTTCACTTTCCCCTTGAGTATTTACAGCCTTCTTGACGTTTTCCTTTTTACACTGTGTAACATCATCATTTTCTCAATTGGAATAAAAACGTTAGCTTTTGGCTTTACCGAGTTTTCTTGGTGCCAAAATCGTCAATCCTCGGCCATTTGATTGTTCAAGGCATCGAAGCGAATACTTTTTCTGACGGTTGTAAATTTATATCATTCCTAAACAAAAGTTTTGTAGTTCAAACTACCTAAAAGAGCATAATTTTTATTCCAATCTTTCATTTTGTAAGTCAATTAAATGAAGTAAGTGAAAGTGATATAAAATACAAGTTCAATAATTATCCAGGTGGCTCTATTTGTGATTTTTTTTTGATTTGGATTTTTGTCGATGCGTTTATGCTGGCCATATTCATATTTATCTTATTTAATCTATCTCAATGCATCCTTGGTGCCACCTCTAAATCGGGTAATTAATTTAATTATGCGATCTCCATTCTGTTGTTGTAATTCACATTCTCCCCATTAGATTTGGCACCTTACATTTATTGTGAGCATTGAAAAATACACGGAGAGCGAGCTAGGAACAGATTGGGATAAAACACACAAATTAATTCTCCTCTTCTTTACCTCTGACTGAATGTGAGGTAACTCAGTGCAGAAATACCCCTCAACTGTATATGAGGTATATGGAGTGTTTTGTTCATTTGGTATTAGAGGAGTTAAAATCTTAAGTTTTAAAAGTGTTAAAATCCACGAACATCCAAGTAAGCCTTTCGCTGAGCTACGGTGGATGTGCCCTACCAATGCTAATTCCTTGAGAAAGCTCACTGACCGAGTGATTGATGTGGCCAGAGAGCTTATATTTAAAGACGAAACGTTGATCGAAGATACATACCTCCGGACTATCTTTTACTCCCCTTCATCAATTGACTTCAAGGAACAACAATTACTCTCGGAGAAACCATAATTGAGCTAAGAATCATACATATATAGTGTAAAGGTTGTAATCTAATTAGACAATAAGGTAACCATTAATGCGTCCGTTTGCTAATTTCGGTTGGTGTTACAAATTCTAAGATCAGTTTATTTAGCATTCAATCGCAATTGCAAACAAAAACCCGTTTCAGTGAATAGCATATCCCATTTCACACACAATTAACATATGGATGTAACGTGATTAATGACATATTTACATTTGATGTAATTCTGCAAATTACATCTCTGTTAATGGGCTCTGCTATTCACTAAAACCAGTCGCACGTACCTGTATATAACATTACGCTGTAAGATCAATGGTGTAAGTAAGTGTGTTAACATCGTAATATAAAAGCTAACGTCATACCTCTGTCCCAACTTTAGCAGCAGCAAGAGAGAATTATCAACGGTTGCAGAACTCAACAGCCGCAAACTCATCGAGAGATCTTTCGACGACGGAGCAGCAGACTGCGTTGATGTAAGTGGTTCTTTTATCTTGACTATTCTCTTTGTTCCATATGTCTGCTCTGTACGAATAAATGTACGGATGTATTGCGACAGATTTGTATCTAAATATTATGGATAGATTTTTGTTGTTCGAGTGACCATATGTGCAAAATTCTCAGTAAATTTACAAACACACTTGCTTAGCACAACTTCTTGAATAGGTTATTATCTTCGCATAACGTAAAAAGATTACAGTAGAAACTGATTATTTTCCTCTTGAATTTTTGTAGTAAAGAAAAGGTAATCAAAATTTGGTTTTTCTTAGTTGCATTTATCAAGATTAAATATATTCAACGATCCAATGAAGTTTTCCCAAATTGTATATACCACTAACTCCGTTTTGATATTTATACCGTAATTATTTCCTTCTTTTGATACTACTCGTAATAAATTAGCTTTGAACAGAATAAGATCAACATTATTTAAGTCTGAATTTTAAGGGCCCCAATGTATTTACCAGGGGTTTCTAGTTGTAATTTGAAATTTAGTTTTAAATGAATTATCGCTTTTGTAATAAAACCAGTATGATTGCTTAAATCTGAACTATTGTTTGAATCCATGAGCAGTTGAGGCGGTGGTTAGTGCTAACGTAGGGTGTCACAATGACCAATTTTCTAATCGGGTATACCATACTATTTGTGATACTGGTGGGTGGGCTATCCAGGCCATTTAACATCTTTTGGTCTATATTATATTGAACAAATCGCTTCCCTTTCCCTTATTTTTACAACTTTTCCATTTCTGTAGTATATGCAACCTCAGCTATGTCCCTTTTCTACCATCTATTCTGTCTTAAATCTTCATTCTTATTTAGAATTTGTATCAGTTTGCACGCATAATTAATAATTTTATAGTGTGGCAGTTTGGCATCGAGTATCCTAAGAAACTGAACCCCCCCATTACGACGAGCAATAAGGTCGGTGGAAGTGCGTGCAACAACTTGTAGGCTTACTCGTGATACCATCAGCCAATTGTAGTTCTTTATCGTTATATGCTACACACTTTGATGTTAAAGATATAACATTACTGTGGTCAGCCAGCGTTCATATCATTAAACGAATGTCCCTCTTTCTGAGGTTAAGAAGATCTTTGGTCCTAGATTTCGATATGGCTGGCCAGAGATCTTTGGTCCTAGATTTAGATATGGCTGGCCAGAGAGATTTAGCGATTTTACAGTCAGATCCGCTCGACCATTTCTGGTTTGCCACGTCTTTGTCGAAACACTCTATGTTATTGAAAAATTCGCATAAGGGGGGATATAGTGATGGCTCAACCCTTGCAGCGTCCATCGCTGATCCATTTCGCGCGAGTTCGTCAGCCCTCTCGTTCCCCGTAATATGACAGTGGCCAGGGACCCAGCTCAGTCTGATTTTGTCTGCCAATTGTTGTAGTTCCCAACGGCACTCATTATACACCTTTGGCTTAATATAGTTGACTTCACTACCTTCAGAGCAGCCTGACTATCAACATGGCCCACAGTATTTTCTCCTTGGTTACTAAACTTTTGACAATCGAAAGAGCGCGGTCATCGCACTGTGATTCTCTCTGTTCTCTACCGTTATTGGGACATGTATTCCGGACCAGGTTCGAACACCCGGGGAAGTGTGTCGTGGCCAGGAGGTCCAGGGTATCAGAGCTAGACTCAGTCCATGTTTATCACTCCTCTATACTGTTTTATATAAATATCGCCAGTGCGAAGTTCACAATCCTCGCGATTTTGATTAGCTTTTTCTACAGTCCTTTGTTTTGCCTTAATTAGTCTTTCTTGTATTAGTGGATATCTCTCCTCTTCTATCTTTCCGTTCATGAAGTCGGCAGGCGTACAACAGGTGGTCGAATGGATCGTATTATTGTAAAACATTATGACCTTGTGCAATTTCTCTTCTACAGTGTCAATGTCGTTATCGGGGTCAGTGATGGAAAACGTGGTACAATTGTACCACTTTTGGTACAATTGAGGAATTTTTGGTACGCTGGTACAATGAAACAATTTTTGGTACATTTCTCTGGCTGGTAAAAATAATAAAAATAATAATAATGGTAAAGCCTATTCACACAATTTTTAAAATCAGAAGAGGGTACCTATTTACTATATTATTTTGTACGTATGCCTTTCGTACCAGTATGAACCACAACTATTATTTGCATCGTTGATTAAAGCAATTAAGCAAGAAGACAGCGTTAAGTTCGGCGATGCCGAATCTTATATAACCTCCACCATGGATTGCATTCAATTTTATTACTGGAAAAATCTTTGGATATGGAGCAAATCATGAAACGATTCTTTTTTGTGGAAGTAAATTATAAAAGAAACGAACGCTGCAATTTTTAGACCGCAAATACTTTAACCATACTCTTCACCTGAGAAATCTGTTATTTATGGATTAAAATAACTTTTTCGGGTACAAATAAACCCAAATTTCAGACCCCATTCGATGAAATTTGTGGTTTTTACTGCGTCAAAAAGAAAACTCTAGAGGGACCTTTGTGTGGGGGCTATATTAAAACATGGACCTTTGTTCGCGTGAAGTTGAGTGTAAATACAACCAAAATACCAATTTCCAGACATATCATATGAAACTTGTGGTCTCTATGGCGTTTAGAAATCAAATCGGACGGTTTGGATATATCGTCGCTTGGATGACCATATGATGCAACTAACATTTTCAAAATTGTTCAGGAGAGCAGATTTTCTGTTTTTGAGACAATGTTGCTTCTTCCCAATGGAGTAATATTTATTATACAATTTAAAGTTTGTTTTCTTGTTATGTACAAAACTTCTTCTTTCCTAATATTCCTTAAACAAAAAAGTTAAGTAAAATATTGTCAGATACCTCGATACTGTTTACCTTTTTATACCCTACACCACACTGTGGTACAGGGTATTATAACTTTGTGCATTTGTTTGTAACACCCAAAAGAAGAAGAAATATACCCATCGTTTATTATACCGATCGACTCAGAATCACTTTCTGAGTTGATTTAGCTATGTCCGTCTGTCCGTCTGTCTGTGCATGTATTCTTGTAATCAAAGTACAGGTCGCAATTATGGTCCGAACTCGACGATACTTTACACATATCTTTTTTTTGGCCCAAGGACGATCCCTATTGAATTTGGTTAAAATCGGTTCAGATTTAGATATAGCCCCCATATATATGTTAACCCCGATTTGACATGTAAGCGCTGTAAAAACTTTATTTTATATCCGATCAGTATGAAATTCGGCAGAAAGAGGTTTGTTATTATATAAAAGAACACTGTTAAATTTGGAAGAAATCGGTTCAGATTTAGATATAGCCCCATATATACGTTACCCCCGATTTGACATGTAAGCGCTGTAAACATGTTATTTTATATCCGATCAGTGCGAAATTCGGCAAAGAGAGGTTTCTTATTACATGAAGGAATACTGCTAAGTTCGGAGAAAATCGGTTCAGATTTAGATATAGCCCTCATATATATGTTACCCCCTATTTGACATGTAAGCGCTGAAAAAACTGTATTTATGTATATCCGATCAGTGCGAAATTCGGCAGAAAGGGGTTTCTTATTACAGAAGGGAGTTTCTTATTACATGAAAGGGGTTTCTTATTACATGAAGGAATACTGCTAAATTCGAAAATCGGTTCGGATTTAAATATAGCCCCCATATATATGTTACCCGCGATTAGACCTGTAAGCGCTGTAGAAATTGTATTTTATTATTTTATATCCGATCAGTGCAAAATTCGGCAGAAAGAGGTTTCTTATAACTCGAAGGAATACTGCCAAATTTGGAGAAAATCGGTTCAGATTTAGATATAACTCCCATATATATGTTACCCCCGATTTGAAATTCAAGCGCTGTAGAAACTGTATTTTATATCCGATCACAGCGAAATTCGGCAGAAAGAGGTTTCTTATTATATGAAGGAATACTGCCAAATTCGGAGAAAATCGGTTCAGATTTTGATATAGCCCCCATATATATGTTACCCCCGATTTGACATCTAAGCGCTGTAGAGACTGTATTTTATATCCGATCAGTACGAAATTCGACAGAAAGAGATTTCTATTTTACATGAATGAGTATTCAGGGAAAATCGATTCAGATTTATATATAACCTCCATATATATGTTTCTCTGGATTTGGTTACAAAGCGCTATAGAAGTTGTACTTTACTTCCGATCATTACAAAAGTCTCCAGAAAGATGTTTCTCAATTTAGGAACGAATATTGATTAATTTAGCGATTATCGGTTCAGAATTAGGTATATCCACATATATATGTTCTTACCCATTTACCAATTATTCCAAATTATTATCGCAATCACCCTTATGGCATTGTTAGAGAGGTGTAGGGTATTATATAGTCGGCCCCGCCCGACATTCTGCCTTTCCTTACTGGTTTTTGGATACAACTGAATATAATATCTAAACATAATGATGCATATCGTCATCAGAAACGAAAAAGGGCCTATCATCATGTTTGAACATTTACAGGGGAAGCAAAAAACTAAATAAAATGAAAAGTGTTGCCGTTAGAAAAACGTATTTTTCAGGATAATGTGTAAACACAACGATGCATATATAAAATCACACAAACATAAATTATAACTTGTTTGTGAAAATTGCGTGAAATAGTATCTTTCAACTATGAAAAAATAAATAACTTGTTGCTAGGCCCTTTTGAATTTCGTTAATAAATTCGCCATTTGTAATATTACGCCGCTAAAAATTTGTCAGGATGTGTATTTTGATGCAGGGTACCGAAATCCGTCAAAAACTGAGTTTCCATTTTTCTCGTTGTTACGCCCTTTTTCGTTTCTGATGACGATATATAAAATCACACAAACTTGATTTATAACTTGTTAGTGAAAATTGCGTGAAATTTGATTTTTTTTACTAGGAAAAAGAAATAATTTGTTGTTAGGCCCTTGTGAATGTCGTTAATAAATCCGCCACTTTTTAATATTACGCCGCTAAAAATTTGACAGGATGTGTATTTTGATGCAGTGTACCGAAATCCATCAAAAACTTAATTTCCATTTTTCATGTTGTTACGCCCTTTTTCGTTTCTGATGACGATATGTATGTATATACTTTATGATGTCTCTCACCAATATTTCGAGGTGTTACAAACGGAGTGACAAAATGAATATACCTATGGTGGAGGTATACAAATCAAAGAAAGTTTTAAAAACAAACTAAATTTTTCACTTCTGGTAATTTGGTACAATCGTGGTACAATTTCTTGATCATTGTGGTACAATTAGAACATTTTACAATCCCATCACTGATCGGGGTTATGTTTGAGAAGTCGTATATCGCGACCTAAGGCGATAAGTCCACTTTTTCCTAAATGTATTTTTTGAAACGCAACTTAAGATAAATTGGATATTTGTCATCTTTAAAAGCTGAATCGTAAAAGCGCTAAATCCACAATCCCTTTATAAAAACATTCATATACAGTAAGTATTTTGCCTCTGCTGTTCAATTTTAAATATTGGACCTAGCGCCTTTACACTCTTAGGTCGCGATATGTTCATTAATTGTATTGTGTAAAAGCTCAACATCCGAATTGAATGAATGGTTATTGTTTGACGTAAAGTGAATTTCCATATCCCTTTCTCTCAAGAATTCTGTGAGGGGCAATGCTTTGAAGCCTAATTCATTAGCTGTAATTATGTTCTTTATAGTACCCACTATACTATGTAAGAGCTCGTTTGAATTCTATCCAGGAGCGATTTTCTATCTTGATCGCTTGTGCAAATTCGCTAAATATGTCAATAAATGTCAGGAATAAGGTCTTACCTACGTTATAAAAAACGTCTATATGGATTATCCGGCCGGGTCTCTCTGGTGTTTATGTAATCAGTAATTTTTGTTTTATGGGTTTTCTTTTGTATTCTCCTTATTACAGACGTCACAGTTATTTATGAATTGTGTTATTAGTTTTTTAAGTTTGGGGTGATCAATGCTATATTTCAATTGCAGAACGTTTTCGTCAATTCCCCTGTTTAAACCTGAAACAATTTCATTAATGTTCAATAATTTTGCTCGGTGTATTTGCCGTAGTTAAACCCTCGTTAAAATCTGTCTACTCCTTTTGAATGCAACATTGTAGGAGTAGCTTTACAGATTTTAACGATTAACTAGTTGTAGCATTGTTTACTTTTTGCCGCCGCCTTTCTCCATCACTTCACTTGTTCGCGATCCCGCCTATCGAAAGCATCTTGTTGCTCTTACTCTCTCGTCCTGCATATCGTTGCATACGTACATATTGTAGTACAAAGGTAAACTTGTTAACACTAAATCTTTATTAAAGAAATAAATTAGAGCTTTCGGTTCTCTTTTTTTATATTTTACATTAAAACTATCGTGTTGTTATTTATTTTCTTTTTCGGCATTAACATTTTGGTCGCATTGAACCGGATATTTTGAGCTCGATTTTGCTTAGTTCGCGGCGTTAATTGGTGTTGTTTTTTGTTTCGCCCTCCAGTTCGAGTTGTTCATCCCTTCATCAATCATCCCCATCCACCTCATCATTTATTATTATTTATTTAAATAATAATGTCAAATTAGTGCAGTGTAGTTATAAGTGTGAGCTCGCGATTTTTAATGCAATAAAAGTGTTCGTGTTATTAACAAAAAGGTCGTCTTACAGCGCGTCGCGAAACCCCTTCCTCTACACCCGTCTCGTTTCTACCGTCGTTCATGGTTGTGGTTACGTGTATTCATACCGGTATATGTCCGTCCATACGTATTAAAGAAAAACAATAAATGAGACAAATAAATAAAAGATTATTTAAAAACATCCCTATAGTGCGGAAATTAGTGGTGAAAAGTGTGTTTTTTGACAGTGCAGTGGTGGTAAATGTTACAAAATTAATTAGCGAAAATAAAGTAGTTCGCGTATTTGTAAAAATAAGCAACAACTCCTTACCGTCGGAAAAGGAGAAAATATAACATTTGAAAAAAAATTGTTGTCAGTTGTTTTGCGGTTTGGTTTTCGGTAACAACAATAACAATAAAAAGTTCATTGCCACCACCAAAAAAAGAATACACTCAGTTTCTCCAATATTGTTTATTAGCGCGTCCGTCCAGCAGCCAGCCAACATACGGTTCTCATATACATACCATATATACGTACATATATATATTGGTATATGCATACGTACAGACAAACAAACGCAGCTGCTTGGAATTCTTTTTCTTTGATTCGCTTTTGTTTCGGTACGCTACACTAATTACGTTGGTTAAGTGTGTTCGGTACAAAGTTTGTAACCTCGGGGATTTTTTTGGTGCATTCAACAAATTCTACCATTTCCGGCGTTAATCGTGTCATTTCGGCAACATCCAGAAAAATTTGTACGTTGAGGATTGGAACATCTTTCGATGCATCGATAGTCCTGGAAACTACTGCCTTAATTCTTCCTTCGATTTCTGAAAATCTTCCCTCCTTTACGGTTGCTCCTGATTTTAAGAAAAAAATGCCAACGCTTCGTCTGGCTGATCCAAATTTGTTTGATTCGCGACCCGTAGACCTCTTGATAGGAGCGTAACTATATCCTCAAATCCTCTTAGAATGATTTATTCAAATATCGTCTGGATCATTACTTGCCCAGAACACTATCTTCGGTTGGCTTATTTCGGGTCCTGTCCCCACCAACCAAGTTCAGACTTTCGCTACACGATTGGATATTTCTGAAGATGATAGTATTAATAAAACACTTTTGCGTTTCTGGGAACTCGAAGAACCTCCAAAACGAAGTATTTTGTCACCTTCGGATACATTTTGTGAGGAAAATTATGTGCGTACAACTCGTAAGGATTCGGATGGTAGATATATTGTTACACTACCTATTAGGACCGACTTTAGCGTACAGGAATACTTGGAAGAATCTAGGGCGAACGTGTTCAAACAATATTTGCGTAATGAATCGACATTACTTAGGAAGCTCGATATCAAAATTATTTATGACAACGTTGACACAAAATATTTGAGATTAGACCATATGAGGCCAGTGAACACGATTTCCTCCGTCGAAAAATTGTCCTGCTATTTGTCCCATCATCCTGTTTTAATCTCGAAAAACAGACTAGCAAACTTCGTGTAGTATTTAATGCGTCCAACAAAACTTCGTATGGAAAAAGTCTAAACGACATCCTTCATGTTGGACCCACACTGCAGGCAGACTTAGTACTGCTCATTTTGAGATGGCGAATGTTTAGATTCGTATTCAATTGTGACATTACACAGATGTATAGACAGATCCGCGTTGACCCCTCACACACTCCCCTTCAGGGAATTCTCTATAGGGATTCTCTCACTAAACCTGTACAGGACTTCAGACAGTCACTTTTGGTGTGAATTGTGCCCCCTATCTGGCTATTAGAACTCTTTTGAAATTAGCCGACGATACTGAAAAAGAGTATCCTCTTGCGGCTAATATCTTGCGAAATAGTATATACTGGCTGGAACCCACGATGTAGAAACTGCTTTGGTTGCTCGAGACCAATTGATAGCGGCACTCTCTTCTGCTTCATTTGAACTTAGGAAGTGGACAGGGCAATATTAGATCGCTTTCCGCCCGAGTATTTAGTGGATGCGGAACTTTTGACATTTGTGGAGGCTAGTGGCTCTAAACTTTTAGGGATACGATGGAGCATGCAGATAGATTCTTTTTATTTCGCGGTAGCTCCTATTGTGGATAAAGCTACATATAGTAAACGGGAAGTTCTTTCGGCTATTGCTAAACTTTTCGATCCCGTATATTGGTTAGGTCCAGTGCTCGTTATGGCCAAGATTGTTATGCAAAAAGTCTGGCTAGATAACATTGGGTGGGATGACCCTCTCTCATCTTCCACCGAAGTCGACTGGCGAAAATTCGTGGAAGCCTATCTAGATGTGAACTGTATTCGCATTCCTAGATGGGTCCGGTATGGTCCGGACTGTGCAGCAGAGCTTCATGTATTTTCTGATGCCTCAGAGAAGGCATACGCGGGGTTGGTTTATCTTCGTGTTGAGGCTCCAAATGGGGAAATATTTGTGAATTTACTATTGCGTAAAACGAGTGTGGCCCCCATAAAATCGATTTCATTGCCTAGGCTTGAACTCTGCGGATCAGTGTTAGCTTCGGAACTTTTAAAAACTATTTTGCGTGAGAGTGAAGTTGAATTTCGTCAAGTTTATTGTTGGACAGATTCGACCATCGTGCTTTCATGGTTAAAAAAGACCTCTTCGACATGGACTACCTTTGTGGCAAATAGGGAAAATGTCGGAAACCACAATTGGTATCATGTGAGATCGGAGGACAATCCCGCTGATTTAGGCAGCCGCGGCCTTCCTCCTGCAGACTTAGCTTGTTCTCAGATTTGGTGGCATGGGCCACATTGGCTGAGTCTCAATAAAACTGAATGGCCTATTCGAGACCTTACTCCACTTGATACAGATTTGGAAATGCGTTCCGTACGAACTCATGCATCGTTTTTCTCTTCGTATGAAGATATTCTTGATCGTTTTTCTTCGATAGGTCGTGCTTTGCGTGTAATTTCGTACATGTTTAGATTTTTGCATAGAACTCATCCAGGTCATAGGACTCAGTATAATTTGACTAGCCGAATGAAATAAAGAATGTTCGTTTTCGATTAGTTGTTTTGGCACAAAAAGCCAATTACCCGGATGAATACAGGGTTGCCCATATTCGACGGACCCATGTTTTTTTAAAAAAAATCAAAGAAAAAAAGAAAAATTTGGCGGTTGGCAATCTTAATCATTTAATTTGTTCCAAGTAGATTTGTTTACATCAATTTTTGAATATGATATCTCTCAAATGGCCGCCTCTGGCGTTGATGGCGTATTGTGCCCTTTTTGCAGCATTTTCCATCGTTTTCGCCAACATTTCGGCCGGAATAGCGGCTATTTCTTCACGAATGTTGTCCTTGAGCTCTTCTACGGTCCTTGGCTTGTTAACGTAAACCTTTGACTTCAAATATCCCCACAAGAAGAAGTCAGGCGGCGTCAAATCGGGCGAACGCGGTGGCCAGTCCAAATCACCACTTTTCGACATCAAACGGCCCGGAAACAAATTCTTCAGAAAATCGATTGTTATGCGACTTGTGTGCGGTGGAGCGCCGTCTTGTTGAAACCAGTACTGCCTCATACGCTTTCGACGAATAATTGGCATCACAAAATTGGTCATCATGTCGCGATAACGCTCCTGGTTGATGGTAACAGCATGGCCATTTTCGTTTTGGAAGAAAAACGGCCCAATGACCGTTTTCGCACTAACGCCGCAATCTTTGCGTCAATTGAATTTTGTACGGGAACAAATGCAAATCAACGCGAATAATCCGTTGTAAAGTGGACCGAGCCATGCCCAACTGCTGAGAATGGCGTGTATTGTTCCATGGTAAAAATCTGCTTGGACTGACGCTTCAAACGCGGTATGTCATTAAGCGATCTGACATCTCTGTCAAAAGTTATGGCGTTGCCAGATGGGTCCGTCGAATATGGGCATACAGGGTTGCCTTGTTAGATAGATCACCATTAAACTCAAAAAGCCGTCTGGTTCCTTTAACCCCATTTATTGATGTTAGTGGTGTAATGGGAATGAACGGTAGATTGGCCCGGTCTCCTACGCTTGCCTACTCCGAAAGACATCCAATAATTCTTCCCTATAATTGTCGATTTTCCAGACTGTTGCTGGAATTTATTCACCTGATTTCTATTCATGGAGGAAATCAATTGATGTTACGCATCATTCGAATAGAATATTGGATGCCTCGCGTAAAAACCCTGATTCGGTCAGTTGTGCATAATTGTATGCGTTGTGTATTAGATAGAAAACGTTCCTGCGGGCAGGTTATGGCTGCACTTCCGCCAGAGAGAACTATAATTGATAGCTGGGATAGACTTCGCAGGCCCGTTTGACATTAAGTCCTTTACAGGACGGTGCTGCAAAATAACAAAAGGTTATGTTTGTGTATTCGTGTGCTTTTCGACAAAAGCCATACACATAGAGGCCGTGTCCGATTTATCAACAGCAAATTTCTTGGCAGCATTTCATAGATTTATTGCTCGCCGTGGATGTCCTCGTACAATCTTTTCGGATAACGGGACAAATTTGCAGGTGCGTCTAGAGAAATTGAGAAGAATTTCAAAGATTTTGTCCAAGAATGCGGTGCTTCAGTTCCGTCACACTTTGCGCATCAGAGTCTATCGTGGCGTTTTATTCCAGCTGGGTGTCCTTTGGGAAGCTGGAGTTAAGAACTTTAAGCTTCATTTTCGGAAGCAGGCTCAAAATCTTAAGTATACGTTTGAGGAATTATTTACAGTTTTGGCTAGAATCGAGGCTTGTTTAAATTCTCCACCTTTGTGTCCAATGTCCGATAGTCCGCTTGAAATCGTTGCGTTGACACCAGGACATTTTTTGATAGGTGCTCCGTTGCTTGCTCCTCCCGAACCATTCGTTACTGAATAACCAATATCTATTGTGAATCGGTTTAGAAAAGTTAAGGCACTGGCCCAGCAGTTTTGTCTGCGTTGGAAAGAGGAGAATCTGAAAACTTTGCATATGCGATACAAATGGAAATTTGCAGAACGCGACATTAGGAATGAAGATCTGGTGGTCGTAAAAATTAAACATTAGCTCCTACCTCCTGGAAGTTAGGTCGTGTCGTAAGCGTTTATCCCGGTATCGACGGTCATGTTCGCGTTGCTGACGTTCGCACTGAAAACGGCGTTGTAAGACGACCCATAACAAAATTGGTCATTCTAACCGATCAAAACTCGCCATCTTTGCAATCTTATTCTTTCCTCGCAGTAACATGGAAAAGATCTCGTTCTTCACTGATGATTTGGAAGATTTTGACGAGCTGATGGAATTATCAGAAGAGGAGTGTAATCCTGGTGCTGCTGCACCTGTGGTTCAGGCGCAAGTTATAGACACCGTTGAGGACGTTCTCCTTCGCACACTGAGGTAGTAGAAAACAAACCTGCACCACATCCCCCTGCAGCATCGGTAGAACAGTCCGCCCGCCCGCTCCATCCGTTCCGTCCGCTTATAGTTGTCGTGTTTGTGGTCGAAGGCATCCGCTTCGTTTCTGCTTGAATTCCGAAAAATGGCTAACGAAAGTCGGATTCGGACAGTGGTTACGTATCGCCATTGCTGCCAGTGGCGCATTTACGCATTTTTTCTGGCACGGAAATGTAATGGCGACAAGAACACGCTGCTTCATTCCGACCCCAACCAAAGTTACCCTAACAAAAGCAATGGCAACTCCAAACGTCCGACTCAATTTGCACTTTCTCGTCAGTCCGATAGGGGAAATTGTTCTCGTCCGTCCGCGTCTGGCGGTGCTGTGGGGATGGGCGTGTTGCAGAATGTGGTGTCGTTGGTGCCGAGTTCTGTCGTTTGACAGTTGCGTCCACATACGATGCCCAGCAAATGTTGACATTTACGGTCAGGGTATGCGACCTCGGCCACGTCTCCACCCCCTCCGAATCTGTTCTTGAGAGTTTTTGGGATTCCCCCTTGCCGATCGTAATTTTTTTAGAGAGGGACGTGTGGCAATGGTTTTTGGTCCGGAGATGTACGCGAGAATTGTCACAAGCCAGGTTCGAGCGTCACCAGTGCTCCCGGTTGCCCATTACACCTCACATATGTACTGCACTATACTTAATGATTATTAGAGTTATTTTAATTTAGTTGCAACAGACCTTGATGTTGCAAGGTGGCCGGTATGTTTAAACCTGAAACAATTTCATTAATGTTCAATAATTTTGCTCAGTGTATTTGCCGTAGTTAAACCCTCGTTAAAATCTGTCTACTCCTTTTGAATGCAACATTGTAGAAGTAGCTTTACAGATTTTAACGAGTAACTAGTTGTAGCATTGTTTACTTTTTGTCGCCGGCTTTCTCCATCACTTCACTTGTTCGCGATCCCGCCTATCGAAAGCATCTTGTTGCTCTTACTCTCTCTTCCTGCATATCGTTGCATACGCACATATTGTAGTACAAAGGTAAACTTGTTATCACTAAATCTTTATTAAAGAAATAAATTATAGCTTTCGGCTCACTTTTTTATATTTTAAATTAAAACTACCGTGTTTTTATTTATTTTCTTTTTCGGCATTAACAGCCCCTATGAGTATCCCTCATATATTTCTTGCGAATGTGTTCAGCAAGTTCATTTTCGTCAATGACGTTTGTGACGACATTGTTGCATCTAATAATTTTGAATTCCTGATTTCGCCCAAAGTATCTCGAGATTGTCTGTTCAAATATTGCATAGGTATCATTATCCTCGATGTAAACGCGTTTGTCCCTTTCGGATCGAAAAGATTTTTAACTATTGTCGTCATAGTGGGTTCATCAAAGCTTTTGGCAGTAATTGTTTTTCTGTTATGACAGACGATTTTCTGGTTTTTATTTTCAATGATCCTGATCCAATTTTCCTAATTATTATTTGGTATTTATAATTTATTTATATATTAATTATATATTAGTTGGACTATTCTTACATAGTTGTGATATTATTGAGCGTGTCTTGTTCGATGAAAATAATTTGAGACGTGAAAGTGCGTCAGCGTTCCCGTTATTTATTCCCTTCTTATACTTAAAAGTGTAATCGTATTCACCCAATGCACACTGGTCCCAAATCCATTTTTTGTGGCATAAATACGAAGGAATGTATATACAGCCCTAAAAATTTGCACACCTGTTAGTCATAACTCACATAAAAAATGATCAAAAATTTTGACCAATCTGGCAACTCCCACTGTCACCTCCCACACAAGCTTGATGTCTGTACGCTATGTTCTGGTTGCAAATACGGTCCAATTTGCATGAAATTTGGCATGGATATGTTTTTGTTACCAAGGACCAACCATATTTACACCCCTATTCTCGACCGAGTGACAAGAAAATTGTTGTGATAGTAACAACATTTGTGATAGTAAAAACAATTTGCTATTCTGGGTTTCAAAAGGAAGCTCTTTTTGTTATAATTTTCAATGATAGCAGTCATAACCCCAGTAGCATATGATAAGAAATAATTTGTGTATAAACAAGTAAAAGCGTTTATACACAAGATTCGGCCATGAAGAATCTTATATACCCTCCACCATGGATAGCATGTGACCTCACAAAATAACTCAAACCTAACGAAAATAACACCGAAAACACAAAAAATATAGTAGATGAGAACAGTAGGAATCACAACAAGTTAGATGCTATATATGGGAGCTATGTCTAAATATGGACCGATATGGCCCATTTGCAATCCCAAACAACCTGCAACTATAAGAAGTATTTGTACCAAATTTGATCAACCTAGCTCTATTATTGCGGACTGTAGCGTGATTACCACAGACGGACATGGCTAAATCGTCTTAGAATTTTTCGACGATTAAGAATATACATATATACTTTATGGGGTCCCAGATCAATATTTAGAGGTGTTACAAACTGAGTGACAAAATGAATATGCCCCCTTCCTATGGTGGAGGGTATAAAAAATGTTTTTCAGGGTTTTCTTGTTAGAATTGTTATCGGAAAGGGCGAAGTCTGGATGCATATCTAGACAATTTGCCTGACCCTGCGCTATGATTTTCATCCTTTAAAGAAACATCTCTATTTGTTTAATTATTATGCAATGTGGGGATATACATGATGGGGATTAATTAAGCATGGGTCCAGAAAACCCACAACTCATCCAACATACATATTTCATTCTATTGTATATTTTGTGCCTGAAAACATTTGGGGATGATTTTTCCATTTTCAATTTATTTATTTACTATGTCATAATAAAAAAGTCATGCCATATTGGAAAAATTTGAATTTCAGTAGATTTCTTCGTACACAAAAGCTTTTAATAATGCATTCTTTCCATTGGGCAGCAATTCCAAAAAATTTTAAATTGTAAAGCTTTCATTTTGTCACAGGAATTCCAGAATAGGTATTTAAAATTCCTATGATAAGAAATATGATAGTAAAAACTCATGAATGATTAATGTTACGAATTCGAGAATAGCACCGTTAATTTGAAGAAAATCGATTCAGATATGGATTTAGGCCTCATACAAATTTGCCACCGATATGGACAATATGGACCCTATACGCTGACTGCAACATTCGGATTGCGTAAATATCGACTCACTCAATACTTTAGGAGTAGTTATGGTGTACAAAAAAGTGAACCCAATAATACAATACCTCCCAATGTTATAAACAAATTCCATTTTCACCATAACTGCACATGCGTTTATGATTGTCTCTTAGAAATGCAAATACTTGATAATAATGGATCCGAAGAATCCATAGATCTGTTAAAAAATAATGCGGCTATTTTGTCAGACGGTCACTTCTGTCTTACTTATAAAATTTGTTCAGTGCCTCCGAAGCATTTCCCCTATGCTGCCAAAGAAAGTTGCTGACACGTATATTTTCCCATATGTAACAAGGTCAATGTGTCTCGAGGTCCATGTGCAACAGGGTCCATGTGTAACAAGGTACATGTGTAACAAGTTTGAGTTAAATTATTTTTTAAATCACACATCATCTTTTGTCTTACTCGCTGATATAGTTGCCGTATGCACAAGAAGGGAGTGCTATGTTCTTGGAGCGGTGAGAGTTCAGCTGTCAATTCCTTTTTTAGTCGTTTTCCCACTTCAGTGGCTGTTTCGCATAATCATCGTGTTCGATATTACTTTTAAAATTTTCAGAAACGCACTCTTAGTGGGCCTCCACTAACCTTTCCAAATGTCTTCTGAACATTGATAAATATTTCTGAACATAAACTAAAACTCATTTTCATCAATTATTTTAGTACCAAATTCGAAACGGTATCACGTTTTCGTCCATTACCGTCCTAAATAGCTAATATTTCAGCACAGTTAAACAAGAGTTTGACTGAAAAAACATAATTTTGATCACTTTGCGCACAAAACGCGCAAAGCGCATCTATACTGCATGATAAAGGACACTTTAATACACAATCGTGCGTTTAAACTTTCATGAACACGCGAGTACATCTATAACTTTTACTCCACGAAACACAAATAACGTGAGGTTATGTATCTCTAAAATACCACACCCCATAAATACGAAATAACAACGAAAAAGACGAAACAATTATGAATTATGTTATAATAATTATAATCTGCATACTTTGAGCTTGATTTTCCATATTTCACAGATTAAATAAAATTTTAGCTCTGCCGATTTCCAGTATCAAAGACATTGCCAATATTAATATTTTCTCAAGAAGAAGTGCTTAAAAACACCTGATTGAACTACTAACTTTGATCGCATGGATAAAAACAGGGTTGCCACCTAAGTTTAAAAAATAGGGTTGCCTTTTCGAATATATATATACTTTTGGTAATTTCTTAAGTTTATTTTCTGAATTTATGCCAAAAAATTTGGATTTGGGACCAGTGTGCAATGTCAGTCTCCATCTAACGAGCCTGGAGTTTGGTTCCTTGATCGAGAACAGCCATAGTAATGGTTGATGGTCGGTGTGGATGACGAATTTACTGGCAAATAAATAGGGACGGAAGTATCCTACTGCCCATACTATAGCCAGTAGTTCCTCCTCTATAGTGCTATAGCTGAGTTCGTGTTCGTTAAGGGTTCTGCTTGCATAGCATAATAGGTAGTTTTCCTGGAATAAAACGGCTCCCAGTGCGAAGCTACTTGCGTCGTTATTTAGGATAAATGGTTTAGAAAAGTCCGGATACGCCAATATAGGGTCATTTACGAGTAAAGTTTTCAGGGTCTCGAAACTGTTTCCGTACTAGGGGTTATTAATATCGAATTTGTCGTCTTTCTTTAGATAATTCGTCATAGGTTTCACGATTTTCGAATAATCTTTCAGAAACTTCCAATAATACCCACTGAGTCCCAAAAATTGCTTGATTTGTTTCGGATTCTGAGGGATCGGGTATTTCGAGACACAATCTATTATTTTGGATTCGGTTTAATTACCTCATGAGTTACTATGCGGCCTAACAATTCGGTTTCGCGTTTTTAAAAATTGACATTTATCGATTTGGATCTTCAAGTTTGCTTTATTAAGTCGGCACTAAGCTTAAGGAATTTTTATGTCGTCTAAGTATACTAAACATATTTTATCTAGTAGTTCCCCTAATATAATGTTCATGAGGCGTCGAAACTTCGTGGGGGCAGTTTTTAGTCCAAATGACATACGAAGGAATTCGTAGTGGCCTCCTTCGACTGAAAATGCAGTTTTATGAATGTCATTTTCCGCAATCTCGACCTGGTGAAATCCTTTCGCGAGATCGAGCGTTTTAAAGTACATATTCCTACTAAGTTTGTCTAATATCTCGTCAATATCTAGGTTAGGTTGAAGAGAGGAGACGTTTAAACGTCTCATGTCCATGGACATACACTTAAGCCAGTGGTTCGGCCTGTTGTGCGCTACTTATTTATGATCTTTTTTATACCTCACGAGTTACAGAAAATCGGTACTAGACACAAATTTTCTCAGTATCTTCCAGTCATATTCTCTGAGATGAGTCAAGTCTGGTAATATGTCGGACCCGAAATGTTGGGATCTTGCATGTGTGAAAGCCGGGCAGTGACACAGAAAATGTTCCATCGTTTCGATGTTTTCCCTGCATGCCCTGCATTCGTCGTTTCCTGCTAGTCCTATGCGATGAAGATGTGCTTGTAAGCGTGAGTGTCCCGTTAGAACACTCATCATCTTACTAATATCGATCTTGTTTAGTTTCAGAAGACTTCTTGTTTTCTTTTCATTTGGGTCACCCCACACTATCTTTGCAGTTGCTCCTACTGTTGCGCTATTCCACACAGTTTTGTGAGCCATCACTGCCCAGTGCTTCAACTCATTTTTCGTGGCTTCGAAATGTTTCCAATTTTCCAAGTTTATTAATCGAAGTTCTCTGCCCTTTGATGCCAAGCTGTTTGCCCGTTCATTTCCAATCAATATCTAGGTCAATATCTAGGATAGGATATCTATTGTCCACGGTCCTCTCATTCAGTTTCCGATAATCAACGACTAGCCTCCATTTTTTCTGTCGTCGTCTTTCTTTATAAGTATCCAAATTGGTGCTGGATATGCTGAGTTTAATGGTCTAATTATTCCATTTCCTAGCATTTCCTGAATTTGTCTGTTCAACTCTTCCTTATGTATATATGGGTAACGATACGTTTTGGAATGAATCGGAATATTATCTACAGAATTGATTTGATGCTTGAATGCATTCACGAAAGATAGGTTTGAATTTGTTTTGTAAAACAATGGAAAATATTTAGTAATCAATTGTGAAAAATGCTGTCTTTCTTCTGAATTCATATGATTCATCCTTATTTGGTCCAGTAGCGGTAAGTCGCTTTGGTTGTCTTTTGAAATGTTGTCATCTATAACACACTAATTTTCCCTAGTAATTAGGGTTGGTTTCCACTTCAATCTTAAAATTTTGTGTGTCATATACTCCTTCTTTGAGTATTAGCTCTCCGCTAGAGGTATGACAATCCTTAATGTGGATTAGTCCACACTCCAAGTTAGTAACAAGTTTAACTGTACGAGTAGTTGAATTTTAATGGAACTATGTGGTTGTTTATTCTTAAAACATTGCTTCCATAGTACATTACTTGTTTATATTTACGCAAAATATCGTTACCAATAACACCGTCATATGCGTCATGAAATTTGCACTCAAACAGGTAAATACAGTCATCCGGATCTCCTAGTTGGGATAACTGTGGTGTATTATAAATTGTGTTAGTTCTGACATTATTTTGTAGTGTTTTGAGGTTTACAGGTGGTAGATTTTTCCACCACTTTGGGTTACATAGACCTGGGTTAATAATTGAATGGGTTGCACCTGTATATATTATAAATTTTAGATTGCCCTTTAATGTTGTATGCGGTAATTCCCCTGAGAGGCTGCTAAAGGAAAATTTTGAATGTCGTCTGTATTATTGTCAGAGGTAAAAGTTTCAGTGTCCACATGTTCATGTTGGTCTCCTAATTCATCGTCATAATCATTTTCACATGGCTCATCCTGGGGCATACATGGTATATCAGAGTCTCGTACTAGGTTATTGTCCATGGGTTCGGGAGCGGGTACATTACCATAACCTCCCCGGTTAGTTGGACGTGCTGTTGGGTGTTCGGTTGTCGGTATTGAGTAGTTGGATTGTTGAATGTCCTTGAGTTATTTTGATTATTCATATTAGGGTTTGTTTGATAGTACTGGTTGTGCTGTGGTCTAGGCTGATGGTACGGCAAAGGGAATTGTTGTGGGAATTGATCCTATCCTATCCTAACCTATCCTTTGGTTGCCAAGCCAATTCTGGGATTCCTGTCGATTAAAATTCCCTCCCGTGTTTCCGCTATTGCTATCGGTCTTTGTCGTGGGTTTATGCGCGTTATTTGTCCTAGTCGCTTTGGTCTCGTAATATGCATATCCGGTTTTAAAGAGAATTTCATGGCGTCTTCCAAGCTGTCTGGATTACGACAAGCCAGAATTGTAGTGAAGGTAACCGATCGCATTCTATCGTATAATTCCTCAATACTATGTCTTTCCGCGAAGTTATTGGTCACTATGGTCTTTAAGTCTTTCCAAGATTAAGCGTGAAAAATAATTTCGATGGTTTCCCTGGCGCTACCTGTGAGACGACTTTTGATAAGGTCCGAAAACACCAATTGTGTCGCCTCGTCATATTGTCTGAGTACTTTAACAATTTAACAGACTAATGTTATAAAATTATAGAGGTCCTTTTTATCCCCACTGAATTCGGGAAGTCTTTCAAGATATTTAATGGGATTAATAGAGATGGTCTGGGGTTTGGTTGTGCAATTTTTCTACTTTTTTATGAGGGAAAAAGAAAAAATTATGTTATCTTAAAAATGTCGTCTTGATCTTTGTCGTCTAGTAAGTCTCCTAACCCTTATTCCGAGACGTGGTATTCTCTAATTCTTTCGTTCACTTTCGTTTGAGTCAAACCCTGGGCCCAGGTCTATCGCCTCTGGCTCTATTATCTCCTCATTTTCAAAATCGGAGATGTATTCGGACGTTGGATCCGTGTCACTCATATACTATAGTTTTTAACACTATAATTATTCTATAATAGCCTATATAAATTGTAATACTCAGCTTACGTTTATTGAGAGTGGCTTTCTTCTTGCAGGTATCTTCGTCCTTTTTTGGATTTTCCTTCTTGCTGATGTCTTCTCGATTCGCTTCGCCTAAGAATGTCGGGCACTTGAGTCTATGTTCTGAACGTTTTATAAATTCCAACGTTTTCTTTTAATGTTTAGTTCTCACGGTTTCAAATATTATTTTTGTCCTTTAAGACGTAGGTCTTCAATGATTATATCCTTAGTATTTTAAGGTTTTTTCACTTAGACTGTTTTTAAAAGTCCTTGGTAATTTAAAGATCTTTTTATTTAGACACCGTTTATGTCCTTAGTATTTTAAGGGTTTTTGTTTCACTTAAACAATTTGTATAAGTCCTAAGTTTAGGTTTAGGTTAGGGTGGCAGCCGTCTTTTTCCTTCAGCTCACATAAACCAGTTTAGGTCCCTAGTGGTACCACGGGTTAAAATGCCCTCATCGAAACCAACCTGTTTGATATACAAATTTATCGATAGTACGAATATTGGTACCGGAAAGATCTGTTAGACTGCCTAGAAAGGCCGACCTCAGTATGTCCAGTCGTCCTTTACCCAAAGCGGTACAGTCACATAGCAAGTGCTCAATGCTCTCCACTTCTTCCTCATCTCCGCAGCTTCTGCAGAAGTCATTGGCGTCAATACCCAATCTTTTGGTGTTTTCGCCGATCAGGCAGTGTCCCGTCAGAACTGATACTAACGTAGACAATCTTTTCCTTTATAGTGCAAGGAGATATTTTGACCTTCTCATGTCATACCCTGGCCAGATTTATCTAGCTACCCTACAGCCGATTTGTGTCCATCTTTCGTTGGACTGCCTGAATGCCTCTTGTCTAAGCCAAAGCTTGCACATGGATAGTGGCGCACCAATATAAGCAAATTCTTCGAGAATTTGTAAAGTCGTCCCTTTCCTAGCAAGTTCATCGGCTTTGCAGTTCCCCGGTGTAAATTAAAGTGCTCAGACATATCGTTAAGAGATCTGCGGCAGTCGAAGGCTGTTTGTGAATTTAGGGATGTGGCCTACAGAGAATTGATGGTAGCCTGGCTGTCCGAGTAAATGACAACGCCAGTGTTTTTAACTATGTTGCGACTCAGCCACTTGGCTACTTACCATATTGCCATTATTCGGCTTGATAGACACTGCAGGTATCTGGTAGTCTGTGAGAAGACAACCTTTTCATCAAGCTTCGAACCATCCGTGTAAAAGTGGAGATGGTTTCTATTACCTGGTATTCTTCTAACCTCTTCATCTCTGGAGGGAATCATAGTGATGTAATTTCTCTCGAAGGTGTACACAGTTGGTATATAGTCCACTCGGTCGGTTACCATAGCATTACACTTTGATATCCTCATGTGACCGTTGTTTTTGTACCTCCACATTGATAGACAGTTTAATCTTATTGCCGCCTTGGTTGCAATTTCTCTCGCCACAACATTAGGTTTAGGTTAAGTTAGGGTGGCAGCCGTATTTTTTTATACAAGCTCACATAGACCAGTATAGGTCCCTAGTGTTACCACGGACTGAAATGCCCCTCATCGAAACCAACCTGTTTGATATACAAATTTATCAATAGTACCAATATCGGTACTGGAAAGATCTGTTAGGCTGCCTAGAAAAGCCGATCCCAGTATGTCCAGTCGTCGTTTGCTCAGAGCGGGGCAGTCGCATAGCAAGTACTCAATGCTCTGCACTTCTTTCTCATCTCCACAGCTTCTGCAGAAGTCATTAGAGTCAATACCCAATTTTTGGCGTGTTCGCCGATCAAGCAGTGTCCCGTCAGAACAGATACTAACGTAGACAATCTTTGCCTCTCTAGTGCGAGGAGATATTTTGATGTTCTCAGGTCATACCTTGGCCAGATTCGTCTAGCTACCCTGCAGGTGCCGATTTCTGTCCACCTTTCGTTGGACCGCCTGATTGCATCTTGCCTAAGCCAAAGCTTGCACGTGGATAGTGGCGCACCAATATATATGTGCAAATTTTTCGAGAATTTGTAATGTCGTCCCTTTCCTAGCGTCCCTTTCCTAGTTCATCGGATTTGCAGTTCCCCGGGATATCCCTATGTCCAGGCACCCATATGAGGTATATATTAAACTGCTCAGCCATCTCGTTAAGAGATCTGCGGGAGTCGACGGCTTTTTGTGATTTTAGGGATGTTGCCTCCAGAGAATTGATGGCAGCCTGGCTGTCCTAGTAAATAAAATGACAATTTTGCACTTTCAGAAAAGACTAGATCTGTTCCATTTATCCGAGGAGGAGGGTGCACATGAGTGACATTATTCATCCTAGTAAAGATGGGTTAACACCCAAACCGCTGCTTCTGGCCCATTTAGCCAATTTGTTCAGAGCCACCTGTAGAATATCTCGGAGGATGTTTTCGAATTTGCACTCACTGCGATTGCCAGGTCGTCCGCATATGCCACGACATTGCAGCCACAACGTTCTAGATCTAGCAGGATTTCATTCACCGCTAGGTTCCAAATTTGTGGAGACAGTACTCCTCCTTGTGGGGTCCCTCTGTTTACAAACCTTATTAGAGTGGTTGACCCTAGACATGCTGTTATGCGTCTTCTGTTGAGTAGTCTTTGAATTGGCTAGAGTTCACCTTTAGATGTGACAATGCCGCGATTACCGCATCTGGGTGTATGTTGTTAAAAGCCGTTGCTATGTCAAGAAACGCCACATGGTGAATTCTGTGAAATGTAGGGACGATTCGATAGTGCTCACAAGTTCGTGCAGGGCTGATTCTGTAGACTTTCCCTTATTGTAAGCATGTTGGTTCCCCGACAGGAGTTTTGTATCCAGGTTTTGCCTAATGAAATAATCTAAAAGTCTTTCCAGACTTTTGAATAGGAAAGAGGATAGGCTAATTGGTCTGAAGTCTTTTGGTCTAGTGTGCGATATCTTCCCCGCTTTGGGTATGAATACCACTTTGGTATCCCTCCATCGATTCGGGATGTATGAAAGCCTAATACAGCTTACATAAATTTTCTGCAGCCAGGGGATAATGTACTTTAAAATTTTTTGCATTTATGCTGGAGTGATGCCGTCTGGTCCAAGTGACTTGAAGTGCTCAAAGCTGTTTATAGCCCAGCTTATTCTAGATCTCTCAGTCAACAAGCTAGAGATGCTCGCAGTCCACTCGAACTCTTGTTGGTCCTGTTGATCCTCGGACTCTGTTGATGAGTTCCCCGGGAAATGTGTGTCAAGCAGTACATTGAGCGAGTGCTCGCTGTTTTTGGTCCAGTTATTTGCCTCATCCTGTAAATATCCCACTGTACATGGTGAAGCAGATAATATCTTCCTCAGCCTAGCGGCGTCGGAGACCTTTTCCACTTCACCACAGAAGGTATACCAAGAGCGCCTTTCTAAGCTCCTTCTTATAGATCTTGAGTTGCTCTTTATAGGCATCCCAATCATTAGCGACCCCAGTAGATTTAGCCTTATTGAATAGCTTGTTGCAGGTCTTCTTCTTCATAGCCGTTAGCACAGAAGTCCACCATTGGGGTTTAGTTTTACCCTTGTACCTTGTTTTTGGACAGGCTTCTTCAAGGGATCTATTGAATGATATGGTGATATGATCGACCAGATTATCCAGACCGGCTTTGTCATTCAGTTCGTACAGAAGTTTAGAGTTGAGGACTTTCTTGAAATTCTTCTCATACAGGTGCCACTTTGTCTTCCTTAAATTTCTGGGACAGCAGGTTTAAGCGCTTTTTCCGCGAGTTTGAACTCAATATAATGGTGATCTGAGAATGAGTGGTCGTCCAGTACATTCCACCCAATAATTTTGTCTGACAGCCGGTCAGTAGCAAACGTTACGTCGAGTACTTCTTGTCTGTCTTTAATTGTAAAGGTCGGTTTATTACCTATGTTACAAATACTAAGCTTGGTAGTTAGAATAAAGTCAAGAAGTGAATCACCCCTATTGTTATATCCGTACTACCCCAGATAGTATGATGAGCGTTCGTGTCTGCGCCAATAATCAGCTCGAGCTCGTCAGACGTTGCTTCTTCTACTACTTCCCTGAATAGAGCAGTCGGTACTACAGATTCATAAGGCAAGTAGCTGGAGACCACCCAATATATGTTATATATATATTACCGATCTCCAGGCTAGCAGCTGTTTGGTCTTTACCACTTAAATTAGTCAGGAGAAAGATACTTAGATCTTTCCTGGCCAAAATGCAGGTTCTTGGAGTGCCTTCACAGTTGGCCACAATCAGTTTAAAGTTGGGTGTCCTAATACAGCACACCCTTTCTCCCACTACGTAGGGCTCCTGTATCAGGACGATGTCTACTGCACCTGTCGACAGGCGCAGCAATAGAGCCGCTGAGGCTGCTTTAGCGTGATGGAGGTTAATCTGTAGAATTCTTACCATCATTGGTAATTGACAGATTAACATCCACCCCGACAAGGGTGTTATCGAACTCTTCGTCGAGAAGCTTGTCCCCGCCAGATGCGTAAAAGAGTCCGGAGACTCCCATCAGCCTCTCTGTGTCCGAAGTAGAGCTTTTGTCCTCAGAGAAGGACGTTACAGATCTTCTGTTAGAGTTGGAGTCACCAGAAATAATAGGCGTGGGTACCTCCGCACTTCCAGAAAGTGCCACGGTGGACGACTCACCTTCTGCAGTGGGAGCTATATCCTGCTTGTATATCTTCAAGACTATAGTCTCGAAGCCATATTGTAGGGTTGCACTCGCACTTTGTATATGGGAGGTGGATTCAGCGTTTAGGATAAGATTGACCTACCGCTTTTTACCATCCGCCTCACCAATTATGGGCCGGCAGACCAGGATTGGAATCTTTTATTATTTCTAAGATGTCAGCCGGGTTGGAGGGCTCTTCTGTAACCCAGGTGATTGCTCTAGGGTGACTAGGGATGTTGTTTTTTCGACAATATCCAACTGGGCACCCGGCCACACCTCACCCGCTCGACTCAGAGCAGCCTTATACAGGTCTACTGATCTGGCATCACCGAAATATAAGAGCTTTACTCTTCCCTGATGCCATCCTGCATCGTTGCAGATTGGTGGTTTGCCCGGCATTTCTCTTCGGACATCGAGGTAATGAGCCATAATGGCTGATTGCACATGGCTCCATTTGTCCTTGAGGATGGATCCATCCTCACTACTTCTGTCTATAACGGCCATCCCTAGACTCTCCTTCGCCACTTCATTAAAGGGCTTGGTGAGTGTCCTGTTGATGCTTACATTAGGGTCTCTTGCCTTTTTTGAAGGCAGGGGTTCATCAGGTGATCTGATTCTTTTGACTTTATTAGCCGTTAACACAGCTGAATTTGTGGCTTTTTCAGCCTGCTCATTGGAGTTAGAAGAATCTATGACAAAATCACCATTAGTTTTATTTATTTTAGGTATGAATTATTGGATCGAGCAAAATGACCAAAAGAAAAAAATAACCATAAGATGTATGACATACATATGTACATACTGCGGGTGTAAATATGCATTATATTATGAATATGGGTATGGCTGTAACTAGTAGCCATTATGTACGACGTTGTGAATCATGCCAGCGGTATAAAATCAGCCAACAAGATCCTGCCGGCGAGATGTTAACTCGGATACCGGAAGAGCCTTGGGCTACCATTTGCGCAGATTTTGTTGTGCCGTTACCTCAATCCCTCCTTACCTGTAAGGTAAATCTACCACAGGAAGTGGTAGGATTTATCGAGGACTCCCTTCATTACAAAGATTACACCATGGAGGCGTTCCTAGATGTAGAAGGCGCCTTCAATAATGTTAAGATAGCAGCAATACTCAACGCACTTGACAGCATGGGCTCAAACCCAGGCAGACCAAGTCTCACCTATGTAATGGAATCTAGTGATAAACGAAATCCTAATGGATCTCGACAAGACAGGAATTAAAATCATAGCGTATGCAGACGACGTCGTGATTCTGATTATAGTCAAATTTATGCCTACGGTAAGCGAGATCATGGAAAGGTCACTAAAAGAACTATCACGTTGGGCAGGAAAAAATGGACTAGGAGTTAACCCACCGAAGACGGAACTAGTCCTCTTAATAGAACGAATAAAATTCCGGATTATCAACTCCTTACACTACAGGGAAAGGTACTTGAACTCGAAAGAAGCTAAGTGCTTAGGCATCACCCTTGACTCCAAGCTGTCCTGGAAAAGGAATTTGGTGGAAAGGGGGAAAGATAGCATTATGCGCCTTCTATGCTTGCAAGAAAATGTTTGGACGCAAATGGGGTTTTCAACCGAAAATGTTACACTGGATGTATACATCGATTATTAGACCGATACTCACTTACGGATCAGTTGTATAGTGGAAATCGGTAATGAAGAAATCACATCTCTCACACCTAGCCAAAGCGCAAAGACTGATTTGCGTCGGGATGACTGGCGCTCTCAGATCTGTCCCACAAGTGCCACTAGAGGCGATGCTGAACCTTCAACCAATCGACATATACCTAAAATGTATCGCAGCGAAAGCGACCCTTCGACTAAGAGAATCAGGAATAGCCATCGACATTACACGGGGCATGGCTCAATCCTGGAAAGCATTGGCATGACAGTCAAAATCAATAGCCCAACGGACTACTTGGCACCAAGAACAATTCGAGATAAAAGTTTTAATGTAATGATTCCCAGCCGTGAAGACTGGGCGTCCAATAGCGTCATAGAGTAGGTTTAGGTTAGGGTGGCAGCCGTATTTTTTTACAAGCTCACATAGACTTGTTTAGGTCCCTAGTGTTACCACGGGCTGAAATGCCCCTCATCGAAACCAACCTGTATGATAAATAAATTTATCGATAGTACGAATATCAGTACTGGAAAGATCTGTTAGGCTGTCTAAAAAGGCCGACCCCAGTATGTCCAGTCGTCGTTTACTCCAAGCGGGACAGTCGCAAAGCAAGTGCTCAGTGCTCTCCACTTCTTCCTCATCTCCACAGCTTCGGCAGAAGTCATTGGAGTCAATACCCAATCTTTTGGCGTGTTCGCCGATCAAGCAGTGTCCCGTCAGAACCTGTACTAACGTAGACAATCGTTTCCTCTCTAGTGCGAGGAGATATTTTGACCTTCTCAGGTCATACCTTGGCCAGATTTGTCTAGCTACCCTGCAGGTGCCGATTTCTGTCCATCTATCGTTGGACTGCCTGATTGCCTCTTGCCTAAACATGCAAAGCATGCACGTGGATAGTGGAGCACCAATATATGCAAATTCTTCGAGAATTTATAATGTCGTCCCTTTCCTAGCAAGTTAATCGGCTTTGCAGCTCCCCGGGATATCCCTATGCCCAGGCACCCATATGAGGTGTATATTAAACTGCTCAGCCATCTCGTTAAGAGATCTGCGGCAGTCGAGGTCTTTTTGTGAATTTAGGGATGTTGCCTCCAGAGAATTGATGGCAGCCTGGCTGTCCGAGTAAATGACAACGCCAGTGTTCGTTACTATGTTGCGACTCAGCCACTTGGCGACTTCTCATATTGCCATTATTTCGGCTTGATAGACACTGCAGGTATCTGGTAGTCTGTGAGCTACATCCAGACTAAGTTCTCCACAGTGTACTCCGAAGCCAACCTTTTCATCAAGCTTCGAACCATCCGTGTAAAAGTGGAGATGGTTTCTATTACCTGGTTATGGTTTCTATTATTCTGCCGACCCATTCATCTCTGGCGGGAATCATAGTGATGTAATTTCTCTCGAAGGTCTACACAGTTGGTATATAGTCCACTCGGTCGGTTACCATAGCACTACACTTTGATATGCTCATGTGACCATAGTTCTTGTACCTCCACATTGATAGGCAGTTTAATCTTTGGTTGCAACTTCTCTCGTCACAATGTTAATCGGCAGTATATGGAGTAGGGCTTTTAAAGACTCGGTCGCTGTAGTCCTTAAGGCTCCGCTTATGCTCAGGCAGGCAGTTCTCTGAACCTTTGTTAGTAGGTTGGTGAAGGTTAGTTTGTCAGTTGCCGTCCACCATACCACAATACCGTATAACAGTATTAGACGAACTACTGCTATATATACCCAGTGGACGATTTTAGGAGAGAGTCCCCACCGCGACCCTACAGCCTTTTTGCAGGAATATAAGGCGATGTTGGCCTTCCTTACACGTTCCAATACGTTAAGCCTAAATAACATGGAGGGTCCACATGTGGGACATTATTCATCCTAGTAAAGAGAACCAATTCTGTCTTGTTGGGGTTAGATAACTTGTTCGGAGCCACCTGTAGGATGTCTCTGAGGGCGTTTACGAATTTGCCACTCACTGTGATTGCCACGTCGTCCGCATATGCCACGACCTTGCAGCCACAACGTTATAGATCTAGCAGGATTTCATTCATTGAGAGTGCCGCAATTACCGTATCTGAGTAAATGTTGTTAAAAGCCCCTTCTATGTCAAGAAATGCCACCATGGTGAATTCCTTGAAATGCAGGGACGATTTTATAGTGCTCACAAGTTAGTGCAGGGCTGATTCTGTAGACTTGCCCTTATTGTAAGCATGTTGGTTACCCGACAGGAGTTTTGTATCAAGGTTTTCCCTAATGAAATGATCTAAAAGTCTTTCCAGACCTTTCAATAGGAAGGAGGATAGGCTAATTGGTCTGAAGTCTTTTGGCCTAGTGTGTGATATCTTTCCCGCTTTAGGTATGAATACCACATTGGTATCCCTCCATCGATTCGGGACGTATGAAAGCCTGATACAGCCTACATATATTTTCTCCAGCCAGGAGATAATGTACTTTAACATTTTCTGCATTTCTGCTGGAGTGATGCCAGGTGACATGAAGGGCTCAAAGCTATTAATAGCCCAGCTTATTCTGGATCTCTCAGTCAAGAAGCTAGCGACGCTCGCAGTCCACTCGCACTCTTGTTGGTCCTGCTGATCCTCGGGTTCTGTTAGAGAGTTCCCCGGGAAATGTGTGTCGAGCAGTACATTGAGCGACTGCTCGCTGTTTTTGGTCCAATTATTTGCCTCATCCTGCAAGTAACCCACTGTACAGGGTGAAGCTGATAATATTTTCCGCAGCCTTGCGGCGTCGGAGACCTTTTCCACTTCACCACAGAAGGTATACCAAGAGCGCCTTTCTAAGCTCCTTCTTATAGATCTTGAGTTGCTCTTTATAGGCATCCCAATCATTAGCGACCCCAGTAAATTAGAGTACAATGAGATCTCAATCTTCACGGACGGATCGAAAATGGAGATGGGCACGGGATCAGGAGTATACTCCGATACCCTTAATCTCAGAATCTCCACCAGATTCCCGGATGAATGCACTGTCTTCCAGGCAGAGATCTATGCCAACCTGGACGTGCAAATTCCGTTCGTGGAACTTAAAAACCAAATCGACGAACGGGGAGCAGCACTAACCAGCAGCACTAACTAGCGGGTCACATCCATTGATGTGACCCGTATCAAAGAACTGCTGTCCTTCAGGAAGAACACACTTAGCATCCTCACAGGGGTCATCACAGGGCACTGCGTGATAGGCAATATGGCTGCACGCATGAAGCTTCCATACGAAGACTTCTGTAGAAGCTGCTTGGATGAAGAAGAGGAGGAGTCAGTACAGCACATGCTATGCTCATGCAAAGGACTGCAAGAGTACCGTTTGGACTATTTAGGGTACAGGCTCTTCGAAAACCTAGACGACCTAGCAGATGCTCCGCTCAAACCCCTTCTCAAATTCATCAGAAAATCTCTCTGGTTCAGTAAAGCCACAAAGACAAATGAGAACACGACTAACTAAACCTTCTCTCCCTCTTCCTAGCCTACCAACATTCAACCATCTTCTCCCTACTTCAATTCTGCTCACGGGAAACACAATGGACCGAATCGCCGGCCCCGAGTGAACTCGTCAGATGTATTCTGACGGGCGTCCCTCTCAACCTAACCTAACCTACCTCGATCAAAGCATGGCGGTTCGATGCTGCTGGTAGGTTTTCCAAATGGACAGAGTTAGTGCTGCTTCGAAAAGCTACCTCAGAAGGTTGGGTTAATGTGTGTAGGGAACGTATAATTGTCTGATGCGGAGTACCAAAGATGATAATCAGTGATAATGGAACCCAATTTACCTGCAAAATGTTCGAACGATTTATTTAGGAAATAGGCATTCATCACCAAATAACAGCTCCGTATACTCCCCAAGAAAACTGTCACCCAAATACAGCGGTCCGTACATTGTACAGCAATTTATATCGCCTGTGATCGTCAAACGTACACTGAAAAAAAATTAGTAATGAAATTAGTGATAACACATTCTCATATTAAGTATGCGACCTCGGCATTAATTCAATCACAATTTTCATTAAAATAATGAAAATTTACATGTTTTTTACGAAATTTTCCTTAATCTAAAGTTTTTTGAATTTGAATTAATGACTATGTAATTATTAGTTTTGTGTACGCCCTTCTTTAAGTGTAAACCTTTAAATAAAAGAAAAAAACATTATTTTTGTGACAATTCACATTATTTTAAGTAATATTTCAATACTTTTTAGGATTTTCTACATTCAAACAATGACGTAGATACGTCATTGTTTAATTGCCGAATCGAACTTAATTGACAGTATGAGATATTTGAGTAATATATTTAGGGCTATGCTCCTTTAAACGGAAATGTTGTCTTGGAAATAAATTGTATGACTGTTGTCATTATTTTTAAGAATTCATACTTTTAAATTAACTCTCTCTCTCGGAGAATTATTCTTTCTCTATTCCGGAGAATTATTCGTTCTCTCGGAGAATCAGAAATGTTTGTTAATGTGTGATTCAACAATTGTTATGGAATGTTGAAGAGCTCTCTGAAAATTTTACGTAACTCTGTCGTTTGTTTTCTTTTAAGTCGTCAGTTATTGAGAAACGATAGAAGCAAACGGTTATGGTTTTTTTCGTCGCGGTTTGTGAAAAAACGAAATTGCTGGAAATTTGTAAGTATGCGTACGAGTACATAAAAAAGTGTAATTTTATTTAAATATTTGTTACTTTTCCATATTGTACCGAAAATAATTTTATTATGGGCTGTTAACTGTTATTTTTGATAAATGAAAACATACATATCTGAAACTAATAAAAATAAAGTGTGGACATAAATAGATTGGCAAATCTCATACCATATGTGTATGTGGTTGTGGCTTGATGATGAGGAATGGGAATAGAGGTTGTGCGTCTTAGTTATTTTGGCTGTGTCATTTATGGTGATTTACACACAATTATGAAAGAGATATTCTTGTTAGTTCTGTGAAGAGATTTATGCGCGAACAATAAAAAACGAAGTGGGCGAAAAAAATCAGTTTAAGGTTTTGTAATACTGAAAGAGGCAATTATAAGTATTTGTGTCGTTGAAGAGTGACCAATTGTACCAAATATTTCAACGTAAGTATTATATGTGAAAGATTGAAATATATCTCTTATTTTCCAAAATCTTCTTACTGTGATATGATGAAATTTATTTGAATACTTTTTCGTATATAAATCACTCTATTCGATTTCTTTTCAGGTTATTTTATTTTAGATCGCGCAATGAACTTTGTTTGGAAATATGAAAAATGTAGTTGGGAATGAAATTTACAAAGTGCAGCAAATAATTGAACATACAAACTCTATGATATATAAAACTAATTATATAATTTTTATTTTATACAACTTCTACTTAAATTCCTTGTTAAAAATCAATAATGTCGGTTCCAATGGAATTTGTTCTTGGACAATAAATAGAGAAATTAAACCCAAAAGATACCAACTATGTAAACAAGGTCAAACTTCCAATATTTCGATAGTGCGTTGGAGGGCTTGTCTTTATACAACTAAAATATTGTTTTAAATTATCAAATGTTCAAAGTTTTCCGTAATATGTATTATACATTTTTTGTATATTCCAATAAAAAACATAACAAATTCAATCTTTGGAAAGATAAAGCGTTGTGTTTTGAATTTATAAGTTAACGCTATAAGTAGCATGAAGAATATTTTCTATGAATGTAAAAGAAAAAGGGTACAATTATAATAAATACAATGTAAAGAATTTTCAATACATATTTAAAAAAAAAGCTATATTTAAATCCATGTATACCTTAAATGGATTACTAGTACATTCTTACACCAAAGACAGACATTTTACATTTTATTACGATAATGTTTTAAATTTTATGATATTTTACTACAAATAATCACGAGTAATACTTACAGTTACGCCAAAAATAATTAGTTTAATTACCCAAAGTCCTTGATTCTATAAAATGCATCCTCAAAACAAGTACTATTCATGTCTTTAAATTAACTACAAAACCTTTATTAATTTTATAGCGATTGTCTTTGGCTCGAAATCATTGCCGAAATCTTAAACTATACGACAAATTCTTTGATTTTAGTACGCTTGTTTTTAGTGTAGAGGGAGGGACAATTCCAATTCCAAGCGCTGCAACGGAAAACATACCATTTAAAATACTACTACTTGTATATGGGATCAACTCTATTTTATTCGTTGATTTTTTCTAATATTTTTTCTTTGTAATTTGGTTAGTAGTTTTAGTTATTATAATGTAACTTTTGGACCAAAGATGTCTAAACTCCAAAATTTACACTATAGGTACAGTACATATGGACAATTTTTAAAATAATATAAGGAAAAAAATTAGATCGATTCTGAGATATCTAAATATATATTTCTATTTCCGCGAAATGTGACCGAAATAAATTGTTTGAGATAGGTTAGGTTAGGTTGAAGAGAGAAGACGTTTAAACGTCTCATGTCCATGGACATACTCTTAAGCCGGTGGTTCGGCCTGTTGTGCGCTCCTTATTTATAATTTTTTTATACCTTACGAGTTACAGACACGAATTTTCTCAGTATCTTCCAGTCATATCCTCTGAGATGAGTCAAGTCTGGTAATATGTCGGACCCGAAATGTTGGGATCTTGCATGTGTGAAAGCCGGGAAGTGACACAGAAAATGTTCCATCGTTTCGATGTTTTCCCTGCATGCCCTGCATTCGTCGTTTCCTGCTAGTCCTATGCGATGAAGATGTGCTTGTAAGCTTGAGTGTCCCGTTAGAAAACTCATCATCTTACATCCGTGTAGCAGCTGGTTCCCACTGAAACATGGGGCAAAGTTCCATTTTCCCAGGAGCGTCTGTCTGGCACAAATGTATCACAGGTAAGCCGCACTTCAGGAATGTGGTCGGAGATTGAATGTGACCAACTAGAGATTCTAAAATCTTCTGATGGTACGACTTGTGGTCTCGATTTGAGGGCTGCCTCATACTTTTGAGATAAAATTAATATTTTTTATGAAAAGGGCACGGAAATCCTTTAGGAAACAACATTTTCTATTTTCAATTTCATATGCTTTGTAGCGTTAAAATTTACTTCAAAAAACCATTACAGACGAAAAAATCAATTTTTCTGAACTTTACCCTCGCCCCCAGCCTCCAATTTTAATTTATTTTTTTTTAATATTTTGGGTCATTACTCCCACATACTAGGAAAACATTTTCTGAACATTTGAGAATGACTTTTTGAAATGTGCACGGAATATCCTTTAGGAAACAATATTTTATATTTAAAATTCCTTATGCTCTGCAGCATTAAAATTAACCCCAAAAAAACATTATAGACAAAAAATTAATTTTTCTGAACTTTAAGCTCGCCCCCTGCCTCCAATTTTCATTTAATTTTTTTAATATTATGGGTCATTACACCCACATACTAGGGCAACCCCATTGAATTTGTTGCGCAAAAGAGCCATTGTTTCGTTAGCTGTGTGGCAAGTGGCACCGTCCTGTTGAAACCACATATTGTCCACATCCATATCTTCCAATTCGGGCCATAAAAAGTTCGTTATCATCTCACGATAGCGAACACCATTCACAGTAACTGCCTGACAAGAAGTTTTCTGAAACTAAACAAAATCGATATTAGTAAAATGATTAGTGTTCTAAGGGGACACTCAAGCTTACAAACACATCTTCATCGAATATGACTGGCAGGAAACGACGAATGCAGGGCATGCAGGGAAAACTTCGAAACGATGAAACATTTTCTGTGTCACTGCCCGGCTTTCACACATGCAAGATCCCAACATTTCGGGTCCGACAAATTACCAGACCTGAATCGTGTCTAGTACCGATTTTCTGTAACGCCTGAGGAATAAAAAAATCATAAATAAGGAGCGCACAACAGGCCGAACCACTGCCTTAAGTGTATGTCCATGGACATGAGACGTTTAAACGTCTTCTCTCTTCAACCTAACCTAACTTCCTGACCGGCCTCATTTCGAAGAAGTATGTCCCGATGACGTCGCCAGCAAATAAGCCGCTCCAAAAAAACTGGGCGAGCATGCACAGGTGTTTTCACATCTCCTACAGACCCGGTTTGCTGAAATTTGCATACAATTCTCCCGATTGTGGGCACATTTGGTCGATTATGCTGATCAAAAAAACATCACGAAGTACACGAAATGCATTTTGATTTGAACGCCCATTTTCGTAAAAGGTTTAAAAAACTTTAACGCGTTTCTCGATTGTGTATCTTTCCATGGTTCAAATTGAGTTAGTCTGAAATTGAGAAATGTCAAATGAAATACAGAAAAATACTTGACGTTTAGGTGTGGTTCACATTCAACATCGGCCCTCACAATTTAACCACCCTTTAGAAGGGTTTGAAAATTTAAGCTCAGCGGCAGCGGAACTATTTGGAACTGCTAATTAATAGAAAATTAATTTTGAAAGATTTGCGAAATATTTTTCATTTAACCCGTTTTTTATAGAGCCAACTTTTCCCCAAAAAAAGTTAATTGTTTAATTAGCGGAAAGTTTAGTGTCGCAACTCTGAATCATATCGGGTCTCATTCATCAAGCTTAGTGCATTTCATAACAAGTGGCAATATTGAGAAATATTCATTGGAAAGCACGATTAAGATAAATGATTTTGAATATAATTTTCCGCCTTTGTGCCAATGAATATTTTGGATATGCCAAGTTTGTTGTCAATGTTATTAATCATTTTTTTATGAAATTGTTTAGTATTAGAAGCAAATTTAATATTATGGTTGGATATAGATACATAGAAAAAAAGTTTACTAACTTTTTAAAGTTTTGTCTGGCTCGAGGTCATATATAACAGGTGGCGCAAAAGTAACCTTTCGATGTTTTTTGGCTGTAATATAAAAAAAAAATGAAAGAAAATGAAAAAAGCAATATTCCGCGTTCTGGAGCAGTGTAGCGTAACATTGTTTATTAACGTGTATTTCGCATGTGTCTACTACACAAATGTCAAAACAGAACTGACATTAGGGGATTCGCAAAATTTATAGCATTTTCTGATAGGAGGATTACTTTTACGCCACCTTGTAAAATTAAAAACTGAAAACTGATGGTGTTGTTTCTATTATGTTTTATTTTTATTTATTTCCGATATTTCGATAGTCTTCGACGATCATCTTCAGGGATTTTCACTTAAAAAATAACAAAGGAGATATATTATTTAAAGAAAAATTACAAAAATATATCACGATATTTACATTTAAACAAAACAAACGACTGTTGCTAACACAGCATTGTTTCAACTAACTATTTTATTTTCTCGGTTTGTATTTTTCCTCTAAGTTACGATAAATTTGTGCACAGTGGTCAGTCTTATAGTTCATTCTTACGTCAGTAGGTACATTAATTATGTGCAGCATGTGTCAATATGTCAAAGTCCTTGAAATTTGGCTCATGTCCCGTCAGAGTACAATGTGCTGCTAGAGCTGTTTTTTGCTCCAAAGGTTTATTATTTTTATTGTTATTTTTTAAGTGAAAATCCCTGAAGATGATCGTCGAAGACGATCGAAATATCGGAAATAAATAAAAATAAAACATAGTAGAAACAACACCATCAGTTTTCAGTTTTTAATTTTATATATGACCTCGAGCCAGACAAAACTTTAAAAATTAGAAAATAAAAGGTCAACAATACAAAAACCAAAAAACAAAAAGTTTACTAACTTTTAAGTCAGTGGCAATGATTTCGAGCCAATGACAAATAATCTTTAAAGTAAGAACATTCCACATTTTATATTAAGGCGGTTTAATAAAAATGTGCCCGATTTTCTTAATATTAAGTAAATTATTTTTAATTTATGTAGGAAATGTACTAACTTTAAAGTCAAATTATCAATGGCTCGAAATCATTGCCGCCGTCTTTAATATTTTTTCAGTGTAGGGCAAACGTGAACTTTCCGCTTGACATTCCTTATTAAAATTATTAACCACAGGAAACAATCCCATTTCTCAAAAATTCTTGTAATAACACCCTCGAGCGAAAGCCACAGTGTATTGCTTAACGTTAATATTTTGTGTAGTGCGTCTAAGCAGTACTCCAGGAACTCTTTTAATTCACATATTCTTTTCAGACTACGCGCAAAAAATGTGTGGATATGCTGACGCAGAATTTCAATGGGTTTTGGTAGTTTTTTGCAGCGTAATATGGACAATCGTGTAAGGCATGACACGAATATTTTATGTAAAATTATAAAGTGTCCGCCAAATAACTTTTTTTTTTAATTGCTATAAAAATAAATTACTGAATATTTTCTCATTTGGTCCAAAACGGCAATACTGCCTAAGATATAAAACGTCAGCAGTACAAAAGCAAAATACATGGATGTGCGACGGCAATACGCCAAATGAGAGGCTCTATGCAACGTTGCGCTTCCTTTCTTCTGGCCAGAGATATGAAGACCTTAAATTTTTAACCAAAATCTCAGCTCAAAGTCTGGGTAAAATAATAATGGAGACGTCAAAAGCTATAATTGTAGCACTGAAACCAATTATTAAGAAAAGCAAAGATTAAGGGCCTGTTTACATCACGAGATTTCGTCGCGCGATCTGTCAAAAATACATCCCTGGGCGACTAGTATTTTAGGTCTAAACGAGGATCGCGCGATTTTGAGAGGGGATCGCACGACCCCGAGAGAGACTCGCACGAGAAAATTGACTTCCAAGTACAAGCAGAGATGGAAAATTAATTTTTTGGAATGTACTAAACTATCTCCTTTTAAACTCAAGTGGTACTAATTGAATTAATTTAAGGAACATAATTTTCCAAGTATGAAATTGCTTCTTTTTCGTGAAAATTTTTAAGATATTTAGATGATATTGCGTTTTTATACTATTACAACAATTTAGGCATTCCGCTTATAGCATTTTTTAAATATAATTTTAGGGAATTGTGATCGCTATTCCAAAAGAATACTTCAAATTAGTGAGTGTTTTCTGCAAAATATTAATAAAAATCTTACAATTCATATTCTCTTCACATAAATAAAAATGGAAAATAAACACATTTTTAGAAAATGTTGTCCCCCGTACCTAGATCCATCGATATAAATTGAATTCAAATTAATAAAATTAATTGTGATAGAAAACGTAATTGTGATAGAAAACGTACGTTGAATTAGGAAAACAAAATGTAATTTGATTTTTGTGTATATATAAATTATTTCTAAGCAATAAAAAGATCGAATAAAACAGTACTGAAACTATCGTGAGGATACATTGGTACTTTTGAAAGTGAAAAGGTACTGAAAAAAGTAATAAAGTTCTAACTTTTCCATCCCTGCGTGTTGTGAGACTTTGTCTGCTTTGAAAACGATTTTACGTGCGATTTTAAAAAAATCGGGAGAGAATAAAATGTCAAATCTCACTGGAAAGTCACGTGACATATCGTTTAGATGTAAACCGGCCCTAACTTTACAATAAACTGTTACATTTCACGGTTTCAATAGTGGCATTTCTGTCAACTTCTTTCCATTTTTCCAGAAATTTTTCCCATGCCATTTGTTTTTCACTCCGGTTTTTACATGTGTCACTTGCTGTTTGTCAAATAGATGTATCCCTTTTTAAACTTCAAAAAATTCAGCTAAAAATGCTTTACTTGCCATTTTTTGACAGTTCACTTCAACGTGTCAAACGGAAATGAAAGCTCGAAATGTGTAAATGTTTGCAAACTACGCCGTACACATACAAACAACGGCATACCTATGAAAAATGACTGCACACACAAACAAGTCGCACATGCTTATCGCGTGTCTGTTTAATTACCCAGTAGGCTTTTTGGCCTTTGATGACATTGTCGCCAATGATCAAGTCATGCAGGACCTAAATCACATAAACTTTTCTTCAATGATAACATAAGGGAAAACGTCATTCATGAGCTTTTACAAGGCAAATTCTATGACAAAAAGGTGCATAGCAAATGTTGAAGGCACACTGCAAGACAAAGTTCAAGATTGTTGGCGACAAGTTCGGTGACAGCAACGTGTATATGTTCCTTAATGAGGAAATAAGCGATACTATTATGCATAATTTAGACGTCAGTAAGCGCAATGTTCTAGCATTGCCGACGTAGCATAGTTGAAGCACGCGCGATTTGCAATTCGAAGGTTCGAGTTCGAGGACAGATCGAGACATTTCCAAATTATTACAGCGTAAATTAAAAAAATCAAATTAACATATGAGAATTAGAAGCGACAATGACTTACCATAAGATTTGTGACATTAAACATTGCCATCAGCTTGAAGAAAACATTATTTTTTCAATATTTTCTTATATATATGATTGAAGACATTGTCCATTAATTCATCGTCAATGACTTGCTGCAAGACAGTACCCATTAATTTATCGTCAATGATTTGCTACAAGACAGTGTCTTGCATGACATTTGCGGCACTTGTGTGAAAATGTCGTTGATGATTCTTTTTGCCTGTCCTCTAAGTGTCTTCAATGATTCATAAAGGGTTCGCTGGCGATGCTACTAAAGATATGTGATCAGGTGTTACCTTAAAAACTGCAGGATAGCTTAGCTTTGATATATATAGCTTATGTGTGCGTCGCTGGTCAATATTCTAGGTTAGGTTAGGGTGGCAGCCGTATTTTTTTATACAAGCTCACATAGACCAGTTTAGGTCCCTAGTGTTACCACGGGCTGAAATGCCCCTCATCGAAACCAACCTGTTTGATATACAAATTTGTCGATACTACGAATATCGGTACTGGAAAGATCTGTTAGGCTGCCTAGAAAAGCCGACCCCAGTATTTCCAGTCGTCGTTTACTCAGAGCGGGACAGTCACAAGTGCTCAATGCTCTCCACTTCTTCCTCATCTCCACAGCTTCTGCAGAAGTCATTAGAGTCAATACCCAATCTTTTGGCGTGTTCGTCGATCAAGCAGTGTCCCGTCAGAACTGATACTAACGTTGACAATCTTTGCCTCTCTAGTGCGAGGAGATATTTCTAGCTACTCTGCAGATGCCGATTTCTGTCCATCTTTCGTTGGACTGCCTGATTGCCTCTTGCCTAAGCCAAAGCTTGCACGTGGATAGTGGCGCACCAATATATGCAAATTCTTCGAGAATTTGCAATGTCGCCCCTTTCCTAGCAAGTTCATCGGCTTTGCAGTTCCCCGGGATATCCCTATGCCCAGGCACCCATATGAGGTGTATGTTAAACTGCTCAGCCATCTCGTTAAGAGATCTGCGGCAGTCGAGGGCTGTTTGTGAATTTAGGGATGTTGTCTCCAGAGAATTGATGGCAGCCTGGCTGTCCGAGTAAATGACAACGCCAGTGTTGGTTACTATGTTGCGACTCAGCCACTTGGCTACTTCCCATATTGCCATTATTTCGGCTTGATAGACACTGCAGGTATCTGGTAGTCTGTGAGCTATATCCAATCTAAGCTCTGCACAGTGTACTCCGAAGCCAACCTTTTCATCAAGCTTCGAACCATCCGTGTAAAAGTGGAGATGGTTTCTATTATCTGGTTTTCTTCCAACCCATTCATCTCTCGCGGGATTCATAGTGATGTAATTTCTCTCGAAGGTGTACACCGTTAGTATATAGTCCACTCGGTCGGTTACCAAAGCACTACACTTTGATATTCTCATGTGACCGTAGTTTTTGTACCTCCACATTGATAGGCAGTTTAATCTTATTGCCGCTTTGGTTGCAACTTCTCTCGCCACAATATTAATCGGCAGTATATGGAGTAGGGCTTGTAGAGACTCGGTCGCTGTAGTCCTTAAGGCTCCGCTTATGCTCAGGCAGGCAGTTCTCTGAACCTTTGTTAGTAGGTAGGTGATGGTTAGTTTGTCAGTTGCCGTCCACCATACCACAATGCCGTATAGCAGTATAGGACGAACTACTGCTATATATATCCAGTGGACGATTTTAGGAGAGAGGCCCCACCGCGACCCTACAGCCTTTTTGGAGGAATATAAGGCGACGTTAGCCTTCCTTACACATTCCAATATATTAAGTCTAGATAACAGTTTTCTATCTAGAATTATTCCTAAAAATTTTGCACTTTCAGAAAAGACTAGATCTGTTCCATTTATCCGAGGTGGAGGGTGCACATGTGGGACTTTATTCATCCTAGTAAAGAGAACCAATTCTGTCTTGTTTGGGTTTATGCCCAAACCGCTGCTTCTGGCCCATCTAGCCAATTTGTTCAGAGCCACCTGTAGAATGTCTCGGAGGACATTTTCGAATTTGCCACTCACTGCGATTGCAACGTCGTCCGCATATGCCACGACCTTGCAGCCACAACGTTCTAGATCTAGCAGGATTTCGTTCACCGCTAGGTTCCAAATTAGTGGAGACAGTACTATTCCTTGCGGGGTCCCTCTGTTTACAAACCTTGTTAGAGTTGTGGACCCTAGACATGCTGTTATGCGTCTTCTGGTGAGCAGACTTTGAATTAGTCTGATCAAACTAGAGTTAACATTAAGATGTGACAGTGCCGCAATTACTGCATCTGAGTGAATGTTGTTTAAAGCCCCTTCTATGTCAAGAAATGCCACCATGGTGAATTCCTTGAAATGCAGGGACGATTCGATAGTGCTCACAAGTTCGTGTAGGGCTGATTCTGTAGACTTCCCCTTATTGTAAGCATGTTGGTTCACTGACAGGAGTTTTGTATCCAGGTTTTCCCTAATGAAATAATCTAAAAGTCTTTCCAGACTTTCAATAGGAAGGAGGATAGGCTAATTGGTCTGAAGTCTTTTGGCCTAGTGTGTGATATCTTCCCCGCTTTTGGTATGAATACCACTTTGGTATTCAGGCTTTCATACATCCCGAATCGATGGAGGGATTCGGGATGTATGAAAGCCTGATACAGATTACATAATTTTTCTCCAGCCAGGGGATAATGTATTTCAACATTTTCTGCTGGAGTAATGCCGTCTGGTCCAGGTGACTTGAAGGGAACTATTGAATGATGTGGTTATATGCTCGACCAGATGATCCAGACCGGCTTTGTCATACGGTTCGTACAGAAGTTTGGAGTTGAGGACTTTCTTGAAATTCTTTTCATACAGGTGCCACTTTGTCTTTCTCACATTTCTGTGGACGGCAGGTTCAGGCCGACCACTCTGAGAATGAGTGGTCGTCCAGTACATTCCACCCAATAATTTTGTCTGACAGCCGGTCAGTAGCAAACGTGACGTCGAGTACTTCTTGTCTGTCTTTAATTGTAAAGGTCGGTTTATTACCTATGTTACAAATACTTAGGTTGGTAGTTAGAATAAAGTCAAGAAGCGAATCACCCCTATTGTTTATATCCGTACTACCCCAGATAGTATGATGGGCGTTCGTTCTGCGTCAAGACTATAGTCTCGAAGCCATACTGTAGGCTTGCACTTGCACGTTGTATATGGGAGGTGGATTCAGCGTTAAGGATCAAATTGACCTGCCGCTTTTTACAATATCCAACTGGGCACCCGGCCACACCTCACCCGCTCGACTCAGAGCAGCCTTATACAGGTTTACTGATCTGGCATCACTGAAATGTAAGAGCTTTACTCTCCCCTGATGCCATCCTGCATCGTTGTAGATTGGTGGTGTGCCCGGCAGATGAGTCTACATCAATACGTAAACCTCGCTTGTACGAGTATTAGCATATCGTTAGCTACGCATGCAAATATGCTAAGTCCAGTGTTTTTCTGTTTTTAATATTTTTGCATTCTTTAAATGCAGGATTTGCTCCCCTTAAGTACCAACAATCGCCTGATTACATCAAAATACACGAGTGAAATAATTTGATGTTTTTGGACTTAGCATATTTGCTTTTAATGATTTTAATTTTTTGTGTGTACTTACCATATTTTCTTATAAACAGGTTTTTATTGTTTTTTAAAATATTAAAAGAGTTGTATGTTTTTTTATTATTATTTTTATTCATTTAAAAGATAATATAAGGGAAAACATTGCAACATTCCACTAGTGCTAAATTAAAATTCAACAGATTTATTGTAGTACTATTATTACAAATAACACAAAACTATTTAATTATGATATGTGTTTAAGTTCGTAACATTGTCGCGCAACTTCCCCAGCTTGTGCATCTCCTTCGTTGATTGGCGACCCTGGCGTGTTGAAGGAGAAGAAGCCTCTGCTACGACACTCCCAGAACGATATTCGCTTGTACGGATTGTGAGAGGGCTTTTCAGCGTCTGGTGCTCTCCTTCGACTCTCTTGGGACGAATTCGCTCAGCACGGATCGTAGAGGGATTAAAAGAATCTCTCTACAAACTCTCCCAAGACGATATTCGCATGGCACGGATTGTAAGGAGAGACATCCAGCGTTGTATCTCTCTCCGACTCTCCCGGGACGTTATTCGCATAGTTCGGATGTAGAGAGGGACTTCCCGCAAACAGAGGCTGTTGCGTATTTTCGACTCCTTGCTTCATCTGGCTCTCGTATTCAAACGAGTCTTTGTTAGGCGATACAATCGCGCACATCACTAATATTAGTTGTTTGGCACTCGCGCATATCGCTTGTCGTTTTGCTATCGTGTCGTTTGGATCTCTACGGATCCTACGCATCGCTACATGCTAATATACGTTATCATTACTGAATCAACAACATCGGTCACTACACACGCATGAATAAATGCATACGTGTACACACACATCGTTCCCCCCACTACTGAGCTATCGTTGTTATTGTAATTGGTGCGGAGTTTGTCATAGAAGGGACTTCGTTAAATTGTTTACCCCCCTTCCTTGCCGGCAAACCACGTACCAAATTACTCTAAAAAGCTGGATTCGGACATCGCATCATCTGAGCTTTCCTTAACAGTATGTCTTGTTTCTTTTTGTATGAGAGGTGCAAAAACGGGTGTGGTGTTAACTCCCATTTTTAACAGGACTGTAGCAATTTTAAAAACTTTACACTATGCAAACATTTTTAGTATTTATATGAACGGTAATCACGATAAGAGCTTTTAACTTTTTATACAACATTTTACGTTTTTTAGGGAGGTACCAAAAGATGCGTGCCAATAACGCCCATTATCACTGGACGTGATAATAATGGCGTTGGAGACTATACTGTATACTGATAGAAAACCAGTTCGTCACCATGACGAATCAGTTTCGCCAATATATCTTCGTACTGGTGACGAAAAGTTTCATACATGCGATGTTTTTGCACGTCAATAGAACGAACACGACCATCAACCCATGTTTTTGGTGATTTCGAAATCCGTCGAGGAAACGATTTTGCTGAAAATATGATAAAACGAAGCAATCAATTTTTAGTTTTTGCTTAATTGTATTGTTCTATATGCGTTCTGATTACCTTAGTTAAATAATTTGTTGTAAAAGTTTAATTTAAGTTTAATTTCGTGGTGATGAATGGAATTCGTCGTTGTGATGAATGGTATTCGTCGTGGTGATGAATGGGATTCATCTGTTGGCAAATACATTACTTGATGAGATTATTTTTGATTTAAAATATCAGAAGTAATAAATATTTCTCGTTCGTTTGCTTTAAGCCTTTCCTGGTAAGAACTGCGTTTCGAACAGAATAATCACAACTGAACCTGGCAAAGCAGTCAAGTAATTTTATTATCCATACCGTTTTTAATGGTATAAAACCAGAAGATTATTTATTAACATTTTTAAAATTTAAATAGTCGGGGGCATGAATTCGGTTTGAATGGGTTTCGTCGAGGTAATGAATGAGATTCGTCGTGGTGATGAACTCGATTTATCGTAGGGATGAAATGTGATCATCCTGAGTACGAAAGTTTTTGGAAACAGAGATCCAAAAGTAGTACCATTAGAGTTTTTATAATCTCTTTTTGGTCTCATTCAAATCATTTGTGATTGACAGACACTCCTGGACCCAAACTAATGGTAATTTTGTTTCTCAGAAAATGTTGCCCCGTCGACGTGAAAGTGTGAAAAATATTTGCCCTTTTTAGGTGAAACTTATGTAGTCCCTCGAATTAAATTTAGCTCCCATTTCAAAATTCCAAAATGTGGTAAAAAGTCCAGTTTTCGCGAAAAGGGCAACGAAAATATTGCATTTTTTTCCAGAAAAGAAATCGCCATACGTATTTAGATGTTGAACTTTGTATCCGCCTCCAAGATCATAACACAGTATTTGAAGGGGTAGTACGAGCTGATAACGACGTATGCAGAACATCGACACTATTGAGCATTTCTTCAACCAATTCCAAGCTTTCTCACATGCAAGATCACGATACTTCGGGTCCGGATGTTGAACTTTGTTTTCGCCTCCATGATCATAACACGGTATTTCAAGCGGTAGTACGAGCTGATAACGATGAATCCAGTACCTCGAAATAATTGGGCATTTCTTGAACCAATTCTCAGCCTTCTCACATGCAAGATCCGGATACTTCGGGTTCGACACATTTCCAGATTTTACCCATCTAAGAGGAAAATACTGAGGAAATTCGTGTCTGCCGCTGATCTGGATCCGCCTCCTTTTTGGTTGTTCACGCATATTTTTATCCAGATGATTCCTCAACAAATTTTAAGACGATTAGTGTAATAGTTATCTATATATTTCGTTTTGAAAAATGGGGTCGTATGGACTGGATCAATCCCACCTGCCTGGTCCAGCCCATTTTTTTGGAAAAGCATATGTGCCCCGCCCAATATAGGCCGAATAATTAGGTTTATGTACGGAACAAACAACATAATGAAACCTTCAAACATACATACGAGTTCATGCATTTGCATATACATACATAAAAATCTTATTCCTATAGCATCTCGTGAGGGTATTGTTAAACGTGTAAAAATATTGTTATCCAATAGTAAACTAATAAAATATTGTAATCTAACTCAGCGGTATAAAAAATTTATATACCTTTTACTACATGAGAACTCTCTACATTTTGTTAGAGATGTTGTACGATGCAATGTTCTTAGGGCACGAAATGAATATTATGTATTTATTAAAACTTACCGAATGCTTCCAATATAGTATTAGCTTCCAATATTTGTTGCTGTACCCATGTGGCAATATTTGAAGTCACTGTACATAGGTACTGAAGAATGAGTTTTGTGCTTTCGGTTTTTCCTGCACCAGATTCTCCTGATATTACAATAGACTGTGAAATACATACAAATGTTAAAAATGTATTAGCATTGAGGTGCCTCAGTCTTCACGGCCGAAAGTAAGGTAGGTTGAAAAGCAGCGAATTAGAAAGTGTATTCACAGTGATAGGTTTTTGACTTAATTAGTGTCTTGGATATTGATTGATTAGTTTTCACTAAAGAGGAAGAGAGGGCGTTGTTTTTATGACTGTAGCTTGTTTTCAGTGAATAGTGCAATGCACACTGGTCCCATATCCATTTTTTCGTTATAAATGCTAATTATTTAGATACGGCTTCGTAAGTTTTGCACAATTAGAACTATAGGAACGCAGAACATTTTTGAACCGATTTGACCTCTATATACGATTTTCCCGATATCGGATATGTGATATAGTATCCAGATCAGTTCCAAATTCATATATAATGCATATTTCAGCTAAAAAATAATGCGTGCAAAATGTCAGCCTGATAGCTTGTATATTTTGAACTTGGCAACAATTTTAGTATTTGAAAATGCAGAATAGAAGGACTTGCAACTATTATGTTCAAACTGCGTTTTTAAATAGTCCATTACTTTTCTATTATTCCATAGATTTATTTCATATATTGTTATACCCTACACCACACTGTGGTACAGGGTATTATAACTTTGTGCATTTGTTTGTAACACCCAAAAGGAGAAGAAATAGACCCATCGTTTATTATACCGATCGACTTAGAATCACTTTCTGAGTTGATTTAGCTATGTCCGTCTGTCTGTCCGTCTGTCTGTGCATGTATTCTTGTAATCAAAGTACAGGTCGCAATTATGGTCCGATCTCGACGAAACTTTACACATATCTTTTTTTTGGCCCAAGGACGAACCCTATTGAATTTGGTTAAAATCGGTTCAGATTTAGATATAGCCCCCATATATATGTTAGCCCCGATTTGACATATAAGCGCTGTAAAAAGTGTATTTTTAATCCGATCAATACGAAATTCGGCAGAAAGAGGTTTCTTATTGCATTAATTAATTCTGCCAAATTTGAGGGAAATCGGTTCAGATTTAGATATAGCCCCCATATATATGTTACCCCCGATTTTACATGTAAGCGCAGTAAAAAGTGTATTTTTAATCCGATCAGTGTGAAATTCGGCAGAAAGAGGTTTCTTATTACATGAAGGAATACTGACAAATTCGGAGAAAATCGGTTCAGATTTAGATATTACCCCCATATATATGTTACCCCCGATTTTACATGTAAGCGCTGTAAAAAGTGTATTTTTAATCCGATCAGTGTGAAATTCGACAGAAAGAGGTTTCTTATTACATGAAGGAATACTGCCAAATTCGGAGAAAATTGGTTCAGATTTAGATATATAGCCCCCATATATATGTTACCCCGATTTTACATGTAAGCGCTGTAAAAAGTGTATTTTTAATCCGATCAGTACGAAATTCGGCAGAAAGAGGTTTCTTATTACATGAATTAATACTATCAAATTTGGGGGAAATCGGTTGAGATTTAGATATAGCCCACATACATATGTTAAACCCGAATTGACATGTAAGCGCTGTAGAAACTGTATTTTATATCCGATCAGTAAAAAATTGGCAGAAAGAGGTTTCTCATTACGTGAATTAACACTGCCAAATTTGAGGGAAATCGGCTCAGATTTAGATATAGCCCCCATATATATGTTACTCCCGATTTGACATGTAAATGCTGTAGAAACTGTATTTTAAATCCGATCAGTGCGAAATTCGGCAGAAAGATGTTTCTTATTACTCGAAGGAATACTGCCAAATTCGGAGAAAATCGGTTCAGATTTAGATATAGCCCCCATACATATGTTACCCCCGATTTGACATTTAAATGCTGTAGAAACTGTATTTTATATACGATCAGTGCGAAATTCGGCAGAAAGAGGTTTCTTATTACTCGAAGGAATACTGCCAAATACGGAGAAAATCGGTTCAGATTTAGATATAGCCACCATATATATGTTACCACCGATTTGACATGTAAGCGCTGTAGAGACTGTATTTTATATCCGATCAGTACGAAATTCTACAGAAAGAGATATTTTTACATGAATGAGTATTCAGGGAAAATCGGTTCAGATTTATATATAACCTCCATATACATGTTCCTCCTGATTTGGTATCAAAGCGCTATAGAAGTTGTACTTTACTTCCGATCATTAATATTTACCGGAAATATGTTTCTCAATTTAGGAACAAATATTGCTTAATATAGCGATTATCGGCTCAGAATTAGATAATATGTTGCTGCCGACTTACCAATTATTCCAAATTAGTATCGCAATGACCTTTATCGCATTGTTAGGGAGGTGTAGGGTATTATATAGTCGGCCCCGCCCGACTTTCTGCCTTTCCTTACTGGTTTTCTTTGTTGTAATGTACGATACGTAAAAATTGGTTGCAATAATTTTAGTTGTAACTCTTACGGCTAAAGGAGCTCCGTTAATATTTAACTGACAGTTTTAACTGAAAATAAGTCGTTAAATGTTACTGGAATCTTTTCACCAGTTAAGTGCTTTAGGGTAAAATATGAATTGTCAATACGAATATAAACATGTTTGAAAAATTAGTATTTTAAATTTCAACAATTTTTGCACTTAAACAATGATCATCGCAGAATTCGTGCCAGAAGAGATCCGACATATAAAAAAATAAATAATCATTTTAAATTATCAGATGATAAGTTTAAGGGAAGATACAGGCTATCAAAAAAACAAGAGTTTGTAATAAGTCTTGTTCGTAGAGATATAGAACCAAAAATAAAAAGGTGCTATTTCCCTACATTTTTCGCGATTGTCAAAATAATAATGTGTGCCCGTTCACAGTCTGATATCGTACTATTGACACTACGATTTTATGCTAGCGGAAATTTCTTAATTACTGTTGCAGATTATTTTGCGGAGTTATTGTGTCAGTAGCAAGCCGCGTCGTTAAAAGTGTATCATTGGCCATAGACAAATTATCAAAGAGAGTGTACTCATGCCTTTTTCTGAATATGAATTACAGAAAACAGTATCTGAATTTCATGATAGCTAAGTGATGACACTCATATTCGTATTCCATCTCCAGGCGGTCATGAAGCTGAGGTTTTCCGTAACAGGGTTTCTTTTTTTCAATGTCCATGTAAGTACATACCAATGAATATATGTAGGTATATGTATATTTTTGTCTAGTTAAGTTTATTGAAGAGTCGCCAAAATATTTTAGCCAGGTGGCCGGGATTTGCTCATGATAGTAATATCTTCAATAACATCCGAATTAAAGCTAGACTAGAACAATTCGGGGACTAATGGCTACTGGAGTGAAACCATATTTGCCACAAATGATCCAAAAAAATGAAGCCGAAAGTCTTTACAATGCTACTACTATGGCAGTTACAGTAGCGTGCGTTGTCCTGCACAATATTTGTCATCTTCAAAAAGACCCGGAAACCTTTGATACGGAATTTGTAGAATATCCGGATTAACCTGATTTTGCTTATACAAATTATTCATGTGTAAATTTCAACACCATAAATAACCTTGTAAACAATTATTTTGCTAAGCTGTAAATAACGTTCCCGCAAATATAGTCAATATCACCCAGAGTATTGATTTAGTAATTATTTTTAGCTAAACATTATTTCAAAATGAAAATCAAGTCTAGGTTACAGTAGCCATAACGAATAGTAATATCACTTTCTGAGATATAAAAACTTGGTTAATTTTTGTGCACATATCTTGTAAAGTATGTTAAAAATAAGTCATACCTAATGGTCATTTCGAAATTATGAGATGTGGAAATATTTGACACAAATTTTAGTACACGAATTATTATCCACACGAGATCATTTTTGAATACATATACCGCTCTTGAACAAAATGTTGAAGATTTATTTATGTCGAGTAATTTTATATTTTGTTTGTCATGTATCAGCAAAAGAACAGCAACCAATCTTTCCAATATTGTACTATAATGAAAGTTTAAAATTGGTTACCACAACTAACCAAGTGGCCATGAAAAAACAATCTTAATTCGATTGATACAACCATCGATTTAGTTGCAAGCATTTTTATTTGATCGTATCCATGTTATTATAGTTGTTTCAACTATTTATATATAAATACAACCGACACACGGTGTAGGCAACATACATTTTGTTGCTAGTACTATTTTTTTTGTTACAATCGAATTGCAACCAATTATTTTCCTCGGTGTTGTTAACAACTTCGGTGGGATACTACAAAGGGTATGTTAATATTGGTGTTAATACCAAAAAGTGCTTGACAAATATGATCATTTTTGTCAGTGAATATTAGGAGCAGGACAAAGTCTCAAATTTTTCTGCATATGATAGTGATCTCTACTTCTGCATAAGTAGAGATACTTTTTTCAATAGCTTTTTTTCGACAGATGACGTGTGAGTCTTGTCATGCTGTCAAGTTATTTTTGTAAAGTATTGTTTGGCATTTCATTTTTCGCCTGAACAACGTTTACAAATTATTCAGTTTTATTATCAAAATAATCGTTCGCCAATTGCGAAAAAAGTCAATTTTTTTTAAATCCAAAAAACACTTTCCAGTCGACCCACGACCTTGACACCAATGACCAATATTTTAGCTCTCGTTAAGAGCTATCTTTTTGCCATTGACCGATTCCTGATCCGAAGTACCGGAATCATCGGTCCATATTTCTTCAAAATTGATGCCGGTGAGAACGTAACCGTCAATGTCGGTTATCGTGCCATGATAACCGACTATTTGATGCCTGAAATTGAAGCTCGTGATCTCGACGACATTTGGTTTCAACAAGACGGCGCCACTTCCCACACATCGCATCAATCAATGGATTTATTGAGAGAACACTTCGGTGAGCAGATAATTTCACGTTTTGGGCCGGTCGATTGGCCACCAAGATCGTGTGATATCACACCTTTAGACTTTTCCTGTGTAAAGTCTAAAGTTTATGCGGACAAACCCGCTTCGATTCAGGCCTTGGAGCAAAACATCACGCGTGTCATTCGCCAGTTACCAGTCGAAATGCTCGAACGAGTCATCGAAAATTGGACTCAACGGATGGACCATGCCAAAATAAATGCCAAAGAATGTTTTTCAAATGATAATAAACATTCCCCATTCAATTGGATCACGCTATATCAGAAGATTGGGGTTAGTATAGATGTTATAAGGGATTATTAATTTCTTAATATGTGTTAATGCCAAATCAGAGTTCTCGGTTTTTTTTGTTTCGTTCGCACTGTTAACTCTGTGTGGTTACCAATACTACTATTTTGTAAGACAATCTTGCCGTTCTGCCGACGCACGCGTTGTATGTAATATCTATGTATGCGTGTTTCCTTCCAGTTCGAAAGATGTCTTTTATGCTTTCTCGGAACTTTTAGCCTTCTCTTGAGAAAGTGTTTGTTCACTTGCAATTTCGTTCCTTAACTGGTAAGATCCGCTATGAGCTATAAAACTCACGAACATACCAAACAAAAATTAATACTTCTGTCCGAAACCTAATCTCTTGGTGTTTTTTATTTATTTTCTTTTTCATTTCGGTACTCCAACTTCTAAGAGAAATATTGTAATTTTCTACAATATTTCTGGCTCGGTGTGTAACGATTTCTCTCTTGCTACAGGAAAACGATTCAACGCTCTTTGACGTTTTCATTTGATCCTGTTCGAACCGGATTGGCGCTACACTGGGCGCCTGTTTCAAAATTGGAGTTATTTCAGCAACTTGCTGTTCTTCATACCCACATCACTTTCAAACAATTACGCCAAGGTAAGTTTGTGGTTCAGTTCATTCCTTAAAGTGAAAATTTTGTTCGTTCGATAAAAGTGCATTTGCCGACGGCAAAACATAATTTCGTTTTGTGCCTAAACAAGTGTTGTTCGGTTTGTCATTCGGTGGAAGTGCGTCTAGCTCGTCCGTTTATTTTCCGCGAGATTACCTTTGGTTGACTCTTTTTCATTTGCAAATATCAAAACTATCCATATCCCTTCTATAGTCCGTGTGGTAATTTCATTATTTCCTAATTTTTTTTGTGTAAACAAAATAAATTTCAGCCACTTGCATTCGTTTTGCTTGAATTAAGAGATATTTGCATTGCGTTAAGAGTCTACCAAACAAACCCAATAGTTCGGTGCTTTTACTCAATAAATTTCTCAGTGCTCTCAGCGTTACGCTCTTGATTGCTTTCGATTGTCCGTCCGTTTGGGTAGGAATACATTTCAGCCATATACTTTTGCCGTGCATGCATTTTTTCCCTACATTTTGCAATTTGTGCGAAATTCGATTTTCGGTGCGCGTGTGCATACTCTCATCGCCACTCGCTCAACCTAGTGTTTTTTTGTTGTTGTTGTTAAACGTGCGCCGCAGGTACGGAATACATTTTTGCCCTACATTTTACAATTTGTGCGGTACTTCGAATTCTCTTCGGTGTGTGTGTGTGTGTTTGAGCGGGCTATCACCACTCTCTTAATTTTCTCTTCGTTGTGTAAGCGGGGTCTCATAGCAACTCTCTTAAAAACGGTAGGGGTGCACCATACACTCCAGTCGAGTCGCTCTTTTTCGGGTTTGTCACCTTATTATTTTATAAATTACACCAAATAGTAATTCGAGTTATTTAGTGACTGATAGTTGCTGTGAGTGTAAGGGCAAACCGACTATTGGAAAAGCACCCTACAGTTCGTTCGCATCGAAAATTATATCACTTGTAACCTATATATTATATATACATACATATACACATTTTCCCATTGTTCTTCTCTGAATATTATTTTTCTAGCATTGTGTTTGCAACTGGCTGAGTCAGTGAAATATGAAAGTTGCCCGAAATAAGGGAAATTGTTCAAAGATTGTGGTTTCCCCTCTACTTTCTCGTGTCCTATTCTAACTTTGGACTATCGTTCGTGTAATTCTCGGTAAAATTCCCGATCTATTCCGTCCGACCCAATTCTTCCGTGCATCTCGGTGTTGAGGATTTCGATGTTGATAGGATATCGATGTTGATAGTTGGGATCCGATATTCGTATTCTTATGTTCGAATCGACTTCCGGATTCGACATTAACTATGTGGGAGCACACACTCTCCGATAAAACTTCGATTCCGAAGTGGTCGGATCTAGACAAATTCCTGTCAAATGGGTATCGAACTTCGGGGTCCCAGGACGTGTTCCAAAATGCCCCTTGTGTCCCAATGATGCCCCTTGTGTCCCATATCATTCGGCGGTGTCCTATGTTTCTGAATATGAGCACCGATTCACGTGTTTCGGAGATTAGGCGACAAGGGCTTTGCCTCAACTGCTTCTCTAAGACGCATTTTGTCCGAAATTGTCCCAGCAAGCACAGTTGTTATATTTGTAATCAGCGGTATAACACTTTGTTACATAAGGAGTCCGACCAATCTTCGTCGTCGATACAATCCAGGCCGGGGCCCAGTACAGGCATCAGTTCAAATTTAAATCCCAACTCTGCCCCAGTTTCACATTCTGATTCAATACAGTCCACTAGTTCGGGAGGCGGAGTTGTTCGCTCATATTTTGCTGGGCACGGCGGTAGTTAACATTTGCCATCTGGGCGTAATGTACTCAGCTGATCCCTTTTCGATTCGGGATCAGAGGGTACATTCATCATTCGACTATTCAACCTGATGAAATTGCCTTACAAGCACACTCGTGCTGAGATTTCGGGCTTGAATCATTCTGTTTCTGCTAATGTTCATGTACTCTTCTTCTGGGTTCAAGGCTTGATACCGCTTTCGAACTTTCGGTGCTGCTTTGGTACTTCCGAGACTTTCGGGAAATCTCCCTTCCAATTCTATTCCGGCTTCTTCATTCGAAAACCTTCCAGATATTCCTTTGGCTGACCCTAATTTCTTCGAGAGAGCGCAAATTGACCTGATTTTCGGTAGTGATATACTACCACCCGCTATGCTTTCTAATTCGAAGCGGGGCATTTGTGGATCGCCCATGGCCCAGGAAACTGTCTTTGGGTGGATCCTAACGGGTCCGGTGGGTCTTAGATCGGCGAGGTCAGCCAAAATAATTTCCAATTTTTGTGAAATTTCTTTGTTCACTTCGACCACGACAAGAGCCGATGATGGCAAGTATATCGTTCGCTTACCATTTAAGGAAACACATACCGTGGGTCAGGGCTTAGGCTATTCTAGGGCTAGTGCTTTGGCTCAGTTTCTGAGGAACGAAGCAAGGCTCGTGCGTAATCCTGTGTTGAAGGAAGAGTATGACCGTGTCGTACGGGAATATGGTGATTTAGACCATATGCGGTCTGTGTTGTCTCCCAATTTGTCGGACAAGTCGAGCAATTATTACTTGCCTCCTCTCCATCCTCCAGCGGGTTGAGTCTAAGCGATATTCTACATACTAGTCTGGTATTGCAGAATGACTTAACAATGCTAATTATAAGGTGGAGATTCTTTCAGTTCGTCTTCAATGCTGATATCCAAAAGATGTATCGGCAAATTTTTGTTCATCCAGAGCATACTCGTTTTCAGAGGATCTTACATCGTGAGCACCCCAGCCAAGCTTTGCGGGATTTCTAGTTACAGACAGTAACATTCGGTGTAAACTGCGCGCCAAATATCGCCATCCGCGTATTGCTTCAGTTGGCTGACGATGTGGCCACCGAATTTCCTATTGCGAGCAACATTCTTCGTAATTTCATGTACGTCGACGACGTTCTGGCTGGGTCTCACTCCATTCCAATGGCTGTGGAGTCTATCCGGGAGCTAAAATCCGCTCTGCAATCCGGCGGGTTCTCTTTACGAAAACGGACGGCGAATCTCAAGGATATCCTGGCCGATAAACCTTCTGATCACAGATTGTGCGAGAATTTCCTTGATTTCGAGGAGAGTAGCACAGAGTAGCACATCGATGGGATGCCCGTTCCGATTCGTTTTTCTTCGTCGCCAAGCCATTCCCAGACCAAGTTAAATATACAAAGAGGTCCATTCATTCACAGATCGCGAAGTTGTTCGATCCAGCAGGTTGGCTTTCGCCTTGTGTTGTATTGGCCAAAATACTAATGCAGAAGGTCTAGGCTTCTGGCGTAGATTGAGATGATGTCCGAAAATGCATACGCAGCTGTGCTGTACGTCTGAATAACAACTGACAATTTCGTGTCGACTCACCTAGTATATTCGAAAACAAAGGTGGCTCCATTAAAAACCTTATCTATACCCAGGCTAGAGTTGTGTGGGGCAGCCCTTTTAGCAGACATGGTTGACAGTCTACTACCACTGTTAGATATTCCATCATATTCCATATACTGCTGGACTGACTCCACTACTGTTCTTTCGTGGTTAGCTAAACCCCCTTGCTGCAGGAAAACGTTCGTCGCCAATAGAGTGTCGAATATAATTCAAGTCACTGATTCATCGAGATGGCGCCACGTTTCTTCGGAGACTAATCCCGCTGATCTGGCGAGTCGTGGTGTGCTACCCCATGACATTGTGGGTAATGAATTATGGTGGCTAGGACCTCAGTGGCTTCACGACGCTTCTGAACCATGGAAGAAACACACATTAAGTTCGGTTTAGGACACAGACCTCGAAAAGAAGGCTGTGAAGGCCCATCTTACTTACTTCACCGAATTTGAGGACAGGTTCAGTTCGTTTCCTAGAGCACTCAGTGTGCTCACATTCGTGTATAGATTCTTCTATCTTACCTATCCGATGTATCGTTCGAATTTCGTCCGGGATTCCACATCGATATCCAGTTCCGAGTTGTCAATGGTTTGCGACCATCTGATTGCTATGACTCAGAAAGCATGTTATCCGAACGAGTACATGGCTTTGTCCTCTAAGAATTTTATACCAGCAGCAAGTTCTATTCGAAATCTCAACCCATATCTAGATTCCGAAGGGTTAATTCGTTCGTCGCCTGGCCTTACTTATAATGAGAAACACCGAATAATTCTGCCATATAGTTGTCGTCTGTCTAAACTGCTGGTAGCATTTGTTCATTCCGTCACCCTTCATGGTGGAAACCAACTTGTCCTGAGAGTGCTTCGGGCTCAATATTGGATTCCGAAGGTAAAGAATTTGGTCAAGGCTACCATCAATCCATGCAAACCCTGCATTCTTTATAAGAAACGGTGTCAGACGCAACTGATGGCAGCACTTCCTCCAGAAAGGACTGAGTTTTCACGCCCTTTTTCGTATACGGGTTTGGATTTCGCCGGCCCATTCGACATAAAAGCATACAGTGGACGTGTCTGTCGTATTACGAAAGGCTACGTCTGCGTTTTCGTGTGTTTCTCAACGAAGGCCATCCATCTAGAAGCTACATCCCATCTTTCGACTTCTGCTTTTATGGCCGCATTCCAATGTTTCGTTTCGCGAAGAGGGTGTCCGTTGCATTTGTACTCTGGCAACGGTACAACATTCATGGGTGCCTCTAAACTCTTGGCGAAGGACTTTCTGAAAGCTTCGCAGGATTATGTTTCGGTCCAATATGCCCACCAGGGATTAACATGGAATTTCATACCACCAGGCGCTCCCCACATGGGAGGGCTACGGGAAGCCGGAGTCAAGAGTTGTAAGGCCCATTTCCGTAAATTTGCTGGTTCCATGAAGTTCACGTTCGAAGAGTTTTCGACATTGTTGGCCAGGATTGAAGGTTTAGGTTAGGGTGGCAGCCGTATTTTTTATACAAGCTCACATAGACCAGTTTAGGTCCCTAGTGTTACCACGGGCTGAAATGCCCCTCATCAAAACCAACCTGTTTGATATACAAATTTGTCGATAGTACGAATATCGGTACTGGAAAGATCTGTTAGGCTGCCTAGAAAAACCGACCCCAGTATGTCCAGTCGTCGTTTACTCAGAGCGGGGCAGTCGCAAAGCAAGTGATCAATGCTCTGCACTTAGGGTTGCCAGACACCGTATTCGAAAAGTCGGGATAACCGAGACTTAATAGCGGGATTTGTCGGGACAAATAAAAAGATAATATTTTATTGGTTTTGGTATTTAAAAAAAACTCATTACAGTTTCAATAAAAAATAACTTATATTCACTATATATATTATGTTTGCCACAAATATTTTCTTTGTGTTATTCTTCACGAAATTCGCTTTTACTTTAAAACGGTTGGATGTGAACTATACACGCTGAAATAAATCGCTTCTGTAGTATGTTTATGGTACACTCTAAACATAGAATATTTGGTAGACACAAAAATTGTGTATTTGGGAGGATGTTATTCTAACCAAATATTTGTTTGCATTCCAATAAAATAAATAAATTGTCCTAATTCAAATTTAAATTTTTAGAAATGTTTAATGTTCGTAAAAATAATAATTGAAATCGTAAAATCTTAGATAAATATAAAGTATGTACTTAGAGGATTGACAACTAATGTTGGCTTGGAATACTCAGAAATTCGAAACCAAGACAAAATTAAAACTGAAATTCGAAAAAGGCAGCAAAAGTTTTGGAAATATTTTTTAAATAAAATATATTTGAAAAAAATTCCTAAATAATAATTTTATTTGTACTTAAACACATATGTTATTTGAGAAATTTAGTTTGCAAATATTATTTGTTGAAAAATAATAATATATGCGTTCCAAATATATTATATTGATTTTCAAATAAAATTTCTTTGTAAAGAAATATAAAATATTTAAAAATTGGTGTTCCAAATATATTTTGTTTCGATTGAAACATATCAAAAAAGGCGATTTTGCCCCGTGTAGCTTCTATAGTGCTAAAGGGCCAGTTGGGACGAAACATATATATGGGATATAAATCTAAATCTGGACCGATTTTCGTCAAATTGAGCAAAGTTGTTCTCTGGATAAAAAACTCTACCATGCTAGATTTCAAAACAATTGCATGTAAAATACTGCTTTTATAACTAATGAGCTATGTATAACTATATCTGATTCTTAGTCGATCGGTATACTTTAAGGTGGGTCTAGCTGTAGCATTTCTATTTCTGACAAACATCTGCCATGAAACAAGGGTATAAATATCCGTGGCAATTCTTTACAAATAGCTCGCAGATTGCAGTAGTCGATGCACAATATGTCTTAGTACACTGCATCTAAAATTTATATAAATTTTGAAATTTCTACCAAATTCGCCCACGTTAATAGCTATTCTTTTAGATAAGTTGCTGAATTCGTTCAAAATTTACATTTCTTGAAAGATGAAAGATTAGTGACGGAAAAATTACAAATGTACATAACAAGTACATATGAAAATAGCATTTTCTTGTACTTTCTTTATTATTTTTTTTACTGCGCTTTTATTTTCCATAGTGTAGAGAGTATATGGAAAAAAGTCGGGATTTTCCCCCTAAATTACTTCAATAATCGGGACTCTGTAAATACGCGAAAAGTCGGGAAAATCCCGACGAATCCCGACCGTCTGGCAACCCTATCTGCACTTCTTCCTCATCTCCACAGCTTCTGCAGAAGCCATTAGAGTCAATACCCAATCTTTTGGCGTGTTCGCCGATCAAGCAGTGTCCCGTCAGAACTGATACTAACGTAGACAATCTTTGCCTCTCTAGTGCGAGGAGATATTTTGATCTTCTCAGGTCATACCTTGGCCAGATTTGTCTAGCTACTCTGCAGGTGCCGATTTCTGTCCATCTTTCGTTGGACTGCCTGATTGCCTCCTGCCTAAGCCAAAGCTTGCACGTGGATAGTGGCGCACAAATATATGCAAATTCTTCGAGAATTTGAAATGTCGTCCCTTTCCTAGCAAGTTCATCGGCTTTGCAGTTCCCCGGGATATACCTATGCCCAGGCACCCATATGAGGTGTATATTAAACTGCTCAGCCATCTCGTTAAGAGATCTGCGGCAGTCGAGGGCTGTTTGTGAATTTAGGGATGTTGCCTTCAGAGAATTGATTGCAGCCTGGCTGTCCGAGTAAATTACAACGCCAGTGTTGGTTACTATGTTGCGACTCAGCCACTTGGCTACTTCCCATATTGCCATTATTTCGGCTTGATAGGCACTGCAGGTGTCTGGTAGTCTGTGAGATATATCCAATCTAAGCTCTGCACAGTGTACTCCGAAGCCAACCTTTTCATCAAGCTTCGAACCATCCGTGTACAAGTGGAGATGGTTTCTATTACCTGGTATTCTTCCAACCCATTCATCTCTGGCGGGAATCATAGTGATGTAATTTCTCTCGAAGGTGTACCCCGTTCGTATATAGTCCACTCGGTCGGTTACCATAGCCCTACACTTTGATATCCTCATGTGACCGTAGTTTTTGTACCTCCACATTGATAGGCAGTTTAAACTTATTGCCGCTTTGCTGTATTGGACGAACTACTGCTATATATATCCAGTGGACGATTTTAGGAGAGAGGCCCCACCGCGACCCTACAGCCTTTTTGCAGGAATATAAGGTGACGTTGGCCTTCCTTACACATTCCAATACGTTAAGTCGAAATAACAGTTTTCTATCTAGAATTATTCCTAAAAATTGTGCACTTCCAGAAAAGACTAGATCTGTTCCATTTATCCGAGGTGGAGGGTCCACATGTGGGACTTTATTCATCCTAGTAAAGAGAACCAATTCTGTTTTGTTTGGGTTAATGCCCAAACCGCTGCTTCTGGCCCATCTAGCCAATTTGTTCAGAGCCACCTGTAGAATGTCTCGGAGGACGTTTTCGAATTTGCCACTCACTGCGATTGCAACGTCGTCCGCATATGCCACGACCTTGCAGCCACAACGTTCTAGATCTAGTAGGATTTCATTCACCGCTAGGTTCCAAATTAGTGGAGATAGTATTCCTCCTTGTGGGGTCCCTATGTTTACAAACCTTGTTAGAGTTGTGGACCCAAGACATGCTGTTATGCGTCTTCTGTTGAGAAGACTTTGAATTAGTCTAATCAAACTAGAGTTAACTTTTAGATGTGACAGTGCCGCAATTACTGCATCTGAGTGAATGTTGTTAAAAGCGATTCGATAGTGCTCACATGTTCGTGCAGGGCTGATTCTGTAGACTTCTCCTTATTGTAAGCATGTTGGTTCACCGACAGGAGTTTTGTATCCAGGTTTTCCCTAATGAAATAATCTAAAATTATTTCCAGACCTTTCAATAGGAAGCAGGATAGGCTAAGTGGTCTGAAGTCTTTTGGCCTAGTGTGTGATATCTTTCCCGCTTTTGGTATGAACACCACTTTGGTATCCCTCCATCGATTCGGGATGTATGAAAGCCTGATACAGCCTACATAAATGTTCTCCAGCCGGGGATAATGTATGTCAACATTTTCTGCTGTAGTGATGCCGTCTGGTCCAGGTGACTTGAAGGGCTCACAGCTATTAATAGCACAGCTTATTCTGGATCTCTCAGTCAACAAGCTAGCGACGCTCGCAGTCCACTATCACTCATGTTGGTCCTGCTGATCCTCTGGTTCTGTTAGAGAGTTCCCCGGGAAATGTGTGTCGAGCAGTACATTGGGCGACTGCTCGCTGTTTGTGGTCCAATTGTTTGACTCATCCTGCAAGTAACCCACTGTACATACAGGGTGAAGCTGATAATATTTTCCTCAGCTTTGCGGCGTCGGAGACCTTTTCCACTTCGCACCAGAAGGTATACCAAGAGCGTCTTTGCGCCTTTCTAAGCTCCTTCTTATAGATCTTGAGTTGCTCTTTATAGGCATCCCCAACATTAGCGACCCCTGTAGATTTAGCCTTGTTGAATAGCTTGTTGCAGGTCTTTTTCATAGCCGTTAGCTCAGAAGTCCACCACTGGGGTTTTGTTTTACCCTTATACCTTGTTTTTGGGCAGGCTTCTTCAAGGGAACTATTGAATGATGTGGTGAAATGCTCGACCAGATTATCCAGACCGGCTTTGTCATTTGGTTCGTACAGAAGTTTGGAGTTGAGGACTTACTTGAAATTCTTTTCATACAGGTGCCACTGTGTCTTTCTCACATTTCTGTGGACTGCATGTTCAGGTGCTTTTTCAGCGAGTTTGAACTCAATATAATGGTGATCTGAGAAAGAGTGGTCGTCCAGTACATTCCACCTAATAATTTTGTCTGACAGCCGGTCAGTAGCAAACGTTAAGTCTAGTAATTCTTGTCTGTCTTTAATTGTAAAGGTCGGTTTATTACCTATGTTACAAATACTTAGGTAGGTAGTTAGAATAAAGTCAAGAAGCGAATCACCCCTATTGTTTATATCCGTACTACCCCAGATAGTATGATCAGCGTTCGTGTCTGCGCCAACAATCAGCTCGACCTCGTCAGACGTTGCTTCTTCTACTACTTCCCTGAATAGAGCAGTCGGTACTACAGCTTCATAAGGCAAGTAAATGGAGACCACCAAATATATGCGATTTCCGATCTCCAGACTAGCAGATGTTTGGTCTCTACCACTTAAATTAGCCAGGAGAATGATACTTCGATCTTTCCTGGCCAAAATGCAGGTTCTTGGAGTGCCTTAACAGTTGGCCACAAGCAGTTTAAAGTTGGGTGTCCTGATACCGCACACCCTTCCTCTCACTGCCTAGGGCTCCTGTATCAGGACGATGTCTACTGCACCTGTGGACAGGCGCAGTAATAGAGCCGCTGAGGCTGCTTTAGCGTGATGGAGGTTAATCTGTAAAATTCTTACCATCATTGGTAATTGACAGATTAACATCCACCCCGACAAGGGTGTTATCGAACTCTTCGTCCGCATCATCGAGAAGCGTGTCCCCGCCAGATGCGTCAAAGAGTCCGGAGACTCCCCTCAGCCCCTCTGTGTCAGAAGTAGAGCTTTCGTCCTCAGAGTAGGACTTTACAGATCTTCTGTTAGAGTTGGAGTCGCCCGAAATAATGGGCGTGGATACCTCCGCACTTCCAGAAAGCTGTGTATCAACCAAGGTGGGCGACTCACCTTCCGCAGTGGGAACTATATCCTGCTTGTATACCTTTTAGACTATAGGCTCGAAGCCATACTGTAGGGTTGCACTTGCACGATGTATATGGGAGGTGGATTCAACGTTAAGGATCAAATTGACCTGCCGCTTTTTAACATCCGCCTCACCTACCTTGCTGATTCTCCAATAATGGGCGGGCAGACCAGGATTGGAATCTTTTATTATTTTCAATATGTCAGCCGGGTTGGAGGGCTCTTCTGTAACCCAGGTGATGGCTCTAGGGTGACTAGGGATGTTGTTTTTTCGACCACATCCAACTGGGCACCCGGCCACACCTCACCCGCTCGACTCAGAGCAGCCTTATACAAGTTTACGTATCTGGCATCACTGAAATATAAGAGCCTTACTCTCCCCTGATGCCATCCTGCATCGTTGCAGATTGGTGGTGTGCCCGGCATTTCTCTACGGACATCGAGGTAATGAGCCATAATGGCTGATTGCACATGGCTCCATTTGTTCTTGAGGATGGATCCATCCTCACTACTTCTGTCTATAACGGCCATCACTAGACTCTCCTACGCCACTTCATTGAAGGGCTTGGTGAGTGTCCTGTTGATGGTGACATTAGGGCCTCTTGCCTTTTTCGAAGGCAGGGGTTCATCAGGTGATCTGATTCTTTTGACTTTATTAGCCGTTAACACAGCTGAATTTGTGGCTCTTTCAGCCGGCTGATTGGCCTTAGAAGCATCCATGACGCCTTTAGCCCAGGTAAGTGACTCTTTTTGTTTTTCGGTAAGAGCCGAAACCTCAACAGCCTCTAACTCTGAGCGCTATCCGGTGCTCATTGTGCTTCCGTTTTGACGGTCGGATATGACGTTGTCCCCTCACCGTACCACCTGTTGTGAGTACTGGGGGGAAATTTTCGCCATGTTTGGTGTGGTCGGCTTTGGCCAAAACCAACGGACGGACAGTAGGACGATTGGGGAACCCCGCTCCATCGGAACGCGAAGGCATCCCCGTCAATGATTTTTTTGTCATGATTGAAGCATGTCTCAATTCCAGGCATCTTTCTCCCATCTCTCAAGATCCTTCCGATTTGTCCGCGTTGACCGCCGGTCACATTCTGATTGACACTCCAATTCTATCTCCGATCGATCCGAAGATTCGAGATACGTCTACTTCCATACTTAATCGATGGGAAAAACTTAAGGCTGTCCATCAAACTTTCTGTTCGCGGTGAAAAAGTGAGTATCTAAAAGAGCTCCACAAATGCCACAAGTGGCAGACTAGGGAAGCTAATCTCAGTATCGGTTCGTTAGTCGTAATAAAAGATGACAATCTTCCACCGAATTCATGGCGCCTGGGTCGTGTTTCTAAAACCTATCTTGGTCCCGATAGTTGTGTGAGGGTAGCAAATTTAGTAACCCAACGTGGCACTATTACGCGACCCATCACTAAACTCATCGTCCTCTCCAAAGATAACTAATATCTCCTTCCGATTCAACCGTTATTCCCATACCTTCCTTCCTAGAACCGGCATCGATATAATTCTGGGCAGCGATGTACATCCAAAAATTGTCTCTGACGGTACTTTTTCCAAATCCGGTCTACCTACGGCAATTAGCACCATTTTGGTTGGGTGATTTATGGCCCTTGTTCGCTAAACTAATTCCACATTTTTCTTTTACTTTACCTTAAATAAAAATAACATGAATTCCACCAATTATTTGCACTTTGACTTTATTCTGAACGAAACACAAACTTTCAGCATCCGATGATTGATCCTGCCTACATTCCTGCATCAATTATATTCGATCTACTCATTCAAGATTGTTACTATTCCTTTTCGATTGTAATCCGAGGAGGTATACACGACATCAATTCATTTCTTTCTGTCAAAAAAGGTCTATTGAAAAAGTATATCTACTTGGATCACCCTATATTATTATTTTTTGTATTTATTATTTTTTGTTAATTAAATGAATAAAAGGTTTAGCCAGCCTCGAAGAAAGTGAGCATATAAATATATGTGTTTAAGTGTACTGCCCACCTTTATAAAGATGTAGACCAGGGTCACTAAAGTTTACTACTGAATCTTTGGTTCAAATGTCTCTATATGAATTACTTTGACATTTAACATGTACTAGTGAATCTTTGTTCCAAATGTCAACATATGGTTAACTTTGACATTTAACATTTACTAGGAAATCTTTGGTGCAAATGTCTACATATGGTTTATTTTGACATTTAACATTTACTGCTGAATCTTTGGTTCAAATGTCTACTGGTGGTTTTTCAATGACAGCTAATGTTAAATGTCTATAGGAGATTACATGGGCAGGGCACATTTTGTCTGTAGTACTACTGACAATGTCACAAGTAAATCACTACAATTTTACTAATGGCATTTCCTACAGGGAATGACATGCATTTCCACTATTTAAAAACAATACAAATGTCAAATTTGTCAGAAGCCATTCACAATAGTAATAAACTTCAAGTTATCTAACAGAACCTTTCTAAAACTATTTTTTCTACGGTCTTTTAAAAGGTTTCGTTAGCTAACTTCTTTGATAAATATAGCTAACGGAGCTACCTGGAAACACCCGTTCTTTTTATTTCTGCTGTTTTCTTTTTGTAAAATATCATATTTTTATAATTTTTGTCCTAAATGTTTCCACAATATTTTCTACCATAGTGCAATGTGTAGTTTACTTGTTCAATAAGAAATAACACATTTGAGTTTATTTTACTATAATTTTCTATTTACAGAATTACAAAATTATTGTTTTGTAATATTAATGTACGACTTCAATGAGACTTCGATGATGCATCTCGCGCTTTGCTGCGTTTGAGAATGATACCGCCTGAGTTACGTACCATCACCCTAATGTACATGATTATGTTAGCAATGACGATGTCAGCATAATCGTACAAATATGTTTAAAAATGATATACAATGAGCGACAAAAAGCAACGTAAGAATCGACGTCGCCTAGCCTTGTGCCCACATATAATCAGCAACTAATGCACTTGTAATGAGAAAATCGTGGGACCAACGGGAAAATACATACGTGAGATAGGATCATATGCAACTTGGCAACATATAAAAAAAAAACAACCTGATGGACTAACTCCGTCCAATATTAAAGTATGCAATTTAAGATAATTGTTTAACTATTTTGAAATAAGCTCTCATGAAGATCAAAATAATACTCTAAATAAGGCTATCAAAAGGTATATTCAAATAAGAGCTTTAGATGACCCAAAAGTCATTCACTATATCCACAGATTAAGAAATGCACAAAATCATATTAAAACCAGTAAGGAAGGCAGAATGTCGGGCGGGGCCGACTATATAATACCCTACACCTCCCTAACAATGCGATAAGGGTCATTGCCATAATAATTTGAAATAATTGGTAAATGGGTAGAAACATATTATCTAATTCTGAAACGATAATCGCTAAATTAAGCAATATTCGTTCCTAAATTGAGAAACATCTTTCTGGAAAATTTTAATGATCGGAAGTAAAATACAACTTCTATAGCGGTTTGATACCAAATCAGGAGGAACATATATATGGAGCTTTAATATAAATCTGAACCGATCTTCCCTGAATACTTATTCATGTAAAAAGACCTCCTTCTGTCGAATTTCGTACTGATCGGATATAAAATACAGTCTCTACAGCGCTTACATGTCAAATCGTGGGTAACATATATATGGGAGCTATATCTAAATCGGAACCGATATTCTCCGAATTTGGCAGTATTCCTTCATGTAATAAAAAACCTCTTTCTGCCGAATTTCGCACTGATCGGATATAAAATACAGTTTTTACAGCGCTTACATGTCAAATCGGGGGTAACATATATATGGGGGCTATATCTAAATCTGAACCGATTTTCTCCGAATTTAGCAGTATTCCTTCATGTAATAAGAAACATTTCTTTGCCGAATTTCGCACTGATCGGATATAAAATAACATTTTTACAGCGCTTACATGTCAAATCGGGGGTAACGTATATATGGGAGCTATATCTTAATCTGAACCGATTTCTTCCAAATTTAACAGTGTTCATCCATATAATAAGAAACCTCTTTCTGCCGAATTTCATACTGATCGGATATAAAATAAAGTTTTTACAGCGATTACATGTCAAATCGGGGCTAACATATATATGGGGGCTATATCTAAATCTGAACCGATTTTAACCAAATTCAATAGGGATCGTCCTTGGGCCCAAAAAAAGATATGTGTAAAGTTTCGTCGAGATCGGACCATAATTGCGACCTGTACTTTGATCAGACGGACATAGCTAAATCAACTCAGAAAGTGATTCTAAGTCGATCGGTATAATAAACGATGGGTCTATTTCTTCTCCTTTTGGGTGTTACAAACAAATGCACAAAGTTATAATACCCTGTACCACAGTGTGGTGTAGGGTATAAAAATACTAAGCAGAACAGTTATAACAATAATCTAAATAACACTAACTAACAAAGAAACAATAACACAAAAAACAACCAAAACTAATATCAACTAGGAAATAACTAACTAACAAAGAAACAAAAATACAAAAAACAACCAGTCTTATGCTGTCTTTGATCGCGAACAGACGTATTACATCGACGTGTTGTCGTTTTTATTTTCTCCTATACAACAAAACCGGTTTTATACCAAAGATTGCTTTCCATAGTCCAGATTCACACTTGCAATTTTTTTCTGCTGAATTGCAGTGTTTGTGGGAGAGGGACGCAGTCGGTAAGGGGGGAGAAAAAAATCTTCCGTTCTCGCAATTTTTTTGCAATGCGTTTTGCGTTTTCTTTCGCTGTAAAGTTTTTCGACATTTCCACACTGCTTTTCATTTAATATTCGTTGTTTTGTGCTCGGTTCAACATATGTAAATTTGTGCGACATACATTTTAATAAAATTTAATGAGTTTTAATGAACGGTGAAAATAAAAAATTGTCGGAACAGAATACATTGTCTGAACGCAAATGCAATTTCAAAAGAGAATTGCAGAAAAAATTGCAAGTGTGAATCTGGACATAGCAAACAGTCGTAATAACAAAACAAACAAATGTTGTACAAAAACAATACTTCATTTCAATTGTTTAAATGAATGCTCCAAAGCGTAAGAAGTTTTGGGGCAGAGTACCGAAAACCAAAATTAAAAGCAACGAGAACAGAGAGAGCTGCTCTCGACGATGATGATGACGACACTTACAGTGAAAGTGATGTTGAAAAAGCAGAATTCAAGGTTATTGTTCCACCAATTATTGTGGATGCTGTGCATGGTTTCTCCTCAGTCTATCGCCTAATGGGATCTTTGTATAAATTCAAAAAAATGTCTATCGGAACCAAGATCATCTCGGATTCAATCACTGATTTCGTGTCAGCAAAAAACAAACTAACTGAAGCTAAATACAAATTCTATACTCACCAGCTGAAATATACGAACATGTATAAACTTGTTCTTTTTGGGCTACCAAAAATGGACACAAATGAAATATGTAATGAGCTCAAAATCTCTCACAACATAACCCCGGCTAGTATTAAAGAAATTACAACATCTCGTTCCTCCGTTGACGATGCTAATTACACTCTCGAATTTGATAGATCAGTTCACTCAAAATCTCAAATTAAAAAGATCAGATACCTTTGTGGAATTGTAGTTCAATGGAGGAAACCTACAAGTGGAAGTAAAGGTCCAACTCTCTGCACCAAGTGTGCAATGTACGGGCATGGAGCCAGGAATTGTTATCGTACAAATATTTGCATTGCATTGGGGCCAACCACGATTATTCCACTTGTCCCATAAATAAAACCACCCAAATGCGTCCTGCTGCTTATAAGTGCTTCAATTGTATAAAGAAGAACTTGAAGAATATAAACCACAGAGCTGATGACCCACGTTGCCCATGCCGTAAGGAATATCTGTTAATACGCCAGAATGTATCCAATAAGAACAGGTATGCTCCAAGATTACAGCCTAGCGAGTTTTTTCAAAACAATACCGACGATTTCCCACATGTGTCTGGGAACCAGAATCCCAGACCTATGCATCCATCCACTGGTGCTATAAAAAAGTCTTATACGGATGCACTAAGAATGTCAAACCAACAAGATTTCAATAGGGGTGATCTATTCTCCATTGATGAACTATTTAGTATTTTTACAGCAGCAGTAAATGACCTCCGCAACTGCAATTCAAAAGCAGAACAGCTCAATGTTATTATATCCATGCTTAAGTATGCAATATAACTCAATTAAAAATCGACTTCAGATAATGCATTGGAATTGTCAAGGTATCACAGAATATTCAAAAGCTATTGAACTAAAAGAGCACTCAATCGATCTTCTGATGTTAAACGAAACGTTTCTAAAACCTCAACATAAATTAGTACTACCCGGGTACAAAATATATAGGAATGACAGAGAAACTCATGGAGGTGGTGTTGCAATCGCAGTTCGGACATCAATTAGTCACCGACTACAAAAACCATTCCTAACAAAAACATTCGAAAACATCTGCGTATCTATAAAAATTGGAAACAAAGAAGTACTGTTCATTGCTGCTTACTGCCCTAGATATGCCCGAGATTTTACGAGCGATTTGGAATTATTGACGTCAGCGGAAGATTACTTCTTGTTGGGGGACTTTAATGCTAAACACAGCAGCTGGAATTGCTGGGAATCAAATACTGCGGTGTATAACCACAACAACATTCAACGCTTCATCAACTTAAAAGAGTGGTCAATATCATAAAAATGAACAAAAGGAAAAGACACTCAACGGGAATATTGTTCTTAGATATTGACTCTATCTGGCATAAAGGTCTAGTTTATAAACTTTATAAGATGCAATTTCCAAATTATTTAGTGAAACTGGTCAAAAGTTTTCTCACAGGGAGATCGTTTGTAGTTGACGTTGATGGTCACAAATCTAATGAAATATTGATCCCCGCTGGCGTACCTCGAGGATCTGTTTTATCTCCTCTTTTGTACTGCCTGTATATTTCTGATTTCAAAGTTCTTAGTGGAAACGATGTTGCCTTTTATGCTGACGATAACGCATTTATCAGTCATGGAAAAGTTTCAAATGCAATAGTAAAACGTATGCAAAATGTTTTAATTTCAGCAGAAAAGTATTTTCATAAATGGAAAATTAAAGTAAATGAGGAAAAGTCGCTGTACTATTTCCATTTAACAAGTCGCCTAAAAGAACACCAACTCGCGTTTTAACTGTTCAAGGTCATATAATTCCCTTCTCACACTCTATAAAATATCTCGGCTTAACTTTAGACCAAAAACTTACTTTTAAGGAACATTTAGAAAATTCTTGCATTAAAGCGGTAAAATGTGGTAGAGCGTTATTTCCGCTTTTAAATAGGAAATCGAGACTAAACCTGAAAAATAAATTATTATTATATAAAATGTGTATTAGACCCATTTTGTTATATGCCTGCCAAATATGGAGTAAATGTGCCAAAATGCACAAAAAAAGATTACAAATTATTCAAAATAAAAATCTGAAAATTATATTCAACCTTCCGAATCGTTATTCTACCGTTAATTTATCAAACCAAAAGACAATAGAGACACTAATAGTTGATTTGACTCTGTCATTTAATGAATAATGCAGAATGTCTACTCATGCACATCTGAGAGATCTTGCTAGCAGTGACTAAACGACCTATACCTAACGAGTATAGGTCTATTTAGGCGCTGCAAACACATATCTCCACACTATTACCCCTGTATCATAATGTTAGGTTTTTTACTATCTTTCTTCTAAAACACTTGTTCTATTTTAATATTGTTCCATTTATACTTGTACATATTTGATGTAATATACTTATATAAAAACTCAAGACTTGTATATATTATTAATGCATGTAGATTATTGATTGTAAAATAAAAAATAAATAAATAAAAAAAAAACAGCCAAAACTAAAATAGTCATCAAAGAAATAATACGAGTAGTAATGGTTGTCAACTAGGAAATAACTATACCAGTGGGAACAACAATAATAGACGGAGTTCCGTTCAAACTCGGAATTCTTATATGATTGTAATTAGTATATTGATAATAATAAGTATAATGGATCCATATCGGAATTAACTAATTTTTTTTGACATCAGCTTAAGGGCACAATTACCCTTAATATCGATTTCAATAGGAAAACAAAAGATTAGGTATCTACCAGGTTCAACCTCTAGTATCATAAAAAATGTATTCTTTAAGAAGATTACCCAATTTAAAAATTAAATAATCCATGGGTCTATCATACTCTTAATAGAACAAATGCAGTAAAATATATGCAGTAGTAAAACCATTCCCAGAGGAATATGCAATGGAAAATAATAGACATTTCGAAAAAAATGTTTTGCCATAATTGGTCAGAATTTTCTAACGGGATTTAAAGCCAAAATATGTTGCAAACTGAAGTTCATAGAAATATTATGTCAAAAAATATATTTCGAACCATCTAAACACTGAAGAAAAGTAGGCAACCTTACTGCTACTTAATGATTCTAAGGATTTCTTCTTTAATGGAGAAGACACCCTTTCAGTAACACACGAAATTTTTCACGAAATTATTACAACTAACGACAAGCACTTATACTCAAAAAATTATAGGCATAATCAAATGCATTAGGCGCAATCAAATCGGCGATATGCTTAGGCAATACATAATATGGAAAAGCAATTCACCATACAATAGCCCACTATGGTCGTAGACAAAAAATGGACAAGTTAGGGATAAATAAACACAAATCATTATCGATTACGAAAACTAAACGATTTAACAGATGCTGATAAGGTATGGGCCCAATACTTCACAACTCTCGGCCTGTCAAAAGTATACTACCAGATAATTAGTTAGAGAGGAAGATAGAAGGAAAGGGGCCTCTACACCTACAGGGCATTACGAATTCATTCGAATGCCTTTTGGACTTGAAAATGCCCCATCGATATTTCAGAGACTGCTGACTGACGTCCTTAGGGGCAAGATAAAAAATGTGTAGTCTATATAGCTGCTATCCTTATATTCAACACGTCACCGAATAGCAAATGATCACGTTAAGAAAAATATTCAAGGCCTTGCAAAATGCTGGGTTTATGACACAAGTTGACAAATATATTTTTTGAAAAGAGAGACTCAGTTTTAGATTATTGGCAGCTAAATCCAAATAATGCAAAACAAGCAAAATTCATTCTTGAATGACGGGGTTTTATAGAAAGTTCATAAAATATTATGCAAAAATTGCACACACCATGACAGTAGGGCGTGTCGATTTTTCCTTTTGATGTGTGCACGCAATACACCATAAAAGGACCTTCAGGGAGCCGACAAGCCTGTGCGCCGGATTCGCCTCTCATTTAAAATTAACACGGGTTAAGATTGGAGAGCGATGCCTTGCCTCTCGCTTCTATTTTAATGTATTCTATAAGGCCTATGAAAGAAGGCCTTTCACAAGTTCTTAGCAAACGCATTCTAAAGTGTTTTCTTCCAAAACACAAAAATAATTCCTTAAAAAGGAGCTAGAAAAAAAAGTTACTTATGAAGTTCTTCCAAAAAAAGTCTTTAAAATGTCTTCCAAAATGTCTTAAAATCTTAAAAAAAATAATTTATGTGAATTTTTTATGTGTCATATTTATCCATCTAATGATCATATGATCATTTTTAAGATATTAATATTTTACAATTACTTTTTAACTATTTTATTTAAAGTCACACTTTTTTGTTACATTATCTCCGCTGGGTAACAAATCATAGTTCTATTTTCGTGTCAAAACGTAAATATAGATATCCATCTGTATGTCCATATATTCTTGTGATCAAAGTGCAGACGCAATTATGAACCCTATTAACAATAGGGCATATTTATATATGTTTCCATATTCCGATGTCACTTCTTGACTCTCTAGAGAAAATAATTTTCTCTTCATTTCTCTGAACTTTAAGCATTTATATTTTATATTGTCCTAAATGGTCGTTAGTGAAAATAGGAGCACATCGATCCATGTTTTGATATATGTAGCTGCCATATAAAGGCCACTTCCGATGACAGTTTTTGGCGCTCTAGAAAATAAATTTTGCAATTGATCTGTCATAAATTCAAGCAATTACAGCCGTATTTATAAAAAAATCCTAATTGTCATTTAAAGTGCACATCATGTAACAAAAACTTTTGGCCTAATAAACGATTATTAAAAAAATCGTATTCATAAAGAGCATTTTAAGTAATAAACATTTTAATGACTTGGTCAATGTGATGCTGGCAACACTATCTTATGCCCATACCATTTTCTCTCTTAATGACGTTTAATTACAGGTGCACCTTGGTATATAAGAAACGCAAATATCCATAAGGACCTCAACATTCCAACCGTCGCTGAGGAAATTCGACAATACTGCCGAAACTATGTGGACAAACTATACGATCGCCAAAATATCCTGGCAAATTCCAAACAATGAAAGAAACACTCGCCTTAGAAGAAGAAATACACTGGACTTATTATAACATATCGATACATCCATTTTTAAACATGCTAAGTCGACTTAGCAGGGATATTGGGTGGAATGTACTGGACGACCACTCATTCTCAGATCACCAATATATTGAGTTCAAAATCGCTGAAAAAGCGCCTGAACCTGCCGTCCACAGAAATGTGAGAAAGACAAAGTAGCACCTGTATGAAAAGAATTTCAAGAAAGTCCTCAACTCCAAACTTCTGTACGAACCGAATGACAAAGCCGGTCTCGATCATCTGGTCGAGCATATCACCACATCATCATCATTCAATAGTTCCCTTGAAGAAGCCTGTCCAAAAACAAGGTACAAGGGTAAAACTAAACCCCAATGGTGGACTTCTGAGCTAACGGCTATGAAAAAGACCTGCAACAAGCTATTCAACAAGGCTAAATCTACAGGGGTCGCTAATGTTTGGGATGCCTATAAAGAGAAACTCAAGATCAATAAGAAGGAGCTTAGAAAGGCGCAAAGACGCTCTTGGTATACCTTCTGTGGCGAAGTGGAAAAGGACGCCGCAAGGCTGAGGAAAATATTATCAGCTTCACCCTGTACAGTGGGTTACTTGCAGGATGAGGCAAATAATTGGACCAAAAACAGCGAGCAGTCGCTCAATGTACTGCTCGACACACATTTCCCGGGGAAATCTCTAACAGAACCAGAGGATCAGCAGGACCAACAAGAGAGCGAGTGGACTGCGAGCGTCGCTAGCTTGTTGACTGAGAGATCCAGAATAAGCTGGGCTATTAATAGCTTTGAGCCCTTCAAGTCACCTGGACCAGACGGCATTACTCCAGCAGAAATTCAGAAAATGTTGAAATACATTATCCCCTGGCTGGAGAAAATTTATGTAGGCTGTATCAGGCCTTCATACATCCCGAATCGATGGAGGGATACCAAAAGCGGGGAAGATATCACACACTAGGCCAAAAGACTTCAGACCAATTAGCCTATCCTCCTTCCTATTGAAAGGTCTGGAAAGACTTTTAGATTATTTCATTAGGGAAAACCTGGATACAAAACTCCTGTCAGTGAACCAACATGCTTACAATAAGGGGAAGTCTACAGAATCAGCCCTGCACGAACTTGTGAGCACTATCGAATCGTCCCTGCATTTCAAGGACTTCACCATGGTGGCATTTCTTGACATAGAAGGGGCTTTTAACAACATTCACTCAGATGCAGTAATTGCGGCACTGTCACATCTTAATGTTAACTCTAGTTTGATTAGACTAATTCAAAGTCTGCTCAACAGAAGACGCATAACAGCATGTCTTGGGTCCACAACTCTAACAAGGTTTGTAAACAGAGGGACCCCACAAGGAGGAGTACTGTCTCCACTATTTTGGAACCTAGAGGTGAATGAAATCCTGCTAGATCTAGAACGTTGTGGCTGCAAGGTCGTGGTATATGCGGACGACGTTGCAATCGCAGTGAGTGGCAAATTCGAAAACGTCCTCCGAGACATTCTACAGGTGGCTCTGAACAAATTGGCTAGATGGGCCAGAAGCAGCGGTTTGGGCATAAACCCAAACAAGACAGAATTGGTTCTCTTTACTAGGATGAATAAAGTCCCACATGTGCACCCTCCACCTCGGATAAATGGAACAGATCTAGTCTTTTCTGAAAGTGCAAAATTTTTAGAAATAATTCTAGATAGAAAACTGTTATTTAGACTTAATGTATTGGAACGTGTAAGGAAGGCTAACGTCGCCTTATATTCCTGCAAAAAGGCTGTAGGGTCGCGGTGGGGCCTCTCTCCTAAAATCGTCCACTGGATATATATAGCAGTAGTTCGTCCTATCCATCTCCAACCTACTAACAAAGGTTCAGAGAACTGCCTGCCTGAGCATAAGCGGAGCCTTAAGGACTACAGCGCCCGAGTCTCTACAAGCCCTACTCCATATACTGCCGATTAATATTGTGGCGAGAGAAGTTGCAACCAAAGCGGCAATAAGATTAAACTGCCTATCAATGTGGAGGTACAAAAACTACGGTCACATGAGAATATCAAAGTGTAGTGCTATGGTAACCGACCGAGTGGACTATATACCAACTGTGTACACCTTCGAGAGAAATTACATCACTATGAGGTCGGCAGAATACCAGGTAATAGAAACCATCTCCACTTTTACACGGATGGTTCGAAGCTTGATGAAAAGGTTGGCTTCGGAGTACACTGTGCAGAGCTTAGATTGGATATAGCTCACAGACTACCAGATACCTGCAGTGTCTATCAAGCCGAAATAATGGCAATATGGGAAGTAGCCAAGTGGCTGAGTCGCAACATAGTAACCAACACTGGCGTTGTCATTTACTCGGACAGCCAGGCTGCCATCAATTCTCTGGAGGCAACATCCCTAAATTCACAAACAGCCCTCGACTGCCGCAGATCTCTTAACGAGATGGCTGAGCAGTTTAACATACACCTCATATGGGTGCCTGGGCATAGGGATATCCCGGGGAACTGCAAAGCCGATGAACTTGCTAGGAAAGGGACGACATTACAAATTCTCGAAGAATTTGCATATATTGGTGCGCCACTATCCACGTGCAAGCTTTGGCTTAGGCAAGAGGCAATCAGGCAGTCCAACGAAAGATGGACAGAAATCGGCACCTGCAGAGTAGCTAGACAAATCTGGCCAAGGTATGACCTGAGAAGATCAAAATATCTCCTCGCACTAGAGAGGCAAAGATTGTCTACGTTAGTATCAGTTCTGACGGGACACTGCTTGGTCGGCGAACACGCCAAAAGAGTGGGTATTGACTCTAATGACTTCTGCAGAAGCTGTGGAGATGAGGAAGAAGTGGAGAGCATTGAGCACTTGCTATGCGACTGTCCCGCTCTGAGTAAACGACGACTGGACATACTGGGGTCGGCTTTTCTAGGCAGCCTAACAGATCTTTCCAGTACCGATATTCGTAATATCGACAAATTTGTATATCAAACAGGTTGGTTTCGATGAGGGGCATTTCAGCCCGTGGTAACACTAGGGACCTAAACTGGTCTATGTGAGCTTGTATAAAAAATACGGCTGCCACCCTAACCTAACCTAACCTAGCTGGGATATTGCGTATTTAACTTCTCAATATTCCAAATTGGGTGTTTATCCGTCAACCCAATCAAAAGTTATTTACAAAACAGTACAGGTCATTCGATTTCCATTACAAAGGAATTCACACAAATTTAAAAAATTCATCATACTTTGATCGCCTCTTCTGAAAAACTACCTTTTTGCACTTAGCATAGTTTAGAATGGAGGTATCGATATGTATATACATTGAAGATCACTTTGTAGTAGAAATTTCATAAATTCGTATGAATTCCTATGAAATCCATTATTGTTAATACTTGGCAAATTCTCAAAGGGTTTATTGCAATGGCAACAACCACCAGATTAATGTATTTATGTTAAGATTTGAAAAATTATTGTTATTCTTTAGATATATTGTTGACCGTTGTTAGGTTTATTTATTAGTTTTCGTGTGGCTAATTGGTCATCTCGTTTTAATCTTTTGTATGTACATATGTCTCGTACTATGTTTCCCATTTTTGTCTTATAATCTTCCTTGTCCATTGCTACAGTCTTACCGCCTTTGTCCGCACTTAAGATCAATATGTCGTCATTTTCTTTAAGAAATTTTCTTGTCTGACCCACTGTGTCGAGTATCAATCTGTCACGTTGGCTGAGTTTGTTCGAGTGTAAGTAATCGTCTATTAGTGTCACTAGTTTTGCTCTTGAGTTGTCTTGTTTCTCTCTGTTAGAGATAGTTTGTACACACTCCTCTCCTTCAGCGATGCACTTGAATAGAGGGAATGTTGTCGATGTGTTGGGGAGAGAGTACTTCGGTCCCAGTGACAGCAACCATTGTGATCTTGTTGGAATGTTCTTGTTAGTTGTGTTCACGAACCAGTCCAATTTGTTGCCTATGTTCATTTCTTGTTCTTTCTGTTCTCTGATTTTATGTAGTTTTCTTATTTGCGTTGTTTTGTTATTTTCATTCTACTATGAATGATCCAATACACAAATGAAGAGTAGTCGAATATATAAACTATTAACTAACAAAAATGTGTGCTTACTTGTCCAATAATTAAAAAACAATAACTAAAGATCAAATAAATAACGAAGTCAAATCATTTTTTTTATTACGTACAAAAGGTATTCGAATATTAGTTAACACATGTTGATTGTTTACATATCACTAGTGAATTTTGTACAATTTGCATTTCTTGTGTTGTGGTTTGCAACAATAAAAGTTGTTGGTTTTTTATTAAAACAATATCGAAAAAAGAAGAACTAAAAAATGGATTTGTTATACCGTTTTTTTAAACCATAATGGAAAAAGAAGAATGCAAAAATGCATTTAATATACCGATGGACGTAGAATAACGCTCGGAGTCGATTTAGCCATGACCGTCCGTAGTACTGCTCGAAACAGGAACTAATCCTTACGACATTTTTGGGATAAGGAGCAGCCTATGTTGCACAATGCCTTTAACTCTTCCTGGAAAAATGCGACAAATCGGTCCACGTTTTCATATATCTCCCAATTAATGGTACATTCCGTTTTCACATAAACACGGCTTTTATTTTAACTCAAACTATTTCTAGAAAAAAATTTCAAAATCACTGTTCAATATTTTTTGTTTTAATTAAAAAATTCCATAAACATGTTTAGCAAATTCACACGCAGAAAAAGCAAATGTCACTTTAACAAACGCTCAAAGTAGGTCGAACCAATATTAAAATTTAAACATTTAACAATGGTGTAAAAACGGTGTTTTATGCTAGCCATCGTGTATGAATACAGTTTTATCGAATTTTGCCCGACAAAGCTGTTATACGTTTTTATGAATACGGCTGTTATACTTCATATATCACATATCCCTTCTATGTCACTTCTTCACGATCAAAGGAACACAACTTTCAACCGATTTGAGATTTATGCACTTATACTTTGTATTGCATAAATCATCGCTAGTGAAATCCAGCTTTTGATATAGGTCTCTCAACACCCATTTCTTTGTCAAAAGTCAAATTTTGCTTATGTTCCAAACTTCTTTTTGACAGCAGAATCTGAAAAATTTTAATTTTTATTAAATCTAATAAGGTTCTACAAACTTGTCCACCGTATGAATAAATCCCGGAATTTTTTTAAATCCCTTTACTCGTATATTAGTCACTTCGCTCGATTGTTTGCGATTTTTCAGAAGAATACGTTTTCTCCAGGCTTCTTGTATTTAATTGATTCTGAAATTTTCGATATTTGGAAAATTATGACACATATCATCTATATGACACCATCCATATAACTAATGTGGTTAATAATTCTGGTAATTATTTAGCAAAATATGCGCATCTTAAAACTTCATATTTCGGCGAAAATATTCAGATTGGCTTGCCAAAGAAATTGAGAAATAATATAACCGGGAAAACAGCAAATTGGGATAATATTTATATTATTTGAACATCTGAGGAGGCTAGCCGCGGAGCTTTGAACTAGCGATGAAATTTATCTTTTAGTAAGAGAGGCATCAATATCGGCACAAACTTTTGTCAAAACTACTAAATCAATATATATAAAAATGGTGTGAAAAATGTATAGTAATTCATCAATTGAGAACGGCTGGACCGATTTGGCTCAATTTTTTTTTTCAGTTCTTCGTATTTGCCTGGAGAAGGTTGTTACGAAAGAAAATTTTGGGAAAACCCTCCGGAAAAGTCGGAAAATTGGGAAAATCGAAAATTGCTATTTCTTGCGAGATTCCTACTGTTCCTATCTACTGCTCTCTTTTTCAATCCAAATTTTTTTATTAATTTTCTATTAAACAAAAAAGTTTTCTATTAAACATATGTACGAGTATGTGCTATTTTTCTTGCTGCAATTCATTCGAGTTTTGCGTATTGTTACACTGATTTCGCGTATCACATCGGCAAACGGTACAAGCATTACGATCAATTAAAATTCATCGCGATATTTATCAATTCGAACATTTTTCCAGGTAATAAGTTTGAGTATAAGAGGTAAGGTTATCTTATTGGATTGCGGGCATTGCAAAATCATAATTTCGGATGAATGCACGATGGCGCATAAACGAGCTCTGGAGGCAGTTGACCGAACGATGAAGGATTTACGACGTGATTTGAGACAATTTGGTGAGTCTATGATATTGCTCTCCAGAGATTTTCGTCAAACGCTTCCCGTCATCCCGAAATCTACTGCCGATGAAATTAATGCATGCCTGAAATCGTGGTCTTTGTGGCGGAATGTCAAGAAGTTGAAATTGACCACGAACATGAGAGTCGCGCTGCAGAACGACTCATCGGCTCTTGAATTCTCGAAACAACTGTTGGCGCTTGGCAATGGCCAAATTACTGTTGATGTTTCCACTGCATTGATATTGTTCCCGGCAAATTTTTGCGAGTTCACATCGTCGAACGAGGAACTCATCACCAAAGTGTTTCCAAATCTCGATTAGATTAGTGAACGGGCAATATTAGCAGCGAAGAATAAGGACGTCAATAGCATGAATTTTATTATTCAAAGTAAAATCGAACTCGCTTGATGTGCCAGGAGCTCCGCCGCATAATTTACAGCTGAAGGTGGAATCGATCATAATCATGTTGCGGAATCTGAATCATCCGAAATTGTGCATAGGTCGCGGTTGTCCATTATGAAACTGATGGACAATGTGATTCAGGCGACGATCATCAAGGGAAAATTCAAAGGAGAGGAAGTCCTTATCCCACGAATTCCGATTATTCCAACTGATCTTTCATTCCAATTCAAGCGGATTCAGTTCCCTGTACGATTGGTTTTGAGATTTATTGATTGTCATCGCAAAAGCCAATCGTACAGGGAACTGAATCCGCTTGAATTGGAAGGAAAGATCAGTCTGTGGAATTAATCTCGAATTTCCCTGTTTTTCGCACGGTCATCTGTACGTTGCCTGTCTTCTGTCTTCGTTGTTTGTTGTTTATCACATCGCTCTCTACTGATTTCGATTCCTTTTAAACAAATCGCATTAAAATTTTAACTATCTGTGTTTTATTATCACTCTGGAGTTTATCTGAAGGCGTTAAATTGGGGCGAGGCGAAGTTCGCCGGGTCTGCTAGTATCTATATAATTCTATCAGAAACTCAAAAGAAACATTTACGTAAACTTTCATTTCGTAGCATTCTTTCACTTGACATTCTCCCTTACCTTCAAAAAGAATCCGGACAAGATTCGTATATTTCCCGTAGGTAACAAAAATGCATTTTTCCCTGCCTTCTCATGGAAGGTAGTAGATGTAAGTAATGTGTACTCAATTAATGTTTACTCCTTCTCCAGTATCTTCTCAAAGAAACGAATTGAGTTAGCCAGCAAGGCCTTCTGCTATGTAAATTTGCAGAAGGCTTACCAGAATGTGTTTTGGATCTGAAATAATGCCTTGCAAACGGCCTTCTTGTTCATGGACTTCAACTTTGAAATTACTTTTTTAAATCAATAGCATTAAACGAGAAAAAGTGAAAAACTTTCCTTAAATTCCTACATGAATTCATTACAAGTCTTATTGTATATCAATTTAGGCGTTAGAATGTTATATACACAGATATGCAGTGTGTTTCATTCTCTTTGGTTTCGGCTCACACAATATTTTATGAAAAACTAAAAAAGTCATTTCCAAGTTCTTCAATTTCCATAGAAATAAGGAAATAAGGACCAATAGTAATCTGTGGCCAATGATCACCAGATTTTATACAAAGTAGAACTGGTTCGATTTTTTATTAGACATAAAGAACACAAGGTTCTATATTTTTTTCGTAATTTTTAAGAAGCTTATGAAGTGATGCAAACGCAAATTTACCAAACTAAATTTTTGTAATAAGCATACACCATTCAAGCTAGATTAAAACGCATCAACAGGAATATTTTTCGCCCAACCATTCACAAAAATCGCAGTAAGACAAAATCGAAACGCCCTAATATTATATACTAATGGTTTGCTTTTATTAAACGTAAAGAAAGCCAGGATTCGTGACCGCATTCAACATTTTTATCGTAATTTTTAAGAAGCTTATGAAGTGACCCAGTGGTGGAAATCATCAAGACATCATCGATTTCGTTTCGATGATTTAGTATAGCGAACCCCCACGAGTTCCCATCCTATTTCCATTTTACTTTTGCGTGGAGGTGTCATCAGCGCACAGTGGCAGGAATCCAAATAAAAAGGAAAATAATTCTGCCGTTTCTTAACCAGACAACCGATTGCGACCAAACTTGGCATGTTTGTAGAAGAGATATTAGGTTAGGTTTAGGTTAGGGTGGCAGCCGTTTTCTTTGTTTTCTTCAGCTCACATAGACCATTTTAGGTCCCTAGTGGTACCACGGGCTAAAATGCCCTTCATCGAAACCAACCTGTTTGATATACACATGTATCGATAGCACGAATATTGGTACTGGAAAGATCTGTTATACTGCCTAGAAAGGCCGAACCCAGTAGGTCCAGTCATCGTTTACTCAAAGCGGGACTCTCGTATAGCAAGTGCTCAATGCTCTCCACTTCTTCCTCATCTCCACAGCTACTGCAGAAGTCATTTGAGTTAATACCCAATCTTCTGGCGTGTTCGCCGATCAGGCAGTGTCCCGTCAGAACTAATACTAACGTAGACAATCTTTTCCTTTATAGTGCGAGGAGATATTTTGACCTTCTCAGGTCATACCTTGGCCAGATTTGTCGAGCTACTAGAGTGATCAAATAACCGTTTTTTTTGAAAAAATAAAAAACCGGTGGATGGTTTATTTAAGTTATAAAAAAACCGGTGGACGGTTTTTTTCTTCGAAGAAAACCGGGGAAACCGGTTTTTTTCTGCATAACAAAACAGTATGAAAATTGCCGTTTGAAAAACATTTTCCTTTTTAATAACAAAAAAGGCGATTTTATAATATTAAATTTTTAAAAGTGATGTCTTCTAATCAGGAATCTTGCACCAAATTTAGTCCTGTTGGATAGTAGTTATGAGTTGGATTGTGATGAATATTGTCATTTGAGTCAAACGGTCCTTTTATCTCATACTTATAACTAATTAGCTATTGTATTTAGAAACATTTTCCAAAAGTGTTATCGATAGTCTTTTCTTCAACCTTTTAAAAAAATTAGCAAATATATTTCCATTACTTTTTTGCAAAATTAAACTTTTTTGAAATTTTGGTAAAAACCTATGTTTTAATTTTTGATTTTTTTGCTCAAAAGAAAGCTTAGATAATTTCCTTTAAAAACTTTGTGACCTATTAATGGGATGGGACCTGTTGATCTATCAAAATAAATATAACCCTCTGAAAAAAATTAACGTTCAACCAAACATTTTAGCATTTCAGATGGGAAAAACAACCCTTTGACAAAAATGTCAATATTTGACACCCTCCAACTCGGAAAGTCCTTAACCGATCTCGTTGGAATTGTGTCTCATAACTACTATCTGATAGGGCTACTTTCATACCGAGAGAAGACATCCCTTTTAAAAATTATCCCACTTGACATTAAATTCCCCTTATGTAGTTCAGTCAAGAAAATATTAATTTTTCGGGGTATTAAATAGAATATTTAATAGAGGTACTAAATCTTTATACATATATATTTTATATACACACTTTAGTGCAGGTGGGTATATACGAGTATATAAATATATAAGAGTATACACTAGTCGGTTTACCCAATTGAAATTTTCTTACTTGTTTTTGTTTCGGTTTGGAAGTGGGAGAATGCGTTTACTTTTCACATAACTTCTGCGCGTATGAATCATTTATTTTCTTTAAATTTTTGTAATTTGTATAGAAATTGGTGAATGGCTTCGTATTCTAGCAAAGTTGCCGAGTCTTTTTAGGCCATATAAGGAGATCTTTCATATTATTATCTTAATTTGTGATATTTTGTATATAAAGTTGTAAATCATTTTTAATATTTTAGTGATAATAAAAAAACCGGAAAACCGGTGGAAACAAACGAAAAAAACCGGTTGCACCGGTTGTTCGAAATTCATGATTTTGAGAAAAACCGGGGACGGTGGAAGCAAAAAACCGGTGGGCCGGTTTATATTAAACCGGTTTTGATCACTCTACTAGCTACCCTACAGGTGCCGATTTGTGTCCATCTTTCTTTGGACTGCCTGTTTGCCTCTTGTCTAAGCCAAAGCTTGCACGTGGATAGTGGCGCACCAATATATGCAAATTCTTCGAGAATTTGTAAAGTCGTCCCTTTCCTAGCAAGTTAATCGGCTTTGCAGTTCCCCGGGATATCGCTATGTCCAGGCACCCATATGAGGTGTATATTAAACTGCTCAGCCATCTCCTTAAGAGATCTGCGGCAGTCGATGGCTCTTTGCGAATTTAGGGATGTGGCCTCCAGAGAATTGATGGCAGCCTGGCTGTCCGAGTAAATGACAACGCCAGTGTTGGTTACTATGTTCCGACTCAGCCACTTGGCGACTTCCCATATTGCCATTATTTCGGCTTGATAGACACTGCAGGTATCTGGTAGTCTGTGAGCTATATCCAAATTAAGTTCTTCACAGTGTACTCCGAAGCCAACCTTTTCATCAAGCTTCGAACCATCCGTATAGAAGTGGATATGGTTTATATTTCCGGGTATTCTGACATCCCTTTCATCCCTGGCTGGTATCATAGTGATGTAGTTCCTCTCAAAGGTGTGCACCGTTGATATATAGTCCACTCGGTCGGTTACCATAGCACTACACTTTGATATCCTCATGTGACCGTTGTTCTTGTATCTCCACATTGATAGGCAGTTTAATCTTAGTGCCGCTTTGGTTGCAACTTCTCTCGCCACAACATTAATCGGCAGTATATGGAGAAGTGCTTGTAGAGACTCAGTCGCTGTAGTTCTTAACGCACCGCTTATGCACAGGCCGGCAGTTCTCTGAACCCTGGATAGCAGGTTTGTGATCCACATGAGGGACATTATTCATCCTAGTAAAGAGAACCAATTCTGTCTTGTTTGGGTTAACACCCAAACCGCTGCTTCTGGCCTATCGAGTCAACTTGTTCAGAGCCACCTGTAGAATATCTCGGAGGATGTTTACGAATTTGCCACTCACTGCGATTGCCAGGTCGTCCGCATATGCCACGAAAAAATTGCCGTTTGAAAAACATTTTCCTTTTTAATAACAAAGAGGCGATTTTATAATATTAAATTTTTAAAAGCGATGTCTTCTAATCAGGAATCTTGCACCAAATTTAGTCCTGTTGGATAGTAGTTATGAGTTGGATTGTGATGAATATTGTCATTTGAGTCAAACGGTCCTTTTATCTCATACTTATAACTAATTAGCTATTGTATTTAGAAACATTTTCCAAAAGTGTTATCGATAGTCTTTTCTTCAACCTTTTAAAAAAATTAGCAAATATATTTCCATTACTTTTTTGCAAAATTAAACTTTTTTGAAATTTTGGTAAAAACCTATGTTTTAATTTTTGATTTTTTTGCTCAAAAGAAAGCTTAGATAATTTCCTTTAAAAGCTTTGTGACCTATTAATGGGATGGGACCTGTTGATCTATCAAAATAAATATAACCCTCTGAAAAAAATTCAACCAAACATTTTAGCATTTCAGATGGGAAAAACAACCGTTTGACAAAAATGTCAATATTTGACACCCTCCAACTCGGAAAGTCCTTAACCGATCTCGTTGGAATTGTGTCTCATAACTACTATCTGATAGGGCTACTTGGTGCAATTTTCATACCGAGAGAAGACATCCCTTTTAAAAATTATCCCACTTGACATTAAATTCCCCTTATGTAGTTCAGTCAAGAAAATATTAATTTTTCGGGGTATTAAATAGAATATTTAATAGAGGTACTAAATCTTTATACATATATATTTTATATACACACTTTAGTGCAGGTGGGTATATACGAGTATATAAATATATAAGAGTATACACTAGTCGGTTTACCCAATTGAAATTTTCTTACTTGTTTTTGTTTCGGTTTGGAAGTGGGAGAATGCGTTTACTTTTCACATAACTTCTGCGCGTATGAATCATTTATTTTCTTTAAATTTTTGTAATTTGTATAGAAATTGGTGAATGGCTTCGTATTCTAGCAAAGTTGCCGAGTCTTTTTAGGCCATATAAGGAGATCTTTCATATTATTATCTTAATTTGTGATATTTTGTATATAAAGTTGTAAATCATTTTTAATATTTTAGTGATAATAAAAAAACCGGAAAACCGGTGGAAACAAACGAAAAAAACCGGTTGCACCGGTTGTTCGAAATTCATGATTTTGAGAAAAACCGGGGACGGTGGAAGCAAAAAACCGGTGGGCCGGTTTATATTAAACCGGTTTTGATCACTCTACTAGCTACCCTACAGGTGCCGATTTGTGTCCATCTTTCTTTGGACTGCCTGTTTGCCTCTTGTCTAAGCCAAAGCTTGCACGTGGATAGTGGCGCACCAATATATGCAAATTCTTCGAGAATTTGTAAAGTCGTCCCTTTCCTAGCAAGTTAATCGGCTTTGCAGTTCCCCGGGATATCGCTATGTCCAGGCACCCATATGAGGTGTATATTAAACTACTCAGCCATCTCCTTAAGAGATCTGCGGCAGTCGATGGCTCTTTGCGAATTTAGGGATGTGGCCTCCAGAGAATTGATGGCAGCCTGGCTGTCCGAGTAAATGACAACGCCAGTGTTGGTTACTATGTTCCGACTCAGCCACTTGGCGACTTCCCATATTGCCATTATTTCGGCTTGATAGACACTGCAGGTATCTGGTAGTCTGTGAGCTATATCCAAATTAAGTTCTTCACAGTGTACTCCGAAGCCAACCTTTTCATCAAGCTTCGAACCATCCGTATAGAAGTGGATATGGTTTATATTTCCGGGTATTCTGACATCCCTTTCATCCCTGGCTGGTATCATAGTGATGTAGTTCCTCTCAAAGGTGTGCACCGTTGATATATAGTCCACTCGGTCGGTTACCATAGCACTACACTTTGATATCCTCATGTGACCGTTGTTCTTGTATCTCCACATTGATAGGCAGTTTAATCTTAGTGCCGCTTTGGTTGCAACTTCTCTCGCCACAACATTAATCGGCAGTATATGGAGAAGTGCTTGTAGAGACTCAGTCGCTGTAGTTCTTAACGCACCGCTTATGCACAGGCCGGCAGTTCTCTGAACCCTGGAATAGCAGGTTTGTGATCCACATGAGGGACATTATTCATCCTAGTAAAGAGAACCAATTCTGTCTTGTTTGGGTTAACACCCAAACCGCTGCTTCTGGCCTATCGAGTCAACTTGTTCAGAGCCACCTGTAGAATATCTCGGAGGATGTTTACGAATTTGCCACTCACTGCGATTGCCAGGTCGTCCGCATATGCCACGACCTTGCAGCCACAACGATCTAGATCTAGCAGGATTTCATTCACCGCTAGGTTCCAAATTAGTGGAGACAGTACTCCTCCTTGTGGGGTCCCTCTGTTTACAAACCTTGTTAGAGTTGTGGGCCCTAGACATGCTGTTATGCGTCTTCTGTTGAGTAGTCTTTGAATAAGTCCAATCAAGCTAGAGTTCACCTTTAGATGTGACAATGCCGCGATTACCGCATCTGGGAGTATGTTGTTAAAAGCCCCTTCTATGTCAAGAAACGCCACCATGGTGAATTCTTTGAAATGTAGGGAAGATTTGATAGTGCTCACAAGTTCGTGCAGGGCTGATTCTGTAGACTTTCCCTTATTGTAAGCATGTTGGTTCCCCGACAGCAGTTTTGTATCCAGGTTTTGCCTAATGAAATAATCGAAAAGTCTTTCCAGACTTTTCAATAGGAAAGAGGATAGACTAATTGGCCTGAAGTCTTTTGGCCTAGTGTGCGATATCTTCCCCGCTTTGGGTATGAATACCACTTTGGAATCCCTCCATCGATTCGGGATGTATGAAAGCCTAATACAGCCTACATACATTTTCTGCAGCCAGGGAATAATGTACTTTAACATTTTCTGCATTTCTGCTGGAGTGATGCCGTCTGGTCCAGGTGACTTGAAGGGCTCAAAGCTGTTTATAGCCCATCTTATTCTAGATCTCTCTGTCAACAGGCTAGCGACGCTCGCAGTCCACTCGCACTCTTGTTGGTCCTGTTAATCATCGGGCTCTGTTGATGAGTTCCCCGGGAAATGTGCGTCGAGCAGTACACTTAGCGATTGCTCGCTGTTTTTTGTCCAGTTGTTTGCCTCATCCTGCAAATACCCCACTGTACAAGGAGAGAAGTGGATAGTACCGTACTCAGACTTGCGGCGTCGGAGACCTTTTCCACTTCGCCAGAGAAGGAATACCAAGAGCGTCTTTGCGCCTTCCTAAACTCCTTCTTATAGATCTTTAGTTGCCCTTTATATGCATCCCAATCATTAAAGGCTGCAGAAGATTTCGCCTTGTTGAATAGATTGTTGCAGGTATTTTTCCTTGCCGATAGCTCAGAAGTCCACCATTGAGGTGTAGTTTTACCCTTGTACCTTGTTTTTGGACAGGCTTCTTCAAGGGAACTATTGAATGATGTGGTGATATGCTCGACCAGATTATCCAGACCGGCTTTGTCATTCGCTTCATAAAGAAGTTTAGAGTTGAGGACTTTTTAAAATTCTTCTCATACAGGTGCCACTTTGTCATCCTCACCTTTCTGTGGGCGCCTTTCGGCGAGTTTGAACTCAATATAATGTTGATCTGAGATTGAGTGGTCGTCCAGTACATTCCACCCAATAATTTTGTCTGACACCCGGTCGGTAGCAAACGTTACGTCTAGTACTTCTTGTCTGTCTTTAATTGTAAAGGTCGGTTTATTGCCAATGTTACAAATAGTTAGGTTGGTAGTTAGAATAAAGTAAAGAAGCGAATCACCCCTATTGTTTTTATCCGTACTACCCCAGATAGTATGATGAGCCTTCGTGTCTGCGCCAATAATCAGCTCGAGCTCGTCAGACGTTGCTTCTTCTACTACTTCCCTGAAGAGAGCTGTCGGTATTGCAGCTTCATAAGGAAAGTAACTGGAGACTACCCAGTATATGCGATTACCAATCTCCAGACTAGCAGCTGTTTGGTCTTTACCACTTTAATTAGTCAGGAGAAAAATACTTAGATCTTTCCTGGCCAAAATGCAAGTTCTTGGAGTGCTTTCACAGTTGGCCACAAGCAGTTTAAAGTTGGGTGTCTTGATACCGCACACCCGTCCTGCTACTACATAGGGCTCCTGGATCAGGACGATGTCTACTGCACCTGTGGACAGGCGCAGCAATAGAGCCGCTGAAGCTGCTTTAGCGTGATGGCGGTTAATCTGTAGAATTCTTACCATCATTTGTAATCGACAGATTGACATCCACCCCGACAAGGGTGTTATCAAACTCTTCCTCCGTATCATCGGGGAGCATGTCCCCGCCAGATGCGTCAAAGAGTCCGGAGACTTTCCTCAGCCACTCAGTACCCGAAGTAGTGTTTTCATCCTCAGAGAATGACGTTACAGATCTTCTGCTAGAGTTAGAGTCAGCAGAAATAATGGTCGTGTGGACCTCCGCACTTCCAGAAAGCCTTGTATCAACCACGGTCGACGACTCGTCTTCCGCAGAGGGAGCTATATCCTGCTTGTATACCTTCAAGACTATAGTCGCCAAACCATATTGGGTTGCACTTGCACTTTGTATATGAGAGGTGGACTCAGCGTTAAGGATCAAATTGACCTGTCGCTTTTTACCTTCCGCTTCAACCACCTTGCTAATTCTCCAATTATGGGTCGGCAGACCAGGATTGGAATCTTTTATTATCTCGAATATGACATCCGAGCTGGAGGGCTCTTCTGTAATCCAGGTGGTTTGCCCGGCATTTCTCTTCGGACATCGAGGTAATGAGCCATAATGGCGGAATGTACATGGCTCCATTTGTCCTTGAGGATGGATCCATCCTCACTACTTTTTAGTGTGGTCAGTTTCGGCCAAGACCAACGGACGGACAGTCGGACGATTGGGGAACCCCGCTCCATCGGAATATGAAGACATCCCCGTCAAGTGAATTTATTTATTTTCTTGTCTGTATTAGCCCGTAATAGGTACTACAATGTAGGCCTTCCAGACTTTGTACAGATTTTTTTTGCGGTTGCGTATTTGGTACTGCGTAATAGGGTTCAACTATCCGCTCTGTGATAAACACGTCCGTTCACTACGACAGACCAGCAACGACGAGAGGTATTAGAGAAGTTAAGTTTTGAGTCCTCGATTGCGTCAGCTCTCTTAACGAGATGGCTGAGCAGTTTAATATACTCCTCATATGGGTGCCTGGGCATAGGGATATCCCGGGGAACTGCAAAGCCGATGAACTTGCTAGGAAAGGGACGACATTACATTCTCGAAGAATTTGCATATATTGGTGCGCCACTATCCACGTGCAAGCTTTGGCTTAGGCAAGAGGCAATCAGGCAGTCCAACGAAAGATGGACACAAATCGGTACCTGTAGGGTAGATAGACAAATCTGGCCTGAGAAGTATGACCTGAGAAGGTCAAAATATCTCCTCGCACTAGAAAGGAAAAGATTGTCTACGTTAGTATCAGTTCTGACGGTACACTGCCTGATCGGCGAACACGCCAGAAGATTGGGTATAAACTCCAATGACTTCTGCAGAAGCTGCGGAGATGAGGAAGAAGTGGAGAGCATTGAGCACTTGCTATGCGACTGTCCCGCTTTGAGTAAACGACGACAGAACCTACTGGGGTCGGCCTTTCTAGGCAGCCTAACAGATCTTTCCAGTACCAATATTCGTGCTTTCGATACATTTGTATATCAAACAGGTTGGTTTCGATGAAGGGCATTTTAGCCCGTGGTACCACTAGGGACCTAAACTGGTCTATGTGACCTGAAGAAAAAAATGAAAACGGCTGCCACCCTAACCTAAACCTAAAAAGGATGCCATGAAAATACTTCTATAGTCTGGAACATTTTGGGCTGCTGAGGCTTGCTTATATTCCGATAGTGTTGATGAGCCATCGCATCTCCACTTACACATGAGTTGTAAGTCACACTTATCAATTTGTTTCAGCTGTTCTTTAGAAAGAGTAGAAACTATTCGTGCCGCAGTATTTTCCAGAAGGTTGGACAGTTCAATACTAACTGCGCAGTTAGAAACTTGTAGAGCTGATGGTATAAGCGATTTCTGCTTCTCCTTTATGATGTCGTATGAGGGTAAAACGTTGACGCCTTTTTCATTCAACGCCTTTCTTAATATAATGTAGTTGTCCCTGCTGAGACCCAGTTGCAGCATAAGAGCAATTGCTTCCTCATCATTAAACTCCGATTCAGTTTTTTTTTTTCCAATTATTAAATTTTTTTTATTGAATCTTTCATTATTATACAATGAAAATCACAATAGGTGGACAAATCTTAACCTAAAATACTATTCTCTGTGTTATTGCCATTGCGAATAAACCATTGAGACTTTACATGATTTTATACTTTAACAAAAAGGCTAACATTTCAAATTTAAGAATTCATAAGTTCATTTAATTTTTAGTTTTGATTAGTTTTAATTTAAATCATGTCCAGCGTATTTCTCCTTCTAAGGCGGTTATGACCTTCAAAATTTAGTAGTTCTCGAGCCAGGATGTTTGGATGATTTAATAGTTTACCCACGTAACAATATTGAGATCCTTATGGATGTTAGCGTTTCTTATATACCACGGTGCACCTGTAAATAAACGAAGAATATTCGATTGTCTTCTTTGTACGCTGTATCCCAGAGCTGTATACCATATGTCCAAATGGGCTTCAATACCGTTTTGAATAAAAGAACTTTATACTCTGGATCTAAGGCAGATCTTTGGCTGATAAGCCACTGAAGTTGATTAGTTTTGAGTTTTATTTGAATTACTTTAGAGTCTATGTGGCGCGACCACGTCAAACGCCGATCTAAATGGATTCCAAGGTATTTTACATGATCCTTTTGGGGAATCTGTGAATTGAAAATATAAATTGGAGACTTGTATCCCTTCGCAGGGTAAAAGTAACATGAGTACACTTTGAGGCATTCACCATTATTCTCCATTTTTTTAACCATTCTTCTAGGATTCGGACATGAGACTGCAGTTGATCGGACGCAACTGAAGGGTTTTTGTGAGTACTGACGAAAGCAGTATCGTCCGCAAAAGTAGACGTGTGCGTAAAGTTGGTTATGGGCATATCTGCCGTAAAAATAACGTACAGTATAGGGCCAAGAAAGGTCCCCTGTGGGACACCGGCATTTATTTCCTTAGGGCTAGAAAAAATGCCATTTGATTTAACTTGAAAAGACCGGTTAGTCAAATAACTCCTGAACAGTTTATGCGTGTTAATTGGCAGAAGGTCGCATATTTTGTACAAAAGTCCTTCGTGCCAGACTTTGTCAAATGCTTGGGAAATATCTATGAATAACGCCGAACAGTATTCTTTATTCTCAAAAGCTCTTTTGATGCAGGTTACGATACGGTGTACCTGTTCTATAGTATTATGACTTTTTCTAAAACCAAATTGGTGGTCAGGTATGATATTGTGAGAAATTATATGAGATGTGATTTTCTTCATGAGAATGAACTCAACCATTTTAGAAAGTATCGATAGTAAGCTTATAGGGCGATAGAATTTGACTTGAGTTGGATCTTTGCCTGGTTTCGGTATCATCACGATTTCAGACCTCTTCCAAGATAGGGGGAAGCAACCTACACGGAGAATTGCACTGAATAAAATTAACACAATTTTCAAGGCTGAAAAGGGAAGTTCTTTAATCATTTTCGCTGTTATACCATCTCTTCAGTGCGATTTCTTTAATTTTAGTTCTTTGACAGATTTGTCAACATCCTTTATTCTTGACTGGGCCAGGAATTATATCATCTATCACGGACTGATAGATTGGGCGAGGAATTAAATCATCTATCACGGGCGGATAGATTGGGCGTGGAGTTATGTCGTCTATCACGGGCGGATAGATTGGGCGAGAAGTTGTCATCTATCACGGGCTGATATATTGGGAGAGGAATTGAGTCATTTATCCCGGGCGGATAGATTGGGTGAGAAATTATATCATCTATCACGGGCGGATAGATTGGGCGATGAATTATGTCGTTTATCACGGGCGGATAGTGTGGGCGAGGAATTATATCTATCACGGGCGGATTGATTTCAGATGTATCACTGTTGGGTGTAAAAACGGACTCGAGGTAGTTTGCGAATGCATTTACTTTCTCTTCTGTGCTTTTTTCCCATTTCCCATTTTCAAGGCGAATTGGGGATACATGCGCAACAGGGCCTCGCATATTTTTTGTGGCCTTTCAGAGACTATAATCTGTTTTCTGGGTTGGATCCAGAGATTTAAAATACATTTTTAGATTACTTTCCTCGGCTGATTTCAATCTCTTCTGGCAATTTTTTAGTTTTTTTCTCAGTGCTGGAGAGCGATATTGTTGCCACTCTCTTCTTACGCTTCTTTTTTCATTGATTAACGCTTGGATGCCGGTTGGGTTATTTGAGTTATCTCTTTTGAATGCGCTTTTTTTACAACGTCTGTGAATAGGTTTACCGCGGCTTCATTTTCATCCGTTGTACGTAACGTTTTATATTTTAGCCAGTTGGTATACTTATTGGGCAAAATGTCACACCCATTTTCATGATTGTTGTAAAGCAGTGTCAATATGGTAGGCGAATGATCCGATGATAGATCAAATGATGGACATAGAGATAATTGTTCACGCCTTATATTTTTTATTATAGCGAAATCAATAAGGTCTGGCGTTTTATTCAGATCTGAGGGCCAATATGTTGGGTGACCGCTCGAAGCTACATCTAGTTTAGCAGATGTTATGGCTTTAAGTAGTTGTCTACCTTTTGGAGTAGTGAGGCGAGAGCCCCAAAATGTGTGCTTGGTATTTTAGTCACCTGCTACCAAAAACTTTGTGCCAAGAGTGGAGAAGAACTCCATGAATTGATCTTTGTTAATATTGTGCCTAGGGGGACAATATATCGACGATATCACCAGATTTGTGCCTGTGATAGCGATAGAAGTTGCTTGTATATGCTCAGTCCTACATTCGGGCATAGGATAATGTTTGATTTTATTTTGGACAATATGAGCTGTACCACCACAGGCTCTCCCGCTAGGGTGTTTAGTATCGTATGTGGAATAACCACGTATCCTAAAACAATTTATTAGTCTCAGAGACTAATAAAATATCTATACAGTGGTTTCGGAGAAAATCTTCTACCTCATTTCTGTGTTGACTCAGGCGTTTGCATTCCAATAACAAATTCTCAGAGGATTTATTTTTGATTTAACACGAGTTGCATAAGCATACTTTGATTTCTCATCATTTCATGCATCATGCTTTGCATCTTCAACATGAATGAATTCATAGTTTCTATTAATTTTTCTTTTGAGTTTTCGAGGGGAAATTGAGGGAGTAACGAATTACCATTTCTTGTCATACGGGCGTATGACATATTTGGATGAATTGTGTTCTTTGGGATTCGGTTTACGTTTGGGTCGCTAGAACTATCATTTTCCGTAGGAGATACGGTTCTTAAGCCTGGGAATGGCGATGGAATATAGCTTGCATATATTGGAGTTTTATTAACATTGTTTGTTTTTTTCATGTGCTTATAGACAGGGCAACCCCTATAGTTTGCTCTATGGTTCTCACAGCAGTTGCTACATTTTTTTACGCCAGTATCTGTTCTAGGATGGGGACAGTCGACGGACTTGTGCACATCGCCACATCTGACACAAACGGCCGGTAATTTACAGTATTCCTTGATATGTCCAAATTCTTGACAATTTGTACATTGGGGAGGATCAGCTCGTTTTAAAGGTTCCTCGACTCGAATTCTACGGTTGCACAAATATCTTAGGTCGTAAATAGGATGAGGTGCGCCTTTTTTTCTTTATTCTTGAAGAATCAAATGTTAGTTCAACCTTAAACATCGGCTGAGGAATTTTCTTTTTATTTATAATGTTTATTATGGATTTAACTTCGTAACCCTCTTTAGCAAGTTTATCGATTATTTCAGCTGTTGACACTGTACTATCAATACCCTTAATTACTACCACAAGACCTTTCGAACTCTTAAGCTGGTAAGTGTAGTAATTCTTTTTCTCGAGATCGAGCAACCCAACCACCTTTCTATAAAATACTTCGGTGTATGTCTGACTTTTTGATTCGTATACATTGCCTCTACTAAGTGAAGCAACATAGAAGTTTTCTTTGCCTAGTAGCTGGGACAGCTTATTACCAACGCGTTAGTTGTTTGTTCCCGCAAGAAAAGCGGAGGTGATTTGGGTTCTCTTATAGTTTCATTTGTTTCTTCATCATTATCCTCAGTGCTGAGGAGGTCAAATCGGTTCGAACTTACCGCATTCATTCCTTTGGGATCTGGTTCCTTATGAGGAGACCTTGCACTTGCCTTTCGCTTTGTCACTAAAATATATCTATCTATACCAGTTTGTATTTGATCGTCTTTGTACTGTTTGGATTTGTACCTTTGGGGATTGTTCCTGTTGCTATGGCAATACTATATATACGGTTAAAAATAGGCTGTCATCTCTTCTAGGCGTGTTGTTGATTTACTTTCTGAAGGTAAAGCCATTTTTGACTGCTCAGTTCTTAATGATGTGGTATCTCGAAGTACCTTGTGGTTTTATAATAAATTATAAATAATAATATTACCTGATTTTTTGACATTCCGATTTCTACCTGTTACCTGGCATCTATGGAAATGCCAAGAAATCAACAATTTTGTATTATATAAATAATTTTGTTAAAACCTGTTATGAGGTAAAAAATTAGGAATTTCCTTAGAATGAGGAACAATAACGCAATAATGAATGAGTATTTTTTAGTTTCTACACTGAAAAAAATTGCCATAAAATTAAAGAATGGCTACAAAGAAGTCATTAATTTTTAAAATATGTTAATTTTGTACTTAAAATATAGATAATGTCAATAATATTTAGTAATTTACTTAATTTTAAGTAAAGTTTCTTAATTTTAAGTACAAAATGCCCTTATTTTGAAGACTAAGGGCGTCTTTGGAGCAATTCTTTAATTTTATGACAATTTTTTTTCAGTGTAGGTATTAATATAACAACTACAAAATATGTATATGTTGTTCTACAAGTAGTTTCCTTCATTATGAATATTTGGTAAAACCTATTTGGTATACTTTTCAAATAATTTGTTCTAGAATTTCAAAGTATATTTTCCGACCGAACTTCAAATGGCCACAACTATTGTCTAGTTGGTGTATCTTAGCGAAATTTTTTGCATTATTTAGAAAATATTCTTCAAATGTCGGTTTGAAACGATTCGGTGAATATTTGGATCTAATATTAACAAAATGCTAGGACAGGATCGGGGAAATAGTCAAAAAATCAATTTTTAAATGCAGACAGAAATGTAATAGCGCCATAAAATATTTAAAAATCCACATATTTCAATGAAATATATTGTAGTTTGTAGGTCTTGACTTCAGAAATCGACAGTAATTCGCAAATCACTATATTTCCAAAAGTCAATCCCACAATACCCAAAATAATTTTGAAAATCCCCACATGTAAATATGCCAAAAGTTTTGACATTTTCGCTTTGTGATTGGAGAAAATGTGTCTTACTTTTGAAATTTGTGTAAAAAATGGTGTACATTGGAGAAGCAATACCAGTAAATATTTTTGACCCGTTCTTTTTTTGAGATCATACCTTGGAAAGTTTCCGTTAAGATGATAGTAAATATGTTATACATTTTTTAACTAACTTCTTATAGAACTCAAAAATACGACATATACTTTTTTCCTAAAACAATTACAAAAAATCGATTTTTTGGAAAATATAACTTCAAGTGGGCATAACTTTTGTCCTATTGGGTATATCGAACCAATTTTTTTCATCATATAGGAAATTTTATTGTCAATCTAGATATGCTTAAGTGGATAAAATTGGTGCATATTCTGCTTCGATATTTACAAAATACTAGCACAGGGTCGGGGAAAAAATTCAAAATTCAATTTTCAAATACAGATAACTCGGTAACTATACAAGATATCTGTTAGGTGCAAAAAGCCTTTTGCAGACCTCGGTTATTAGAAAACACACAAAATTTTGTTATTAAGATTTTATGAATTGGACGGAAAAGAGGAAGATTACACGCGCCTAAACATTTTGTTCATCCGAGGTAGCCAACTTAGAGGCCCTGCAGCTCCGCCCCTGTATACCACATTTACAGGGGGCCCAAACTCAAAACTTAACTTCTCTAATACCTCTTCTACAAACATGCCAAGCTTGGTCGCAATCGGTTGTCTGGTTAAGATACGGCCGAATTATTTCCCTTTCCCATTGTGCACCTGTTGTGAGTATTGGGGTGAAATTTTCACCATTTTTGGTGTGGTCGGCTTTGGCCAAGACCAACGGACGCACATAGGAGTCGAGTGTTTTAAGGGCGTACCCGCCGCAATGGCCTTACCGCACTGTGCTCTTAACACAGGGTGAATACGATGCGTCTACCAACGCCCCCACACATGTGGGGGGGGGCGTTGGTACCCGCGATTTGGGTCCAAACCACAGCCACCACGAAATGCTCCGAAGCTACTACCAGTTGGTCGTCCAAAAAAGGTCCGGGACTGGTGGCCTATAATTCAAAAATGTGTTTGTAAACAACAACTAAACAAATAATGAACAACATACAGGACAACAATTAACACAGTCATCCTCACGGATGACTCACCAGTCACCGTCGTGACGCCGCCCCGGACAAACACACAGTCATTGAGATTCAATGACCCACGGATGAACGACAACAAACAACCAAACATAACAATTACCTCGCTCGCCACAGCAACACCAGGAACATCGGCAGGCATCAGCATCAAGGCGCAGATGGAGGAATCTGTGTCGCGCTTAACAGCCAACAAAACGTAACAGCCGACCAGGCAGACTATGCCGACAGTAGTGCAATTAGTCACCTCCACTAAATGTCTCGAAGTCGTCTCCTATTAAAGACAATACGAGCTAAGTTGCCCATTGCCCTTAAGGTTCGACCGTCCTCTACAACCCTACTGAAATCTTACACCCCCTGGGAGTGGAAGATTCCCATACTAGCTTAATCCCTAACATCATCGTAGTGCGAGCATTCCGTAAGTACATGTCGCCAGTCCTCAGGTCCCCTCCCACAACCACAGTCCGGACTATCAGACAAGCCTCTCGCATGCAAAAATGCACTTTGAGAGCCATGTCCCGTCAGTAAAAAGCCAAAGTCTGGCCGCTCCCTAACAAACGTCGCATCACGAATAAAAGCCTACGTCGCCCGCCCCTTATCGCTTTCTGTCCATCTTGTCCGCCACATAGACACAAGGCACTCATCCAAGAGTTCCTTGTTCCTCCTAACATCCCGTTTTACCAGCTGATCAGCAGAAAACCAATCTAAACTTGGAAGTGGCAGGCCCCTCTTCATCCGGAAGGCGATACCGCAACGCATCACCTCCTGATCCGAACAAATGAGTGGAGGACGCCCCGCAGACAATTTGCCCTTGAGCAACATTGTCGAGGACTTCTCCACCGACATCTCGACGCCAACACGTGCACTCCACTCACCGACCGTATGCATGGTCACCGCACCTTTTTTCTCCAGCTCAGCACGAGACTGGCCTTCGATCAAGATGAGGAGGTCATCAACATATGCACACAGCTTGTAAGAGCCGTCAAGCGACTGTAACAAGGGATCCATCATGAGGTTCCACATAAATGGACCACAGATAGAACCCTGGGGACTGCCACGTGTCACATCCTTCCAACTGTGCCACTGGCACCCACCGCACAAACTTTCCTATCCTCAAAATAGGTCCGCCAAAGCGTAAGCTCACAGCAACCAATCTGGACTAACCTCTGGAGCACGCTGTCCCAAAGGAGATTGTCAAATGCACCTCGGAAATCAACAAATGTACCAAGTACGTACTTGGCTGTCGACTATCTAATGCTACGACTTTCTTGCATCAAAGCATCCTCGGTAGACCGGTTAGACTTAAATCCAAACTGCAGTCGCTCAGAGAGAGTGCTCTCATCAATGCGCTGCTTCAGCTGTGACACCATTATTCTCTTGAGAACTTTTCCAAGTTCCGAGAGAAGACTGATGCCCCGATAAGAGCGAGGATCACTTCTCACCTTGTCGGGAGACTTATGCAGCACAACGAATCGGGCAATCTTCCAAGCTCCTGGGAATAAGCCATCTACTAAGCACTTCTGATAGATACTATCCGCTCCTGGGAAAATGGAACTTTGGCCCATGTGCTAGTGGGAACCAGCTGCTACACGGATGGGTCCAAGCGAGGAGGAAGGACGGGTCTGGGATGAACAAGAAGTCGAACTTCACTTCCGCCTCCCTGACCATAACACGGTATTTCAAGCAAAAGTTCGATCAATCAAGGAGTGTGTGAACTGGCTCAGTAACACGACAAAGCCTGAATATGCCAACATCTTCGCAGATAGCCAAATGGCGATTAAAGCAATAACAACGGAAAGGGTCAAATCCAGAACTGCGGTGGACTGTAAAAAAACTATAAATGATTACTCAGCCCAGGGCAGAGAACTTCGAGTAATAAACTTGGAAAATTGAAAACCTTTCGAAGCCACGAAAAATGAGTTGAATCACTGAGCAGTGATGGCTCATAAAACTGTGTGGAATAGCGCAACAGTAGGAGCAACTGTAAAGATGCTGTGGGTGACCCAAATGAAAAGAAAACAAGAAGTCTTCTGAAACTAAACACTCAAGCTTACAAGCACATCTTCATCGCATAGGACTAGCAGGAAACGACGAATGCAGGGCATGTAGGGAAAACATCGAAACGATGGAACATTTTCTGTGTCACTGCCCGGCTTTCACACATCCAAGATCCCAACATTTCGGATCCGACATATTACCAGACCTGACTCATCTCAGAGAATATGACTGGAAGATACTGAGAAAATTCGTGTGTAGTACCGATTTTCTGTAACCAGTGAGGTATAAAAAGATCATAAATAAGGAGCGCACAACAGGCCGAACCACTGGCTTAAGTGTATGTCCATGAGCATGAGACGTTACAACGTCTCCTCTCTTCAACCTAACCTAACCTAAATCATATGCTCTTTGCAGAAAATGTTCCAAAAAACGTATGCGAGCATGTAATGGGGATATTCCGAATATTAATGCGTCCTTATTAATTGTTACTTCCTTGGCTATATTTGAAAACCGCGCTTTAGTTTCCCCACATAATGGACATCTCCAAGTAGATGATGTTCCAGTTATCGCATTGCAAACTTTACCGTCGATCATGGTAAGATTTACAATAAATACAATTGTAAAAGAAAAGTCCAATTATGCAATTGTTATGGGTTCCATGCATTTAATTTCCTTCTCAATACGATCTACAAGTTCCTGTGTGTTGAAAGCCGACTCTTTTGTATACTCGAAGCATATTGGTCTAAAAAACTTTTCGATCCAGGTGTTGAGTTTATCCAAAAAAATGGGATTTCTTAAAGGGGCCAGCAAAAGTGGCATGTCGTCAAAAAAGGGTCAAAATGCCACTTTAGTCGCACAACGGTAACGCTGCACAGTGGAAGGAATCAAAAAAAAAAAGGAAATAATTCTGCCGTTTCTTAACCAGACAATCGATTGCGACCAAGCTTGGCACGTTTGTAGAAGAGGTATTAGAGAAGTTAAGTTTTAAATTTCGGCCCCCTGTTGTATACAGGGGCGGAGCTGCAGGGCCTCAAAGTTGGCTACCTAGGTTGAACAAAATGTTTAAGCGCGTGTAACTTTCGTCTTTTCCGTCCGATTCATAAAATCATTTTTTGTGTGTATTCTAACAGTTATCTTGTTTAGTTACCGAGATATCTGTATTTGAAAATTGAATTTAAAATTTTTTCTCTGACCCTGTTAGTATTTTGCAAATATCGAGCAGAATATGCACCAATTTTATCTACTTAAACATATCTAGATTGGCAATAAAATTAATTCGATATACCCAATAGGACAAAAGTTATGGCCACTTAAAGTAATATTTTCAAAAAAAATGAATTTTTTGTAATTTTTTTAGGAAAAAAGTATATGTCGTATTTTTGAGCTTTAGAAGAAGTTAGTTAAAAAATGTATAACATATTTACTGGTATTGTTTTCATATTTCAATTTTTGCTGATCATTCGCAGTGAACGGACGTGTTTATCACATATCGGATAGCTACCAGTACCTATTACGCAATAGCAAAAATCTGTACAAAGTCCGTAAGGCCTACATCGTAGTACCTATTACGGTCTAATACAGACAAAATAAAAATAAATTCTCTTGACGGGGATGCCTTCGTGTTCCGATGGAGCGCGGTTCCCCAATCGTCCGACTGTCCGTCCGTTGGTCTTGGCCAAAGCCGACCACACCAAAAATGGTGAAAATCTCCCCTAAGTACTCACAACAGGTGGTGCGGTGAGGGGAAAACGTCATGTCCGACCGTCAAAACGGAAGCACAATGAGCATCGTGTAGCGCTTTTTGACGAAGTTGGAGGCTGTTGAGGTTTCGGCTCTTACCGAAAAACAAAAAGAGTCACTTACCTGGGCTAAAGGCGTCATAGATGCTTCTAAGGCCAATGAGTCTGCTGAAAGAGCCACAAATTCAGCTGTGTTAACGGCGAATAAAGTAAAACGAATCAGATCACCTGATGAACCCCTGCCTTCGAAAAAGGCAAGCGGCCCTAATGTCACCATCAACAGGACACTCACCAAGCCCTTCAATGAAGTGGCGAATGAGAGTCTAGTGATGGCTGTTATAGACAGAAGTAGTGAAGATGGATCCATACTCAAGGACAAATGGAGTCATGTACAATCAGCCATTATGGCTCATTACCTCGATGTCCGTAGAGAAATGCCGGGCAAACCACCAATCTGCAACGATGCAGGATGGCATCAGGGGAGAGTAAAGCTCTTATATTTCGGTGATGCCAGATCAGTAGACCTGTATAAGGCTGCTCTGAGTCGAGCGGGTGAGGTGTGGCCGGGTGCCCAGTTGGATGTTGTCGAACAAACAACATCCTTAGTCACCCTAGAGCCATCACCTGGGTTACAGAAGAGCTCTCCAACCCGGCTGACATATTGAAAATAATAAAAGATTCCAATCCTGGTCTGCCGGCCCATTATTGGAGAATCAGCAAGGTGGGTGAGGCGGATGGTAAAAAGCGGCAGGTCAATCTTATCCTAAACGCTGAATCCATATACAAAGTGCAGGATATAGCTCCCACTGCAGAAGGTGAGTCGTCCACCGTGGCACTTTCTGGAAGTGCGGAGGTACCCACGCCTATTATTTCTGGTGACTCCAACTCTAACAGAAGACACGGACACAGAGAGGCTGAGGGGAGTCTCCGGACTCTTTGACGCATCTGGCGGGGACATGCTTCTCGACGATACGAACGAAGAGTTCGATAACACCCTTGTCGGGGTGGATGTTAATCTGTCAATTACCAATGATGGTAAGAATTCTACAGATTAACCTCCATCACGCTAAAGCAGCCTCAGCGGCTCTATTGCTGCGCATGTCCACAGGCGCAGTAGACATCGTCCTGATACAGGAGCCCTACGTAGTGGGAGAAAGGGTGTGCGGTATTAGGATACCCAACTTTAAACTGCTTGTGGCCAACTGTGAAGGCACTCCAAGAACCTGCATTTTGGCCAGGAAAGATCTAAGTATCTTTCTCCTGACTAATTTAAGTGGTAAAGACCAAACAGCTGCTAGCCTGGAGATCGGTAATCGCATATATTGGGTGGTCTCCAGCTACTTGCCTTATGAATCTGTAGTACCGACTGCTCTATTCAGGGAAGTAGTAGAAGAAGCAACGTCTGACGAGCTCGAGCTGATTATTGGAGCAGACACGAACGCTCATCATACTATCTGGGTTAGTACGGATATAAACAATAGGGGTGATTCGCTTCTTGACTTTATTCTAACTACCAACATTAGTATTTGTAACATAGGTAATAAACCGACCTTTACAATTAAAGACAGACAAGAAGTACTCGACGTAACGTTTGCTACTGACCGGCTGTCAGACAAAATTATTGGGTGGAATGTACTGGACGACCACTCATTCTCAGATCACCATTATTGAGTTCAAACTCGCGGAAAAAGCGCCTAAACCTGCCGTCCACAGAAATGTAAGGAAGACAAAGTGGCACCTGTATGAGAAGAATTTCAAGATAGTCCTCAACTCTAAACTTCTGTACGAACCGAATGACAAAGCCGGTCTGGATAATCTGGTCGATCATATCACCATATCATACAATAGTTCCCTTGAAGAAGCCTGTCCAAAAACAAGGTACAAGGGTAAAACTAAACCCCAAAGGTGGACTTCTGAGCTAACGGCTATGAAAAAGACCTGCAACAAGCTATTCAATAAGGCTAAATCTACTGGGGTCGCTAATGATTGGGATGCCTATAAAGAGCAACTCAAGATCTATAAGAAGGAGCTTAGAAAGGCGCAAAGACGCTCTTGGTATACCTTCTGTGGTGAAGTGGAAAAGGTCTCCGACGCCGCTAGGCTGAGGAAGATATTATCTGCTTCACCCTGTACAGTGGTATATTTACAGGATGAGGCAAATAACTGGACCAAAAACAGCGAGCAGTCGCTCAATGTACTGCTCGACACACCTTTCCCGGGGAACTCTGTAACAGAGCCCGAGGATCAGCAGGACCAACAAGAGTGCGAGTGGACTGCGAGCGTTGCTAGCTTCTTGACTGAGAGATCCAGAATAACCTGGGCTATTAATAGCTTTGAGCCCTTCAAGTCACCTGGACCAGATGGCATCACTCCAGCAGAAATGCAGAAAATGTTAAAGAAAATGTTAAAGTTATCTCCTGGCTGGAGAAAATTTATGTAGGCTGTATCCCGAATCGATAGAGGGATACCAAAGTGGTATTCGTACCTAAAGCGGGAGAGATATCACACACTAGGCCAAAAGACTTCAGACCAGTTAGCCTATCTTCCTTCCTATTGAAAGGTTTGGAAAGACTTTTAGATCATTTCATTAGGGAAAACCTGAATACAAAACTCCCGTCGGGGATCCAACATGCGTACAATAAGGGCAAGTCTACAGAATCAGCCCTGCACGAACTTGTGAGCACTATCGAATCGTCCCTGCGTTTCAAGGAATTCACCATGGTGGCATTTCTTGACATAGAAGGGGCTTTTAACAACATTCACTCAGATGCCGTAATTGCGGCACTCTCACATCTAAAAGTTAACACTAGTTTGATCAGACTAATTCAAAGTCTGCTCACCAGAAGACGCATAACAGCATGTCTAGGGTCCACAACTCTAACAAGGTTTGTAAACAGAGGGACCCCGCAAGGAGGAGTACTGTCTCCACTAATTTGGAACCTAGCGGTGAATGAAATCCTGCTAGATCTAGAACGTTGTGGCTGCAAGGTCGTGGCATATGCGGACAACGTGGCAATCGCAGTGAGTGGCAAATTCGTAAACGTCCTCAGAGACATCCTGCAGGTGGCTCTGAAATGCAGAAAATGTTAAAGTACATTATCTCCTGGCTGGAGAAAATTTATGTAGGCTGTATCAGGCTTTCATACGTCCCGAATCGTTTGAGGGATACCAAAGTGGTATTCGTACCTAAAGCGGGAGAGATATCACACACTAGGCCAAAAGACTTCAGACCAGTTAGCCTATCCTCCTTCCTATTGAAAGGTTTGGAAAGACTTTTAGATCATTTCATTAGGGAAAACCTGAATACAAAACTCCCGTCGGGGAACCAACATGCTTACAATAAGGGCAAGTCTACAGAATCAGTTCTGCACGAACTTGTGAGCACTATCGAATCGTCCCTGCGTTTCAAGGAATTCACCATGGTGGCATTTCTTGACATAGAAGGGGCTTTTAACAACATTCACTCAGATGCCGTAATTGCGACACTCTCACATCTAAAAGTTAACACTAGTTTGTTAGACTAATTTAAAGTCTGCTCACCAGAGGACGCATAACAGCATGTCTAGGGTCCACAACTCTAACAAGGTTTGTAAACAGAGGGACCCCGCAAGGAGGAGTACTGTCTCCACTAATTTGGAACTTAGCGGTGAATGAAATCCTGCTAGATCTAGAACGTTGTGGCTGCAAGGTCGTGGCATATGCGGACGACGTGGCAATCGCAGTGAGTGGCAAATTCGTAAACGTCCTCAGAGACATCCTGCAGGTGGCTCTGAACAAGTTGGCTAGATGGGCCAGAAGCAGCGGTTTGGGCGTTAACCCCAACAAGACAGAATTGGTTCTCTTTACTAGGATGAATAATGTCCCACATGTGGACCCTCCACCTCGGATAAATGGAACAGATCTAGTCTTTTCTGAAAGTGCAAAATTTTTAGAACAATTCTAGATAGGAAAATGTTATTTAGACTTAACGTATTGGAACGTGTAAGGAAAAAGGAAACGGAAAAAGGCCGCGGTCGCGGTGGGGACTCTCTCCTAAAATCGTCCACTGGATATATATAGCAGTAGTTCGTCCAATACTGTTATACGGTATTCTGGTATGGTGGACGGCAACTGACAAACTAACCATCACCAACCTACTAAAAAAGGTTCAGAGAACTGCCTGCCTGAGCATAAGCGGATCCTTAAGGACTACAGCGACCGAGTCTCTACAAGCCCTACTCCATTTACTGCCGATTAATATTGTGGCGAGAGAAGTTGCAACCAAAGCGGCAATAAGATTAAACTGCCTATCAATGTTGAGGTACAAGAACTATGGTCACATGAGGATATCAAAGTGTAGTGCTATGGTAACCGACCGAGTGGACTATATACCAACTGTGTACACCTTCGAGAGAAATTACATCACTATGAAGTCGGCAGAATACCAGGTAATAGAAACCATCTCCACTTTTACACGGATGGTTCGAAGCTTGATGAAAAGGTTGGCTTCGGAGTACACTGTGAAGAACTTAGTCTGGATATAGCTCACAGACTACCAGATACCTGCAGTGTCTATCAAGCCGAAATAATGGCAATACTGGAAGTAGCCAAGTGGCTGAGTCGCAACATAGTAACCAACACTGGCGTTGTCATTTACTCGTACAGCCAGGCTGCCATCAATTCTCTGGAGGCAACAGCCCTAAATTCACAAACAGCCCTCGACTGCTGCAGATCTCTTAACGAGATGGCTGAGCAGTTTAATATACACCTCATATGTGTGCCTGGGCATAGGGATATCCCGGGGAACTGCAAAGCCGATTAACTTGCTAGGAAAGGGACGACATTTCAAATTCTCGAAGAATGGTAATACTAGGGACCTAAACTGATCTATGTGAGCTTGTAGAAAAATACGGCTGCTACCCTAACCTAAACCTAAACCTATCCATTTGTATTATTTTATCAATCTAAATTATTATTTTAAAGCTTCGAAGTAACACTTTTTAAAAAATATTCTTTGGGCATTTATTTTTGGTTATTAATGGTTTTTGTTATATGACCGGTTTAGATCCTGCTGTATTTTTTATATACGTGTAAAATTAATAATTTAAAGTAATATTTTATGCAAAAATTTGCCGCGGAATAGCCATATTTTAATACGTTTGAATTTGTTGAGGAAAAAAATTTTTGTTAATATACTTTAAAATTATCCTTTTTTATACTAGGTTCAGTAAGTACTTCCGGAGTAAGAATTGTGTCCCGCAAAATACTTATTTGACATTATGAAGAATGAAAATTTGCCTAATTTGAATGAAAAGCTGATTTTTTTGAAAAACAAATTTTATCGCATGAAGTGTACACGGAAGATCAATTTGAGAGCTTGTAAAGCCATTTTCCCATTTTAAATCAGAGATAAAGCAAAGCTGGACAAAAGCTCATAAAAAGGAAGACGTATTTCTCAAGTCAAATAAATTATGGTTGGACGTGACCTTCGAAATTCCCGTTCAAAAGCAACATCGGCCAGGTCGACCAAGCAAATTATTTGAAGAGTCAAGTGAAAGAAGTAAATGGCGAAAACTGAGAACATTCGCTCTAGTCGGTGTTAATCGTATTGTTCATGCAGCACAAGTTGAGCTAAGGTAAACAGGAAAGCGGCATGCATCCAATATACTTAAGGAAATCACGAACTCTCCACGTGCAAAAAATTATAAAACGGACTATTCCAAATCAAAGAAAGATAAATCTTCTCGTACACCTAAACACATTTAACCGATATAATTAGACAAACTTATAAAAAGTTCTTTCCGTGCTAGTCCCGTGCGCAGGTTCATTAACGCAAATAGAAAGAATTTGGGAGCAATAGTTCAAACAGTCGTCCTTTGTGAACGTGAAGTGAACGTTGTGATACAGGCAGAATCAATTCAAATGAAACTATTCATAATGCTGGCAATTTTAGAGCCTAGCTAAGGTATCGGGCGATAATGGATTTAAATTTGAATAGTCATTTGACAAATTCACCTCGTTACGCAATGTGTAAAAGCAATCGTTTTCAAAATGAAATTAATAGAATTTGTCAAGATTTGTATACACGATTGTCAGGAAATATATATATAACAATATTGTCAGGAAAATGGCGGAAAAATTCAACCCTGTGAATTTACAACCGTGTGAACATAAATTTTTTTTCTTGCAACGTTGACAGAAAAGTTATTGTAAGATAATAATATTGGTAGACATCTGGAAATAGTGTAAACACACATCGTTGCCATTGCGAGATAATTTGCAGACACTTTTGATTGCGAAATTTATGCATGTGACAATGGCGCCATTGTCAGAGAAACATTTTATTGGCCACTCTTGCAAACGTCTGAACTGGCAATTCACCTTTGCCTAACAATTGTCATTGTCCGTACATTTGCAGCACTCTAACAAGTTTCGGTCCATGTAGTTCATTCAGTTCACTGCTTGGCATTATCATTAAGTCGCGTTCTTCAAAGTGAAAATCAATATTTATTTCTCAGCCCATCTGGCTGAGAATACGAAAAAGGAATTTGATGGACATACGCGAAAATTGTACTCTCCATATTAGTGCAATTTTTTCGTCTGTTAAAATATTTTGTGAAGAACAAGACATTTCAAACTAGAAACCCAGGATTTCAGCCCGGCAAAGTCATCGTTGCAATGTTGATGCAACAAATATTGAAGAATATTATAATATTTCGACCTATATTCCATACCCAGATTTATTCATCACCGTGGAATTCTGTCAAATTTCCAATGTCTTTTTTCATCTAAAATGACAATACTAAATGGAAATTTTGCCTGACACTTCTTTTGTAGAGTGGATTGCGTCGGCTGAAAAATTACTTGCGGTCAACAATCACTAAAAATCGTATACATGGATGGGCTATCCTGAAAATTCATCCAGACATTCCAGTAGAAGTTAACGCAGTACTACACGATTTATTTTCGCCTAGCCGTGTAAATTAATTAAAACATTAATACAATTAATATACTTTTTTAATTAATACAAATTATATAATATTTAAATACAGAAACATTAAAAATAGTTAAAGATGTGTGCAACATTTTTGTTCGGGGTAGAATAACATACAATTTAAGTTTAACAATAGTTTTCGGAAGTAAATTTTTTCTGAAAAACACACAGGGTAGATGCTATAGTTTGTCTTTGAATTATTCTTATTGAAAAAATTACCTAAGTATAATTTAATCTTAATGTAAATGTCAACCATTGATTTTAATTAAAAAATTGGGCATATGTTAAAACCTCCCCAAAAAAAATTCTGCGCACGGCCCTGTTCCGTGCTAAAGCGTTGTACAAAAAGCAAAAAAGGTTATTACCCACCTCCAGAAGCATGTAAAGTATGAGTGAAGAAAGTCAATTGAAACCATTGATTGATCTTACTGTTAGACGTTTATCTGAATTTCTGACAGATGTCCTATTAACATTGACGCCTAATGAACGACATAATTTAATGATTATTTGTAAATGGTGATGCGATGGATCCAAATCGGGGATGCAAAACATGGTACGTGTTTACCGATCAAACCTTGTTATTTTTTCCTTTCTTATTACAAACTCGGGGAATTTTAAATTCAACAAATTAACAGTTTTATTTGAATCAAATTCAAGGGTCGTTAGCTGTACAAAAGGCTTACAAATATAGGTAATAGTAATACTTATTCGCTAAAATTGGCATTTAAATGTAAGATGTAGTGTTAAGACAGCTTTTAAATTATCGAATTCAGTTGTTATTTAAGAACTGTCCTAACGTATAAATTTGATTGTGAGTGTGAATAGTGGATGTGTATAATTTATCTGTTTAACTTCAATGTTTATCAGTTTCGTGTTCTGTTAAATTCAAGGGTTTTTTGGGTTCTTCGGTCACTTCACTGGGAACTAGGGTCTTTAGTGTCACTGTAGGCTTGGTTTTCTATGGAAGAAAATTATGTTTTTTTCACTTTAATATATTATTTTAATTTCACTTGTTCACTGTATCGCGGGGGAGAGGCGCACTTCTTACGGTTGATGATGGAAAACGAACTGACTTCTACCGCACTCCGGTCATCGCATTAAACTTCGTCTCAGGCCAAGAAGTTTAGAGCGACAAAACCACAGCAGCAAAAGCCGATCGACCAACAAGAGAGAATTGGCGCAGCCATATGTACATAAATGCACTTACATTCTCACACGTATATACGCACATACGCATGCATACACCTTTGTACATACAAGACTGCGAAGCATTGGACAATTTACAGTGAAGATCAAAAGTATGTTGCCACTTTTGAACATTCTCCCCCCCCAGGATACAGTGAGTACAAGTCATACCTCTTCTCCATTCGGACTACTCCGCACGTCGGATGGCACTGACTACCGGTCCCGCAAATACGTATCCCAGTGCGGTCTCAAACGCGCTCACTGATCCCAGACCAGTGGCACGCACCCCGTCCTCACGCAGGTATGCGTATACGTCGCCTCCGACTTCTATGTCTATCGGGTCGTTGCTTCGTGGGTCAACGTCAGCGAGATTGTGTCGCTCAAAGTCAGGAGTAGGGTCTTCGATGATGGGGTCTGCGTAGGGTCGACGAGGAAGATCGTTCGTGATAAGGGCTGACATCTTCACGTTGATGGAAGGACGGTCATGTCGCGACTTTATAAATATCCTAACAAAGTTATAGCCATGTCGTTGGGTGGGGGCCAGTCTCAATCGGCTAACGGTAGATGTAGCAATTCTCGAAACCGCTGAAGACTGGCATAGAAGGGCCCGTAGCATTTTGTATTCCCCAACCTGTTCCATTGAAACTTGTACCATAGCCGTGGGGATGAGGACACTTGACCGTCGGTACCCGGGTTCTGTTGGATTGACCCTTCCAAGTTGGTCTTCTAGCTGCGGAGCACCATGCAACATCGTGTGGTGACGATAGTCGCACTCACGACACGCTGTAAGGGCTGGACAGTCAGGTGCCAGGTGACTTCGAGCCAGACAATTTCGGCAATAGCCACGCCTCTCTACGGTCTCGTACCTTTGGTAAGCGGTTAGTCGGCGGAATCTTGGACACGTGCGTATGGCGTGGTCGGCCTGGCATAGACCGCAGGAATATTGCCAAGTCGATGGGCGATGGCGAGGGTCTGCACTCCGACTCCGATTGTTGGCTCTTCCCTGGTGATTCGATGGGTCGCGATTTCGCTGGACGAGTCCTCTGTCGCCTGATGGGTGGCGAATCGGAGATAGAGCTGGGCTGTGCAAGTAAGCTGCCAAATCTAGAATGGAAGAAATGTGAGTACCAAGTTCTTTTACAAATGCAAAGAGTGTTAGTCAATCTGAGAATAGTTTGACGATTTTCGTTATCGGTCGACTAATTATACCGTTAGCTGTCCGAATGTCAACGACCCTAATGTTGTTATCAGTTCCTCGGTAAGTTTTTCCTATACGGCCTAATTTCCATTCAGTCGGGGCCAATCTCTCATCTTTAATTACAATCAAATCATCTTCTCTCAAATTTTCTGTTTGGTACTTCCACTTATATCGACGATGTAGCTCATTCAAATACTCAGTTTTCCATCTTTGGCAAAAATATTGGGAAATAATTTTTAATCGCTTCCATCTATTGGCAAGGGTGATGTTATCGTCTGAAACATCGGGTTCAGTTGGGGTCAAAATTGAAGTACCAATCAGAAAATGAGCTGGGGTGAGAGGATGTAAGTCGGAAGGGTCGTCGCTGGCTGGACTTAGGGGTCGAGAATTAAGACAGGCTTCAATTCTCGCTAAAATGGTTGCGAATTCTTCAAAGGTAAAATTCATTTGCGGTATAAATTTCCGTAGGTGTGTTTTGAATGATTTAACTCCCGCCTCCCATAATCCTCCCATATGAGGGGCACTTGGAGGAATAAAACTCCATTCTAAGTTCTGATAAATATTGTTCTGGGTGGCGTCCTTTTGCAGATTCTTCATAAACTCTAGCCTATCTTTTCTTATTAATTCTGCTGCTCCTACAAAATTAGTCCCATTATCTGAGTAGATCTTGGCTGGGCTTCCTCGTCGCCCAATAAAGCGAGATAAAGCGGCTAAAAAAGATTGAGTTGATAGATCACTAGTGTGTTCTAAGTGAATGGCTTTTGTGGAAAAGCAAACGAAGACGCAAACATAACCCTTTGTTATTAAACAAGCTCTTCCTGTAAAATTCTTTATGTTGAAGGGTCCTGCAAAATCTACTCCTGTGTTGGTAAAAGGTCGAGTCAGCATAGTTCGCTGGGGCGGAAGTGAGGCCATAATTTGCGTTTGAGTCTGGTGTTTATACAAAGCACAAGTTCGACAATTATGAATTACCTTCTTGATTAAGGGCTTCAATTTAAATATCCAAAATTCAGACCTGATTACTCGAGTCATGAGTTGATTTCCGCCATGCATCGTAATTTTGTGAATAAATTCTACTAACAAAAGAGCTAATCTCGATTCGTATGGGATAAGAATGGGATGGCGCTCGTTATATGTAAGTGCTGGGGACTGAACAAGGCGGCCATTTGCCCTACTGATTCCTTTTGAATCAATGAATGGATTGAGAGATAAAAGACTGCTACTAGATGAGAGTCTTTTCTTTTGGGTTAACGCTAAATACTCCTCTGCGAAATAATGCTTTTGTGTTAAAACAATAAGACGATCTTTGATATCTTGGATTTCACCGTGGGTTATCTCTGCTGAAGAAATTCTAAGTCGGGTCCGATTGACGCCGGTATTTCTCCAAAAACTAATCGCAAATGCTAAGACTTTGTATGCCCTAGATAGAGAAGAAAATCTGTCCAAAGGATCTTCAACTGTTGTGGTCGCGAAAACTTTAACCGCTTTTGCTTCTAACTCTGTGTCGCTCATAATGTCGTGTCTAGGCCATCGGTCTCTTGGAAACTTCAGCCATTGGGGTCCAGTCCACCACAAATGATGTGACTGCAAATCATTTGGCGAACATCCTCGACTGGCTACATCAGCAGGGTTGCTTTCTGAATCTATATGCTTCCAATTTTCGTTGCCTACATTATCTAAAATGTCTGAATTTCTATTTCCTACAAAGGCACTCCATGAACAAGGGGGTTTTTTGAGCCATGCTAACACAATTGTTGAGTCAGTCCAAAAGTGAGTTGAAATATTTTCAATTTGTAAGTTGGGAACCACCGCTGTGGTTAATTTTGCTAAGAGAACGGCTCCGCATAATTCTAATCTAGGCAGAGATATATTTTTGATGGGTGCTACTCGAGTTTTCGCTGCCAAAAGAAACGTGTCGACTGTTTGATCTAAATGTTCTACTCTAACATAAGCGCTTTCTGAAGCGTCACAAAAACCATGTACTTCAATTTTACTTGAGGGTTTAAATCGGATCCACCTAGGTACTGAAACTGAATCTATTGAAGGACAATTTTTAATGAAATTCTTCCAATTCATTCGAGTTATGGGCTTCAACGCGTCGTCCCAATCTACTTTATCCAGCCAGACTTGCTGCATGATAAGTTTCGCTACGATGATTACTGGAGCCAGCCATCCACATGGGTCGAAAAATTTGGCAATTGTTGAAAGGACTTCTCGTTTGGTGCATAATTCCCTTTCTTCCGTGGGTGGTGATGTGAACGTAAAGTTATCAGCCGAAATGTTCCATCGGATACCTAGAGTCTTCGTTGAAGTTCCTTCCGAAATATCCAACCAATTGACCAACCAATTGACCGGCAAGAGTGAGTCAGGTGGCAGATCGCGAAGCAGATTGGGGTCGTTTGAACTCCATTTTCTCAATTCAAAACCTGCTGAGTCCATGGCTGCTACTAATTCTTTCAAAGACTTAAGGGATTCTTCTACAGTGTGACCTCCAGCTAAAACGTCGTCGACATATAAATTTTGTTTTATAATTTCCGAACCTAATGGGTATGTTTCTTTAACATCTTCTGCCAATTGAATTAGGGTCCTAAGAGCTAGAAATGGGGCGCAATTAATTCCGAAAGTGACTGTTGAAAGTTCAAAGTCTTCAACTGGGTCATTTGCTGATCTTCTAAAAAGAATTCTTTGAAATGGGCCTGACTTGGGTCGATTTGTATTTGACGATACATTTTGGTAACGTCCGCGTTAAATACGTATTTAAAAAACCTCCATTTTAAAATCTGCAATACTAAATCCTGTTGAAAAATAGGCCCTGGATGTAAAATGTCATTAAGACCTTTCCTATTTGATGTGGGACTTGACGCATTGAAAACTACCCTAAGTTTAGTAGTAACCCTATCTGGTTTAATAACTGCATGATGTGGCAAATAGTAGTGAGGGGTCTTCTCGATTTCCTGGGGTCTCAGTTTCCGCATGTGTCCAAGTTCCAAATATTCCATTATCGCTGCGTCGTATTGAGATTTGATTTCGGGCGTTTTTTGCAACTTTCTTTCCATTCTATAGAATTGCGCCATTGCGATATTTCGAGATGCTCCAAGTTCAGCACAAGATTTGAACGGCATCGTGACAATATATCGTCCATCTTCATTTCTTCGCGTTGTATTTTTGAAATCTGTTTCGCAAAAGGTGTCCTCTGCTGACCTCAAAACTTTTTTTGGGGTCTCCTCCACCTCCCAAAAACGTGTGAGAATTTTCTCTATCGAAACTGTATTGTAAAGTGAAATTTTCCTATCATTTGTGTTTGATTTTTCAAGGGGTCCGCCCACTATCCAGCCAAAAACAGTGCTTTGCGCTAGTAAAGATCCTATAGATTTCATTGGAGCTCCTACTGTGTAAATTAAGGGTCCTATGTCTAAACCTATCAGAAGATCTATGGGTCGGCTTTCGTAAAAACGAGGATCTGCTAACTCGAGTTGGGTTGTTTCTCTATGTTGATTTTTATCTAGGGTGCGCGACGGCAAATTAGAAGGAAGGGACTTCAAAACGGGTGCCCAAACTTCTAATCCAAAACTAGGGTTTGTACGAGAACAAAGGTTAAAAAGACAAGCTTTTGTTGAAGTTTCTGAAACGGTTTCACTTAAACCGGTAACATGAACAAGATTCTTCCTAGTTGGAAGCTTCAATTGGTTTGTAATCTTCTCTGAAATAAATGTTGATTGAGATCCAGGGACGATAATCGCTCGTGCGTCATATCGCTGCCCTCTAGATTCAATTTGAACAATCGCTGTGAAGAGTAGTGTTCCCTTCGATTGCTGCTGGCTAAGTTGTGAATTTTCCTTGAGAGTTAGAGTCGTTATACTAGGAGTTTGAAAACTAGGTGTGGACTGTAAACTAGGAGTGCATTGTACTAGGGTGGTTAGAGCTGCCGCACTGGTACTAGGTCGTACGTCATCTCTAACCGGTTGTGAATTTGTAGGTCGGGCCTCGTTACCCTTATGTAATAAAGTGTGATGTCTTTGATTACATTCCCTACACGTGAAACGACTCTTACAATCTCTTACACCATGATCCAAAGTGATGCAGTTGTAACAAAGATTGTGAAGTTTTACTAAGTGAATGCGATCATTCACGTTTTTCTCAAGGAATTGTGGACAATTTCGTAACAAATGGTTTGCCTTGCAAATTTGGCAACTCGGTCCATTTGTACGACTACTAGGTTGCGTAGATGTGCTATATCTGTTGCTATTGTTGAATCTTCTTTGCGAACTTTGAGTCTGTTGCGCAACATTAGTTTGAAATGACTTAACCCTATTTTCCTTCCTCCTATAATCGGGTCTAGGATGATTATTTTTGGAGAAATGGGGCTTAATATTTCCTACAGATTCTAAAGTTTTGAACTTGTGTGTCAAAAATTCATTCAAATCTTTCCAAGACGGTAGTATGGAACAGTCTTCCAAACTGTTTTCAAATTCTTCTAAGAAATTTCTCGGCAGTTTCGTAGAAGTAAGGTAAACTAAAATTGGGTCCCACCCCTTTAAATCTACCTTGAGTGTCTCTAGTGTCTGAACGCAACCATCTATAGTGCGTTGAAGTTTTTGGATCGAAGATCCTGAATCTGCCGAAACTTGTGGTAAACTAAGTAGAGTCTTTAGTTGTTCATTTACTTGCATTCGTTTATTTTCGTATCTGTTTTCTAAGTTCTTCCATGCTAGATCAAAACCTTCATTTGTTAGTGGTACGTTACTAATAATTTCCCGTGCCTCCCCCGCGGTTTTTTGTTTTAGATGAAAAAGTTTTTCTACTTTACTGAGTCTAGAATTATTTCTGTACAAGGCCGAAAACAAATCCCGAAAAGTAGGCCAAGCGCTGTATCCTCCATGAAATGTGTCGGTGTCGCATGGTGGTAAACGTAACGATATATGGTTGTTTGGCTCAACTGTTTCCTTTTTTCGGGTCTCCGATTCTCGTTCGAACTTTTCCTGCTGCCTTTCGTCGGTTAGTGCTAAAATTTCTCCATTTACTGCGCTTAAACATCGTTTGTATGTCTCTAATGCCTCTTTATAATGGGTCCTCAACTTTGATTTATCGATTAGGGCCTCATCTTTTTCGGGAACACGGTCTCTACAATCTAAATAGGCCCTTTTCACTTGATCCCAAACAGAGTTCAATTCTACACGTGTCACTTCTAATGAGTGAATATTATCATCGGTGCTAGTAGCAGAGTAACCACTCTCAAAGTCTATCAGGTCATTTACGCAATTTACAAATTTATCACGTAAAACTTTATCCATATTTCCTCCTTCTTAAATATTTTCTTTGTCAAATTTTAAACTGGCTAAAATTTCAAGAAACTTTTAAAATTGAGATTTTCTCTTAACAATTTCTGTAAAATTTTACTTTGCCAATATTTGCAAAATAATTTCAGAAAAACGTTAATATTTGTTGAATGGGGAAAATCTTTTACAGTCCGACTTTGTTTTTTTTCACGAATAGATATAAATAATGGCAGTTTATTTTGAACTTGTGTCGTTTGTGCGAAAAGTAAGAAATTTTAGCGATAATAATTTGTATAGACTTGGGTCTTTTGGAGAGAAAAAAAATTATATAAATAAAAATTTGGACGAAAGTAATTCTTTGTCGGCTAGTGTACTCTCAAAAAATTACCAATCAACTCTTCTTTAACAAAACAAAAAACCCGTAGGAAAGTGAATCTTCTATCAGAAAAAATTCGATCGAATCAAACAACAAATTTTGTAGGAAAGTGTTTTTTTTGCAAAATTATAACAAACAAAAAAACAAACTTTGTAAGAAATTGTTTTTTCAAAAAAATCCCAAATTTTGTAGAAAGGTGTTTCTTCCAAGAAACTATCACTTAATAAATTTTTCGAGCAAATTTATTTTTCGTAGTAAAGTGTAATTTCCAAAAAATAACACTTAATAAATTTTCGAGTCAAATTTATTTTTCGTAGTAAAGTGTAATTTCCAAAAATTAGCACTTAATAAATTTCTGAGCCAATTTATTTTTCGTAGCAATGTGTAATTTCCAAAAATTAGCATTTAATAAATTTCTGCGCAAATTTATTTTTCGTAGCAAAGTGTAATTTCCAAAAATTAGCACTTAATAAATTTCTGAGCAAATTTATTTTTCGTAGCAAAGTGTAATTTCCAAATATTAGCACTTAATAAATTTCTGAGCAAATTTATTTTTCGTAGTAAAGTGCAATTTCCAAAAAATTGCCACTTAATAAATTTTTGTGCAAATTTATTTTGCTATTAATGTGTAATTTCCAATAATATAAATAAATTTCAATAAATGTAAATTATTGTGTTAGTTCTGTTTAGCTTTTGTCGAAATGTCCGTCCGAACCCATCAACCATCAAACCATATGTTCTTTCATTCCTTTCTTTACGGCTGAAATTATGTTTTCCTACTTCTCCCTTTTTTTCTACTTCACAAAAAAAAACCAGTGGTACATTAACCTTTGGGTTCCCTAGTCAAGGCAAGAAGTGAAAACGAATGAAAAGACAACGAGAAACCAACGAAAAAAAAAATCCGCTACCTATTGTCTCGTATGCATCGGTGTACATAGACTGCTGTTGTTGTTGTTTTAATGGGTACGAGGGGTCGAGTTGAAAGTGTCGGCACAGGAACTTTTTTATCAAAAATTTATCCAGATTTTCGCTTCAAATCGGTTGGAAACTACAATAATGCTGATTTATAGCACAAACCACACATATTAATGGTAAAAGAGATTAAAAAATCGTAAATTTTTTGACATTTTTCAAAAGGGTTTTTCTATTAAATCTAAGGCAATACGAGGGTCGTTCAAAAAGTTGGAACACGTATTTTCTAAAGCAAAAAAAATAAATTTATTTTTTCTTTTTAATTTATTGATTGGGATTGATTTTAGCGTCTCCAAAGCATCAGCTAATATCATACGGTCGATTTCTCCCTCAGAAAATCGCATATAAAGAAGGCAAAAAAAATATTTTTTTTTCTATGTTGCAAACTTGATGTTTAAAGTACCCAAAAATCACGAAGTAATTTGTAGGGTTCTCAAGCCAGTCAGCGGATGAGTCGAGCCAATAAAAATCTTTCCTTTTTTTTTCTTTTAAGCAGCTAATAATAATAGTAATAAGAATAAAAGTAAGCTTAATAAATATAACCGCGATTTAAGCAGCCGAAAAAATTCAAGAAATTTTCGCTCTTTTGTTTCGCAAGAAAGTTGTCCGTCCACGCGTTATTCAGCACAAAATTATCTGGAATTCTTGCTGAGGTTTTCGGATTAAGTCAATGGGTGTCCGTCCGCGCGTCCGGAACAAATCTTAATAAACTTATCTTAATAATCATATCTTAATAATCTTATCTTAATAATCTTATCTTAAAAATAACTTGACCGAATAAATCGACTCGACTAGCCACTGGCTTTCAGAAAAATTCATCAGAATGCGTAATAAATTATTTGGGCAAATTATCGAAGGGTTTTCAAAAAGGTTGAGTTGTTATTTTCCTAAAGTTTCGAAAACTAGAAAACAGTAAAGTCGCGCGTTGTTACCGAAAAAATCGTCAAAAAACTTTCAGAGGTTAGAATGCATGTAGGTTAGTATATATGTAAAAGGGTATGTATGTGCAGCAATGTGTAGGTATGTAACTGCAAGTTAACTGCACTTATGTATGTATGTAAGTATATCAAAGTGCTATGTATATAAGTGCAAGCTAACTGCAGTTAAGTATTCAGTTATTTTTGTATATATGTAAAAGGCAAAAACCAAGCCAGCGTCGTACATAGGGCCAGACCCGCCAAAATCTCCTTCATATATCAATATGGCGGAGTTCGAAAAAAATGGTTTTGGCACCCTATGTAACAACGCTACTTGCACAAATTTTGGGTACTCACTTTGATCCTGTTATGTGTGGTGCTGGTCGTATTGGTCTTCCTTCTTTTTCTTTCAGGGCTTTTTGTGGTTGTTGGGTCGTGTGGACCTTGTTGTTGTTGGATCTGGTTGTGGCTGGAATTTGTTGTTGTTGGGTCCGTTGATGGCTGGGTCGTTAAGACTTGTGTCGATTTCTTTTTGTTTTTAAATTGTCCTTGTTTTTCGCGTCGCGCTAAATATTTAATAGATTTTTTTTTTTTGAAAGTAAGAAATGGGAATAATTTAGTGTCCTAAAAATTCACACTTTTCACTTTTATCTCTATTTCCACTTTTAAACTATTTTGATTTGCAGCACATTACGTGGATGTGTATAATTTATCTGTTTAACTTCAATGTTTATCAGTTTCGTGTTCTGTTAAATTCAAGGGTTTTTTGGTATTGTTGTGGATCGTTAATGTACATTTATGAGTCTCTTCGGTCACTTCACTGGGAACTAGGGTCTTTAGTGTCACTGTAGGCTTGGTTTTCTATGGAAGAAAATTATGTTTTTTTCACTTTAATATTTTATTTTAATTTCACTTGTTCACTGTATCGCGGGGAAGAGGCGCACTTCTTACGGTTGATGATGGAAAACGAACTGACTTCTACCGCACTCCGGTCATCGCATTAAACTTCGTCTCAGGCCAAGAAGTTTAGAGCGACAAAACCACAGCAGCAAAAGCCGATCGACCAACAAGAGAGAATTGGCGCAGCCATATGTACATAAATGCACTTACATTCTCACACGTATATACGCACATACGCATGCATACACCTTTGTACATACAAGACTGCGAAGCATTGGACAATTTACAGTGAAGATCAAAAGTATGTTGCCACTTTTGAACAGTACGACTGTACTTTTTTGGTACATTTTACGTTCGGAAGTACCATAGTACTACCGCGATCAATTTGGTACATTTTTATATTAATTTTATATATAACTTTCATATAAATGTTTAAATTTTTGTAATTAAATTGATTGATTGATTGATATTATAATAATATGTACAAAAACTGTATTTGAAAGGCTTTCGGAAAGATGTGTGTGAAGACATGTACGTATTTAACTAGCGAAGACCCAAACCATAATATGAAAATGAAAAGTAAGGGTATTTGAGGAATATTTGGATTTCTCGAAAACTTGAGCGTATTTTAAAGTGAAATTAAGTAACAGCGGTAAAAACATATTATTTTGTTTAAAAAAATTACCATTTGACCTTGAGGGCAAATAGAATAGATTTTATAATTAGGGAACCTGGAAGATGGCTATATATTTCAGGCCTACAAATACGTTATTCCAAAAATGGCCCATTTTGATGGGTATTTCTGGAGAGGAGCAGTGGCCACATCTGGAAAATTGGACTTCGTACCGACAAGGCCTGCATACTGAAAGAAGCCATAATGAGGCTCTATACACCCGTATATAGCGTTTTTCCAAAATCAATTTCAGGCTCCCAAATAAAACATTCAAAAATGGCCAGATGTGGCCACTGCTCCTCTCCAGAAATTCCCATTAAAATGGGTAATTTTTGGAGTGACGAATTTGGGAGCCTGAAATTGATTTGGACAAAGGACAATATATGGGTCGATAGAGCCTCCGTAGGACTTCTTTCAGTATGCGGGCCTTGTCGGTACAAAGTCCCATCTTCAGAAATTCCCTTAAAAATGGGCCATATTTGGAATGACGTATTTGGAGGCCAGAAATTGATTTGGGACAAACGCTATATTTGGGTCGATAGAGCCTCCCTAGGAATTCTTTCAGTATGCAGGCCTTGTCGGTACAAAGTTCCATCTTCCAGATATGGCCATATATTTTTTTCCGAGGTTCCCTAGTTAACAAATCCATTATATTTGCCCTTTAGGTCATATATTTGCCCTTTAGGTCATAGAGCCTCCCTAGGAATTCTTTCAGTATGCAGGCCTTGTCGGTACAAAGTTCCATCTTCCAGATATGGCCATATATTTTTTTCCGAGGTTCCCTAGTTAACAAATCCATTATATTTGCCCTTTAGGTCAATTGGTAATTTTTTTAAACAAAATAATATGTTTTTACCGCGGTTACCTAATTTCACTTTAAAATACGCTCTAGTTTTCGAGAAAATCCAAATTTGTCCTCAAATACCCCTTCTTTTCATTTTCATATTATGGTTTGTGCCTTCGCTAGTTAAATACGTATTTATCTTCACACATACATTAAAAAAGGGCAACTTTAAATTAATATTGTTCCATATTGAAATAAAAATGTTCAACATTACTAGGCTTTCGTTGATGTTTCTTATTGATTCAATATGCTGCTTATTGATTTTAAGTTGTTTTTTTCTCTAGGTGTAATACTTACAAATGTTTAGGGTCTATATAACCTTACTGTGTTGGGACCCTTAAAATATTAAATAAATAAATAATACAACAGATTTGACAGACCATAGAATGACAACATCGACCCGTCCTAATTAATTAAAGAAAATTGTAAATAAGGACAATTGTGACTCACCTGATTAGCATCATCATCTAACATGCATCTGTACGAAGCTTCAGCTAGAGCAAACACATGGGGCTCTTTACTACCCAATCTTTGACCAAAATATTTTACTACGTAATCCTATAAAAAAATCATAAAAACACAAATACAAATTGAACACATAAACGACAACATGGACAAAAGGAAGAATGTATTGAATATGTGTATATATAAAAAGAATAAAAAAATAATAAAAGAAAGTCATTAATTCGTTATTTAATATCTGCAATGTGACGTCCATTACATTATGCCCATTAACCTTATGACACCACAAAACAATGTGGCAATTTCCATGAACAATATGACACTACCTGATCTATGTAATGTAACTTCACTGTGTATATATGTTAATGATTAACTGAAGTAATCGTTGTAATAAGGATATTAACAATTTGGTAGCTCCCGAAACAGCTCTGTCTATTCAACCACCCCCAATACATGTCACTATCCTTTTTTCTTTAATTTTTTAAAAAGTTTTTTTCACGTATTGAAAACAACAAAAACTATCTTGAGTTTGCCTAAGTGCAAAAACAAAATATGTTATCTCGTATAGTTTCCAAGATATATGCAACTAAAAATTGTATTTAGAATTTTTTCCCGAATAGAATCTTTAATTTTATTTGTTTCACATCATCTTTCTGTATTGACAACAAAATTTTCAATATGATCACAAAAATGTGTTCCTATATACCCAATTAGGCAAAAGATATGGCAATTTAATGTTATATTAAAAAAAAAAATGTTCGAAATTTTTTGGGAAAAAAGGTACAACATATTTATATACTTCTCAAAGGAGAGAAATTTCTCGATTGTGATGTCAAAACCTACAAGCTAAAAATTATTTCATTGAAATATTGTTTGCATAGGGAGCAAAATGGTGCGGGGTTTGCGCAAGGGAGGAGAGGCGATGCGACGAAGTTCCTTTAAATGACAAACTCCCAAACGCATCACAATAACAAATATAGCTTAGTGTGAAGCGATGTATGTGTGTCGATGGCGGTGCAGTAATGCAAAGGGGAGAAATGGAGAAACAAAAAAAAATAAAACACAAGAGTTTAGTATTTTCGATAATGATAAAGGCGGGCTTCATTTTGTATTTATGATAACGTATATTATCTTGTAGCGACGCTCAGGATACGTAGAGATCCAAACGGCAAGTAAAACGAGATGCGCACGAGAGCAGTGCAATACAACAACTATAAATGACTACTTCACTCGGAGAGTGTTCCACAACGACTGATAGTGATTTGCGCTATAGTATCGCCTAGTGTTACCACGGGACAATCGCCTATAGTATCGCCTAGCAACGACTGATAGCACTATGCAACAAAATTTTGTTTTTTGTTTCAGACCCAAAAATTATTTTTTTGTATAGATTTTGGCATACTGTTATATAAAATGGAAACCAAAAATTTTTTTATGGATAAATTAAAAATCAAAAAATTTTTTATTAAAAATACTATTATCGTCGAATGTACCCTTAGTATTTTCTCTAATGAGGAACCAAATATAATCTCCCATCATTCATTCATCCCAGTGCCCTTGGTAACGCCGCGCGATGTACTTCATTTCTTGTGAAACCTTTCGCCATGTTCGTCACTTACGTCGCTAAGATTCTCTGGGAAAAAGTTTAAATAAGAGTGCAAGAAATGAATTTTGAGGGACATATTTACACGTGTTGGAATACATAAAGCGAAAAATAAGTAAGAAGAATACATACATATGTGTTATATACATAAATATAGAAAAATATATTTCTTAAAAATTTTTTCATATTTTTTTAACAAATCATTAATCATTGTTTCATATTGCGGGCTTTTATTGGATCCAAGGAAATTTGAAACTACAATCTTAAACGACCTCCATGCTGCAATTTCATCCGACATCAAATATGATTCGAAATTTACATCTTTCATCAGTTTCCTTATTCTAGGCCCATCGATTTTTTGAAAAGAAAGACTTTTAAATAAACTTTTTAAATATGAGAGTGAATTACCATCTTTTCTTAAGGCTTTCACAAAATTTTAAAAGAGCCCCAGCTTAATATGCAGTGGGGGCAAAATAAAGTTTTCTTTTTGGACGAGATGTGTGTATTTTATTTTGTTTCATCCAATGTAATGTGTTTTCTTGTTGGCCATTTCTTTCTTCTGTAATGATCTTCGCGAGCATGGCTATCCCAGAGGCATAAAAACAGTAATATTTTGTATATCCGCTTTGCATTCCACATAACATCCCAACTACTTTTAAATCGCAAAAAAATTTCCAGTCATGTTGTTCATATTTTATGTACATATTTTATCAATTTAGCCATTGTTTCGTATGATTCCTTAGTGTTGACGGCACGAGCAATGGGAATAGACGGTTTCTGATTTCCATTGTGCAAAAGTACTGCTTTCAGACTTTCTTTACTGCAGTCATCAAATATCCGCCATTCCTTTGAATTGTATGTTTGATTAAGTTCCTCGAACAATCCTCGAACGACCTTGCAAAAGCATATGTTATCCACAGTTGTATAAAATTGTTTGTAAGGTATATCACGGACTCTATAATATGATATGTTAACATCTGGGGCCAAAATATTGTACTGTTTCATCCAAGATGCAAGTAGTTCTGCCTTATCTTTGGTCAGTTCCAAATCTATCACTGGAGCATTGAGTTGAAAATGAGTTAAAAGCGACGACTTCAGACTCAAACTTGAATCGCTCCGAGTTGAGTATTCAGTGGAACTTGATGATGTTTCCGTAATTAGGATGTTAGCTATACTTGGACACTTGGGAATTGGTATTGTTTCCGAATGTGCAACTGGCACAGTGACAGATTTTACTTCCTTCTCATACAATATAGCTCTCACATTGCATATACTGCTTTATGTAGGGATACGAACGGCCATAAAACCTCGTCCTCTCTATAATTTTATAATATCTAACATCAATCCTAATAAAACAAAATGCAAGTGCAATGTCTCTTATATGACCCTCTCACATATGGCGAATTCAATATAAGCAAAAACATCATTTAACAAGTAAGAAAGTTTCAGTCGGGTAAACCGACTAAGGTATACCCTCACTTTGTGAGTAATGTAATATTGAAAATTCCACGAATTAGTCTGTTAGTTTGTATGGGAGGTACCAGAACGGGTTTAACATACACCTATTTTTCGCTGAACATTAGATACTTTAAATTCATTGCACTGTGCCGACTTATAAGCATTTATGTGCACTGGTATAAACGTTATGAAACATTAAATTGTGGTATGATTTGGGCATTTTGTGTGGGAGGTACAAAGAGGGGCGTGGCAATAACGCCCATTTTTCACAGGGCTATAGACACTATAAAAACATTACAATGTACAAAATTTCAAGTATTTTTATACACTGGTTTTAATGTTATAAGCTGTGAACTTTTGGTGCAAAAAGGTACCTTTGTGTGGGAGGTACCAAAAGGGGCGTGACAACAACACCCATTTTTCCCTGGACTGTAGGCAATATAAAAGCATAATACTGTACACAATTTCAAGTATTTTTATACACTGTTATTAATGTTATAAGCTGTTAACTTTTGGTGCAAAATGGTGCATTTGTGTGGGAGGTACCAAAAGGGACGTGGCGACTTCGCCCATTTTTCTCGAGTTGATAACGACTAATAACCTAATACTATGTGTGGAATTTCAAAAGATTCGAATAAGTAGTATAGCAGTTATTAAAGAATCAATATTTCACAACATTTTAACCCTTTGTGAGGGAGGTACTAGAAGGAGTGGACCAATATGGCCCATCTTCGAACTTAGCCGGAGATAGAAACAAATATTACCACATACCAAATTTGAGGTCAATCGGTTACTCCTTTCGAGAGTTATCGTGCGCACCAGCCAGCAGACAGACAGACAGACGGACGGACATTGCTCATTCGACTTAAAATGGCCCAAAACGGATTTCCTCCGAACATACTTGGGGTCTTAGGTCACTCCTTCGACGTGTTACACTTTTTTCCGTAGCAAATGATATATACCCTCGTCACACTAAAGTGAGGGTATAAAAAAGGAAAAATATGAAACAAGATTTTTTTAATTTACCTAACATTTACTCATAACTTTTACATCTATCCATAGATTTTTTTCAAATTCGACTTTTTTCTATTTTTTATGTTTTTTTTTTTTGTACCAGGAAAAAGTTTTCTGTAAAAAAAATCTTTTTTTTCTCATATTTTTTACGACTGTTACTTAACCAAAAACTCTACGTGAAAGTGATATTTGCAGCATATTAGCCCTCATAATTCCCTTTAATTTAACGAATAACAAGGCTCAATCAGGCTTTTACTAAATTATGGTCCAAATACTAAATGTGCATTCCATGAAAGATGGAATTAAAAAAAGAATATTAAAAAATATTTTTTTAATATTCTTTTCGTGTTTGTGACACCAAATTACACCAGAAATGATATTTGCAGCATATTAGCCCTCATAATTCCCTTTAATTTAACGAATAACAATGCTCAATCAGGCTTATACTAAATTATGGTCCAAATACTAAATGTGCATTCCATGAAAGATGGAATTAAAAAAAGAATATTAAAAAATATTTTTGTAATATTCTTTTCGTGTTTGTGACACCAAATTACACCAGAAACATCCCTTGGACACAATTTTTGTTGCATAATGTAGTCAATACGGGAGCCAAAGATGACCTCTATTGCGGGAAGTCTCTCTCTACATCCGAGATCCGTTGTAGAGAAATCTCCATTCTTTAAAATCCCTCTACGACCAGAAGGAGAGTACTAGGCGCTGGAAAGCCCTCTCACAAATTCAAATGATTCGATGTCAAAACCTAGGAGGTGTAAATGGAATTTAAGTTCGGTTATCAGAGATTGAAAGGCAAAATATTGCTTGTTTTCTACTGCCAGGGGTGAAGGCCGCGTCGAAATTCCCAGTTGTTTCCGAAAGCGATCCGTAATTATGGAAGTCTCAGAGCAGGGTACGTAATACCGTGGTGAATGATATTCACGGTGTCGGTCTCCAAGAGCACATTTCTATCACGGGTGTTATGAAATACCCGTCAACTAATTGTTGGTCTTATGATCGACGAAGTGGAGGCAGAAGTTTTTAAATTCTGGTCCAAGAAGGGATATTTAACTATAAGAGGGAGGAAAGGCAAAATGTCACATACCGAACAGATCCCATAGTACGATGGAGACGGGTGTGGTGACTACCACTGCATGTAGATAAATTAACTGCATGTAATCGTGAAAGACAGCTCAAGAACGCAATACATGACTCTGCTGGCGATAAAGCACACAACGCGAGTTCATAGGTGACCGGGGAGGAATCAAAGGGAAGACATTAGTATAATGTAAAGTTGTGTGCTTCACCCCGGGGTTTTTTGCCAGAGTCAAGACCAACGAGCTCCAGAAGACAAACTAAAGTCTAAATTTTTTCCGTGAGGAAAGACTCTAAGTCCTGACACGATGTTAGGGACGACTTATTTTTTCCACTCTGTTCCCATAGAGTAACAGTAAGTTTCGGCAAACGGCGGAGGTGTTGAAAGAATTTTCCAAATTAGACAATCAAATTATTTTCCAAATTAGGCAATCAAATCATCAAACTAGGACCGAATGTAGTCTGAGCGGAGGTACACGGTAACATCCCCAAGAGCAGGTGGAGTGAGATAGAGTACGCACTGTGCTCTGTTTTTCTTCGATGTTGTTGAAGGTATGCCGGGTCCGGCTCCCGATTGTGTTGACGCAGGATGGTAGCAGGGCTGCATAAAACTAATACGATATGTATTAGTTAGTAATATGTGCTCTGTTGAGTGCAATCGCTGAGCTTTTAAGAAAATTTGTGAAATCTGGCCGGGTGCGGCGCTGGATGTTGTCAAAAAGGAGGACATCCCATCTCGGCACAGGGCATATGCTTGGATTCCGCCTTTTCCAGCCAATGTGGAATCCGTGACTAAGATGCTGAAGGTTTGCAATCCCGGCTTCGAACTGGCAACTGGAAGGTCGGTCGATGGAATTAGGCGGATGGGCATCGGAGGCACGCAGTATTTATTCTAAATGCCGAGCCTCTACCCCACATCGTCAAGTCAAGGATTCAGCAAAATCCGACATAATGTGTACAAGAGCGATGAAGGAGGAAATTCGAAAAAATACTCCTCTAGATAACACTGGTGTAGTATCTAATGAAGAACCTACCTCTTCGCAAGTATCAGAGCAGCATCTGGTGGGAACTATAGTTTCACCCTTTACCGATGTGTCGAAAAGCTCTTCATCACGGGTTTGGAAGAATCCTGTGGGGATGAATCCGGTGAGGATGAGATTCTAGCGGACACAGACGTTGAGGCAAATATAACGGTGGTGGCGAAATCTGACAATGGTCTGGTTCCTACAGATAAACCTCCACCACTCTTAGCAGCATCAGCTGCCTTGAAAGACCTCCTGATGCAAGGAGGGGCTGACCTGGTCCTAATCCATGATTGAAAGGAGATATGGTTTGTGGGATCAGGACGCCAGGGTTCAAGCTGCTTTAAGGTACAGGCTGTATACTTGGCACGAATGACCTTAATATATACCTTCTTAATTCTTTTAGTAGTGAAGACATAGTATCAGTCAGCCTCGAGTTAGAAAACTCTCATGTTTGGTTGGCCTCCGTTCATATCGCACATAACACTGATACGCCACCCTGTGCATTGAAATCACTGTTAGGAGCGGCAAACGAGAACAACCAGGACCTAATTGTGTGTAGTGATGTCAATGCACACCATCATATGTGGGGTAGTACTGACATCAACGACAGGGGCGATTTCCTTATCGAATACATTATAAGTAGTAACCGTGTGATTTGTAATAGAGGGAATCTACCTTTATTACTAGAAACAGACAGGAGGTGCTCGATGTCACTTTTGCCTCCAAGAATTTAAGTGGAAGGATTGGAAAGTTTTTAATACTCATAGCTTTTCCGAAATTAGCTATATTAGCTTCTGCTTGAATGCGAAGCCTCCTGATACCGTCTTCCCTCCAAATATTAGGAAACCTAATTGGAAAAATTTATGCACATATTCAACAGGTCTCCTCCAAAAAGTCCTGGAATGAAAATTCAAACTATCCGGGATATAGAAGAAACGGTGGAACGAGTCACAGCAACTCGTAACGACTCGATACAAGGCGCATGTCACAAACAGAAGCCAAGGGACAAACAACGGCCGTAATGGTGGTCATAATAATTATGCTGAGGAAAAGCTGTAGAAAAAAGGGCAAAGGCCACCAGAGCCCCACAGGACTGGGACTCATACAAGTAAGAACTCAAACGGTACAAAAAATAAATCCTGGAAAGATTTCTGTAGTGGCGTAGAAAGCTCATCCGAAGCCTCAAGTTTACGGAAAAATGTAGCCTCAACAACTTGTACTATTGGGTTCATCAAGAAAGATGATAGTTCCTGGACTACGTCCAGTGAGGAATCGCTGGGAGTGCTCGTGGATACACATTTCCCGGGAGATGAGATTCCCTTGAGTGCAGCCATCAGAGGTTGCCAACGAGCCTTTTAAGTCGCCAGGACTAGACAATGTGGTGGATACAAATCCCTGGCTCAGAATGATATACTCGTACACATGTTGTATCAATCAGGCATACATACCAACAAAATGGAGAGAAACCAAGGTTGTTTTCATCCCAAAAGCGGGAAGCCGTCCCACACTGGAGCTAAGGATTTTCAGCCAATAAGTCTATCGTCATTTGTCCTTAAAACTCTGGAGAGATTAATATATAGTTACCTTAGGACTAAAATTGATCACACCTACTGTCCACTTAAGAGCATGCCCTGCATGGTCTAGTCAGCTTTATTGAAGGATCCTCTTTTCTACTAGATACCACTGTAATAGTCATTCCTTCCATTTCGGGAAACCTACCTTCTTTCGCGGTCACTTCAGTCCTGAAATCTCAATTACCCAATATTTGTTTGGCTGATCCGAATTTGTTTGATTCTCGTCCGGAAGATATTGTGATAGGAGCTGACATATATCCTAAATTCTTCTGGAAGGTTTTCTACGAAATTCGTCAGGATCGTTTCGTGCTCAAAAAAACTGTATTTGGTTGGGTAATTACTGCTAGGGCTCTTCCTACCTAACAAACTCATAGATTTTCTCACAATGCACTTCGTTCGTATTTTTCGTCGCACCTCCTTGAAATTCGCATCGTTTCGTTTTTTTAAATCTACATCGTACATCACTTATTTGAACTCGAATTAATATTAGAAGCTGTCGTGATCGGTTTTATACAGACACAAATGAACCAAACTCATATCGCCTGCATATGTTTATATATTTTCGTCTGAGTCTATATAAACTAGGTTAGGTTAGGTTGAATAGAGGAGACCTTTAAACGTCTCATGTCCATGGACATACACTTAAGCTAGTGGTTCGGCCTGTTGTGCGCTCCTTATTTATGATATTTTTATACCTCACGAGTTACAGAAAATCGGTACTAGACACGAATTTTCTCAGGTGGTACTGAGCCAGTTCACACACTCCGTGAACTAACTCGCTTATATTTTAACGCTAGGAAACTGAATTTACGTTCCTTTTTTACAAATTTAATACTAGTTATATTTGTAGATTAGTTCGTTCCAGCGTGGGGCCCCTTTTGGTCCTCACTCGGAGTCTCTAATGGCTCTGTCACAGGGTTCCTAATGGCCCTGTCCTATCGCGGGGTCTTTCACGGCCCATCGTTTGTTGTCTGTATGACTATAAACGTCACATGGTCTTTAATGGCTCTGTCCTATCGCGGGGTCTCTCGCGATCCATGTTTGTAGTCTACATGACTATAAACGTCACTGGGTCTTTAATGACTCTGTCCTATCGCGAGGTCTTTCCCGGCCCATCGTTTGTGGTCTGTATGACTATAAACGTCACAGGGTCTTTAATGGCTCTGTCCTATTGCGGGGTCTCTCATGGCCTATCGTTTGTGGTCCGTATGACTATCAACGTCACAGGATCCCATGCGGTCCTGTCTTTGTGGGAGCCCTTGTGGCCCTAACTTGTGGTCTCCCATGACCCGTTACAGGATTATCGATGGTCCTGTCCTTTTATCGGGGTACCTTACAGCCCACATATATTGAAATAATTATAAAAAAAATTGAATTCATTTAGTCGCAACATTTCCTTGATGTTGCAAGTGGCCGAAATGTTTAAGTTAGAATTCTTCTTTGAATTTCGTTTATGTCATTGATTTCTCTCGGTGCATATATTGGACAATTTATCTGGCATACATACTCGTTAAAATCTGCCTACTCCTCATTACTACATCCTTGTAGTATTAGCAGATGTTGACGAGTAACGATTCGTTTTCTTGTTCTTGACAATTGCTCCGCCACTTCTCCACCACCATCTTGGAACGTCGCTCGACTTACATCGCTCATAAAAGTACATCTTGCTGTTCAAATCTATTTAAGGTAAATCTTCGTTACCACACTTTGCAGCGAAAGCAACAATAAACCTACAGGCACCATGCCTATTACACTGTGCTCGAAATGGACACTTTAAAAATGTTACAGAAAGGAGACCTTATGGATATACCTATTTCGACCTTGCTGAATCCAATGGAGCTAATCGTTTTTCTAGGTTTTTTTTCGTGATATTTGACCACAAAGTTTGCAAAAAAATCTGAGAGGTTAGTTATCTCGGAGGTGATTTTGAAGTGTAAGACTTCCGAAAACGCGCTTCAGTCCAAAGAACGAAATAAAGGGAACCCTTCGAGTATTATTTCTCTCAAAATAGTCAACCACGCTTCTCACCACTTCCCCACCGAAAAGGTGCAATCAAATTTTACCATGTGTCAAACGTCATTCAAATCATCGACATCTTTAGTTTGTGTCTTTGAAACATATTTATGAAAAATTAACAGGTTTCACAATTTAGCAGGTTTTGTTGGTTACCTTTGATATTTCCATTAACACTAACAAAAAAATAATTTACAAAAATTTAAGTCAAAAAATTTTATTTTAAATATTTTCAGCTATGAGCAGAAAAATACACGAATTATGTAATAACTCGAAATTTGCTTAATTCTCATAAAAAAGTTGAGAAAGGACTTATAGTATTTATTTTTTTCAACGATGCCTACTAAAAATGTCGACGATATGTATGGTTTTTAACATATGATAAGATTTCATTGCACTTTTTCAGGGATAAGGGAGTGAGAAGCGTGGACGACTGATTTGAGAAAAATAATTGTCCAAATGTTCCCTTTATTTCGATCTTTGGACTGAAGCGTATATTCCGAAGTCTTCCACTTCAAAATAAACAAAGTGATAAGTCATCCCTCTGATTTCGCAACAAACTTTGTGGTCGAATATCGCGAAAAAAAGAGCTAACATAGAAAAACGGCTAATGCCACTGGATTCAGCGTGGCCTAAATAGGTGTATCCATAGGGTCACCTTTCTGTTACATTTTTGGACTAGCACAGTGTTATTATTACATTGAAACTAATCGTGTTATATTTTAATTTATTATTCTCTCTTTCGTTTCAAAAACTCTTTTGTAAACATAATTTGTAATGTTAATGACTATTAGAGCCCAACCGAAGTCGAATTTTAAGGCCGAAGCCGAAGCCGTAGCCGAACTTCGGCTAAATTTACAAACTTCGGCCGAAGCCGTAGCCGAAGCCGAATGTTTTATATTTGTTAAAGATTTTTTTACTTTGCACCAAGAATTTGTTTTTTTTTAATCAGTTTATGTCTACTGCTTACGTATTTATTTACTTAGCACATAAAATTAAAAACTTTAATGACAAAGAAAATATTTTTTCTGAATTGATACCTTGTATACCATTTCGTTAACTTGAATACAGGCGCTCCGCAGCATAAAAAACTTATCTCTAGCACACTTGGGTACAAGAACTTTTCTGCCACCATTACTTATCAGAAAAACTGTTGCTCATGGGGATTCAAGTTTGAACAATATTGCTTGTCTGACTGTCCCTTTAGAAGGCCGGACACCAGTTCTCCCGTTAATGAATGTCAGCGTTTTTGAAACGTCTCGAGTTACAGTATTAAAAAACATTATTGATTCTTGGACACAATGGCTCCTTATTATCAATTCTTACAACTAGTATAAGAATGCTTGCACTAGTTCGAGAGCTTTTGGGTGAGGAACTGAGTCATATTTTTCTTTGTCCTTCCTTCCTTTAATGCCTTTCTCCAGTTATTTTTGTAGTATTTTTCACTTCCGTACACTTCGCTGCTCTTATGAAGATTTACATCATAGAATTTTCTTTAACAAGGCATATATTTCTATTTTTTTGTACTTTTTGAACAAATATTCGGCCTTCGGCCAAATTCGGCTGATTTTGTGGCCGAATGCCGAACTATGGCCGATTATCCCATTTTGGCCGAAGCCGTAGCCGAAGCCGAACGTTCGGTCGGGCTCTAATGACTATTAACATATGTACAGTAACTCACACGTTGAAAAAATTAACAATTGGTTTATGTTATATACCAAAATAAAGGAAATTTCGTCTATTAAATATCAAAAAAAAAACAAAATGTATATATTAACCATGTTCCGGCAACCTCCGATATATATTACGGATTGTTGTCCAGGTAAAATTTGAAATTATATATTCGGCGCGTTTTTGCTGACATACAGCACCAAATGCTGCAAGAGCTGGTCGAAAGTTGGACCTCTCGGGTGGAACTTATTCGAGACAGCTCCGGCGGCCACTTTCCCTAACCTAACCTATGTACGCTATTGTAACCGAATCTAGAATTCTTTGGTCTATCAAAAGCTTTAACCTTTTAACCCACTTGTCGCCGATTTTTTTTTTTTTGAAAAAATATTTTTTTTTTGAATATACATCGCTAATAGGGCGATCAAAAAGCACACCGGTTAACCGATTAATCGGTTTCTCTTTAAAAACCGCCTATCGGTTTTCGGTTTTTCTGCATTCTCGAATAACTCTAACCGTCGTTTTTTCATGTCAGTTTATTCGACCTTTTCGGTTTTCTAAAATATTAAAAAAAAATAAGAGAATATTGCTTTTAAAAGTATTTTCACTTTACAAATTATAAGAAAAATCAAAATTAAAAGTACCTTGTGCCAATCCTTCGATTTTGTAAACACACTGATATACATCATTTTCATTACTAATTTCTCTACACACATCAGCAAGCTTTTATCAAGGATCAAGGACGATGTCGAAGAACTACAGCGAACCTTGAGTACAATAGCGCGTAATTAAGAAATCCTTTCATTTGAAAATTTTATTCGTTTAAACGAAAATTTTCATTATTAATTTCGAGGGATTTAAAATCCCCAAAATTTATACTTGTATTACATTAGAGGAATTTGTACTATCAATTTCAGTCGTAAAACTAAATTGTTTAATTAATACATGCTTGCATATAACTTCACGCTTATTTTAAGTAATTGTTTTCCAGAAATCATATATGATTCTATATAAATATAATTCTATATGTATTTTTATTAAAAAAGAAAAAACCGAAAATAACCGGTTTTTTATTTTCGGTTAAACCGGTTTTCGCCTTTTCAAAATAACCATGTTTTTGATCATCCTAATCGCTAATCAAATTTCGTTAGTGACTTTTCTTCGAATTTTCAACGTTTTCCCGGGAGGCGGTCTTGGAGACGCAAATAGCTGAGTTTAGGTCACTGACGTTAGATGAACAGGTCAGTCGATTGGATGGATGTCTGTGCGCTGTGAATGATGTGCAACTTGTCTGACGTCTTAGGAAGAGATTCCAGAGGGTCAGGCATTCCAATGTTGAGTTGATGGCTAAGCTGAGTATCGTGCTGGAATTCGGACGTACAAGGACAAGAGGGACATTTTAGGAGTATTGTACAGGACAATAGGGATGACCCGTGGGAGTTGGCTTACAAGTTATGTCGAGGGGGCGACATCGCGTGTTTTATTCGGGCTGAGGGGACGTTACTATCTTGGAGGGATGAACTGTTGGGAGTTCTCTTTCCTGGTGCGGAACCGGTTAGATATTCTCCTCTTCGTGAGGCTATAACAGACCATCCAACCCTGGAATGACATGAGATTTCGGACAGTGTCTATCGGGTGAAAAGCAGAAGATCACCAGGTACAGACGGTATTACTGGAGAGATGGTAAAAGCCATCTGGAAGTTTCTAGAGAGAATAATGGTGTCACGGCTGATGCAGCGCATTGATGAGAGCACTCTCTCTGAGCGACTGCAGTTTGGTTTTAAGTCTAACCGGTCTACCGAGGATGCTTTAATGCATGTACGTCGTAGCGTTAGCAAGTCGACAGCCAAGTACGTACTGGGTGTATTTGTCAATTTCCGAGGTGCATTTGACAATGTCCTTTGGGACAGCGTGCTCCAGAGGTTAGTCCAGAATGGTTGCTGTGAGCTTAGACTTTGTCGAAGCCATTTTTGGTATAAGAAAGTTTGTGTGGGGGGGTGCCAACGGCACAGTTTGGAAGGATGTGACACGTGGCTGTCCCCAGGGTTCATTTCAAGTGACGCTGGGTGCACTCCCACTTGATCTGGAGGTGATCACATTCCGGAGGAGTAACAAGGAACTCTTGGTTGAGAGCCTTGCGTCTAGGTGGCGGACAAGATGGACAGAAAGCGATAAGGGGACGGCGACGTACGCTTTTATTCGTAACGCGACGTTTGTTAGGGAGCGGCCAGACATTGGTTTCGGTCTGAGTCTCGGCTTTTTACTGACGGGACATGGCTCTCTCAATGCATTTTTGCATGTGAGAAGTCTGTCCGGACTGTGGTTGTGGCCGGAACGGAAGACTGTCGGCATACACTTACGGAATGCTCGCACTACGATGATGTTATGGATTTAGCTAGTCCCAGGGGGTGTGGGATTTCAGTAGGATTGTAGAGGATGGTCGGACGTAAAGGGCAATGGGAATTTTTGCTCGTATTGTATTTAATAGGAGACCAATCAGAGACATATAGCGGAGGTGATCGTCTTTTACTGTTTTGTTGATAGCGAAGCGCGGCATAGATTCCTCCATCTGCGCGCTGATGCTGATGCCTGTCAATGTTCCTGATGTTGCTGTGGTGAGCGAGATAATTGTTGTTACCTGCATGTATGGTTGTTTCTTGTCGTTCACCTGTGAGGGTGTTCGTGTTCATTGTTGTTTTTATGTTTGTGCGTCACTGAATCTCAGTGACTGTGTGTTTGTCCGGAGCGGCGGTACGATGGTGACCGGTGAGTCGATGGTGACCGGTGAGTCAACCGTGGGGGTGACTTTGTTAATTGTTGTCCTTATGTTGTTCATTATTTGTGTATTTGGTAGTTTACTCAACAAATTTTGAATTATAGGCCATCAGTTCCGGACCTTTTTTGGTGGACCAAGTGGTAGCAGTTTCGGCTACGAAGTCTGACTGTAGACTATAATCTGGTACCACGGGAGCCAGGAGCCCCTGGAACTTCGGTTCCAGCCTGGCTGTTGTGTGGCACCTTGGGGAGCATTTCGTGGTGCCTGCGGTTTGAACCACAAATGGCACAGCCGGGTGCCATGACCCATAGAATGGAAAGAGTTTTAGGTAGACTCCATCCTTAACCAAAGGGGTCGACAAGCCAAAAACATGAAGTCGAATTGGTACTCATGCACTTGCGTGTGGGGGCGTTGGTAGACGTATTGTATTTACCCTGTGTTAAGAGCACAGTGCGGTAAGGCCATTGCGGCGGGTACGCACTTAACACCCTCGACTCCTACGTCCACTCAACAGCATGCCTACAGCAAGGGCAAGTCCACCAAAACCGCCCTGCATGATCTAGTCAGCTTTATTGAATGATCCCTCTTTGTTAAGGAATATACTACGGTAGCTTTCTTAGATATAGAGGGGGCCTTCAATAACATAAATCCAGCCGCTATAATTATGGCGTTAGAAACCCTGGGGGTTGACAGCAGTATACGTAGCACAGTGTCGTGATTTCATGCAAACGTTGGCCAAAAAGAGGAGGAGTTAAAGTAGGAATATTCTACATTGAAAGAGAGAACTTTCGAAATTTGCTGAGTCTTCCGAGTCTAAATTTCGACGTTTATAGCAAGGTGGTGAGACAACAGGTATGAAGCCGTCGGAAATGCTATTCCACATGAGAGGTTTGGCACCTGGTAAAGGAAATGAAACAATTATTCGGACAATATTTCTCTGGCAAATGCCAGATTCGATTCGTCCTCTATTAACAGTGTGGGAAGAGGAAGATTTACACAAACTAGCTAAAAACGCAGAAAAATTTTTGGATGCTATAGGAAATACTGTTTGTGCTGCCTCCGTTTGGCACCTGGTGAAGGAAATGAAACAATTATTCGGACATTATTTCACTGGCAAATTCCAGATTCGATTCATCCTCTATTAACTATGTGGGAAGATGAATATTTAGACAAACTAGCAAAAAACGCAGAACAAATTTTGGATGCTATAGGAAATACTGTTTGTGCTGTCTCCAACATTTCGATTGACGCAATTATTTCGGTTGTGTCTTTAGCTGATATTTGCAAGACTTTACCGGATCTTTCTGCTAAAGTGGCCACCTTTCAAGCGAGCAATAAAAGCAGATACGGTCATCATCGATCCAGATCTCACAGTCATTCACGTTCAAATGATAGACCTCCTACCAACAAATTGCTTTGCTGGTATCATCAAAAACATTGTAGACCGAATTGTCCCCGCTACAACAATAGTTCGAGAAAACTAATAGGGCTGTCGTCAGTTAACACGACTGGCGATAGCGGCAATGGCAACCCAGTAAAGGAGAATCGTTTACATATCCACGACACATGTACAAAGTCTCGATTTTTAATTGATTCCGGATCGGTAGTGTTATTTGTACCCCATCCTTAATCAGAACAACTCTAAAGCCGTCCGGCATGAGACTTCTTGTTGCAAAGAGCAGCGAAATACAAACATATGGTAATTGTGTTCTTAAATTAGACCTAGGTCTACGTCGCACAGTGGTTCAGAATCGTTTATTACTGTCCAAAACTCTGTATCTTTGGAACCGATACAGATATTTTAGTAATTTTTTGTTCGACAGGTAACTTCTTAAACTTTTCGCCAGTTTTTATTTCAATAATATCGGGTCAGCAGTTATTGAGGAATTCAATGAACTTTCAGCTGAACTTTTGAATTTTTTTAATATTTAGCATGGAAATGTGGGGTTTTGTTTTCATCTTCTTTATTTATTAAAATATATGAATATATAAATATAATAAACTAGCTGGACCCGGTCCACTTCGTTGCCCCAGATTGAGATTTCCCATCCCACCAATTTTTGAACCAATCACGAATCCTGCCACCGAATACATACACACAACATTACAGCACATGGGCGGGGCCTCACCCATTAGTCTGATCCTGCCCATTTTTGAACTAATCACGTAGACTCCCAACATATACATATAAACAGAATTACCGTACTATCACTACTAAATTGTGCAAGATAGCTCAAATTTGGGTTATATGGGCGGGGCCACGCCCTTTGGTCTGATCCCGCTCATTTTTAGACCAATCACGTAGGCTTCCACCAGACACATATATAAAAAATGACAGCACTCTCGCAAACAGATTTTACAAAATACCTCAATTTCAAAAGGTTGCTTATATGGTGTTACGTGCCGATTTTTAAAATACGTTACCAGCTACGATAGGTTGGTGTGGCATGCTGGGTTTCCATCGACTAGCTCTTGTCGGATGGCGTGGTTCTTTAACCTATCGTTCCTGGAGCACGTGAACAAAGAAAAAAGAATCCTCATGCTTTGAAAAATACCAATTTAGAATTCTCAGAGAGCAAAGTACTTTACAGACAAGTCAGTTCCACCGGAATACTTACATTATAATTTACTCTCTTGTGGCAAGCTGGTATGCCACAAGTGGTAATCGTTTCACATTCGCGTCATCGATTACCCCATAATCTATTATACACGGCTTCAAACTATATGGCACTTCATTTTAAAGAATACATTTCTTTATTGTAATTCGCTTAGCAATTCATTTTTTTTTCTTTTACTAATTCAACAAAAAAACTCTAATGCTATCACTTAACACTATAACTTATAGTTTTTCTATAACACTATTTAGTAATTAACTAAAACAATTAAAATTTTACAGAATAATATGTGTACTCATTGCATTACATTTTGTTTTGAGCCTTTCATTACTCTTCTTCTTATTCACTACTTAACACAATATTTTTTTGGGTTTTGTTTTATTTTTTATCGTTTGCGTATAGTTATCACAGCTTTAGTTTTAGCACCAAAGCAGTAGGTAATGAAATAATTTGAGAAACTAAGTAGAGTGCAACAAAAAATTTTACGTAGAACCGAGGAAGAAGCAAGGGAGAAAATATTCATTTGTTTTGTTGTGATTTATCTATCCGTGATTGTTCTTTCTTAACTCTACGAGTATATGATATGACGTTCCTCGCCATTCGCTGTTTTTTTAATGTTTATATCCACAAATATGAAACGGTGGATCAAAGTAATATGTGATAAAATTGTGAATGATAAAGTGGCAAAACAAATACCTTTGACGAGGAAAAGGGAAAATGACTTGATAGCCGCCTAGTTATGATAATGATATTTTTTTATAAAGTTTAGAAAATAAAAACTGTCATACATACATATGTGAAACACACTCTTGATCCACGATGAATAACGAATTGCTATACCAGTTCTTGCAATCCCTTGACGTTTGTTAGTACCAAATTGTTGTTGAAATTTCGTGAATGTCAAGTAGAGAGAACTCAAATGGGTGTAAGTAGCCAACCTTGTTGCATTTGACATAAAGTGTGGACAAGTTAAATGAAGATGTCGTGGCCTTATATTTCGAAGGTTAGGTTAGACATCTAGTCAGTTGGCAAATAATCCAAGAATAGAAAAATATCCTCCTGATGATAAAAATTCAACTTATAGGAATGTATTTATAGAGATAGTAAAATAATGTATACCTTCTTCGTCTTGTGGTTATTTCTAATGGTGGAAGTAACCAGCATTAACTGGTAGCCAGCATTAACTTTTGTGCCAGGATTTTATATGTTCTAACTACACGAATTTCTTCTAAATTCACTGTTTTTTTTAATATTAAACTGCAGTAGAAATTGATATAACAAGCGTATATTTCACCAATTTTATAGAACAATTAGTTCACTTATCGACTTCAACAAGTGAATGCTGATATTGTGATTGATTATTTTTATGTAATATTTATTATCTTCACAAAATTTGTATATGATATAATTCACTATTTAAGGAAATTTTTTGCTTATCACCACAAGATCTGGATAGAGAAAGAACGACTTAGACCTCTGATATCAGGAGGAAACTTCTTATGACATATGAAAGCGTGGTTTTAATTTGAGATAGCAATTTGCATTTATCGTAAATCGATAAAAATGTATTGTCAAATATTACGGGGGACACTATTAGCCGAATACAGTTTGAGAGGCACTGGATACCATAAGCAAATCTACTTCATTTTATGAATTTATTCATGAAAATGAATAGAAAAAAATAGATTTTTTTTCAAAGTTGTTATCGTGTGGCTCGAACCACGAAAGCCGGGCAAATAGATTTTAATTATTTTCGTATGTCTGAAGCATGGTACCTACCTATAGGTTTTCCGTCAAGATCTTCTAAGTCGTATAGCCAATTTCCAACCTTTTTTCCTAACCCTACATTTTATAAATTTGGACAAGACTTTTGCAGTTATGCCTTTTTGCATATTGCTTTGGGCATGGTTCTTTCGAAAAACTATCTGACCTTTTTCGAATGAATTATCTCTGGATCGTAAATTATAAACTTTATTTGCCTTCTGATAGGCAGAATCCAAGTTTTGCGATATTTTTTCACGTATTTTACTCATCCGATCTATATGTTTCACTATTGTGTCATTGTGTAACAAGTTACGCCTACTTAACAAAGTGAAGGAAGAGCCATGCAGGCACATATTTTGTCCAAATAGGGCATAATAAGGTGAGCATTCAATGGAAGAGTGGTAATCTCCTCTCAGTACAGCCAAATTTTTTGGAATACATTTATCCCAATTTGAGTGATCGCTTTCTTCCTTTAACATTAGCTGAATTTTAGATACAATTTCGCGGTTTACCCGCTCAGAGGCGTTAACCTGTGGCGAATATAATCCTGTTTTAATATGATTTATGCCATATAGATCGAAAAATTCTTTCATCTCTTTAGAGACAAATTATTTCCGTTGTCGGAGTGTAAAAATTGGTGGACCCCGAAGGTATAGAATATCTGATTTTGCAGAAACTCGATTGTGTTAGTGGAGGTTGCAGCTCGCATTGGATACAAAAATACAAATTTCGTAAAATGGTCGAGAACAATCAACAGTTGTGTATTCCTTCGTTTAGAACAGGGATATGGGCCCAAGAAATCGCAGTAGAGTCTTTGAAATGGTCTTACTGTGACAAAGGCGTTTCCCATGGGAGGCTTTAATATTTTATTTACTGGTTTAATGGCCTTACAGTCATCACAACTGTCTACAAAATTTCGTACGTCTTTTGCCATTTTTGGCCAAAAGTAGAAGAGCCGTACTCGGGATAAAGTTTTGAAATATCCACCGTGACAGCTTGCATCGTGCGCTTTTCGAATGGCCTGATCTGTCATGCTTGAGGGAAGCCACAATCGCCATAGGCTTTCTTCTTCATTCTCAATTCCTGCTCTAAATTTTACTCGCTTATAAACATGTTTTCCCGAAATGCTTAAATCTGGCAAAGCCGAGTTTTCAGTAGATACAATATCTCTTTTAGGTTTAGGTTTAGGTTAGGGTGGCAGCCGTATTTTTTTACAAGCTCACATAGACCAGTTTAGGTCCCTAGTGTTACCACGGGCTGAAATGCCCCTCATCGAAACCAACCTGTTTGATATATAAATTTATCGATAGTACGAATATCAGTACTGGAAAGATCTGTTAGGCTGCCTAAAAAGGCCGACCCCAGTATATCCAGTCGTCGTTTACTCAAAGCGGGACAGTCGCAAAGCAAGTGCTCAATGCTCTCCACTTCTTCCTCATCTCCACAGCTTCGGCAGAAGTCATTGGAGTCAATACCCAATCTTTTGGCGTGTTCGCCGATCAAGCAGTGTCCCGTCAGAACCTGTACTAACGTAGACAATCGTTTCCTCTCTAGTGCGAGGAGATATTTTGACCTTCTCAGGTCATACCTTGGCCAGATTTGTCTAGCTACCCTGCAGGTGCCGATTTCTGTCCATCTTTCGTTGGACTGCCTGATTGCCTCTTGCCTAAGCCAAAGCTTGCACGTGGATAGTGGCGCACCAATATATGCAAATTCTTCGAGAATTTGTAATGTCGTCCCTTTCCTAGCAAGTTCATCGGCTTTGCAGTTCCCCGGGATATCCCTATGCCCAGGCACCCATATGAGGTGTATATTAAACTGCTCAGCCATCTCGTTAAGAGATCTGCGGCAGTCGAGGGCTGTTTGTGAATTTAGGGATGTTGCCTCCAGAGAATTGATGGCAGCCTGGCTGTCCGAGTAAATGACAACGCCATTGTTGGTTACTATGTTGCGACTCAGCCACTTGGCGACTTCCCATATTGCCATTATTTCGGCTTGATAGACACTGCAGGTATCTGGTAGTCTGTGAGCTATATCCAGACTAAGTTCTTCACAGTGTACTCCGAAGCCAACCTTTTCATCAAGCTTCGAACCATCCGTGTAAAAGTGGAGATGGTTTATATTACCTGGTATTCTGCCGACCCATTCATCTCTGGCGGGAATCATAGTGATGTAATTTCTCTCGAAGGTGTACACTGTTGGTATATAGTCCACTCGGTCGGTTACCATAGCACTACACTTTGATATCCTCATGTGACCATAGTTCTTGTACCTCCACATTGATAGGCAGTTTAATCTTATTGCCGCTTTGGTTGCAACTTCTCTCGCCACAATATTAATCGGCAGTATATGGAGTAGGGCTTGTAGAGACTCGGTCGCTGTAGTCCTTAAGGCTCCGCTTATGCTCAGGCAGGCAGTCCTCTGAACCTTTGTTAGTAGGTTGGTAATGGTTAGTTTGTCAGTTGCCGTCCACCATACCACAATACCGTATAACAGTATTGGACGAACTACTGCTATATATATCCAGTGGACGATTTTAGGAGAGAGTCCCCACCGCGACCCTACAGCCTTTTTGCAGGAATATAAGGCGACGTTGGCCTTCCTTACACGTTCCAATACGTTAAGTCTAAATAACATTTTCCTATCTAGAATTATTCCTAAAAATTTTGCACTTTCAGAAAAGACTAGATCTGTTCCATTTATCCGAGGTGGAGGGTCCACATGTGGGACATTATTCATCCTAGTAAAGAGAACCAATTCTGTCTTGTTGGGGTTAACGCCCAAACCGCTGCTTCTGGCCCATCTAGCCAACTTGTTCAGAGCCACCTGTAGGATGTCTCTGAGGACGTTTACGAATTTGCCACTCACTGCGATTGCCACGTCGTCCGCATATGCCACGACCTTGCAGCCACAACGTTCTAGATCTAGCAGGATTTCATTCACCGCTAGGTTCCAAATTAGTGGAGACAATACTCCTCCTTGTGGGGTCCCTCTGTTTACATACCTTGTTAGAGTTGTGGACCCTAGACATGCTGTTATGCGTCTTCTGGTGAGCAGACTTTGAATTAGTCTAATCAAACTAGTGTTAACTTTTAGATGTGAGAGTGCCGCAATTACCGCATCGGAATGAATGTTGTTAAAAGCCCCTTCTATGTCAAGAAATGCCACCATGGTGAATTCCTTGAAATGCAGGGACGATTCGATAGTGCTCACAAGTTCGTGCAGGGCTGATTCAGTAGACTTGCCCTTGTTGTAAGCATGTTGGTTCCCCGACAGGAGTTTTGTATCCAGGTTTTCCCTAATGAAATGATCTAAAAGTCTTTCCAGACCTTTCAATAAGAACGAGGATAGGCTAATTGGTCTGAAGTCTTTTGGCCTAGTGTGTGATATCTTTCCCGCTTTAGGTATGAATACCACTTTGGTATCCCTCCATCGATTCGGGACGTATGAAAGCCTGATACAGCCTACATAAATTTTCTCCAGCCAGGGGATAATGTACTTTAACATTTTCTGCATTTCTGCTGGAGTGATGCCATCTGGTCCAGGTGACTTGAAGGGCTCAAAGCTGTTAATAGCCCAGCTTATTCTGGATCTCTCAGTCAAGAAGCTAGCGACGCTCGCAGTCCACTCGCACTCTTGTTGGTCCTGCTGATCCTCGGGTTCTGTTATAGAGTTCCCCGGGAAATGTGTGTCGAGCAGTACATTGAGCGACTGCTCGCTGTTTTTGGTCCAGTTATTTGCCTCATCCTGTAAATATCCCACTGTACAGGGTGAAGCAGATAATATCTTCCTCAGCCTAGCGGCGTCGGAGACCTTTTCCACTTCACCACAGAAGGTATACCAAGAGCGCCCTTGCGCCTTTCTAAGCTCCTTCTTATAGATCTTGAGTTGCTCTTTATAGGCATCCCAATCATTAGCGACCCCAGTAGATTTAGCCTTATTGAATAGCTTGTTGCAGGTCTTTTTCATAGCCGTTAGCTCAGAAGTCCACCATTGGGGTTTAGTTTTACCCTTGTACCTTGTTTTTGGACAGGCTTCTTCAAGGGATCTATTGAATGATATGGTGATATGATCGACCAGATTATCCAAACCGGCTTTGTCATTCGGTTCGTACGGAAGTTTAGAGTTGAGGACTTTCTTGAAATTCTTCTCATACAGATGCCACTTTGTCTTCCTTACATTTCTGTGGACGGCGGGTTTAGGCGCTTTTTCCGCGAGTTTGAACTCAATATAATGATGATCTGAGAATGAGTGGTCGTCCAGTACATTCCACCCAATAATTTTGTCTGACAGCCGGTCAGTAGCAAACGTTACGTCGAGTACCTCTTGTCTGTCTTTAATTGTGAAGGTCGGTTTATTACCTATGTTACAAATACTAAGATTGGTAGTTAGAATAAAGTCAAGAAGCGAATCACCCCTATTGTTTATATCCGTACTACCCCAGATAGTATGATGAGCGTTCGTGTCTGCGCCAATAATCAGCTCGAGCTCGTCAGACGTTGCTTCTTCTACTACTTCCCTGAATAGAGCAGTCGGTACTTCAGATTCATAAGGCAAGTAGCTGGAGACCACCCAATATATGCGATTACCGATCTCCAGGCTAGCAGCTGTTTGGTCTTTACCACTTAAATTAGTCAGGAGAAAGATACTTAGATCTTTCCTGGCCAAAATGCAGGTTCTTGGAGTGCCTTCACAGTTGGCCACAAGCAGTTTAAAGTTGGGTGTCCTAATACCGCACACCCTTCCTCCCACTACGTAGGGCTCCTGTATCAGGACGATGTCTACTGCGTCTGTGGACAGGCGCAGCAATAGAGCCGCTGAGGCTGCTTTAGCGTGATGGAGGTTAATCTGTAGAATTCTTACCATCATTGGTAATTGACAGATTAACATCCACCCCAACAAGGGTGTTATCGAACTCTTCGTCCGTATCGTCGAGAAGCATGTCCCCGCCAGATGCGTCAAAGAGTCCGGAGACTCCCCTCAGCCCCTCTGTGTCAGAAGTAGAGCTTTCGTCCTCAGAGTAGGACGTTACAGATCTTCTGTTAGAGTTGGAGTCACCAGAAATAATAGGCGTGGCTACCTCCGCACTTACAGAAAGTGCCACGGTGGACGACTCACCTTCCGCAGTGGGAGCTATATCCTGCTTGTATATCTTCAAGATTATAGTCTAGAAGCCATATTGTAGGGTTGCACTCGCACTTTGTATATGGGAGGTGGATTCAGCGTTTAGGATAAGATTGACCTGCCGCTTTTTACCATCCGCCTCACCCACCTTGCTGATTCTCCAATTATGGGCCGGCAGACCAGGATTGGAATCTTTTATTATTTCTAAGATGTCAGCCGGGTTGGAGGGCTCTTCTGTAACCCAGGTGATGGCTCTAGGGTGACTAGGGATGTTGTTTTTTTCGACAACATCCAACTGGGCACCCGGCCACACCTCACCCGCTCGACTCAGAGCAGCCTTATAAAGGTCTACTGATCTGGCATCACCGAAATATAAGAGCTTTACTCTCCCCTGATGCCATCCTGCATCGTTGCAGATTGGTGGTTTGCCCGGCATTTCTCTACGGACATCGAGGTAATGAGCCATAATGGCTGATTGTACATGACTCCATTTGTCCTTGAGGATGGATCCATCCTCACTACTTCTGTCTATAACAGCCATCACTAGACTCTCCTTCGCCACTTCATTGAAGGGCTTGGTGAGTGTCCTGTTGATGGTGACATTAGGGCCTCTTGCCTTTTTCGAAGGCAGGGGTTCATCAGGTGATCTGATTCGTTTTACTTTATTAGCCGTTAACACAGCTGAATTTGTGGCTCTTTCAGCCGACTCATTGGCCTTAGAAGCATCTATGACGCCTTTAGCCCAGGTAAGTGACTCTTTTTGTTTTTCGGTAAGAGCCGAAACCTCAACAGCCTCCAACTTCGTCAAAACTCTGAGCGCTACACGATGCTCATTGTGCTTCCGTTTTGACGGTCGGACATGACGTTTTCCCCTCACCGCACCACCTGTTGTGAGTACTTGGGGGAGATTTTCACCATTTTTGGTGTGGTCGGCTTTGGCCAAGACCAACGGACGGACAGTCGGACGATTGGGGAACCGCGCTCCATCGGAACACGAAGGCATCCCCGTCAAGAGAATTTATTTTAATTTTGTCTGTATTAGACCGTAATAGGTACTACGATGTAGGCCTTACAGACTTTGTACAGATTTTTGCTATTGCGTAATAGGTACTGGTAACTATCCGCTATGTGATAAACACGTCCGTTCACTGCGAATGATCAGCAACAATATCTCTTAGTTTCATGTATTCGTGGGAATCAAAATCGTCGCTTTCAAGATCTATCTCAGGAAATGATACTCTTAGATTGATCTCATCCACATCAAACCTAGATAATGTATCTGGAACTACATTTAAAGACCCTTTTCAATGTTCCATTTGAACATCGTAACGTTGTAACTTGAGGCTCCACCTTGCCAACCGCCCACTTAAATCCTTTTGGGTCATAAGCCATTTCAAGCTCGAATGATCCGTGATTATTTTAAATGGTAGACCCTCTATATACGACCTAAACCTCTGGACCGACGTGATAGCTGCCAAACATTCTAATTCAGTTACGGTGTAATTGCGTTGTGCCTTGTTTAATTTTTGGGACACAAACGCTATTGGCTTCTCCTCACCTTTGTCAGTAACTTGGAAGAGACATTGAATGACAACCTCCTTACTAAAATCTGGCTGTGCCAGTACCGGGGCACTACTAAGAGCTTCCTTAAGCCTATTAAAGGAGTCAACTGCCTCCTGAGTCCATGCAAACGGTTTTCCGGTTTTCTGTAAACTATCTGTCAGAGGGCCTGACAAATTTGCAAAATTGTGAATGAAACCCCGGTACCAATTTGCCATTCCTATAAATCGCCTCACCTGCCTGGGTGATTTCGGCAATGGGAACGTCTTAATGGCATCTACCTTGTCTGGATCAACTTTAAGGCATCCGTTACCTATTCTGTAACCCAAGTATTTGATTTCTTTCTGGCAGAATTTGCTCTTACCTACGTTAATTGTTAAGTTCGCACTCTTAAGGCAAGTTGCAACCTCGCCAAGTAGTGCCATATGACTTTCGAAGGTGGAGCTGCAGACCAGAAGATCGTCAAGATAAATGAAGACGTTTTCCTGGAGACGAGACGGTATTATCTTCTCCATCAATCTGCTCATAGTTTGAGGACCGTTGCAGAGCGAAGGGCATTACACGGTACTGGTATAAGGGTCTACCGGGAACTGCGAAAGCATTCTTTTCTCGTGATGTTTCGGACAACTTTATTTGAAAGAAGGCATCTTTCAAATCTATACCACTAATAAAGAATGTGTCCTTAAGTCTGCTAAGAAGCCCATTTATATGTGGAAGGGGGTATGAATCCTTTTTCGTTAAGGCGTTGAGCCTGCGTGAGTCTAGGCACAATCTTACTTTTCCCGGTTTACGTACATTAACGATGGGGCTACACCACGGGGAGTTGGACTCTTCTATAACGCCTAACATTAATAATCTGTCCAATTCGTCATATACCTCTTTTTGCCGTGGAGGCGATAATGCGTAATGTTTTGCCTTAATTGGCACCGCGTCTCCCGTATCAATGTGATGTTCTAGGAGGTTAGTGCACCTTAAACCATATTGCTCATATGAACGAAATTGTAGTATCACAGAATCGAGATGTAATTTTTGTTCAGAGGTCAATTCATGAAATAATAAGTTTTTAGTTTCTATTTCTGATTCCTCGATACATGCCAATTGTGGAATAATTTCAGGTGCCAGTGCGAAAGCGCGCCAAAAGTCCACACCCAGGTATAATTCTTGAGCAAGAGTTGGAACTATATAGAAGTCGATATTTTTAGTAACATTTTTAAAGTTTACTGGTAGATTACAATGTCCAATGACCGTCCTTCTAGAGCCATCTGCGGTAGATATATATGAAGAAAATGGTTTTAACACAACATTGTTTCTTTGAAGAAACTCTGCACTGTTTTTCCCTAGTACAGATACACTCGCTGCCGAATCAAGTAAAGCTGTTATACTTTCGCTCAAGATTTTAACTTAAATGAAAGGACGATTATCAAATTTCTCATGAAGTTTACTACATTCTAATAGATTACGATAAAACTTTCTCTTCGCATAGCGTTTTCTGCAACGTAATATTTTATTAATTTTAACGGAATTTTTCGCAAATTGTATTTCCTTGTGAAGTGGGTTTGTACCATCTGCATCTTCCTTTGGAAGAATACAGAGGATGCTTCTATCAGACTCGGGGATTAATTTGGGTAACGAGAGTCCCCGGTATTCATCTCGCTCCGCTTCGAGTTTCCCAAGTGTGTGTTTGTACATTTAGTTGTCGCAACACCTTGTTGTCCGCATTTATAACAGAAAATATTACGCTTTTCCTCTGGACAATAAATGTACGAGTGACCACTGTTCAAACAATTCCAACATTTTATTTTGGAATAATCTGAGAAGATCGATTTATTTTAAATGCTTCGATTTGAGGATCATTGCTCTGGTCCTCCATTTCTTGGTTTTCGATGTATCTATTTCATTTACATGTTTTGACGAACCAATTATATTGAATTGACTTTTATTTTCAAGCAATATCTTTTCAGCTTTTCGCGCTTGATCTCTAAGATCTCCCAGATTTCTAGCAGAGATATACGCATCATGATCTCATGATCTGACTCTAACTGGCCAAACTCTTTCGTTAGTGCATATCGCAAAAATGTGTAATTATAATTTGTGTTCTGTTTCACAAATTGCCAATACCATGTATCGGCTTTGCCACTAAGAAACATTGGAAAATTGCTTAGTAGAAAATCGTCAGTGCACTGATTTCGTTCACACAAAGTGTCAACTTTAAATAAAAAATCTGATACTCCTGTAGTTCCATCAAAATTAAGTTTCCAATCCTTTATTTTGATGGTACTGTTACCTGCATGATGTGCTGCATTTATAGAATTAGCTTGTGAACCTGATACTGTAGATGGAAGATTTTGCGATCTACCATTTGATAAATTCGAAATTGTTTCCTTCAGAGCACTAAATTCAGCTCTAAATTCAGCTTGTGATGTTTGAATTGTTTGTTGCAACGATGCTAACAGAGAATCAATGGCTATAACGTTTGTTGTGGTATCTTGTTCCAAATTAGGATTCCCACTATTGGTATCGTTTGAGGCCATGTTCAATTGAGCTTGAATTCTGTTATGTTTTTCGATAAACCCGGTGGGTTGAATGATATCTTCTAAAGAAGATCGGCTAATATTAACTAAAGAAGTTTCCAATAAGTCTGATAATATTGGGTCACGTCGTCCTTGATCAGTTGATTGATTCAATATTTCAGCTGAGGACGAAATTTGGTCAGAAATAAGAGGTGTACTAATACTTTCTATATCATGATTGCTTGGACAACCCAGTAAATCCTTTGAACTTGTAGCTGCAGGATTGCTGTTGGCTGAAGAAGTTCTTAGGTGTGTATTATAGTTAGTTAATAGCTGATTATGGGTTTTCACTAAACTTGAAGCTGTTTCGTTCACAGAATTTACTGCATTAACGCACGTGTTTGTTTTAATCAATTGTGATGTCTTTGGTGGTGAATGATCTACAGATTTTGTATTCGAAGTTCCTACGATCCTTGGTGGTGGTGTATGAATTACCTTCCTACTCACAACATAGCTTGTATCTGAAAAATCTGACGACGTATGGCTACCACTGGGAATTTTCCCTCTTCCCCTACCAGCTGGAGAAATATTTGTAACAGGCAGGCTTTTCTGGGAACTAGACCTTGTATTCATAATAGGTTTACCACAACTTAACAATAATATGAGATAGAATGATTTCTATTACAAATTGTATAAATGTATGTATAATGTCGTATTTAAAGAAATGTATTTAAAAAAAATCCATGCCAAAAGCTGAAGCCCGTTTGCTTTAATTCCTATAGTGTCATAGTTAACGCCTTATTATATCACGTTGAAATAGTCTCCTATAGGACTAACAAAAATGTACTCACAAATGTGACCTTCTTGAGAAACAAAGGTCATCATTGACTAAAACATTTTATGTTGGTTTTATAATTAGTTTATCTTTAGTTTTCTAAAAAGAGTTTTGTAAGCTGACAATATATTACAGCAACTGATCACCATACTGAAGCGATGCAATTGGACTCCCACATTTCAGCCTAATTTACATATTCCAGGCACCCTAATAAATATCTCACGGCAAGACTGAGAAAATCTGATCTTATACAAAATTTCTAGGACTCGATAAGAAAATGTATAAGCTGACTGGACATGGCTTTAAGAAAAGATAAATAGAGTGTAATAATGGATGTATTCAAAAGGGACCGTACTTGTCTGTATGTTTGGAATTTAAGGTATATATATTTTTTTAATATGAAATACATTTCCACTTCGTTGGGCGCTACCTATGTTACGTGCCGATTTTTAAAATACGTTACCAGCTACGATAGGTTGGTGTGGCATGCTGGGTTTCCATCGACTAGCTCTTGTCGGATGGCGTGGTTCTTTAACCTATCGTTCCTGGAGCACGTGAATAAAGAAAAAAGAATCCTCATGCCTTGAAAAATACCAATTTAGAATTCTCAGAGAGCAAAGTACTTTACAGACAAGTCAGTTCCACCGGAATACTTACATTATAATTTACTCCTTGTGGCAAGCTGGTATGCCACAAGTGGTAATCGTTTCATATTCGCGCCATCGATTACCCCATTATCTATGATACACGGCTTCAAACTATATGGCACTTCATTTTAAAGAATACATTTCTTTATTGTAATTCGCTTAGCAATTCATTTTTTTTTTTCTTTTACTAATCAACAAAAAAACTCTAATGCTATCACTTAACACTATAACTTATAGTTTTTCTATAACACTATTTAGTAATTAACTAAAACAATTAAAATTTTACAGAATAATATGTGTACTCATTGCATTACATTTTGTCTTGAGCCTTTCATTGGTCTTCTTCTTATTTACTACTTAACACAATATTTTTTTGGGTTTTGTTTTGATTACGAGTATTTATCAATCTTGTCTCTTTCTTGGTTATATCGTTTGCGTATAGTTATCACAGCTTTAGTTTTAGCACCAAAGCAATAGGTAATGAAATAATTTGAGAAACTAAGTAGAGTGCAAAAAAAAATTTAACTAGAACCGAGGAAGAAGCAAGAGAGAAAATATTCATTTGTTTTGTTGTGATTTATCTATCCGTGATTATTCTTTCTTAACTCTGCGAGTATATGATATGACGTTCCTCGCCATTCGCTGTTTTTTAATGTTTATATCCACAAATATGAAACGGTGGATCAAAGTAATATGTGATAAAATTGTGAATGATAAAGTGACAAAATATTACCTTTGACGAAGAAAAGGGAAAATGACTTGATAGCCGCCTAGTTATGATAATGATATTTTTTTAATAAAGTTTAGAAAATAAAAACTGTCATACATACATATGTGAACCACACTCTTGATCCACGATGAATAACGAATTGCTATACCTGTTCTTGCAATCCCTTGACGTTTGTTAGTACCAAATTGTTGTTGAAATTTAGTGAATGTCAAGTAGAGAGAACACAAATGGGTGTAAGTAGCCAACCTTGTTGCATTTGACATAAAGTGTGGACAAGTTAAATGAAGATGTCGTGGCCTTATATTTCGAAGGTTAGGTTAGACATCTAGTCAGTTGGCAAATAGTCCAAGAATAGAAAAATATCCTCCTGATGATAAAAATTCAACTTATAGGAATGTATTTATAGAGATAGTAAAATAATGTATACCTTCTTCGTCTTGTGGTTATTTCTAATGGTGGAAGTAACCAGCATTAACTGGTAGCCAGCATTAACTTTTGTGCCAGGATATGTTCTAACTACACGAATTTCTTCTAAATTCACTGGTTTTTGAATATTTGTGTTGTTTTTGTATTCGACCTTTGTATTTATTAAATTTTGATTGTTTTTTTATTTTAATTGAGCTCGAGGTCGGTATATTATTGTTTATTGAATTTTATTTTTCTCAATATTTCGATCCTCATCGAGGATCATCTTCAGGAGATTCTACAAACGCATATATATTAATTGTATTAGATGATACATAAATGACGTTAACTTACGAAAAATATGTAAATAAACAAAAAGAATTTTAAAAACTATTGCCGCATGTCGACCTTCTTTCTCCTCATCTGGATTGACACTGTCGTTTATGGTTCTGTTTTCTGCTTTTCCCAATTAGAAGTTTATAGCTCTGTGAGAGATTGTCAAGATCGGCTTTCGAGTTCATTCGACGTATTGTGTGTGTAGTCTGTATGTGTAGCATCTCGAGAGTCATGCGTTTGTTGTAATTGCTCTCGCATTGTCATACTCTCACACTCTCCAGGTCTGCACAGTGTTTCTCCTCCAAACAATGGTTAGTGAGTGCTGTTTTTGGTGTTGTTCTGTTATGTTTTAATTTGATGTCAGATTTGTGGCCGCTTAAGATGCTACACATACAGACTACACACACAACACGTCGAATGAACTCGAAAGCCGATCTTGACAATCTCTCACAGAGCTATAAACTTCTAATTGGGAAAAGCAGAAAACAGAACCATAAACGACAGTGTCAATCCAGACGAGGAGAAAGAAGGTCGACATGCGGCAATAGTTTTTAAAATTCTTTTTGTTTATTTACATATTTTTCGTAAGTTAACGTCATTTATGTATCATCTAATACAATTAATATATATACGTTTGTAGAATCTCCTGAAGATGATCCTCGATGAGGATCGAAATATTGAGAAAAATAAAATTCAATAAACAATAATATACCGACCTCGAGCTCAATTAAAATAAAAAAACAATCAAAATTTAATAAATACAAAGGTCGAATACAAAAACAACACAAATATTCAAATTAATACGGAGAGCACACCGTTAACGCAAATATGGTTTACAAACGATTAAAACAGCAACATATTAACATTGGTAGAGAAATCACAAGATACAGAAATGAAAGAAACAAACAACTCAACACCAGATCAACAATAATTTTCCTAATTAGATGCAGAAAAGCAGGTATTGTCCCCAACTTTATAACCAACTCCACAAAGCACGTACACAGCATATTTAAAACCCAAGAAAATATACCAGAGAAGTTTTACACAACACTAAATACATACATAAACAACTTCCACAACAAAATTTTAAACTTACTCATCAAACAAAAACACGAAATTAGAAAAACAAATACGGAGAACATAAAACAAATATACAAAACTATAAAATACAGACTAACAATAGAAGAAGCTACAGAACTCTTCAACAGTGAAAAAGCAATAGAGAAAAAACTTAAAATTGATATAAAGAAGAGACATACCAAGAAATTTCAAGCTCTACAGGAACGCCAGTTGGAGAAACTCAACATAAAATTAAATGACAATTGGTTTATAAACACAACAAACACAACAATTCCACACAACATCAAATGGTTACTCTCCCACGGGAAGAAATTTGCACTACCACACACAAAACAAGATTTCCCACTACTCAAATACATTGCGGACGGAGAAGAGTGCGTGAGAACAATAGACGAAAGAGATGAACAAGAAATTGCACGAAGTAATACAACTAAATGAAAGAGATAAGTTTATCATAAACACTTCGGAACAAACTAAAGAATTTCTCAAGAAGAACAACAATATAATAATCTTAGAAGCAGACAAGGGAAATGTCACCGTAGCGATGGAGAAGAAGGAATACGAGGTAAGGATGGAAATGATAGTCAACGATATAATGACATACAGAAGGCTAAACAAGGACCCTACTAATAAACTACAAAGGATGAACAACGATATTGTCCAGGAATTATTTACACAATACATCATTGACGAAAATGAGAGAAGAAGGATGAAGACAGAAATTGCTATTGCGCCACGTATATATGGACTACCGAAAGTACACAAAAAAGATTACCCCTTACGACCAATATGTGCTCAGCTAAACGCCCCTGCTACCTCGTTATGTAAATATATAACAGCAATTCTAGCCAAATTAACGGAAAACTCTAAATACAATATTAAAAATGCAATGGATTTCAAAGAAAAACTGACATATACCACAATAAATGATGACGAGGCGATGTTTTCACTTGATGTAATTTCCTTGTTCCCTAGCATACCCGTAGATCTAGCCTTAAGCATTATTGACAAAAAATGGCCAATAATAGAAAACCACTCAAAGATGACAAAAGGAACCTTCATGAAAATCTTAAAATTCTGTATCCAGGAAACAGGTATTTTCAATATAAGGACAAATTCTACCAACAAAAACGGGGTCTCCCCATGGGTTCATCAGCGTCACCCGTTATAGCTGATATCGTGATGGAAGACTTATTGGAAGAATGCCTAAATATCTGTGATACTAGACCTAAGTTTTTGACAAAATACGTAGACGACCTTTTTGGGATAGTAAAACGGAGTGCAATAGACAACATCTTGACGAATTTCAATAGTTTTAATAACCATATACAATTTACAATAGAAATCGAAAAAGATAACCAAATACCATACCTGGATACTCTCGTAATAAGAGACAACAATAGAATAATTACCAACTGGTATCAAAAGACGACATCATCGGGCAGACTAGTCAACTTTTATTCAAATCATCCGAAGAAAATTTTTTACAATACAGCCAAAAATTTCATCGATCGAGTACTATCCATTAGTGACTCGGTTTTTCATAAAGAAAATATTAGAAAAATCTACAACATTATATACCAAAACGGCTTTCCTCGAGAACCTATCCGAAAACTAATACATGAAAGAAACGATAAAACACCTAACGAAAAACCAGCAATCACATATAAATCGGACATATACGTGCCACGGTTGTCCGAAAGATTTGAAAAATCAGGCTGTATAGATGGAAATAAATACAGAATAGCACCGAAAACACAAAACACCCTTCAAAAATTATTTTCGAACCTAAAATCGAAGACACACAAAATGGACAAATCCAATCTTATCTATGAAATAAAATGCAACGGAGATACCAACACATTTTGAGACCAAAATGGGCGGGGATAACAAATTGTGCAAGATATCTTAATTTTAAAATTTGTCTTATGTGGGTGGGGTCACGCCCACTTGATATATCGAAAATTCAAGTACCCTATTTTCACCACGCCCCACACGTTTACATTCTGTGAAAATTTCAAGAAGATCGGTCCAGCCGTTTAGACGTCTATACGGTACAAACAAACCTACAAACAAACACACATTCTTCTTTATATATATAGATTTTGTAAAACTAAAAAAAAAAATTTCCGACAAAAAAATTTCCTCGATATTTAAAAAACACCTTGCATAGCAAACTTTGTTTATAAAGGGTCCGCCAAATAACTTTTTTTTGAAAATGCTATAAAAAAAAACTACTGAATATTTTCTCAAATTTGTTTTGTTATTTGAAAGTACAATCCTTCCGGTTAATAATGGAAAATAATTTCATTCAAATGGCTGCCTCGGCTGGCCATGCAGTAGCCTACACGATCGGTCCAATTTTTAAGCACATTATCGATTGTGTGCAGCTTTATTTCACCAATGGCTTCACGAATATTGTCCTTTAAAGCGTCAATTGTCTCTGGCTTGTCGGCGTAACACTTATCTTTGAGGGCACCCCACAAATAATAGTCCAACGGTGTCAAATCGCAGCTCCGAGGTGGCCAAACGACATCAGCTCTGCGGCTGATAATGCGATCTTCAAAAACAGGGCGCAAAACATCGAGTATAGCTTCGGCTGTGTGGCACGTAGCGCCGTCCTGTTGAAACCAAATGTTGCCAAAATCCTCCTCTTCAATTTTTGTGAACAAAAATTCGTTCAACATGGCCCGATAACGATCGCCATTGACTGTAACGGCCACTCCTTGCTCATTTTCGAAGAAAAATGCCCAATTATGCCTCTGGACCAAAATCCGCACCAAACAGTGACTCGTTTTGGGTGTATCGGCTTTTCAATGTATGCGTGCGGGTTTTCTGTGCCCCAAATGCGACAATTTTGCTTGTTTACATACCGTGAAAAGATGATTTTTTTTTGTCAAAATCGGCATCTTCTGTAAGTCGATCGCATTCAAGCGTATTTTTCAAAGTTCAAGCGTATACACAACCATATTCGTTCAGCGGAAGGATAAAACTAATTATCTGTCAAATCAGACATGAGCTAAGTGTTACCATTCACGAAATAAGCACTAGTTGAAAAAAAGTTAGATTGCGGACCCCATATTTTGTATTTGAACAACATTAAGGGAAAGCATTTATTTTTTACTTATATGTGTAATAAAAACAGTAAATTATAATTTTTATTCGTTCGGTTGAAAAATTGCCTGCAAATATTCCATATTTTGTTCCGTATTATTTCTGTCCTCCAGCAGCCCTTTAGCATCTTCATATAAGTCCCGATGTTCTACTTTTCATTGATTTCGAATGCTGGAGATGAGGGGATCTGACATTGCCAACAAAATATTAAATAGATCGAGATATTTTACTGGTATTGTGCTCTCTATAAAAACCTCTAATTCTTATTTATTTTTTCCTGAGCTTCCTCTGATAGATCTCTGATTGGTACCAAAAGATGCTTAATGACATCTCCTCCATGATAAAGAATTTTGTGAACTGTTGCAGACATATTTCTCCATGAATATTTGGTATTATATATTCGTGCAGTTTCTTTGGTATATTCATTAAATTTTTTAGCATCAATTTGTTTATGGCACGCAAGTACATCGATAATTGTTTTAAATATTGAAATGAGATTTATATCAACACCAATTATTTTAGATGCTTTTTCGGGATCAGAAAGAACATTCTTGATCTATTCCCATCATTGGTATTACCTGATCCTTGTTTTGGTTGGTCTAAAATCAACCCACATTTGCGAAATTAATCCTGAACATGTTTCTTTTTTAAATTTCTTAAATCCTTGTTGGTGTCATTGTTTCTTATTGATCCTGTAGGTCCAAAATCCAAATCAGAACTGATTTTATGTATGTGTTCCATAAATCGTTTACTTGGGACTTCGTTTAACTTGCTTGATGTCGATTGACATATAATGCTGCTGGATGAAGCCTTTGTGTCAGTCAAAACCTGGCCAACATTTCCATCTATCATCGTTAGCACTAATTGGTAGTTAACTTCAATTGTCTGGCCTTCAATTTGTACTTCTAATGGCTGCAGTCTTGTAATTTGGGTTCTCATATCATTGACTTCTTTTTTAATGGTATCATGAGTTTCTTTTTTAAATTGAAATTTGAGTGGTCTGCAGTATTTCGTAAAAGATGGTGTTTGATTTTTCCAAATATCCTTTTTAGGTTTAGGTTAGGGTGGCAGCCGTATTTTCTTACAAGCTCACATAGACCAGTTTAGGTCCTTAGTGTTACCACGGGCTGAAATGCCCTTCATCGAAACCAAGACAATCTTTGCCTCTCTAGTGCGAGGAGATATTTTGATCTTCTCAGGTCATACCTTGGCCAGATTTCTCTAGCTACTCTGCAGGTGCCGATTTCTGCCCATCTTTCGTTGGACTGTCTGATTGCCTCTTGCCTAAGCCAAAGCTTGCACGTGGATAGTGGCGCATCAATATATCCAAATTCTTCGAGAATTTGTAATGTCGTCCCTTTCCTAGCAAGTTCGTCGGCTTTGCAGTTCTCCGGGATATCCCTATGCCCAGGCACCCATATGAGGTGAATATTAAACTAAGCCTTCTCGTTATGAGATCTGCGGCAGTCGAGGGCTGTTTGTGAATTAAGGGATGTTGCCTCCAGAGAATTGATGGCAGCCTGGCTGTCCTAGTAAATGACAACGCCAGTGTTGGTTACTATGTTCCGACTCAGCCACTTGGCGACTTCCCATACTGCCATTATTTCGGCTTGATAGACACTGCAGGTATGTGGTAGTCTGTGAGCTATATCCAAACTAAGTTATTCACAGTGTACACCGAAGCAAACCTTTTTATCAAGCTTCGAACCATCCGTGTAAAAGTGGAGATGTTTTCTATTACCTGGTATTCTGCCAACCCATTCATCTCTGGCGGGAATCATAGTGATGTAATTTCACTCGAAGGTGTACACAGTTGGTATATAGTCCACTCGGTCGGTTACCATAGCACTACACTTTGATATCCTCATGTGACCGTAGCTCTTGTACTTCCACATTGAGTTAAACTTATTGCCGCTTTGGTTGCAACTTCTCTCGCCACAATATTAATCGGCAGAATATGGAGTAGGGCTTGTAGAGACTCGTTCGCAGTAGTCCTTAAGGCTCCGCTTATGCTCAGGCAGGCTGTTAAACCTTTGTTAGTAGGTTGGTGATGGTTAGTTTGTTAGTTGCCGACCACCATACCACAATGCCGTATAACAGTATTGGACGAACTACTGCTATAATTATCCAGTGGACGATTTTAGGAGAGAGGCCCCACCGCGACCCTACAGCCTTTTTGCAGGAATATAAGGCGACGTTGGCCTTCTAACAGTTTTCTATCTATCTAATAACAGTTTTCTATCTAGAAATTTTGCACTTTCAGAAAGGACTAGATCTGTTCCATTTATCCGAGGTGAAGGGTCCACATGTGGGACATTATTCATCCTAGTAAAGAGAACCAATTCTGTCTTGTATGGGTTTACGCCCAAACCGCTGCTTCTGGACCCTCTAGCCAATTTGTTCAGAGCCACCTGTAGGATGTCTCTGAGGACGTTTACGAATTTGTCACTTTATATTTTTGCAGGAATATAAGGCGACGTTGGCCTTCCTTACACGCTCCAATACGTTAAGTCTAAATAACAGTTTTCTATCAAGAATTATTCCTAAAAATTTTGATCTAGCAGGATTTCATTCACCGCTGGGTTCAAAATTAGTGGAGACAGTAATCCTCCTTGTGGGGTTCCTCTGTTTACAAACCTTGTTAGAGTTGCGGACCCAAGACATGCTGTTATGCGTCTTCTGTTGAGCAAACTTTGAATTAGTATAATCAAACTAGAGTTAACTTTTAGATGTGACAGTGCCGCAATTACTGAATCTGACTGAATGTTGTTAAAAGCCCCTTCTACGACTATGTCAAGAAATGCCACCATGGTGAATTCCTTGAAATGATTCGATAGTGCTCACAAGTTCGTGCAGGGCTGATTCTGTAGACTTCCCCTTATTGTAAGCATGTTGGTTCACCGACAGGAGTTTTGTATCCAGGTTTTCCCTAATGAAATAATCTAAAAGTCTTTCCAGACCTTTCAATAGGAAGGAGGATAGGCTAATTGGTTTGAAGTCTTTTGGCCTAGAGTGTGATATCTTCCCCGCTTTAGGTATAAATACCACTTTGGCATCCATCCATCGATTCGGGATGTATGAAACCCTGATACAGCCTACATAAATTGTCGCCAGCCAGGGGATAATGTACTTTAACATTTCCTGCTGGAGTGATGCCGTCCAGTCCAGGAGACTTGAAGGGCTCAAAGCTGTTAATAGCCCAGCTTATTCTGGATCTCTCAGTCAACAAGCTAACAACGCTCGCAGTCCACTCGCATTCTTGTTGGTCTTGCTGATCTTCGGGTTCTATTGGTGAGTTCCCCGGGAAATGTGTGTCGAGCAGTACATTCAACGACCGCTCGCTGTTTTATGTCCAGTTATTTGCCTCATCCTGCAAGTAACCCACTGTACAGGGTGAAGCTGATAGTATTTTCCTCAGCCTTGCGGCGTCGGAGACCTTTTCCACTTCGCCACAGAAGGTATGCCTAGAGCGTCTTTGCTAGGGTGTCCAAAAAACCGGCTATTTCGAAAAAGCGGTTTCGGGTTTAACCGAAAAATTACTTTTTTTTAAAACCCGGCTTTCGGTTATATTTTTTGTCGAAACCGGTTAACCGGTTTTAAGGCCGGTTTTTAAATAATATGCGAAAGTGATTAAAATGTCGTTAAATGTTTATTGTAAACAAAAAACAACTAACAATCATTTGTAGTAAAAATTAGTAAACAAAAATAGATTATTATTTCGTTTATTACAGGTTTAATTTTTTGGTATACTTTAAATAGAAAGTATTATATTTCTGAAATGACCTTAAAAAATAATAAATCATTTAGAATGTTTTTTATAATAATATCTTAAAAATAGAATACAATTTAAATGATTATTTTTAAACGATTTTACTTTTAATTTTTTATGGAATTTGACGTTGATGTAGTCAATATTAGTCCGATAGTCATTAAAGCATTGTATGTATAAGTAACACAGCTTCTCAGTTTTTTCTTAAACTTTTCAAAAAAAGCAAAGTCATCATACAATGTTGATTGCCTTTCGTTTTTCGATTATGTGTGTGACATAAATCCAAAATTAAATTATTTGACTCTGTTGAACGCACTGTTCAACCAGGCCTTGGTGTTTAACCATATTTTTTAAGTTTATTCTCTTTTCTTCCTTTTTCACATTTTTTTTCTATTTGAGTTTATTTTTTTGTTTAAGTTAAGTTCATAATTTTGAGTTTTTTTTATCCTTTTTACTCAAATGAGTTTTTTCACCGCACGAAGCGGACAAATTTGTTACATAGTTTTAAGTCGTTAAAAACACTTCAATAAAAGAAGTCGCTCCCCTCTAGTGAATTCAATTGGAATTCTAATAGTCTTTTATTTAAACTTGGAAACCATCATCATTGTTGAAATCATTGGACTCCAGGTTCACGACCAGGAGCCAACATATGGTCCTTCGAAAAATCCTAGCGGAGTTTAGGATTGGAATTACGTTCCAGTAAACCTATATATACATAGTCCAGTGAAAAATCCTGAGTTCGTGTTTGAAAATATACGTTTCGTTTTCTAACCTAGAAAACAACGACACCAATTTGTAGGCAAAAAGTCTACATAGCATCGTTTATTTCTTGGTACTACAACCCAAGAACATAACAATTGGCAGTTTATACGTCATCCAAAGGAGAGGCAAATAGCTTAGAGAGACGACAACTTCAACCAATAGACGAAAGCATTGCACAAAAAAGCACTCCAACTTGGGAAAGCAGCATAAACAAGATAAGTAAGAGGAATTGAAGGGTAAGTACGGTGAGAATTGGCATTTTCGATATTACGATCATTTTGTAACAAAACGTCGGAAAAATATATCTCGGAAAAATACCAGATCGGCTACGTAAAAAAGGTTATGTAATCGTTAACATAACCTGTAAAAGACTATATTATATGCAAAAAAAGTATATATAATCCGCAATAAAGTCGTATGTAATTGCTTCATATACTCTGTAGCGCAATAACAAAGCGACCACAGCCACTTACAATAACACTACGGTATTTCAATTCCATTTGTTCCGTCGAAACTTCTCTGCTGTAACCATTGTGAGCGAGATCAGTTGCACTCACACGTACACACATAAACTCATCTAATTAGTGAGCGAAAAAGAACAATAAGAAGAAGACCCAATCAATATTCAAAAAGTGAACATTTTCGCAGTGATAAGAAGTCGTGTTTTGAGCTCCTCTAAAAAATTTGAAAGTGTCAAAGAAAAAACAATTAAAAACAAAAGACTACTGTTTGACAGTAAAACATTATTTAAAATTAACAAAAATAAAGTGTAAAGTGCGCCAAACAATTGAAATTGTTTAAAAAGTGTGCCCTCCTGGTACCACGAAAAAAAAAGAGTTGAACAACTAAGTGCCCAACCAAGACAACAGTACAAAAGGCAATAGCCAAAAACAACAACAACAAATCCTTTCATCACAACAACGTAGCAGTCGGTGAGTTTCATTTAACAAAATATTATGATTTCCATCTTTTTCTCCCAACAAGAACATAAATAATCGGTGCCGTGTAAAATTAAAAATTGTAAAAATATTTAAATAAATTATTTGGAATTAAAACCCGGTGCGCGGAATAATAATAGTTATACAAAATAAAACAGACCAAAAGTAAAAAAAATATTTCTCTCGGTGTGGAAATAAAAATAAGAAGAAGAACAAAACAAACGGTTCCCTTTTCAAGGCTAACCAAAACAAATTATTCGTTCCCATCTTCATTGCTTGGTGTCGATCAACAACAACAACATTGCAGTCAGCCTGACGTGAGAACAAAGCGACCGAACGTCGACCTTTTCAAGCAGCATCATTGTGTGAGTGTGTGAATATCCAAAGAAGGCGACAAATTGAAAAATGTAGGGCAAATGTGTACCTGCGGATAGTTGAGGGTTGCCATATCGTAGGAAAACACAATAAAAGTGGGATTGTGACAATTACCCAGAATCATCAATATTATCATTTAAATCAATAAAATTTAATTTTTTTAATATAGAAATCAAATTAAATTTTCTTTAAATTAAAAAAAAAAATACAAATAAAAATTTTAAACGGAAATCTGTAATTTTTTTGTAAATAGTACAATAAAAATAAAGTGAGATTTTATGTGAGAATCGTTACTTTACGTCGTGATACAACAAAAAATTTACATTATATTGAAAACCGCGGATTTTGTAATTTATTCAAATCATACGGTAGTATTATTTTTGGGATTTTGAAATTCATCCTGAACTTTCAAAATGTCTGCTCGCAGGAAATTTCTTTTCGACCACGACCAATTGATTTCTTATTGTAAAGGCCTCAAACCAAAAAAAGATGAAGATATCAATATTTCCCTAATCGAAGTGAAGCAGACCGAACTGGAAAGGCGTTGGTCAAAACTTGCGGAGCGGTACGAGGAAGGAATGACGGCAGACGATGAAGCAGTTGCAGCGGAGTTTCTTAAAACAGCTCCAACTAAATTTGAAGAGGCGAACCAGGCATATCAAAAGTGCAAAACAAACATGCTGGGAATAAAATCACGCTTAAAATCTGAGGAAAGTTTTCGAGCAGAGAGCACAATGATCCAACAGGGATTTTCGACGTTGAAGTTGCCGCCTTGTGATACCCAACCGTTCGAAGGAGGATATTCGAAATGGCCAGCATTTCGGGATATCTTCACAGCTGTGTTTGGAAATCATCCTGAGTTGTCACCGGCACAGAAGCTTTACCACCTGCGATGCAAGACGAGGGGGGAAGCTTACCAAATCGTGAAGAAATTCGATTTGGTGGATGAGAATTTCAAATTGGCTTGGGATGCGTTGAAGACTAGGTATGAGAACCCTAGAATTTTAGTTCATCAGCAGATGAAACAACTTTTCGGGATACCAGCGGCGCAGACAGAATCTCCAAAGTCTATTCGACAAGTTCAGAGCGGAATAAACAACAGCTTAGAAATCTTCAAATCCTATAAAATCAAAACAGATAATTGGGATCCTATCCTGATCCACATGTGTTCCACAAAACTTCCAGAAGAAACATTACGCGCATGGGAAGACTCGCTCAGCAATCATAAAGAGTTGCCTACTTGGTTACAAATGAGCAATTTTCAGGATCGAAATTATTGAAACTATTTCGGATTATCGCAAATCCAATTCAAAAGATGGGCATGGATCGCATCAGAAATCTCAGACGTTCCACTCCCACCTGGAATCCGAGAAAAATAAATATAATTGTAAAAAGTGTCGTCAAAATCATCCACTACGACATTGCAATTATTTGAAATCGTTAACGATCAATGATCGAATAAAATACGTTTATGCAAATAAATTTTGTGCTAACTGTTTATCATCGACACATTTTAAATCAAATTGTACGAGTGAAAAATTGTGTGGTATATGTAATCAGAAGCACCATACTATGCTTCATTTGGAAGAAAATGAAAAAAGAAATACCTTCCAGAAAAATCGGGAACAACAAACGTATTCCGATCACAGGAAACCCTCGAGTTCAGGCAACGCGCCTCAGGCTACTAATGGCTCACGGCCAAACCCATCGGTTGACTCAGTTCAGGCACATTTTTCACAGAACGAAGGTACTACTATCTTGCAAACGGCACTTATTGACATTGACCATGCAGGGGAATTATTCCCCATTCGAGCGTTATTAGATGCATGATCGGAGAGAAGTTTTATTTCAAAGCGTGTTCAACAAAATCTCGCAATTCCTGTCGATAATCATAATACCCAGATTTCGGGACTCAGTGGTACAATCGTCGGTAATTCAAATACTAGATGCTATGTCAACCTAAAATCGAGAAATTCCAACTACCAACTAAAAATTAAGGCAATCGTCGTATCAAAACTTGCTCATTTCTTACCATCGCAACGAGTAAAAATCGAAAATCTCCCTGATCTAACAAATTTTAAACTCGCTGATCCCAACTATTTCAAGCCGGCACCTATTGATATGATAATAGGCAGCGATTATTTACCATTCATCAATTTAGACGGAGTTCGATCGAACATTGGAAAAGGTTTGGAGGCACGGGAATCTCATTTTGGCTGGTACGTGTCAGGCCCCCTGCCCGCCAATGAAATAAATACGTTTTCCACAGTTGTGTCAACTTCTGATGATATTGCTCTTCATGAGCAACTTAAAAAATTCTGGGAACTGGAGGAAGTCGAGAGACCTGACCGGGTATCAGAGAGTGATTTATATTGCGAAGAATATTTCCAGCAGACAACCTTCCGCAGACACGATGGTCGCTATATCGTTCGGCTCCCTTTTAAATCCGAATTTTCCAAAAATATTTACTTGGGCCATTCCCGAAATATGGCTCTAGCTCAATACCATAGAATGGAAAAAACTTTAAGTAAAACACCAGATCTGAAGATACAGTACGATGAAGTTTTAAGAGAATACTTGGACTTGGATCACATGGAACCAAGTCATTATTTTGAGTCTTCAGAGGAAAAACAATTTTCGTTCTTTCTACCTCACCACGCGGTCGTGCGACCAGACAGCAAGACAACGAAAGTGAGGGTAGTATTCAACGGGTCCAAGAAGACCACCAGCGGATTCTCTCTGAATGACGTGTTACATTCTGGTCCCATTTTGCAAGCTGATTTGATGCGTATTGTACTAAACTGGCGTTATTACAAGTATGTCTTCACCGGTGATATACAAAAAATGTACCGTCAAGTTCTGATTCATCCTGAAGATAGAAAATTTCAACAGATTGTATTTCGCCTAGATCCAGATGAAGCGGTTAAACAATTCCAGCTCAAAACGGTGACTTTTGGGGTGAATTGTGCGCCCTTCCTAGCGATAAGAACGTTGCAGCAGCTAAGTGATGACTGTAAATTTAAAAAACCAAAAGCTTCCGAAATTTTGAAAAGGGAAATTTATGTTGATGACGTTTTGTCAGGTGGACACACGTTGGAAGATGCGAAAGCAAAGCAAAAAAGAAATAATAGAAGTTTTAAACTCTGCCTCTTTCCCCTTAAAGAAACATACAGCCAATAATTCGTGCCTTCTCGATCATTTGGCCCGGGAGGATCTTCTGGACGAAGATTTTTTGAAAATAGACGATTCCAGCACTATCAAAACTTTAGGCATTCGCTGGAATGCGATGCAAGATATATTTTATTATGTTGTTCATCCAATAAGAACCTCCTCAGCAGCAACGAAGAGACAAATTCTCTCCATGATTGCTCGACTGTTCGACCCACTTGGTTGGCTGGGTCCGATCGTTATTTTAGCGAAGATACTAATGCAGCAATTGTGGGAAGCAAAAATTGATTGGGACGAGGGTATCCCACCGCAGTTACTATTTAAATGGAATTCATTTATCGACAGTTTACCTGATATCACAACGTTGAAAATCCCAATATGGGTAAGTTTTTCTCCGGGTCATCCAGTCCAAATACACGGATTCTGCGACGCGTCGGAAAAAGTTTATTGTGCAGCGGTTTATATTAGAACTGTCCACGAATCTGGCAAAATCTCTAGCAACCTGCTAGCAGCAAAAACCCGAGTGGCTCCACTTAAACGAACTACAATTCCAAAACTTGAATTGTGTGGAGCCGAATTACTCTCTAAACTCACAAAAAATCTAAATAAGTCAACCTTCGACTCATACGAGTTGTTTATGTGGACTGATTCATCCATTGTGTTAGGATGGTTACAAAAATCGCCACAAACTTTAAAAACCTTTGTCGCTAATCGCGTTACTAAAATTCTTAACGTAACCAATGAAACGCACTGGAAACATGTTAAAACAGATGATAATCCCGCTGACTTAGGAAGTCGTGGATGCCTTTCACGAGACTTAATTCAGAATTCACTCTGGTGGCATGGACCCCCCTGGCTTCAACAACCAATAGAAACATGGCCGAAACCACGAACTTTTAATCCCACGGATTTAGAAGCAAAAAGAGTTTCAACTTTTCATCTCGAGTTGCAAGACGAAATTATCACCAGGTTTTCGTCTTTCAATCGCGCTCTCCGAGTAATTGGCTACATGTTTCGTTTCGTTCAATCCTGTCGCAGAAAGTCTCCACCTAAGATTGATAACTTAACCACCGAAGAAATTACTTTCGTCAAAAATCGATTAATTACTTTAGGCCAACGAAAGCATTATCCGAGAGAATACGAGTGTCTTCTAAGTAAAAATCCGATTAATAAAAAGAGTAATATTTTAACATTAAATCCATTTCTGGATAAAGAGGGCATACTTAGAGTAGGCGGTCGCCTTCAAAACGCTGGTTTAAGCTACGCCGAACGACACCCTGTCATCATACCCGAGAAGTCACATTTTGCTGTACTTTTTGTTAACTATACCCACCATATACTACTTCATGCAGAATACAATATCATGATTCGAGCCATACGTCAAGGGTTTTATATTCCCAGGCTGAAGAACCTCGTTAGAAAATGCATCAGGGGGTGCAAGGCCTGCACGATTTACAAGCGCAAATTTCAAAATCAGGTAATGGCTGCACTTCCACCTGAACGAGTTAACTTTTCCTTACCCTTCACATATACCGGCGTGGATTTTGCTGGCCCCTTCAGCATAAAATCATCAAATCTTCGAAACGCCAAATTCATTAAAAGCTATGCAGCTATTTTTGTATGCTTTTCAACGCGCGCGGTTCACCTTGAAGTCTGCTCAGATTTGTCAGCTGATGCTTTTCTAGCAACTTTCACGAGGTTTACCGGACGACGAGGCTTGCCAAAGACCATGTTTTCGGACAACGGTCGAAATTTCGTAGGAGCTAGTTGTAAGCTTTTACAGGAACATAATTTATTTCTGAAGAATGCAGAAAAATGTCTTCAAGACAAATATGGATTACATGGCTTTTCCTGGTCTTTCATACCACCGTACGCTCCGCATATGGGCGGCCTTTGGGAGGCCGCAGTGAAAAGCATGAAGTTCCACTTAAAAAAGATTACAACCAATTTGACATTCACCTTTGAGGAATTTTCAACTTTACTAATAAGGATTGAAGCGGTATTAAATTCAAGACCGATATCCCCTCTATCAGAAAATCCAGAAGAGCTTTTGCCGTTGACCCCCGGTCACTTACTACGAGGAGCTCCACTTGTGGCTCCCCCTGAATCACCAACTGAACAAGCCACAGCCAATTTGTCTCACTTGAATCGTTGGAAGCGATTAAAAATAATCCAACATATATTCAGTGAAAGGTGGAAATCAGAATATATTACTGAACTTCAACGTCGTTTTAAATGGAAAACAACAAGCAATAATGTAAAAGAAAATGACTTTGTCATTATAAAAGATGACAACCTGCCCCCTACAGAATGGAGACTAGGCCGTATCACCAAAGTAATACACGGCAAAGACAGTAACGTGCGTGTGGCAGAAATCAAAACACAAAATGGTATAATCGTTCGACCGGTCGTAAAACTTTGCATTTTACCAACAGCAACAAACTACCAAAATGAATCTCAAAATCAATCGAACTCAAATCAACTAATTAAAAATGATCGTTTTTTAGAATGCTAATTACTCGTTGTGCTTGTCTTTCTTTTCTCTCTTTCTTTTCTGTCTTTCACAGATTCAACATGGGTAGATGCTTTGTGTGCGGATTCAACCACCCTATTAAGTACTGCACACACTTTCGATGGATGTTCAAAGAGGAACGCCGTGCAGTATTACAAAAGTATCGGTATTGTTTGAAATGTCTCTCAGATCGTCACAGACGTGAAGCCTGCACGTCAACCAAACGTTGCGATGTCTGCAATTTGGCACATCATACCATGCTCCATCGAGAGGTGACGGATCCAGCAGATGTCAGCTATGAACTGGCGGTGATTCCTCGAACTGATGTAGACTCAAGTCTGATCGGAGCCGTCGGTGGCTGTGAAGATGTTGCCCCTGCGGCTGCAATTAATCTACCAGGAATTGAAGCGGATGTTGCCTCGTCATCTCACGTGGCCACCCCCAAAGATGTTGCCCCTTGGCTCCAGAACCCCCTAAACTATCACTGCTAAAAAAGCTGACGTCAGACCCTTCTCCAGTTGGCGAAACTGGAACTCGTCGCCTAGCTCCCGTCGTGCTATGTAAGCTACGAGTGGGCGATAAAATAACTGACGTCACTTTCCTCGTCAATTCGAACGTACCAAAATCGTCCATACTCTTTTCCAAGGTGGAGAGAATGAAGTACTCCACAAAATTCAAGGCTAATGTCCCCTATGGACGTTTTGATATCATCACGAGATCCGGTAAAGTGATCAAGGACTGGCTGATTATAGTGGACGGTTTGAACGTGACTTATCCCCAACCAGTTCGTAGTACCATCTTACTGGATCTTCTAGCTGGAGTGGACCCCAAGGCTCACCCTGAGCCCCACAATTTCGGCACAGTAGATGGAGTCATTGGCGCCGACATCTGTCGTTACACCATGTACGGCTATGATAAGTGTTTGGAAGCAAATCCTTTGATCAGAATACAAGACTCGGCGTTTGGTAAAATAGCCAGCGGAACTTTCGCACGATACGTACGTCGTCCCCAAGCTGCCCCGGGAGTATGTTGAACGCACTGTTCAACCAGGCCTTGGTGTTTAACCATATTTTTTAAGTTTATTCTCTTTTCTTCCTTTTTCACATTTTTTTTCTATTTGAGTTTATTTTTTTGTTTAAGTTAAGTTCATAATTTTGAGTTTTTTTTATCCTTTTTACTCAAATGAGTTTTTTCACCGCATGAAGCGGACAAATTTGTTACATAGTTTTAAGTCGTTAAAAACACTTCAATAAAAGAAGTCGCTCCCCTCTAGTGAATTCAATTGGAATTCTAATAGTCTTTTATTTAAACTTGGAAACCATCATCATTGTTGAAATCATTGGACTCCAGGTTCACGACCAGGAGCCAACATATGGTCCTTCGAAAAATCCTAGCGGAGTTTAGGATTGGAATTACGTTCCAGTAAACCTATATATACATAGTCCAGTGAAAAATCCTGAGTTCGTGTTTGAAAATATACGTTTCGTTTTCTAACCTAGAAAACAACGACACCAATTTGTAGGCAAAAAGTCTACATAGCATCGTTTATTTCTTGGTACTACAACCCAAGAACATAACAATTGGCAGTTTATACGTCATCCAAAGGAGAGGCAAATAGCTTAGAGAGACGACAACTTCAACCAATAGACGAAAGCATTGCACAAAAAAGCACTCCAACTTGGGAAAGCAGCATAAACAAGATAAGTAAGAGGAATTGAAGGGTAAGTACGGTGAGAATTGGCATTTTCGATATTACGATCATTTTGTAACAAAACGTCGGAAAAATATATCTCGGAAAAATACCAGATCGGCTACGTAAAAAAGGTTATGTAATCGTTAACATAACCTGTAAAAGACTATATTATATGCAAAAAAAGTATATATAATCCGCAATAAAGTCGTATGTAATTGCTTCATATACTCTGTAGCGCAATAACAAAGCGACCACAGCCACTTACAATAACACTACGGTATTTCAATTCCATTTGTTCCGTCGAAACTTCTCTGCTGTAACCATTGTGAGCGAGATCAGTTGCACTCACACGTACACACATAAACTCATCTAATTAGTGAGCGAAAAAGAACAATAAGAAGAAGACCCAATCAATATTCAAAAAGTGAACATTTTCGCAGTGATAAGAAGTCGTGTTTTGAGCTCCTCTAAAAAATTTGAAAGTGTCAAAGAAAAAACAATTAAAAACAAAAGACTACTGTTTGACAGTAAAACATTATTTAAAATTAACAAAAATAAAGTGTAAAGTGCGCCAAACAATTGAAATTGTTTAAAAAGTGTGCCCTCCTGGTACCACGAAAAAAAAAGAGTTGAACAACTAAGTGCCCAACCAAGACAACAGTACAAAAGGCAATAGCCAAAAACAACAACAACAAATCCTTTCATCACAACAACGTAGCAGTCGGTGAGTTTCATTTAACAAAATATTATGATTTCCATCTTTTTCTCCCAACAAGAACATAAATAATCGGTGCCGTGTAAAATTAAAAATTGTAAAAATATTTAAATAAATTATTTGGAATTAAAACCCGGTGCGCGGAATAATAATAGTTATACAAAATAAAACAGACCAAAAGTAAAAAAAATATTTCTCTCGGTGTGGAAATAAAAATAAGAAGAAGAACAAAACAAACGGTTCCCTTTTCAAGGCTAACCAAAACAAATTATTCGTTCCCATCTTCATTGCTTGGTGTCGATCAACAACAACAACATTGCAGTCAGCCTGACGTGAGAACAAAGCGACCGAACGTCGACCTTTTCAAGCAGCATCATTGTGTGAGTGTGTGAATATCCAAAGAAGGCGACAAATTGAAAAATGTAGGGCAAATGTGTACCTGCGGATAGTTGAGGGTTGCCATATCGTAGGAAAACACAATAAAAGTGGGATTGTGACAATTACCCAGAATCATCAATATTATCATTTAAATCAATAAAATTTAATTTTTTTAATATAGAAATCAAATTAAATTTTCTTTAAATTAAAAAAAAAATACAAATAAAAATTTTAAACGGAAATCTGTAATTTTTTTGTAAATAGTACAATAAAAATAAAGTGAGATTTTATGTGAGAATCGTTACTTTACGTCGTGATACAACAAAAAATTTACATTATATTGAAAACCGCGGATTTTGTAATTTATTCAAATCATACGGTAGTATTATTTTTGGGATTTTGAAATTCATCCTGAACTTTCAAAATGTCTGCTCTATCATTTAAATCAATAAAATTTAATTTTTTTAATATAGAAATCAAATTAAATTTTCTTTAAATTAAAAAAAAAATACAAATAAAAATTTTAAACGGAAATCTGTAATTTTTTTGTAAATAGTACAATAAAAATAAAGTGAGATTTTATGTGAGAATCGTTACTTTACGTCGTGATACAACAAAAAATTTACATTATATTGAAAACCGCGGATTTTGTAATTTATTCAAATCATACGGTAGTATTATTTTTGGGATTTTGAAATTCATCCTGAACTTTCAAAATGTCTGCTCGCAGGAAATTTCTTTTCGACCACGACCAATTGATTTCTTATTGTAAAGGCCTCAAACCAAAAAAAGATGAAGATATCAATATTTCCCTAATCGAAGTGAAGCAGACCGAACTGGAAAGGCGTTGGTCAAAACTTGCGGAGCGGTACGAGGAAGGAATGACGGCAGACGATGAAGCAGTTGCAGCGGAGTTTCTTAAAACAGCTCCAACTAAATTTGAAGAGGCGAACCAGGCATATCAAAAGTGCAAAACAAACATGCTGGGAATAAAATCACGCTTAAAATCTGAGGAAAGTTTTCGAGCAGAGAGCACAATGATCCAACAGGGATTTTCGACGTTGAAGTTGCCGCCTTGTGATACCCAACCGTTCGAAGGAGGATATTCGAAATGGCCAGCATTTCGGGATATCTTCACAGCTGTGTTTGGAAATCATCCTGAGTTGTCACCGGCACAGAAGCTTTACCACCTGCGAGGCAAGACGAGGGGGGAAGCTTACCAAATCGTGAAGAAATTCGATTTGGTGGATGAGAATTTCAAATTGGCTTGGGATGCGTTGAAGACTAGGTATGAGAACCCTAGAATTTTAGTTCATCAGCAGATGAAACAACTTTTCGGGATACCAGCGGCGCAGACAGAATCTCCAAAGTCTATTCGACAAGTTCAGAGCGGAATAAACAACAGCTTAGAAATCTTCAAATCCTATAAAATCAAAACAGATAATTGGGATCCTATCCTGATCCACATGTGTTCCACAAAACTTCCAGAGGAAACATTACGCGCATGGGAAGACTCGCTCAGCAATCATAAAGAGTTGCCTACTTGGTTACAAATGAGCAATTTTCTGTCAAACAGGATCGAAATTATTGAAACTATTTCGGATTATCGCAAATCCAATTCAAAAGATGGGCATGGATCGCATCAGAAATCTCAGACGTTCCACTCCCACCTGGAATCCGAGAAAAATAAATATAATTGTAAAAAGTGTCGTCAAAATCATCCACTACGACATTGCAATTATTTGAAATCGTTAACGATCAATGATCGAATAAAATACGTTTATGCAAATAAATTTTGTGCTAACTGTTTATCATCGACACATTTTAAATCAAATTGTACGAGTGAAAAATTGTGTGGTATATGTAATCAGAAGCACCATACTATGCTTCATTTGGAAGAAAATGAAAAAAGAAATACCTTCCAGAAAAATCGGGAACAACAAACGTATTCCGATCACAGGAAACCCTCGAGTTCAGGCAACGCGCCTCAGGCTACTAATGGCTCACGGCCAAACCCATCGGTTGACTCAGTTCAGGCACATTTTTCACAGAACGAAGGTACTACTATCTTGCCAACGGCACTTATTGACATTGACCATGCAGGGGAATTATTCCCCATTCGAGCGTTATTAGATGCATGATCGGAGAGAAGTTTTATTTCAAAGCGTGTTCAACAAAATCTCGCAATTCCTGTCGATAATCATAATACCCAGATTTCGGGACTCAGTGGTACAATCGTCGGTAATTCAAATACTAGATGCTATGTCAACCTAAAATCGAGAAATTCCAACTACCAACTAAAAATTAAGGCAATCGTCGTATCAAAACTTGCTCATTTCTTACCATCGCAACGAGTAAAAATCGAAAATCTCCCTGATCTAACAAATTTTAAACTCGCTGATCCCAACTATTTCAAGCCGGCACCTATTGATATGATAATAGGCAGCGATTATTTACCATTCATCAATTTAGACGGAGTTCGATCGAACATTGGAAAAGGTTTGGAGGCACGGGAATCTCATTTTGGCTGGTACGTGTCAGGCCCCCTGCCCGCCAATGAAATAAATACGTTTTCCACAGTTGTGTCAACTTCTGATGATATTGCTCTTCATGAGCAACTTAAAAAATTCTGGGAACTGGAGGAAGTCGAGAGACCTGACCGGGTATCAGAGAGTGATTTATATTGCGAAGAATATTTCCAGCAGACAACCTTCCGCAGACACGATGGTCGCTATATCGTTCGGCTCCCTTTTAAATCCGAATTTTCCAAAAATATTTACTTGGGCCATTCCCGAAATATGGCTCTAGCTCAATACCATAGAATGGAAAAAACGTTAAGTAAAACACCAGATCTGAAGATACAGTACGATGAAGTTTTAAGAGAATACTTGGACTTGGATCACATGGAACCAAGTCATTATTTTGAGTCTTCAGAGGAAAAACAATTTTCGTTCTTTCTACCTCACCACGCGGTCGTGCGACCAGACAGCAAGACAACGAAAGTGAGGGTAGTATTCAACGGGTCAAAGAAGACCACCAGCGGATTCTCTCTGAATGACGTGTTACATTCTGGTCCCATTTTGCAAGCTGATTTGATGCGTATTGTACTAAACTGGCGTTATTACAAGTATGTCTTCACCGGTGATATACAAAAAATGTACCGTCAAGTTCTGATTCATCCTGAAGATAGAAAATTTCAACAGATTGTATTTCGCCTAGATCCAGATGAAGCGGTTAAACAATTCCAGCTCAAAACGGTGACTTTTGGGGTGAATTGTGCGCCCTTCCTAGCGATAAGAACGTTGCAGCAGCTAAGTGATGACTGTAAATTTAAAAAACCAAAAGCTTCCGAAATTTTGAAAAGGGAAATTTATGTTGATGACGTTTTGTCAGGTGGACACACGTTGGAAGATGCGAAAGCAAAGCAAAAAAGAAATAATAGAAGTTTTAAACTCTGCCTCTTTCCCCTTAAAGAAACATACAGCCAATAATTCGTGCCTTCTCGATCATTTGGCCCGGGAGGATCTTCTGGACGAAGATTTTTTGAAAATAGACGATTCCAGCACTATCAAAACTTTAGGCATTCGCTGGAATGCGATGCAAGATATATTTTATTATGTTGTTCATCCAATAAGAACCTCCTCAGCAGCAACGAAGAGACAAATTCTCTCCATGATTGCTCGACTGTTCGACCCACTTGGTTGGCTGGGTCCGATCGTTATTTTAGCGAAGATACTAATGCAGCAATTGTGGGAAGCAAAAATTGATTGGGACGAGGGTATCCCACCGCAGTTACTATTTAAATGGAATTCATTTATCGACAGTTTACCTGATATCACAACGTTGAAAATCCCAATATGGGTAAGTTTTTCTCCGGGTCATCCAGTCCAAATACACGGATTCTGCGACGCGTCGGAAAAAGTTTATTGTGCAGCGGTTTATATTAGAACTGTCCACGAATCTGGCAAAATCTCTAGCAACCTGCTAGCAGCAAAAACCCGAGTGGCTCCACTTAAACGAACTACAATTCCAAAACTTGAATTGTGTGGAGCCGAATTACTCTCTAAACTCACAAAAAATCTAAATAAGTCAACCTTCGACTCATACGAGTTGTTTATGTGGACTGATTCATCCATTGTGTTAGGATGGTTACAAAAATCGCCACAAACTTTAAAAACCTTTGTCGCTAATCGCGTTACTAAAATTCTTAACGTAACCAATGAAACGCACTGGAAACATGTTAAAACAGATGATAATCCCGCTGACTTAGGAAGTCGTGGATGCCTTTCACGAGACTTAATTCAGAATTCACTCTGGTGGCATGGACCCCCCTGGCTTCAACAACCAATAGAAACATGGCCGAAACCACGAACTTTTGATCCCACGGATTTAGAAGCAAAAAGAGTTTCAACTTTTCATCTCGAGTTGCAAGACGAAATTATCACCAGGTTTTCGTCTTTCAATCGCGCTCTCCGAGTAATTGGCTACATGTTTCGTTTCGTTCAATCCTGTCGCAGAAAGTCTCCACCTAAGATTGATAACTTAACCACCGAAGAAATTACTTTCGTCAAAAATCGATTAATTACTTTAGGCCAACGAAAGCATTATCCGAGAGAATACGAGTGTCTTCTAAGTAAAAATCCGATTAATAAAAAGAGTAATATTTTAACATTAAATCCATTTCTGGATAAAGAGGGCATACTTAGAGTAGGCGGTCGCCTTCAAAACGCTGGTTTAAGCTACGCCGAACGACACCCTGTCATCATACCCGAGAAGTCACATTTTGCTGTACTTTTTGTTAACTATACCCACCATATACTACTTCATGCAGAATACAATATCATGATTCGAGCCATACGTCAAGGGTTTTATATTCCCAGGCTGAAGAACCTCGTTAGAAAATGCATCAGGGGGTGCAAGGCCTGCACGATTTACAAGCGCAAATTTCAAAATCAGGTAATGGCTGCACTTCCACCTGAACGAGTTAACTTTTCCTTACCCTTCACATATACCGGCGTGGATTTTGCTGGCCCCTTCAGCATAAAATCATCAAATCTTCGAAACGCCAAATTCATTAAAAGCTATGCAGCTATTTTTGTATGCTTTTCAACGCGCGCGGTTCACCTTGAAGTCTGCTCAGATTTGTCAGCTGATGCTTTTCTAGCAACTTTCACGAGGTTTACCGGACGACGAGGCTTGCCAAAGACCATGTTTTCGGACAACGGTCGAAATTTCGTAGGAGCTAGTTGTAAGCTTTTACAGGAACATAATTTATTTCTGAAGAATGCAGAAAAATGTCTTCAAGACAAATATGGATTACATGGCTTTTCCTGGTCTTTCATACCACCGTACGCTCCGCATATGGGCGGCCTTTGGGAGGCCGCAGTGAAAAGCATGAAGTTCCACTTAAAAAAGATTACAACCAATTTGACATTCACCTTTGAGGAATTTTCAACTTTACTAATAAGGATTGAAGCGGTATTAAATTCAAGACCGATATCCCCTCTATCAGAAAATCCAGAAGAGCTTTTGCCGTTGACCCCCGGTCACTTACTACGAGGAGCTCCACTTGTGGCTCCCCCTGAATCACCAACTGAACAAGCCACAGCCAATTTGTCTCACTTGAATCGTTGGAAGCGATTAAAAATAATCCAACATATATTCAGTGAAAGGTGGAAATCAGAATATATTACTGAACTTCAACGTCGTTTTAAATGGAAAACAACAAGCAATAATGTAAAAGAAAATGACTTTGTCATTATAAAAGATGACAACCTGCCCCCTACAGAATGGAGACTAGGCCGTATCACCAAAGTAATACACGGCAAAGACAGTAACGTGCGTGTGGCAGAAATCAAAACACAAAATGGTATAATCGTTCGACCGGTCGTAAAACTTTGCATTTTACCAACAGCAACAAACTACCAAAATGAATCTCAAAATCAATCGAACTCAAATCAACTAATTAAAAATGATCGTTTTTTAGAATGCTAATTACTCGTTGTGCTTGTCTTTCTTTTCTCTCTTTCTTTTCTGTCTTTCACAGATTCAACATGGGTAGATGCTTTGTGTGCGGATTCAACCACCCTATTAAGTACTGCACACACTTTCGATGGATGTTCAAAGAGGAACGCCGTGCAGTATTACAAAAGTATCGGTATTGTTTGAAATGTCTCTCAGATCGTCACAGACGTGAAGCCTGCACGTCAACCAAACGTTGCGATGTCTGCAATTTGGCACATCATACCATGCTCCATCGAGAGGTGACGGATCCAGCAGATGTCAGCTATGAACTGGCGGTGATTCCTCGAACTGATGTAGACTCAAGTCTGATCGGAGCCGTCGGTGGCTGTGAAGATGTTGCCCCTGCGGCTGCAATTAATCTACCAGGAATTGAAGCGGATGTTGCCTCGTCATCTCACGTGGCCACCCCCAAAGATGTTGCCCCTTGGCTCCAGAACCCCCTAAACTATCACTGCTAAAAAAGCTGACGTCAGACCCTTCTCCAGTTGGCGAAACTGGAACTCGTCGCCTAGCTCCCGTCGTGCTATGTAAGCTACGAGTGGGCGATAAAATAACTGACGTCACTTTCCTCGTCAATTCGAACGTACCAAAATCGTCCATACTCTTTTCCAAGGTGGAGAGAATGAAGTACTCCACAAAATTCAAGGCTAATGTCCCCTATGGACGTTTTGATATCATCACGAGATCCGGTAAAGTGATCAAGGACTGGCTGATTATAGTGGACGGTTTGAACGTGACTTATCCCCAACCAGTTCGTAGTACCATCTTACTGGATCTTCTAGCTGGAGTGGACCCCAAGGCTCACCCTGAGCCCCACAATTTCGGCACAGTAGATGGAGTCATTGGCGCCGACATCTGTCGTTACACCATGTACGGCTATGATAAGTGTTTGGAAGCAAATCCTTTGATCAGAATACAAGACTCGGCGTTTGGTAAAATAGCCAGCGGAACTTTCGCACGATACGTACGTCGTCCCCAAGCTGCCCCGGGAGTATGTTGAACGCACTGTTCAACCAGGCCTTGGTGTTTAACCATATTTTTTAAGTTTATTCTCTTTTCTTCCTTTTTCACATTTTTTTTCTATTTGAGTTTATTTTTTTGTTTAAGTTAAGTTCATAATTTTGAGTTTTTTTTATCCTTTTTACTCAAATGAGTTTTTTCACCGCATGAAGCGGACAAATTTGTTACATAGTTTTAAGTCGTTAAAAACACTTCAATAAAAGAAGTCGCTCCCCTCTAGTGAATTCAATTGGAATTCTAATAGTCTTTTATTTAAACTTGGAAACCATCATCATTGTTGAAATCATTGGACTCCAGGTTCACGACCAGGAGCCAACAGACTCATCAATATAACAACTTATATATCAAACCGAATCAGAGGTATCTGGCTGTTCTGTCGGTATTTAACATCGTAGCTATTTGCCTTTCCGTTCTTGAACGTATGCTTGTGTGTTCTATGCTTTATGGACGACTTATTTAATGCTTTGCTGTACTTCCTGACTTTATTTATTACATCATAGATATCAGTAATAAAGCCAAAATCATTTTCAAGATCAGTGAATTCATATTCACTTTCAGAATATTCAGAACAACTGTCTGAATTATCCACCTCATCGTTGTTATTTGTTGCATCTTGTATAAATGGTATCCACAAGAAGAAACAATAGATCAATACTTTAATTTTTGTTTTAAACAATATATAAAAAAACCGGTTAACAGTCATGCAAAAACCGGCTTTCTCGGTTAACCGAAAATTAAATTTTTTAAGAAACCGGTTACGGGTTTGGGTTGCAAAACCGGTTAACCGGTCCCGGTTTTGGACACCCTAGTCTTTGCGTCTTTCTAAGCTCCTTCTTATAGATCTTGAGTTGCTCTTTATAGGCATCCCAAACATTAGCGACTCCAATAGATTTAGCCTTGTTGAATAGCTTGTTGCAGGTCTTTTTCCTTGCCGTTAGCTCAGAGGTCCACCATTGGGGTTTAGTTTTACCCTTGTACCTTGTTTTTGGACAGGCTTCTTCAAGGGAACTATTGATTGATGTGGTGATATGCTCGACCAGATTATCCAGACCGGCTTTGTCATTCGGTTCGCACAGAAGTTTGGAGTTGAGGACTTTCTTGAAATTCTTCTCATACAGGTGCCGCTTTGTTTTCCTCACATTTCTGTAGACGGCAGGTTTAGACCAATAATCAGCTCGACCTCGTCAGACGTTGCTTCTTCTACTACTTCTCTGAATAGAGAAGTCGGTACTACAGCTTCATAAGGCAAGCAACTGGAGACCACCCAATATATGCGATTACAGATCTCCAGACTAGCAGATGCTTGGTCTTTACCTTTTAAATTAGCCAGGAGAAAGATACTTAGATCTTTCCCTGCCAAAATGCAGGTTCTTGGAGTGCCTTCACAGTTGCCCACAAACAGTTTAAAGTTGGGTGTCCTGATACCGCACACCCTTCCTTCCACTGCGTAGGGCTCCTGTATCAGGACGATATCTACTGCACCTGTGGACAGGCGCAGCAATAGAGCAGCTGAGGCTGCTTTAGCGTGATGGAGGTCAAAGGGTCCGGAGACTCCCCTCAGCCCCTCTGTGTCAGAAATAGAGCTTTCGTCCTCAGAGAAGGACGTTACAGATCTTCTGTTATAGTTGGAGTCACCAGAAATAATGGGCGTGGGTACCTCCGCACTTCCAGAAAGCCGTGTATCAAACACGGTGGACGACTCACCTTCCGCAGTGGGAGCTATATCCTGCTTATGTACGTTCAAGACTATAGTCTCGAAGCCATATTGTAGGGTTGCACGTTGTATATGGGAGGTGGATTCAGCGTTAAAAATCAAACTGACCTACCGCTTTTTACCATCCGCCTCACCCACCTTGCTGATTCTCCAGTTATGGGCCGGCAGACCAGGATTGGAATCTTTTATTATTTCTAATATGTCAGCCGTGTTGTAGGGCTCTCCTGTAATCCTGGTGATGGCTCAAGGCTGACTAGGGATGTTGTTTTTTCGACAACATCCAACTGGGCACCCGGCCACACCTCACCCGCTCGACTCAGAGCAGCCTTATACAGGTCTACTGATCTGGCATCACCGAAATATAAGAGCTTTACTCTCCCATGATTCCATTTCTCTACGGACATCGAGGTAATGAGCCATAATGGCTGATTGCACATGGCTCCATTTGTCCTTGAGGATGCATCCATCCTCACTACTTCTGTCTATAACGGCCATCACTTCTTCTTCGCAACTTCATTGAAGGGCTTGGTGAGTGTCCTGTTGATGGTGACATTAGGGCTTCTAGCCTTTTTCAAAGGCAAGGGTTCTTCACGTGATCTGATTCTTTTGACTTTATTAGCCGTTAACACAGCTGAATTTGTGGCTCTTTTAGCCAGTTCATTGGCCTTAGAAGCATCTATGACGCCTTTAGCCCAGGTAAGTGACTCTTGTTGTTTTTCGGTAAGAGCCGAAACCTCAACAGCCTGCAACTTCGTCAAAACTCTGAGCGCTACACGATGCTCATTGTGCTTTCGTTTTGACGGTCGGACATGACGTTTTCCCCTCACCGTACCACATGTTGTGAGTACTGGGGGAAATTTTCACCATTTTTGGTGGGTCGGCTTTGGCCAAGACCAACGAACGGACCGTAGGATGATTAGGGAATCCCGCTTCATCGGAACACAAAGGCATCCCCGTGTTCGCGTTTGGAAACACCAGCCAAATCTCCAAATATCCTTTGTCTTCATCGTACTGGTCGAAGGTTCCGAGTCTTCCAAATTCTTTACCAATCGCAATGGCACAAATGACACCATGAACATATCTGTGTCTGAAGTATTTTCACGTACAGATTGCTTGTATTGTTTTTGTCCAGAAGAACCTTCACATCCCCATTTGCAAAAGAGAGTTAACTTGCAGTTACCATATTTCTTCAAATCATGTCCTTTATATGATTGTAGCAAGCGTTGAGCTGTATGATTACGTAGGTCTTGAAGTTTTAGCTCTGCCGAACTCGATGTGATTTTAATAGTGTCCGTTGGTGGCAAACAGTCCTTTTTAGCAGCAAGTATGCCTTTTTCAATCGCACGCAACCTGAGCTGTGTATGTATATTGGTGTTTTGTTAACTTCAAATCCAAAAATAATGCTAATGCCTCTTCATTTGAGAACTGTTTTTCATCGCTTGGAGTTGGAATACTCTTAATAATCCCTTTAGTTCTCAGTGGTCTTCCACAATTGTTTTTAATTTTTAATTTCTGAAGATACTTGGACACTGAGTTCGCCCTCTAACCATACGAGTTTTGCAAAGATCTTATAAAATGTATGTTTATTCCATCCATCTTGTTTGTAGCGCATAGTTAAGTTGTTGATGAAAATATTTACTTTATTTTGCAGTTCCAATTGTATTTGTTTCTAAAATATTCCTCGGATAATTTGTATAACTGAAGTTCTCCATTTTTTTAATATTTTAAAATTTTATTGTGTTTGCTTGGATATACATTTGCAACTGAGTTTGTATTCGAATACCACTGGATTTTATCGCTTTCTTACATGTATAGTGTTATACTCTGTTCATAAGTAGAATAAACATAGGTAAAAAATAACGACCCAAAAAATTAAAAAAGGTTAAGATGGCAAAAATACTTAGTCATATGAACAGGTAAAATAAAAAGAACAATACATTTTTTCCCGAGTTATTTCATTATAATTAAATACAAATTCTACAGGGGCAGGAACATAAGTATATACGCAGTATGTTCAAAAAATATCGCGAATTTTGTATTTTTTTAAAAAGTATTTATTTATTCATGAATATCTAAATTATTATTATTATTATTATTTATATTTATTCATTTGATATCATATTTAATTTGTACATGTCATGAGATTTTACATAAAAGTATTACAACAATTGAATTCAATTTAAACTTAATGAGAAAATGCTACTATATTATCACAGTTTAAGGAAAAATGGGTCGAAAAAACCTTTGAAATAATCAAAAAGTTTAAAAATTTAATTAAACGAACACTTATAAAAATACTTTCTGAATGAAAGTAAGGGAAGTGAAAGTTAAACTAGATTTCTTAATGTATCGAATGTAGACCTTCTGCATCTTTCGCGAAATGTCAGTGTCAAGTTCCTAGTAAATGTACTCATATGACCAAATCTGTTGTGGAGCTCGTAAGTTGAAAACCTCGGTGGTAAGTTGTGAATAATCTTCAAATTTTTGTTTTGAATTATTTGCAGTTTTTTTAGTATGTGTTTTAGCGGTTTTATCAAACCAGACTTGGGAGCTATAAGTCAGGATAGGCCGAATACACATTTTATAAAGCAAGGTCTTATTTTTTGCATTTGAAGTTGATCTTCTGTTAAGAAGGGGTATAATGCACGACTACATTTAATTGCTTTACTGCAGATATTTTGTATATGTTGCTTGAATGTTAGCTTTTTATCTAAGGTTACTCCCAAATAGTTCACTTCGTCCTGAATATCAATTATGTTTCCTTCGGTTATTAATGACAATGTGGGAACACGCTTGGGAGATTTGTTAAAAGGAAATATGATAGCTCGTGTTTTCTGATCATTTACTTTTATTTTCCACTTATTAAAATACGTTTGCGTAGTTTTGAGAGATTCTTGCATTCGTTTAATAATCGCATTCGAAATTTTTCCAGAGCAAATCAGAGCACTGTCGTCAGCGTAGAAGGCTGCATCACTGTTTTTTCTAATTTTTATGTCAGATGTATAAATTGAATAAAGAGATGGTGATAAGACTGATCCTTGCGGAAGTCCAGCAGGAATAGTTCTTTCTGAAGAGTAATTTGTTCCAATACTCACAATGAAAGTTCGATTATTTAAAAAACTCTTTATAATTTTCTGAAGATATACGGGATATCCAAAGTTATGCAATTTGAAAACAAGTCCATCGTGCCAAATTGAGTCAAAAGCCTTTTCAATGTCGATTAAAACAATTCCTGTACTTTTTCTGTTTTGATTATTATGACTGATGAAATTAACGATCCTTTGAATTTGATGTGTGGTGGAATGTTCTTTTCGGAATCCGAATTGCTATTTATTCAATAAACTGTTCCTGGTTGTGAAGTCCAATAGGCGTTTCTGAACTATTTTCTCGAAAATTTTATCCAATAAACTTAAAATACTTATTGGTCTATAGTTAATAGGAAGTTTTGGATCTTTTCCGTTTTTTAGAACTGGAATCACCTTAGATTTTTTAAATGCTTTTGGGAAATATCCGTTGACAAGGCAATAATTAAATATTTTTGCAAGGACTTCGAAAATTTCCTCTGGCATATTTTTCAGAATAATACCATTTATTGCGTCAAGTCCAGGAGCCTTAAGGCCCAACTATAATATGCATAAGCTAGCTTAAGCAACTGTGCGAATGCATGAAATCGTATGTGCCAAACTATAATGTACTTAAGTGAACTTTTCGTTAAGTTCTCTCAGCTCTCTCTCAGTACCCATTTGCTTAAGCACGGTGCGAAACTGAACTCACGTTCCGTACGGAATTACTTAAGTTAGCTTATGCATATTATAGTTGGGCCTTTATTATTCTTTAAGGCATAAACGTATGACATTACTTCCAAATAATCTGTGCAGCACACTTCAGAATGGATTATATCGATTGTCCCAAGTTGGTGGATGTATTTGTTAACTTTATTTTCCATTGATGAATGTATGTTCGTGGTTACAGTGTGGGCCTTTTCAAAAACATCACCTATAGCATTAGCTTTATCCTCGTTTGTTTTTAAGATCTCACCATTTACAAACAAGTCTCTCATTTGTGGCCGCTTCCCTCTAATAGCTCTAGTAATTTTCCAAAAATTTTTAGAACCGCTAGGTAGTTTTGCAATAAATCTAGCCCAGTTATCATTCCTATCCTTGTTTAGATGGTAATCAATCAGCATGTTTAATTGTTTCAAAATTGATGAAATTTGAGATTTTCTATTTGAATCAGTGCATCTTTGAAATTTTCGTTTATATTTATTACGTTGGCTGATTAGTCTTTTGCTAAGATCTTTGCCATGTATTTACTCTTCCACGTGGGATCTTTTGGCTAGCTTGTTGTATAATATGGGTTACCTTTTCCAAACTGTTGTCTACGGTTTCTGCTGTGATACCGCTAGTATCGGAGTATAGGACTTCAACTTGATCAATTGCCCAACTTTTAAGGGAATTCCAGTTAGTCATATGATAAAGTGGCACTGTATGATAATTGCATTGAATATCTCCGAAAACATAGCAGGTTACTGGGACGTGATCCGAGTTGAGCACATTGGGATGAGTCTCTAAGTGGGAAATAGGGAAACTTGTATTTGATAATAGGAGGTCAACTGTGGAGGGTTGAACTGGTGTAGAATTTTGACTGAAGCGTGTATGTGTTACTGAATTATATATAAAATAATTCGATTGCATGCTATGATTATACAGTGTCATTCCTGCAGGGTTACTCGATAAGCAATTCCAGCTGGGATGATGTGCATTAAAATCACCGAAGAGAAGAAAATCAGATGTCGAAGTGGTTAATACTGCTAGATCACGCTCAAAATTGCCAGTTTAATGGGGGCTATATGCCGAGGTAAATATTATTGGACGACCGTTTACTTTAACTGATATAGAGATGTTTTCGAAATTGGATGTTTTACGCTTTGGTAAGAGTGTATGTACAATATTGTTTAAGATAGCAATTAGAACACCACCACCATGGGATGCTCGGTCTTCTCGATATATTTTGTAATTGCTTAAACGAAATTTGTGGTGGTTTTTTAAAAATGTTTCATTTAGCAGGAGAATGTCAATTCGTTTATTGTACAAAAAATCTTCCAATTGTGAAATACTGGATTCAGTTGTTATGCCTTGGGCATTCCAGTGCATAACATGTAATCTATCTTTGTTAATTTGATTATATTGCATGTTTGAGCATCATACCTAACACTCTTAATTTATCAAATTTGTTTTTACATCTCTGCAAAGCATCTACAGCTTCGAAAAAAAATTTCTAATAACCGTTCGTTAGAAATATCATCCCTGTCTCTTGTGTTTTTGGGCATTGCGCTATCTGAGTATAATCTACCATATGTTCCAGCTTGCTCATGTGTTCTGGGTCGAACAGATGTTCTTGGATAATCAGGTGATCTCGCATGATCATGTGTACTTGCTGGTTCATGTTGGCGTGCTGCTGACATGTGTTCCCTTAGTGGTAACTGAGGATGGTTGTCCACGTTGTAATAATAATCAGCTGTTTGTGCACGACGATGAGACATACCTCCTGATCTTGATGTTAGACGTTGACGAATCTCTAAGTAATCTTTACGACAAGGGCAGCGAGGGTCATCTTCTCTGTGGTTAACATTACTAAGTTTTTTGCTCAAACAATTGTAACATTTGTATATGACGGGCCCATTTTGCTGTGTTTTACTCAACACGCACTCAGAGTGATCATGATTACCAGCGCAAGCTGGACAGACTGCTACTCGGAAGCAATTTCTGGCCCCGTGACCATACATTGAACATTTACTACACTGAGTTGGCCCCTTGCTATCTTTCAATGGAGATCTCCAGAAAACAGAAATGTCGTAGAAAAATTAAATTTTCTTAACTTGACTCTTCGAAATTTGTTCCCTATTAATCTCAATCATATATAATGCGTCATTGATGTTTGAACGTTTAGTTTTGACCTCTTTTACACTTACGGGATGGATGTTGTGTGCGAGAATGAATTCGTCCAAGGTTTCTTTGCAGCTTAATTGGTGGAGTCCAAACAACATTACTTTAAAGTTTTTAGTTTCCTTCATTTGATGAGTATAAAACTTTAAGTTCCCAAGCTTAAGTTTTTTAATAACATCTTCATAAAGAGCAAGTGAATCGGAAATGATTTTGGTGCCAATCGACATTCTTTTGAACTTGTAGCTTTTACCAACTAGCTTTATCACAGAAGTAAATTCATGGGAACTGTCACCTACAACAGGCGGAATTTTTTCTTTCGGTGGCACGACTTCACCCTCCTCATCAGATGTATCCATGTCATCCAAGTCCGAAAGCGATTGGAATGTATTGCTGGTCGAAGCATTAGCAGATGTTCTTATTCATTTGTACTTGGGGTTGTTTCCCCAGAAACCTTTCCTCTTGCGGGCCGGCATTACCACGACAACAAAGTAGAATTGCAAGTCTTTTTATTACAAAAATTAAATACATTTATGATAGAAAATTCTGATCGAAAAAGTACACGTTGTCGTGTCAGCTGATTAGCGATGACTGATACATGAATATCTATTTTCCCCTTCAAAAAAATTCCCCTCGGGTATAATACACTTCTGCAACGTTTATTCCAATCCTCGAAGCACTTCAAATAATCATTTTTTGTGATCTTGTTCAGCTCCTCCTTCGATGCCGTCTTTATCTCCTCAATCGTGGCGTAGCGTCGTCCTTTCATGGGCCTTTTCAGATTTGGAATCATGGTGCAAAAGCCAGTTTTTGTTCTTCCACAAATCCGGGCGTTTTTGGCGGATTGCTTCGCGCAATTTGCGCATAACTTGCAGGTAATATTCTTTATTGACCGTACTACCCTGTGGCAAGAACTCATAATGCACCACTGCAATCAAAGAAAACTGTGAGCAAAACCTTTACGTTCGACCGAACTTGACGCGCTTTTTTCGGTCTTGGTTCATACGGCAGCATCCATTGGGATGATTGAGCTTTAGTTTCCACGTCGTAACCATAAACCCACGATTCTTTACCAGTTATGACCCGCTGGAGCAAATTTGGCTCGTCACGGACCGAGTTCAACATCTCCAGAGCAATGTTAACGCGATGCTGTTTTTGGTCCAAATTGAGCAATTTTGGCACGAATTTAGCGGCGACCCGACTTATACCCAAATCATTGGTTAAAATCGAATGACACGAGCCAATCGATATGTTTAGATCGTCAGCAACTTCTCTAATGGTAATTCGTCGATTGGCCAATATTATTTTATTCACTTTATCAATGTTTTCGTCTGTTGTTGACGTGCTCGGGCGTCCGGCACGCTGTTCGTCCTTCGCATCTTCTCGGCCCTCTAGGAACATTTTGTACCACCGATAAACGTTGCTTTGGTCCAAGGTAGCTTCACTATATGCCACACAACAAATTTGATGCAGATTCTTTGATCCATTTTCTGAAATAGATAAAAATCGAAGACAAGTTAGAATACATACAAGCACAACTGCTGTCAAAAATTAACTACACATTCAAAATGGCCGACTTTGTCAGCATAAGTAAGGGACATGACATGTCCATTCCATGAATTGCTGAAGGAGTTTATTGACATCACAACTACTTTTTTATCGCGTAAATCGACGGGTGATGCAATTATTGTTCATGACCTCGAAACAATCGAAAACCCTGTTGCTGACCGTTCACGAAGATTTTCTGGGGAGAAACTTGGAGCTGATAAAGCGGAAATTTACTTCCTATTGGACAATGGTATATGTCGTCCATTTAAAAGTCCGTGGGCTAGCCCGCTTCATATAGTGTCGAAAAAAGATGGTGGTTGGCGAGCGTGTGGGGATTACCGAAAGCTGAATTTGAAAACTGTACCTGACCGAAACCCAATTGCCAACATCAACGATTTTTGTGAGAAATTATATGGTAAGTTATTTTTTTCTACACTCGACCTTGTTAAGACTTATTACCAAATACCAATGGCTCCGGAAGACATCGAAAATACAGCCGTGTGCACCCCTTTTGGACTTGTGGATTTTTTATATATGCCATTTGGGTTGAGAAACGCCACACAAACCTTTAAGAGGTTTATGGACTCCGTTTTGAGAGGTCTTGATTTTGTTTTTTGTTATATTGACGATATGATTGTTATGCCTGAGTCTATTGAATGATTTTTGACCGCCTTCGACAATACGGTCTAACAATCAACGTCAATAAATGTAAATTTGGACAATCTGAAGTACAGTTTCTTGGTTACATCATCAACGGCAATGGTTGTACACCTCCAACAGATCGTGTTGGCGCTATTGAAAACTACACCAAACCTGAAACTATTTGCGAGCTTCGCAGATTCCTCGGTGTCAATTTTTATCGTCGTTGCATTCCACATGCCGCTCAGCTACAGGCACCACTCAATGAATTCCTCAAGGACTCCAAAAAAATGATAAGAGAAAGGTTCCCTGGGACACTTGAAGCTGAAAATGTTTTTGCATCTTGTAAACGCAGCCTTCGTGAAGCAACTATGCTAGCTCATCCAGCACCCAATTCAGATTTGGCCCTTACAACCGACGCATCAGACATCGCCATTGGAGCTGTGTTGGAACAAAAAGCAAATGGAATTTGGCAGCCACTCGGATTTTTCTCCCGAAAATTATCTGCGGCAGAGAGAAATTATAGCACATATGACAGAGAGTTGCTTGCTATCTACGAGGCCATAAGATATGTTCGCCATTTGCTGGAGGCAATATATTTCATAACTCGGACCGATCACAAACAGCTCGTCTATCCATTTTAGCAAAAACTCGACAATTGAGTCACCTTGATTTCATTTCGCAATTCACGACAGTATGTTCGTACTTGTCGGGTTCTGAAAACGCAGTGGCGGATGCACTGTTCCGCTTTAACGCAATTTCAATGCCAACATCAGTCACTCTAATGGAACTCCAATCAGCTAAAGAGATCGACGAACAGTTGAAAACTATTTTGGATGGAGTAAATTCTTTAAAACTAAAAATAGTACATTTTGATACGACATCAGTATACTGTGACGTATCCACAGAATATGTTCGCATGAACATACATGCGAGTCACAAACAAGGCCCTAGCGAATTTAACAGGTTCGAAACGTACTCGAACATAGGTTTATTATCCACAATCGAAGGACATGATTGAGAGATGGCACAGATCTTTCAAAGCAGCTTTAATGTGTCATTCACAAGTATCGTTGGTCGATATACTAACTGTTTTTTTCGGATTAAGGACAGCTTTCAAAGAGGATCTTCAAGCTTCGCCTTCGGATCTCCTTTATGGTGGGCACTTACGGTTACCTCAAGAGTTCTTCACCGAATCAGAAATTCCTGCCGATTCATCTGAATTTAAAGGAAACTTCGTGAATACTTCAACTTCCTGCGACCAATTCCAGTGTCTCACCACAACAAAAACAAAATGTTTATTTTCAAGAACCTCGATGATTGCACTAACGGTTTACATCGCACGGACGCAGTACGAGGATCACTTGAACCACCTTACACTGGACCGTTTCAGATCGGTTATATACGATACGAATGAAGAACAAGAACGTGAACGTGAACATATCGGTAGATCGACTCAAGCCAGCTTTCGTCATCAATAATACTAAGCCTGAACATCCTCAAATAACAGAAAAACCTCTACCGAGTCAGACATTCTCTCAAGACTCATCAACACCATCTCAGAGTACGCAGGCCACCGAACTTATAGTTGTGCGGAACACAAAAACTAAGAGAATATCGTTCCAAGCGGATCAGGTGTCGGATCCTGACTTGGTCACTGGAGAGGAGTGGCTGTGGCAGCACCAAGACTGTCGTGTTCGAATGGCATACACTCTTGCAACTTGGTAACGAACCAGAGGAGGAGAAAACAACGGCTGATTCCAAGAGAAGTCTGCGTCGTTAACGGTAGCATTTTTAGTAATACTTCGTAAGATTTTGTGAACTAGTTTTAGTAATAATAAATAGATTTAGATAGTTGTTAAATGTAAATACAAACGTCTTATTACTACATCGGCAACTATACATATATCCTTGCATTTAATTTCGTAGTAATGTTTGCCAAAAACAATTAAGAAAATTCAGTCGGGTAAACCGACTTACGAATCTCCTCTTCTTCAGTCCCAAAAATATTCGTAAATGTATTTTTTTGTTTTAATTAAATTATTATCAATTTGAATTGCATTTAATAAATTTAAATTATGCACTTGTTTTGAAGTTGTTAGCTGTTAACCTTTGGTGCAAAATAGTCCATTTGTGTGGGAAGTACCAAAAGGGGCGTGGCAGCCATTTTTCTCGAGGTGATGGCGACTAATAAGCTATTAATATGTGTGAAATATCAGAAGATTCGAATAAGTAGTATATAAGTTATTAAAGAATCAATATTTCAGTAAATGTTAAACCTTTGTGGGAGAGGTACTAGAGAAGTGGACCAATATGGCCCATCTTCGGAATTAGCCTGAGATGGAGAAAAATATTACCGCATCCCAAATTTTAAGTCAATCTGTTATTCCTTTCGAGAGTTATCGTGCGCACCAACTAGCAGACAGACACACAGCCAGACAAACAGACCGACGCACAGTGTGACTTTTTTAACTATTAGCGTGCCAAAAATAGAAAAATAAATGTTCACCGATCGATGACTCGATTACGAATATGTTATCAAAACAAAATAAACAAGTTAAAGCGTTAAAAAAAAACCGGTTATTTCGAAAAAGCGGTTTCGGTTTAACCGAAATATTACTTTTTTTAAAACCCGGTTTTCGTTTATTATTTTTTGTCGAAACCGGTTAACCGGTTTTTAGGCCGGTTTTTAAATAATATACGAAAGTGATTAAAATGTCAATAAATGTTTATTGTAAAACAAAAAACAACTAACAATCATTTGTTGTAAAAATTAGTAAATAACAAGTAAGAAAGTTTCAGTCGGGTAAACCGACTAAGGTATACCCACACTTTGTGAGTAATGTAATATTGAATATTACACAAATTATTCTGTCAATTTTTGTGGGAGGTACCAGAAGGGGTTTAAGAAATACACCTATATTTCGCTGAACAGTAGATACTTTAAATACATTGCACTGTGCCGAATTGTAACCGTTTATATGGACTGGTATATTAACGTTGAGATATTAAATTGTGGTATAATTTGTGGGAGGTACAAAAAGGGGCGTGGTGATAACGCTCATTTTTCACTGGACTATAGGCATTATAAAAGCATTACACTGTACAAAATTTCAAGTAATTGTATATACTGATATTAATGTTATATGCTGTTAACTTTTGGTGCAAAATGGTGCATTTGTGTGGGTGGTACCAAAAGGGGCGCGGCAATAACGCCCATTTTACACTGGACTGTAGGCACTATAAAAGCATTACACTGCACAAAATTTCAAGTATTTTTATACACTGGTAATAATGTTATAAGCTTTTAACTTTTAGTGCAAATGGTGCATTTGTGTGGGAGGTACCAAAAGGGGGTGGCAATTTCGCCCATTTTCCTCGAGTTGATAGCGACTAACAAACTAATACTATGTGTGGAATTTCAGAAGATTCGAATACGTATAATAGCAGTTATTAAAGAATCAATATTTCACCCTTTGTGGGGGAGGTACCAGAAGGAGTGGACCAATATGGCCCATCTTCGAAGTTAGCCGGAGATAGAAAAAAATATTACCACATACGAAATTTGAAGTCAATCGGTTACTCCTTTCGAGAGTTATCGTGCGCACCAGCCAGCAGACAGACAGACAGACAGACGGACATTGCTCATTCGACTTAAAATGACCCAAAACGGATTTCCGCCGAACATACTTGGGGTCTTAGGTCACTCCTTCGATGTGTTACACTTTTTTCCGTAGCAAATGATATATACCCTCGTCACACTAAAGTGAGGGTATAAAAATAGATTATTATTTCGTTTATTACAGGTTTAATTTTTTGGTTTACTTTAAATAGAAAGTATTATATTTCTGAAATTACCTTAAAAAAAATAATAAAGTAACACAATATAAGTAACACAGCTTCTCCGTTTTTTCCTAAACTTTTCAAAAGAGCAAAGACATCATACAATGTTGCTTGCCTTACGTTTTTCGATTATGTGTGTGACATAAATCCAAAATTACATTATTTGATTCATCAATAGAACAACTTATATATCAAACCGAATCAGAAGTATCTGGCTGTTCTGTCGGGATTTAACATCTCAAAAAAGTGAAGCTATTTGTCTTTCCGTTCTTGAACGTATGCTTGATGTGTTCTGTGCTTCATGGACGACTTATTGAATGCTGTGCTGTACTTCTTGACTTTATTTATTACATCATGAATATCAGTAATAAAGCCAAAATCATTTTCAAGATCAGTGAATTCATATTCATTTTCAGAATATTCAGAACAGAATTATCCACCTCATCGTTGTAATTTGTTGCATCTTGTATAAATGTATCCACAACAAGTAGAAAAAATAGATCAATACTTTAATTTTTGTTTTAAACAATAAATAAAAAAACCGGTTAACCGACATGAAAAAACCGGCTTTTTCGGTTAACCGAAAATTAAATTTTTTAAGAAACCGGTTACGGATTTGGGTTGCAAAACCGGTTAACACATGAACGATTTAAATGCATTGTCAAATCGAATTACTGATATCAATATGCTCAATTTTGGTATATCGCCATTACATTCGTGGATACGATGCATGGAGTGTATGCTACACATCGCATATAGACTGGATATTAAAACTTGGTGTGTGCGAGGCGAAGAAAATAAAGAGATAGTTAAAAGTAAACAAAAATGTGGAAGCACCAGTGATGGGAGTACTGCTAGGAGATGTTTCAGAGCTCCTACAACCACGGCTAACATTACAGGTTTAAATGAAAATCTTTTACAAAGATTTCATACAATACTTTCGTCCATAGCATGCGGCTACAAAATCACATTGCCATTGATCGATGCGCAACAGTGACAAGAGAACTTTACTTGTCTGAATATCTGTGGTACATCATGCCAGTTAGTGTGCATAAAATTCTTTTTCATGGCAAGGATTGTGCATTCTTCCAATTGTTCAGCTTTCCGAGGAAGCCCAAGAAGGTAGAAATAAGGATGCAAGGAATTATCGAGAACTATTAACTCGCAAAACTTCATGAATAGATACCAACACTGACCTACTAAACAGGTTACTTATATCCTCAGACCCGTAAATCAACCCCAAAGAAAACGCGAGCACAGAATTTAGAAGTCCTTGCTTTATTGTCAGAAGCTGAAGAGAAATATCCTGACTCTGAATAACTATGTGTATATATGTTAACATAAAAATAGTTTGCTGGGTTAAAGAACCAATTACAACCTAAATTAATTATTGCTGACGCTATTACGCGTGCAATATTTTCAATCAAAATGCATTTCTTGCATTCTCATTTAAACTTTTTGCCTTTGAATCTTGAGCGGCCTTACCAAGGGCACTAGGATGAAAGAATGGTGGGAGATTATATTTTGTTCCTAATTAGAGAAACCGATTCCGAAATCTACAAACGTCAACAAAGAACTCGCAATTACTTCTAATGAAACTTGTTCATGTAAATAAACTCAAATGTACATAATATAAATAAAAGTAATAAATAAAATCGCTATTTAAACAGAAATTAAAAAAAAAAGATTTTTTGAAATTCTTTTACCTCTACCAAAAAGGCTACAATTTCTACATTCATCCATAGATTATTTTCAAAAAGGCATTATTTTCTTCGCCAGGTTGCAAACTTTTAAAAAATAAAATTAAATATTTTTTTATATTTTTTATGTTTTTTGTCCCAGGATTTTTTTTTTGAAAAAATCTACTTTTTCCAATTTGTTTAATGATTGTTACTCAACCACTGTTTCCAAGTGAAAGAGATATTTCCAACATTGGTAGCCCACATTAATAGCTTCAATTTAACGTATAAGTCGACCTAATCGGGCACATACTCCAAAAATTATATTGCAAATACTAAGGGTACCTTCGACGATAATAGCATTTTTAATAACATTTTTTTTTAAAAAATTTATACATAAAAAAATTTTTGGTTTTGATTTTATATAACAGTATGGCACAATCTATACAAAAAAAAAATAATTTTTAGGTCTAGGACACAAAAAAAAATTTTTGTTGCGTAGTGTTATCGGAAACTAAACAATGATACTTTACCTGACAAGTATCCTATCCCGAACATAAATGACATTTTGCCTCAACTGTCGAAAAGTAAATGGTTCTCAGTAATCGACCTAAAAAGTTGCTTTCACCAAATACCACTAAAGAAAAGCGATAGGAAAAAACAGCGTTTTCAATAAATAATGTCAAATACGAGTTTACTCGTATTTGGGCTGAAGAACGCCCCATCAATTTTCCAAAGAGCGTTAGATGATATTATCATATTCGCAGAAGACGAGGAAACTCATCTATAAAACCTTCAAAAAATTTTTCAAACTTTAGAATTTGCGAATCTGAAGGTCCACTTGGACAAATGCGAGTTTCTTAAGAGAGAAGTTGAATTCTTCGGGTTTTTAATATCAGATTCAGTAATCAAAACTAATCCAGAAAGAATAAAAGCGACAAAGAATTTTCCTATCCCGAAGACTCTCAGGGATCTTAGATCTTTTCGTGGGCTCTCAAATTTTTATAGACGTTTCATCAGGGACTACGCTAAAATTGCGAAAGCCCTGACTGTGCATTTGAGAGGGGACAATGGTCGAGCCTCCAAACATCTTTCAAAAAAATTAGTGGGGATCTTAATGAGAAAGTAATAAACGCTTTCAACAAATTAAAAGATACATTGATTTCGGAAGATGTTTTACTGGCATATCCGGATTTTAACAAGGAACCGACGCTTCGAACTATGCCCTTGGTGCTGTTTTGTCTCAAGACGACAGACCAACCATTTTTCTCTCCAGGACACTTCAAAAATCCGAAGAACACCATGTAACGAATGAAAAAGAATTAATTGCAATAGTGTGGGCATTGAAAGCACTTAGAATTATCTGTATGGTTCAGCCAAAATTAAAATCTTTACCGACCATCTTCCATTGACTTACGCCTTAAACAACAAAAATGGCAATTATAAACTTAAAAGATGGAAAGTATTTTTAGAAGACTATAAGTACGAATTATTGTACAAACCTGGAGTCACAAACGTTGTCGCGGATGCCCTATCTAGAATTCCCCAGGACGTATCCCAAGTAAATTCTATGACTCCGACACAACATAAAGATGAAAGCTCACTACAAAATTTGATTCAATTCACTGACGCTCCATTAAATGCTTTCAAGAACCAAATTATAATATCTTCTGAGGACACATCATCGTACAGATTTGAAGTAGTCTTCCCGACGTATCATAGGCACATGAATTCGGAACCTGTCATATCCACGGATATGTTGATCAACATCCTGAAGAAATATCTCAACCCATCCGTAACCAATTGTATTAAACCCACTGACAATATTTTAGGTAGGATTCAAGAAATATTTAGTGACAATTTTAGTCAATACAGAGTCAGGTACGCTTGAAGTATGTTAACCGATCTGGTGAACGAAGAAGATTAGGAAAAAGAGATTATTAGGGAACACGAAAGAGCTCAAAGAAACAGTTCTGAGAACAAATCACAAATTTTGACAAGATTTTATTTTCCGCAAATGAATGCAAAAATAAAACGATTGACAAAATTATGCAAAGTCTGTTAGGTTTAGGTTAGGGTGGCAGCCGTATTTTTTTTACAAGCTCACATAGACCAGTTTAGGTCCCTAGTGTTACCACGGGCTGAAATGCCCCTCATCGAAACCAACCAGTTTGATATATAAATTTATCGATAGAACGAATATCAGTACTGGAAAGATCTGTTAGGCTGCCTAAAAAGGCCGACGCCAGTATGTCCAGTCGTCGTTTACTCAAAGCGGGACAGTCGCAAAGCAAGTGCTCAATGCTCTCCACTTCTTCCACATCTCCACAGCTTCGGCAGAAGTCATTAGAGTCAATACCCAATCTTTTGGCGTGTTCGCCGATCAAGCAGTGTCCCGTCAGAACCTGTACTAACGTAGACAATCGTTTCCTCTCTAGTGCGAGGAGATATTTTGACCTTCTCAGGTCATACCTTGGCCAGATTTGTCTAGCTACCCTGCAGGTGCCGATTTCTGTCCATCTTTCGTTGGACTGCCTGATTGCCTCTTGCCTAAGCCAAAGCTTGCACGTGGATAGTGGCGCACCAATATATGCAAATTAATATATTATAAATATATATTGTATATTAAACAGCTCAGCCATCTCGTTAAGAGATCGGCGGCAGTCGAGGGCTGTTTGTGAATTTGGGGATGTTGCCTCCAGAGAATTCATGGCAGCCTGACTGTGCGAGTAAATGACAACGCCAGTGTTGGTTACTATGTTGCGACTCAGCCACTTGGCGACTTCCCATATTGCCATTATTTCGGCTTGATAGACGCTGCAGGTATCTGGTAGTCTGTGAGCTACATCCAGACTAAGTTCTTCACAGTGTACTCCGAAGCCAACCTTTTCATCATGCTTCGAACCATCCGTGTAAAAGTGGAGATGGTTTCTATTACCTGGTATTCTGCCGACCCATTCATCTCTGGCGGGAATCATAGTGATGTAATTTCTCTCGAAGGTGTACACAGTTGGTATATAGTCCACTCGGTCGGTTACCATAGCACTACACTTTGATATCCTCATGTGACCATAGTTCTTGTACCTCCACATTGATAGGCAGTTTAATCTTATTGCCGCTTTGGTTGCAACTTCTCTCGCCACAATATTAATCGGCAGTATATGGAGTAGGGCTTGTAGAGACTCGGTCGCTGTAGTCCTTAAGGCTCCGCTTATGCTCAGGCAGGCAGTTCTCTGAACCTTTGTTAGTAGGTTGGTGATGGTTAGTTTGTCAGTTGCCGTCCACCATACCACAATACCGTATAACAGTATTGGACGAACTACTGCTATATATATCCAGTGGACGATTTTAGGAGAGAGTCCCCACCGCGACCCTACAGCCTTTTTGCAGGAATATAAGGCGACGTTGGCCTTCCTTACACGTTCCAATACGTTAAGTCTAAATAACATTTTCCTATCTAGAATTATTCCTAAAAATTTTGCACTTTCAGAGAAGACTAGATCTGTTCCATTTATCCGAGGTGGAGGGTCCACATGTGGGACATTATTCATCCTAGCCGCTGCTTCTGGCCCATCTAGCCAACTTGTTCAGAGCCACCTTTAGGATGTCTCTGAGGACGTTTACGAATTTGCCACTCACTGCGATTGCCACGTCGTCCGCATATGCCACGACCTTGCAGCCACAACGTTCTAGATCTAGCAGGATTTCATTCACCTCTAGTTTCCAAATTAGTGGAGACAGTTCTCCTCCTTGCGGGGTCCCTCTGTTTACAAACCTTGTTAGAGTTGTGGACCCTAGACATGCTGTTTCTGGTGAGCAGACTTTGAGTTAGTCTAATCAAACTAGTGTTAATTTTTAGATCTGAGAGTGCCGCAATTACCGCATCTGAGTGAATGCTGTTAAAAGCCCCTTCTATGTCAAGAAATGCCACCATGGTGAATTCCTTGAAATGCACGATTCGGTAGTGCTCACAAGTTCGTGCAGGGCTGATTCTGTAGACTTGCCCTTATTGTAAGCATGTTGGTTCTCCGACAGGAGTTCTGTATCCAGGTTTTCCCTAATGAAATGATCTAAAAGTCTTTCCAGACCTCTTAATAGGAAGGAGGATAGGCTAATTGGTCTGAAGTCTTTTGGCCTAGTGTGTGATATCTTTCCCGCTTTAGGTATGAATACCACTTTGGTATCCCTCCATCGATTCGGGACGTATGAAAGCCTGATACAGCCTACATAAATTTTCTCCAGCCAGGGGATAATGTACTTTAACATTTTCTGCATTTCTGCTGGAGTGATGCCATCTGGTCCAGGTGACTTGAAGGGCTCTAAGTTATTAATAGCCCAGCTTATTCTGGATCTCTCAGTCAAGAAGCTAGCGACGCTCGCAGTTCACTCGCACTCTTGTTGGTCCTGCTGATCCTCGGGTTCTGTTACAGAGTTCCCCGGGAAATGTGTGTCGAGCAGTACATTGAGCGACTGCTCGCTGTTTTTGGTCCAGTTATTTGCCTCATCCTGTAAATATCCCACTGTACAGGGTTCAGCCTAGCGGCGTCGGAGACCTTTTCCACTTCACCACAGAAGGTATACCAAGAGCGCCTTTGCGCCTTTCTAAGCTACTTCTTATATATCTTGAGTTGCTCTTTATAGGCATCTCAATCATTAGCGACCCCAGTAGATTTAGCCTTATTGAATAGCTTGTTGCAGGTCGTTTTCATAGCCGTTAGCTCAGAAGTCCACCATTGTGGTTTAGTTTTACAGGCTTCTTCAAGGGAACTATTGAATGATGTGATATGCTCGACCTATTACATAATAGGCCTAACTATGACGCTTGAGAGACCCACACTAATTATAAAACCATTACTTTCATGTTTTCGTATGGTCTCTGCATTTACCGCCAGTATAATACCTCTACCAGCTTCATTTCGCGGATCCATCTTTAAGATCTGTCAATCGTTAGTCGGGTAATTGTTTAGGTTATGGGCTACCAACATCTTCAATAACCTATCCCTCAGCATCAGGGGACCCGATATGAAAACTCTAACCGCCGGTTGCTTCTTCAGCTCCTTTTCTGGCACAAGTTTGAGTTTTGCACCTTCCCATAACGTTAGTCCCTTGATGCAATTATGCAGCCATTCCAGGGTACCCTCTGTTTTACAGTGTAAAACTTTGTACCCTTGTTTGGTCTGGATGTTGCCAAAATATGGAGTATCCTCGGTACCCTCATGTATATTCTCCGATACCTCAAAGAGCAATTTGCTCTCGAGTCTTTTCCAATTTCCTTCCTTTATTCGCCTGCCTTCATTACCATCGTCAACGATGGCTACTCGTATACAGTTCTCGTTATGCATGTAGGTTGTTTCCCTGCTCTTTTTATGGTTTTTTATAACCGTAATTTCTGCCGAAACTGTGTCTTTCGATCTTTCTCTCTTGTGGTATCCATATTCCTCGGAATCAAGGTTAAAGGACACATCATCTACCGGAACTTTGAAACCATCGGTTATCTCGAGCTAAAGCGCTCGGTCTTCCTTTCGAGGCTGTCGATGGGCTGGATGCACACAAGATCATTTCCATATCTATCTTCTCCTTTGCCTTGAGGTGAATGGACGAGCATGGCTTATCCATCACACCCCCTTGTGTCCTGCATTTTTTCGGCTATGGCTGAAGAAGTACAGTAGGTAGAGGAGAAGTTCCCATCATACGTAGTATTCTTACCTGTACTACTACAGTCCATGATTTCCATGTGGTCTGCTGCCTTTTCATTATGATGTCCTTTGCCTTCGACAGTCTTCTCTTTTCATTCTCCTAGAGCTTATCCTCTCCTTTAACCAACACCTTCATTTTGAAAGCCCCTTTGACCTTCATGAAAAGGAAACTGTCGGTTCAAGGGGGTGTGATGGATAAGCCATAGCGGTAGCATAATGAGCATTTCGTTCCTTACCATTTCGTTCCAAATGTCAAAACATAAATTACAATATAAAAAGATAAAACAATTACACTGTTTTTCTTTTTCCCACAGCTACGAAAACAACAAATAAAAACCATGGAAAACAATTTTCCAGACTGAAATGTCTGCCGGCACAGAAAAATTAAAATAAATATTCTTTATATAGCGCCGGTAGAGTCATAAAACTTTCAACTTACCCGAAAAAAGTGAAAAATTTCCTTACGAGTTGAACTGTCGTAAAAAGACGCGTGAAACATCAAGGAAATTTTGTAACTATAATTAATTTTTTTTTCAAATAATTTTTTCGATATATCGTCGGCTTAATGCTATTTTGTTCCATACGCCATTTCGTATGATCGGAGAAAAACGCAATTTATTGCTTGAGTAGAAACGGGACTGAAGAGTTACACACTTTTTTTGTAAGATTCTTTTGTATTTCTCTGTCATTACATTCAGAAATAAGCAAGTTATAACAATTTTTGTACATGGCATTTTGGTGTATTACATGGACCACAAAGAGGGTCGGTATGGAAGGAGAGTAATTTACATATTGTGATCAAAAGAACGTAAAATATTGAATAAAAAATATAGGGCGTTAGAAAAATGGAGAGATACAACAAAAATATCAAAAAAAATTCCCGTAGATCAGAGTTAAATCGATTAACCCTACCAAAAAAGAATATTGCAGATTCTGAAAGAGTATCCTTAAAGCCCATATTATCAACTCCTAACTCAAAAAACACCAAAATGGTGTATGGACCAAAATATCATTAAGCCGACGAAATGATATATACGAGTATATGGGCTCCGCGAATGGAATGGTCAGTGGGGACCGCAACCGGATGAGTCATTAGGGATCCCGCGAAAAGGAAAGGTCATTAGATACCGCGGGTGAGCCAACCACGCGAAATTAATGGTCATGAGGGAGCGCAAACTAACGGGCCATTATGGTCGCCTCGAAATTAATCGTCATTAGGTACCGCAAACGAATAGCCATTATGGATCCCGCGATAGGACAGGGCAATTAAGGACCCTATGACGGAGCCATTAGAGACTCCGAGTGAGAGCCACAAGAACTCCCACAAAAGGATTGGACCATAAGGGGCCTGTGATGGGTCGTTAGAGACCACGAGTGAGGGCCACAAGTACTCCCACACAATGATGGGACCATTGAGGAGCCTCTGACGGGTCATTGGAGACCACGAGTGAGGGCCATTAGGGACCCCCACGCACGTACAAATCTAGAATCAGAACTAGCAATTATATTAAGAAAATGTATTATGTACATAAATAAATTAGTAAGGAACGTAAACTCAGTTCCAAATGTAGGCGTGTTGATGATGATGTTCATCTTGTTTTTAAATAGACTCCGACGAAATATCGAGATATTAAATTCAAGATTCAAATAGATTTAGATCACAACAAGTTCTAGCAATATTTCGAATTAAAATATATATGTACGATGCAAATGAACGAAATGTAAATGTTTAAAAACGAGGCTAATAAATCAAATATACAGGGTGGCTGATATGTAATGCAACAAAGTAAAGCGCTATATTTTTTTAATTTTTTTTTTAAATTTTATTGTTCAAAAGCAAAAAATGTCGGAAATAACATAAAATTTTAGAAACAGTTTAGATTTGTTCGAATTGGCCACCTTTGGCACGAATTATGGCCTTCAAACGGCCGACAAAGCCATCACACGCTGCACGAAAGTGGCTCTGCGGTATTTTGGCCCATTCCCGGCGTAGCGCCGTCTTGAGATGATCGATACTTTGGTATTTTTTAGTGCGAACCTTACTCTCTAAAATGCGCCAGGCGCAAAAGTCCAACGGATTGAGATCCGGAGATCTTGGTGGCCATTGTGCGGTAGAAATGAAGCGAGGAACCTCCTTTTTAAGCCATTCTTGGTTGACGCGTGCTGAGTGCGATGGTGCTGAGTCCTGTTGCAATGTCCATGTTCTGCGGCCGAAATGTTTGTCTGCCCAGGGCTTCAATATTTTAGGAAATTTTCCCGATAATATTCGGCATTTATTTTGACCCCATGGTCGATGAATACGAGCGGGGAGCGACCATAGGCCGTTACGGCGGCCCACACCATTACCATCGGCGGCGCTTGAGTTCTGGTGGCCAATCGAATGTGTACATTTTCAGCTGACCTCTTTGGCAAGTAAACCCGATCATTTTGTTTGTTCACAAACTGCTCAATTTGGAATGGCTTCTCATCGGAGAAAACCAAATTCGGTAACTGGCCACTTTCGTGCAAGCGAAGCAACTCCTTGGCTCTTTCCAGTCTAACTTTTTTTGTGGATCGGTGAGCTCTTGCACTTTTTGGAACTTCAATGGCTTTAGTCCAAGCTCATTTTTTAATATGTGTTGTATCCGTTCTCGCGATATGTTCAGGGGCCTAATTACCGCATCCGTTTCGTATCATAATTCGATTACGTGAGATCTAATAGCTCTAAAATTTATGGGCAGATATTTATGAAATTTCAGCATATCGTTCCAAAGGCGATTCATAACTTATTTATATAAAAATAAGCAAAAAATAATTTCCCAATTTCTCGTTTTATGCTATCGAAAATCCAGATTACGATACGAAACGGATGCGGTAATTAGGCCCCAGCTCACGAGCAATTTTGCTACCACTGCTGCGTGGATTTCGATCAAATCTGGCCTTCACTTTTCGGATCATTTCTGGTGTTGTTACCGTTTTTTTTCGTCCATTTTTTGGACGCGATGCAACACTGACAGTAAAGATTTATTCACATTTAAATGCTGGAGGGCTCTAACGATAGCCACTTGTGTTTTTCCATCCAAATATAAAGCAATCACACTATCACGCTTGAATTCCATCACGAATAACTTTTTTCTGAATGCAGTAGATCAAAATGCTTTTGTAAGCTTGTAAACAATAAAATTAACTGTCACTGAAATAAATCTGTCAGCTAAAACTAGCGGTTTAGAAATGATAGCAACCTGAAGTTGGTTGCAATACATATCAGCCACCCTGTTATTAAAATTCCAAACAAATTTAAATGGCAAGGTGCGACTAAAAAGCAAGTAATTCAAGCGATATTGACATGTGACGAAAATGCACAAACTTGGGAGTTAGCAAGGCACCCAATAATTATCAAACAAAAGATAGTATTTTGAGCGAGATATGATCCTGACGAAATTCGAAGAAATCCTTCTGAACGAATTTTAGAATACAAGTCAGCTCCTATCAAAATACTCGTATTTTCTACGAGAATCAAACAAATTGGAATCAGCCGAACAAATATTAGGTAAAGGTAGTTTTAAGTCCTCATTGACCGTAAAGGAAGGCAGGTTTCCCGAAATGGAAGGAAGGACTGTGGCAGTCGAATAGGGAAATCAAAGGAAGGGCCGATATTCAAGGTAAAACTTTTACTTAAAGTGGCCGAATTAGCGCTAATACTTTTTATTCCAGAAAAAGTATTAGCGCTGGTAGAGCCTATCGGAAGATACAATCGATTTGGAAGACTCTCCCAAATAAAAGAGCCCTCAGAAGCCGGGTCAATCAATGCCCTAGCAGAATACGAAACACCGTGATGAACGATATTCACCATGGCTGTTCCCAATACGACAGGTTTATTCTGCGCGACATGAAAAGATTGACGAGATGCACATCTAGGCGATGTGGATGGTTCAAAATGTTCGAGTGAAGGTGCAGAAGGCACATTCCGATGACATCTCAAACAACGACGTCTGTTATCACAATTCTTGACTACGTGGCCTTTACGCAGGCAATTTACACATAAACGGTGTAAAAACCTGAAAAACGTAGGCACGAGTAAATTTTTTGGTTTTGATCTGGGCACAGAATACAACCCGATGGAGAAGAACGAAATTGATTTTAATCCTGAACTTATTTCGATTTCGAGTACCGGAAGCGAAAACAAAATGTTCAATTGATTGCTCGTATGTCCTAGAATCCGGGGATTGTCGTACATATATTTTAAAGCTTTCTACGCAAGAACAAAACTATTGTCGTGCGCTCCTTATTTATGATTTTCATACCCCACGGATTACAGAAAATCGGTACTAGACACGTATTTTCTCAGTATCTTCCAGTCATATCCTCTGAGATGAGTCAAGTCTGGCAATATTCGATGTTTTCCCTGCATGCCCTGCACTTGTCGTTTTCTGCTAGTCCTATGCGATGAAGATGTGCCTGTAAGCTTGAGTGTCCCGTTAGAACACTTATCATCTTACTAATCTTGATATTGTTTAGTTTCAGAAAACTACTGGTTTTCTTCTCATTTGGGTCACCCCACAGTATCATTGCAGTTGCTCTATTCCACACAGTTTTGTGAGCCATCACTGCCCAGTGCTTCAACCCATCCTTCGTGGCTTCGAAAGGTTTCCAAATGTCCAAGTTTATTACTTGAAGTTCTCTGCCCTCTGAAGCCAAACTGTTTGCCCGTTCATTTCCAATCGCTACGTTTTGTCCTGTTACCCAGCAAGTACGCAATTGATCATAGGCTTAGTAATCTATAATCGTTCTATTACAGTCTAACACAGTTCTGGATATGACCCTTTCCGATGTTATTGCTTTGATCGCCATTTGGCTATCTGTGAAGATGTTGGCATATTAAGACTTTGTGGTATTACTGAGCCAGTTCACACACTTCGTTATTGCTCGAACTTATGCTTGAAATACCGTGTTATAGTCTGGGAGGCGGAAGTAAAGTTCGACTTTTGGTTCATCAATAAAAAGTCCCAGACCCGTACTTCCTCCTAGCCTGGACCCATCAGTGTAGCAGCTGGTTCCCACTGGCGCATGAGCTAGTGTTCCGTTTTCCCAGGAGCGTCTGTCTGGCACGAACGATTCACAGGTAGCTGTAAGCCGCACTTCAGGAATGCGGTAGAAGATTTCCGTTGTTTGAATATGACCGACCAGTGATTGTAATATCTTCTGATGGTACGACTGTAGTCTCGATTTATCCATTCACCCATCACTTGTAGACGTCTTGCTGTGAGGGCTGCCTCATACTTTATACGGATATCTATTGGTTGGATGTGCAGTATAGTCTCCAACGCTCTTGTTGTCTAATTGCTCCGCTTATGCCTAGACAGCACATATGTTGCACTTTTTGCAATGGTATTACGTTGTACTTTTTGTCCATTGATGTCCACCACACTACAGAAGCGTAGGTTATTATTGGTCTAATCACGCTAATGTAAAGCCAGTGTGTCATATTTGGACGTAGTCCCCATTTTGAACCTATAGCTCTTCTGCACAACGACCAACATCTGTGGGCCTTTGTAACTCTTTCTTCAATATGATCTTTCCAGTACAGTTTCTGATCCAAGATTACTCCCAAGTATTTTATCTTTTTTGATATGGCAATATTCTTATCCAGGAAACGAGGCACGGTAAAAGGATGGTTGTGCCCAGTTATATGCTATGTTAAGTGCCTCCTCAGCTCTTCTGCATAGTTGGTTTGGATGTGTGCCCCTTAGAGGTATTATAACGTCGTCTGCATAACAGACTTGTTTAAGTCCTTCAGTGGTGAGGGCTTTAAGGAGACTGTGTATCGTCGTAACCCATAGGAGAGGCGATAAAATGCCCCCCTGAGGTTGTCTCTGATTTGTACGTCATATGACCCACAAATAATCCACCTATTCATTAGCATATTGTTGATCCAGGTTATCAACGCCCGGTCAACCTGAAACTCATATGCGTGTTGCTTGAATTTTAGCTTGTCATCGGCTATCTTACTTTTGATCATGTCGTCAATTATTCGCTCCATTGTTTTTAAGAGGAAAGAAGTTAGGCTAATAGGTCGATAAGCCTTTGGGATCGTATAACTCGCCTTGCCTGGCTTAGGTATGAAGACCACCCTTGATTCCTGCCAATTTTTTGGGGTATATGCATGAGTTAGACATGCAGTGAAAACTCCAACAAGATGAGTTGATACCAGATCCAGCTCATTCTGAAGAAGCGCTGGAAATATTCCGTCCGGTCCCGCAGCCTTAAAAGGAGAGAAGCTTTTTATTGCTTCTTTAACCATAGCATCCGTAATAGGTACTTGGTGCATTCAATTTTCGGTTTGTAACTGTTCCTCTGTTGGGCCAGCATTACCACTCGGAAAATGAGTTTTCATCAAAAGCCTTACGGTATCATCTATAGTTTCCATCCTTTTACCCGTTTCATCCACCAGTGTTTCGGTTTGGGTATGAGTTTTTGAGAGGAACTTTTTTATTTTGGACATGCTGTTAACGCTGTCTACCTGCTCACAGAAAAGTCTCCAGGAGTTACGTTTCGCCAGTCTAATGATTTTATTGTATTCTTTGAGCCTTCTGTGGTAGTCATCCCAATATACTGATAGCTTTTTACGTCGAGCTCTGTTGTTAAGTCTGCGGACATCCTTGCCAATCGAGCGAATTTGCCCTGTCATCCAGGGTTTCTCATAGGCAGATTTCCTTTCTCGAAGCGGGCAACTATCTTCGAAAGATTTTACAAGAGCCTCCGTAATCCTTCTCACATTGATATCAATGTCTTCTGTACTTGGATAATCGTGTTTAGGCTGGCCCAATCGATTTCTAAGTAGATTGCCGAATTTGGTCCAGTCAGTTTTAGCCTTATTACGGAAACTTATTGGGTTAGGCGGTGGCCGTGCAATTTTAAACCTTATATAACGGTGGTCCGAATAGGAGTGCTCATCCGAAACCCTCCACTCATGGATCTCATCAATGAGGTTTTTCGAGCATATCGTTATATCTAATACTTCTTCCCTAATTTTGTTAACAAAGGTCGCCTTGTTCCCTATGTTGAGAGTTAGGAGATCGTTAGTATTCAAAAATTCTATAAGGGCTTGTCCCCTTTTATTGGTGTCAGTACTACCCCAAGCAATATGGTGTGAGTTGGCATCACAACCAGCTAGTAACACATTACTTGTATTTTTGGATTCCCTTACCAAACGTTGTAATTCCGACGTAGGTGGCAATGTCGGCGCATCGAATGGCAGGTATACTGACGCCAGGTACATACTTCCATTACCTTGCATCAGCACAGTTGCGTCCGATGTTGACAACTCTGGAGAGAAAAGATAGCATAAGTTTTTATGGCACAGAATACAAGTCCTTGGACGAGTACCTGTGTTAGCGTAGAAAAGATTATAGTTCATATGGTTTAATCCAGTTACTATGTTACTAGTAGTCCACGGTTCCTGGACCAAAGCAACATGAACCCTGCCTTTATTTATTATGTTCATCAGAGCAATGGATGCCGTTTTGCTCCGGTGTAGGTTTATCTGGATGACCTCAATCATTGTCTTTCCAGTAAAAGTTTCCTTTGGGAGTCGTCTATCCTATCTGGTTGCACTCCCTCCTTATTTGGTAGTGAGTTTTTCTCCTCCTTTCGTTTACTACCTATTACACACTCTTCAAGTAGACCTCTTTGGGAGGCGGTGTTACTTTTTGTCGTTCCCTTTCTTTATGTACCTATTCCTATCACCACTATTGCTGGAGTTTTTGTTGAGTTTTTGCGCCCCTCTTCATATCCTTATCACCACCTTTGCTGGGAACTTTCTGCAAAATTGATGATGTTATCGACAATTTGCCGATGTTACCCAGCAAAAAATAAAAGAAGTACTTCCAAAAGAATAACATTATAAGTACTTCCAATTCATAAGTATGAACATTTTTTCGGCATTTAATGCAGTTCTTCTAAATAACTAACCAAAATGTAATTTCGGAATATAAATTATTAACCCAAGAATGCATAATTTTAAAACGATTGGATGTGAATCTTGTGAAGTGATAAAAGTCCGGATCGGAAGGAACATATATATGAGGGCTGTGATATATATGTAAAATACTGTGTCTATAGTGCTAAAGGGAAGAAATATATATTTATATGGCGGCTATATCAGAATTAGTGAATGGTTCTGGAAGCTAGTCGACTTTTTCATCAATTAAATTTCGTTTCAGTCGACTAGGTCGATAAATCGGACCTACAAGTCGACTTTTCATAGCCGATTAAAATTATATAGTAATTTCAAAGTATGCTGATTTTCTTCGAAATATGTTAAATTTTGGAATTGTAGTACATTGGATTGCGATAAAAACTGAATTTATTAACAACACTTTATACTTTCCAAAAATGTTAATATAGCGTCACCAGAAATGCCCAAGAGCGTAACCCTCAAAAAATGAATATTCGTTTTTCGTCAAAAAATCACGATTTTATTCAAGAAAAATAGACGTAACATCAAGTGCTCGTTTTTGATAAAGAACAAAAGGCGTAACTCACATTGTAGAACTTACTGTATTCATCTATTTAACCTTTGTAGTTGTTCTCTTGTTGCTGTTTTGATTTTTGAAAATCGTGTTTGACATCTATTGTAGATGCAAAATTCTATATGAGTCTGTATTTAAATGTGGCCTTTATCTGAAGGGTATCCATTTTTTTTTATCAAATTTCGCAGTGTTCGTGATTCTATAAACTAATCTCTGCCAAATTTAATAATGCTCTGATGTAAAACATGAAAACACACTTTTCCAACCTTGCTAGTGACCGTTTATTCTCTTTTGCACAATTAAAAAATCCATTGTGCAAAATATAGTACATTTGACTAAAATATGACTTCTATGGAGCTTAGATGCTAAATCGGAAGGAACACATCCATGCGAGTATGTGGGGCTACATGTAAATTTGAACCGATATTGTTCACACAGATATTAACTGTTAAAATAAGACACTCTTTACCAAATTTCATGAACATCAAAAGGAAATTATATCTTCTATAGAGGGTATAAGCTAAATCAAAGGTACATTTATATATATTACGATATCTGGTTCTAGTTGAGAGATTTTTGATCGTTCGCCGTAGACGAAAGAAAAACGGATTGTCTTTCAATTTCAATACGAATTGTCTTGTCCCAAAATAAAGATATGTACAAAATTCCATTAAGATCGGACTATATTTGTGACCTGAACATAAATTACAAGAACGCATGCACAAACTGACATAGCTAAATCGGTTCAGAAAGTGATTCTAAGTCGATCGGTATAATAAACGATGGTTCTATATATCTCTTCTCATTTTTGGTGTTAGAAACAAATGCATAAAATCATAATAAATTGTACCACAGTGTGGTGTAGGTTATAATTAAATAATTTTAAAAGAAATTATGGTAATTAAATATACCATACCATACATACTGTACCACACTGTGGTACTTTACTACTCTCTGAACCGGGGCTACGGAAAACTTTCTTTTTTGTGAGAATGTTAATTACACTATGGGGTCACACTTTTCAAGAGCCATCTACACCATACAGATTACAGACATCTTCAAATGTCCTAAACATACATACATATATATGATCGTTGATCTCTTTGGCCAATAGTATATTATTTATACGTTCCCTTCCCTATGTCAACATTTGTATTCCTTTAAAATATGAAATCTCTGGACCCAAAGATGTTAATAAGAACGACATACATTCATCAAATAAATACAACACCAAAAAGAGTTGTGCAAAAGTGGTGACAAAGAAGTACTTCCCCGGCGCGACAACCCCTTGTTAAATTCATTGGTGAAAATCCAAATTAGAACCACTTCCGGATCATAAGTTGGGGATTTTTATTGCTTCTTTGGGTGCTCTTTTTTTGCTGGGTATAGACCACTTCACCTCACTTTTTGGAATTGTCTCACTCGCTTCTTTCTGTTCACTATTTTCGTTTGCCACTGCAGGCGGTACGTTCTTGTTTGGGCTCGATTTAACTGTCCTGCCAATGGGGGTTTTTTCCAATCTTAAAGAAGATTTTCCAAATCCCGAAAAATGACATGCCTTTTGTCTTGACAAGGCTATGCCTGGAATACGGGTCTATGCCTACCACCAGGAGAGAACCATCGGGATCATTTTTCCTGTGGAAGACTTCCCACTTTCAGGTTCGAATCTTGTTTGCCAATGACGCTGAGTATGCGCTCTGACGGTACCTTACTTGCCCATCCTCTGACATAGAAATATGTTTTTATGAGTACAGGGATGTCGCTTTTCCTTACCAGTTTCAGCTTTGCGCCGTCCCAAGGTGAGGGGATGCTCTCCACTAGTTTTTCGAGGACATCGACACAGCATTGTGATGCCAGTTTCAGCATCAAAACGCCCCTCTCAATCGTGCAACTCATTACTTGGATTGTTTGTTCATCATTAGATTCGATAATGTGGTCCAATGCCTTTGTGTAGAACAAATCTTCGAAGATGCTCTTTTGCTCTTCGGGAATTCTGCCAGACGCACTACTGCAACCAATTATGGCATAGCGTAGTTCGTCCTGAATATGTTTTTTTTGGCTATTTGGGAATAAGATGGTGTTTCCTTGCCCTTTCTAATAGCCACCTTGCTTTTTCCTTTAGAATGGGTCTTTTTGTTTGAGGCCCCTCTTTTATGGATGGTTTGGTGGACTTACTCACGTTCTCAACAACAGGATCAACTTCACCTCCCACCATTAACGGATTCTGACTAGAAACTCCTTTTTTGGTAGACTGAATAGGTTTCTCCGAATTGCTGGGTGTCGGTGAGCTTTTTTTTCTTCTTAGTTGATTTCGCATCGCTATGCTCTTCGGGAGATCTGACTCTTTTAGTAGATGTAGAAGAGTCGGATTCATCCTGTAATATCTTCTGCCGGTTCATCTTATTCAGTTCTTTGTGCCCCTGACAGTCTTTTCCGATTTTCAACAATAGTGATATTGTTATCATTTGATGACTCAGAGTCCGAGTTCCCACTAGCTTTTAAAAGCTGGGGTTGCTTAGCCCTCCCCCTTGGGTTTTCTTTATCTTCCTCATCGTTTATTTTGCCAAAGGCTAGATGTGCTCTTGTATCTGTTTCGACTACGGAATCCGAGGCACCCAACCCCGTAGAAGTTACTTGCTCACGATTGTTTGATAACGACGACACGTGACTCGCGAGTAAATCAACGCTTTCCGCCGGTACTGGGTTTATTTTTCCCTGCACCGTAATATCATTTCCTTCATCAGGGTTAATCATAAATTTTTGGGAGGGACCCCCATAGCCAGTATTTGCCCGTAATAGGTACGTCGATGTTGGCCTTCCAGACTACTTCCAAAATGTCTGTCCTGAGACCGATGCAACAAATTCAACCCCCACTTTAAGAACAACACCTTGTGGTTGCGTAGTAGGTAGCTGAATAAGTATTGCGTAATAGGTTGAAAAAACTATCCGCTCTGCAATAACACGTCCGTTCGCTACCACTGGCGGCGACTGACGATGTCACTTAAACGATTGTTGTTAATATAGACCGCGGTAAACCAGTCTCGAAAGGTGGGACATGATAAGAAATCGTCCTCAAAAACGTATAAGTCACATGGCGGGTGTTAATGCCAATGCATAAAAAGAAAGAAATAAAAACAATTTTGGTTTAGTTTTAAATAATAATAATAATAATAGCCGCTTTATTCAATCGGTTTTGATGTTGTTGGTAACAATATGTACGCGGGTGTGTAACAAGATACACTATAGCAACGATATGCAGAGCAACAAGATGCTTTCGTTTGGAGGGATCGCGAACAAGTGCCTTGATGGAGAAAGGCGGCGGCAAAAAGTAAACAATGCTACAACTAGTTACTCGTTAAAATCTGTAAAGCTAATCTTACAATGTTGCATTCAAAAGGAGTAGACAGATTTTAACGAGGGGTTAGGTTAGGTTAGGTTGAAGAGAGGAGACGATTAAACGTCTCATGTCCATGGACATACACTTAAGCCAGTGGTTCGGCCTGTTGTGCGCTCCTTATTTATGATCTTTTTATACCTCACGAGTTACAGAAAATCGGTACTAGACACGAATTTTCTCAGTATCTTCCAGTCATATTCTCTGAGATGAGTCAAGTCTGGTAATATGTCGGACCCGAAATGTTGGGATTTTGCATGTGTGAAAGCCGGGCAGTGACACAGAAAATGTTCCATCGTTTCGATGTTTTCTCTGCATGCCCTGCATTCGTCGTTTTCTGCTAGTCCTAGGCGATGAAGATGTGCTTGTAAGCTTGAGTGTCCCGTTAGAACACTCATCATCTTATTAATATCAATCTTGTTTAGTTTCGAGGGTTTAACTACGGCAAATACACCGAGCAAAATTATTGAATATAAATGAAATAGTTTCAGGTTTAAACATGCCGGCCACCTTGCAGCATCAAGGTCTGTTGCAACTAAATTTAAATTAACTCTAATAATCTTAAAGTATAGTGCAGTACATATGTGAGCTTTTCAATTTTCAAAATTCATTTATTTTTTTCAAATAACACTTAAAACTAACAGGCCAGTAGGGACCCAGATGAAGCCAGTAGGGACGTCTCTATTGCAAACAAAACGAACACGAATAGGCCAGTAGGGACCCCAGCGAGAACGCGATGGGCCAGTAGGGACCCTTGGTTAGGACGAAACGCGATGGGGCAGTAGGGACCCCAGCAACTCAATCAGGCCAGTAGGGACCCTAGCAGTTGCATACGCCCGATAACACCCATCCAAAAATGGTGTAATGGGCAACCGGAAGCCCTGGTGACGCTCGAACCGTCTAGTGACAATTCTCGCGTACATCTCCGGACCAAAAACCAATGCCACACGTCCCACTCTAAAAAAATTAGGATCGGCAAGGGGGAATCCCAAAAACGATTCCTTGATCCTCTCAGGAACAGATTCGGAGGGGGTGGAGACGTGGCCGAGGTCGCATACCCTGGCCGTAAATGTCAACATTTGCTGGGCATCGTAAGTGGACGCAACTGTCAAACGACAGAACTCGACGCCATCAATCCACGAAGTTGGAAGTCGCAGTTGTTTCACCATGGACGCGCAAATAAGACTCTGCCTGTCACAAGCATCGAGCACTGCACGAACTGGAACCGCTGCCCCTGTCAACCGGTCGTGTACAACTAAACTTGGCACCAACGACACCACATTCTGCAATACGCCCATCCCCACAGCAACGAAAGACGCGGACGGAAGAGAACAGTTTCCCCTATCGGACTGACGAGAAAGTGCAAATTGAGTCGGACGTTTGGAGTTGCCATCGCTTTTGTTAGGGTAACTTTGGTTGGGGTCGGAATGAAGCAGCGTGTTGTGGTCGCCATTACATTTTACGCAGTTTTTCTGGCTCGGACAGTCTTTGGTTTAGTGAGAATGCGCCAAACACCGGTAGCAATGGCGATACATAACCACTGTCCGAATCCGACTTTCGTTAGCCATTTTACGGAATTTAAGGCAGAAACGAAGCGGATGCCTTCGACCACAGACACGACAACTATAAGCGGACGGAGCGGGTGGGGCGGACTGTTCCAACGATGCTGCAGGGGGCTGTGGTGCGGGTTTGTTCTCTACTACATCAGTGTGCGAAGGGAGAACGTCCTCAACGGTGTCTATAACCGGCGCCTGAACCACAGGTGCAGCACCACCAGGATTACACTCCTCTTCTGATAATTCCATCAGCTCATCAAAATCTTCCAAATCAGCAGTGAAGAACGAGATCTTTTTCATGTTACTGCGAGGAAAGAATAAGATTACAAAGATGGCGAGGTTTGATCGATCAGAATGACCAATTTTGTTATGGGTCGTCTTACAACGCCGTTTTCAGTGCGTACGTCAGCAACGCGAACATGACCGTCGATACCGGGATGAACGCTTACGACACGACCTAACTTCCACGAGGTAGGAGCTAATCTTTCATTTTTTACGACCACGAGATCTTCATTCCTAATGCCGCGTTCTGGAAATTTCCATTTGTGCAAAGTTTTCAGATACTCCTCTTTCCAACGCAGACAAAACTGCTGGGCCAGTGCCTGAACTTTTCTAAACCGATTCACAATAGACATTGGTTGTTCAGTAACGACTGGTTCGGGAGGAGCAAGCAACGGAGCACCTATCAAAAAATTTCCTGGCGTCAACGCAACGATTTCATGCGGACTTTCGGACATTGGACACAAAGGTCGAGAATTTAAACAAGCCTCGATTCTAGCCAAAACTGTAGACAATTCTTCAAACGTATACTTAAGATTTTGAGCCTGCTTCCGAAAATGAAGCTTAAAGCTCTTAACACCAGTTTCCCAAAGGCCACCCATATGTGGAGCCCCAGCTGGAATAAAACGCCACGATAGCCTCTGATGCGCAAAGTGTGACGAAACTGACGCACCGCATTCTTGGACAAAAGCTTTGAAATTCTTCTCAATTTATCTTGACGCACCTACAAAATTTGTCCCGTTATCCGAAAAGATTGTACGAGGACATCCACGGCGAGCAATAAATCTATGAAACGCTGCCAAGAAGTTTGCCGTTGATAAATCGGACACGGCCTCTAAGTGTATGGCTTTCGTCGAAAAGCACGCGAATACACAAACATAATCTTTTGTTATTTTGCAGCACCGTCCTGTAAAGGACTTAATGTCAAACGGGCCTGCGAAGTCTATCCCAGCTATCAATTATAGTTCTCTCTGGCGGAAGTGCAGCCATAACCTGCCCGCAGGAACGTTTTCTATCTAACACACAACGCATACAATTATGCACAACTGACCGAATCAGGGTTTTTACGCGAGGCATCCAATATTCTATTCGAATGATGCGTAACATCAATTGATTTCCTCCATGAATAGAAATCAGGTGAATAAATTCCAGCAACAGTCTGGAAAATCGACAATTATAGGGAAGAATTATTGGATGTCTTTCGGAGTAGGCAAGCGTAGGAGACCGGGCCAATCTACCGTTCATTCCCATTACACCACTAACATCAATAAATGGGGTTAAAGGAACCAGAGGGCTTTTTGAGTTTAATGGTGATCTATCTAACAAGGCCTTATATTCATCCGGGTAATTGGCTTTTTGTGCCAAAACAACTAATCGAAAACGAACATTCTTTATTTCATTCGGCTAGTCAAATTATACTGAGTCCTATGACCTGGATGAGTTCTATGCAAAAATCTAAACATGTACGAAATTACACGCAAAGCACGACCTATCGAAGAAAAACGATCAAGAATATCTTCATACGAAGAGAAAAACGATGCATGAGTTCGTACGGAACGCATTTCCAAATCTGTATCAAGTGGAGTAAGGTCTCGAATAGGCCATTCAGTTTTGTTGAGACTCAGCCAATGTGGCCCATGCCACCAAATCTGAGAACAAGCTAAGTCTGCAGGAGGAAGGCCGCGGCTGCCTAAATCAGCGGGATTGTCCTCCGATCTCACATGATACCAATTGTGGTTTCCGACATTTTCCCTATTTGCCACAAAGGTAGTCCATGTCGAAGAGGTCTTTTTTAACCATGAAAGCACGATGGTCGAATCTGTCCAACAATAAACTTGACGAAATTCAACTTCACTCTCACGCAAAATAGTTTTTAAAAGTTCCGAAGCTAACACTGATCCGCAGAGTTCAAGCGTAGGCAATGAAATCGATTTTATGGGGGCCACACTCGTTTTACACAATAGTAAATTCACAAATATTTCCCCATTTGGAGCCTCAACACGAAGATAAACCAACCCCGCGTATGCCTTCTCTGAGGCATCAGAAAATACATGAAGCTCTGCTGCACAGTCCGGACCATACCGGACCCATCTAGGAATGCGAATACAGTTCACATCTAGATAGGCTTCCACGAATTTTCGCCAGTCGACTTCGGTGGAAGATGAGAGAGGGTCATCCCACCCAATGTTATCTAGCCAGACTTTTTGCATAACAATCTTGGCCATAACGAGCACTGGACCTAACCAACATACGGGATCGAAAAGTTTAGCAATAGCCGAAAGAACTTCCCGTTTACTATATGTAGCTTTATCCACAATAGGAGCTACCGCGAAATAAAAAGAATCTATCTGCATGCTCCATCGTATCCCTAAAAGTTTAGAGCCACTAGCCTCCACAAATGTCAAAAGTTCCGCATCCACTAAATACTCGGGCGGAAAGCGATCTAATATTGCCCTGTCCACTTCCTAAGTTCAAATGAAGCAGAAGAGAGTGCCGCTATCAATTGGTCTCGAGCAACCAAAGCAGTTTCTACATCGTGGGTTCCAGCCAGTATATACTATTTCGCAAGATATTAGCCGCAAGAGGATACTCTTTTTCAGTATCGTCGGCTAATTTCAAAAGAGTTCTAATAGCCAGATAGGGGGCACAATTCACACCAAAAGTGACTGTCTGAAGTCCTGTACAGGTTTAGTGAGAGAATCCCTATAGAGAATTCCCTGAAGGGGAGTGTGTGAGGGGTCAACGCGGATCTGTCTATCTACACGAAGTTTGCTAGTCTGTTTTTCGAGATTAAAACAGGATGATGGGACAAATAGCAGGACAATTTTTCGACGGAGGAAATCGTGTTCACTGGTCTCATATGGTCTAATCTCAAATATTTAGTGTCAACGTTGTCATAAATAATTTTGATATCGAGCTTCCTAAGTAATGTCGATTCATTACGCAAATATTGTTTGAACACGTTCGCCCTAGATTCTTCCAAGTATTCCTGTACGCTAAAGTCGGTCCTAATAGGTAGTGTAACAATATATCTACCATCCGAATCCTTACGAGTTGTACGCACATAATTTTCCTCACAAAATGTATCCGAAGGTGACAAAATACTTCGTTTTGGAGGTTCTTCGAGTTCCCAGAAACGCAAAAGTGTTTTATTAATACTATCATCTTCAGAAATATCCAATCGTGTAGCGAAAGTCTGAACTTGGTTGGTGGGGACAGGACCCGAAATAAGCCAACCGAAGATAGTGTTCTGGGCAAGTAATGATCCAGACGATATTTGAATAAATCATTCTAAGAGGATTTGAGGATATAGTTACGCTCCTATCAAGAGGTCTACGGGTCGCGAATCAAACAAATTTGGATCAGCCAGACGAAGCGTTGGCATTTTTTTCTTAAAATCAGGAGCAACCGTAAAGGAGGGAAGATTTTCAGAAATCGAAGGAAGAATTAAGGCAGTAGTTTCCAGGACTATCGATGCATCGAAAGATGTTCCAATCCTCAACGTACAAATTTTTCTGGATGTTGCCGAAATGACACGATTAACGCCGGAAATGGTAGAATTTGTTGAATGCACCGGAATTTTCATGTATGTAGGGTGCACGTTATATAATTTAATTTTCAAAATCTTATCGAAAATGACGACGCACGAAACGCTATTATTAATTTCACAAAAAAATTCCCGAGGTTACAAACTTTGTACAGAACACACTTAACCAACGTAATTAGTGTAGCGTACCGAAACAAAAGCGAATCAAAGAAAAAGAATTCCAAGCAGCTGCGTTTGTTTGTCTGTACGTATGCATATACCAATATATATATGTACGTATATATGGTATGTATATGAGAACCGTATGTTGGCTGGCTGCTGGACGGACGCGCTAATAAACAATATTGGAGAAACTGAGTGTATTCTTTTTTTGGTGGTGGCAATGAACTTTTTATTGTTATTGTTGTTACCGAAAACCAAACCGCAAAACAACTGACAACAATTTTTTTTCAAATGTTATATTTTCTCCTTTTCCGACGGTAAGGAGTTGTTGCTTATTTTTACAAATACGCGAACTACTTTATTTTCGCTAATTAATTTTGTAACATTTACCACCACTGCACTGTCAAAAAACACACTTTTCACCACTAATTTCCGCACTATAGGGATGTTTTTAAATAATCTTTTATTTATTTGTCTCATTTATTGTTTTTCTTTAATACGTATGGACGGACATATACCGGTATGAATACACGTAACCTCAAACATGAACGACGGTAGAAACGAGACGGGTGTAGAGGAAGGGGTTTCGCGACGCGCTGTAAGACGACCTTTTTGTTAATAACACGAACACTTTTATTGCATTAAAAATCGCGAGCTCACACTTATAACTACACTGCACTAATTTGACATTATTATTTAAATAAATAATAATAAACGCTCGAAAGGTTACTTTTGCGCCACCTGTTATTAGCCGCAAGAGGATACTCTTTTTCAGTATCGTCGGCTAATTTCAAAAGAGTTCTAACAGCCAGATATGGGGCACAATTCACACCAAAAGTGACTGTTTGAAGTCCTGTACAGGTTTTGTGGGAGAATCTCTAAAGAGAATTCGCTGAAGGGGAGTGTGGGAGGGGTCAACGCGGATCTGCATATACATCTGTGTAATGTCACAATTGAATACGAATCTAAACATTCGCCATCTCAAAATGAGCAGTACTAAGTCTGCCTGGAATGTTGGTCCAACATGAAGGATGTCGTTAAGACTTTTTCTATTTGAAGTTTTGTTGGACGCATTAAAAACTACGCGAAGTTGGCTAGTCTGTTTTTCGAGATTAATAACAGGATGATAGGGCAAATAGCAGGACAATTTTTCCACGGAGGAAATCGTGTTCACTGGCCTCATATGGTCTAATCTCAAATACTCAGTGTCATAAATAGTTTTGATATCGGGCTTCCTAAGTAATGACGATTCATTACGCAAATATTGTTTGAACACGTTCGCCCTAGATTCTCCCAAGTATTCCTGTATGCTAAGGTCGGTCCTAATAGATAGTGTAACAATGTATCTACCATCAGAATCCATACGAGTTGTACGCACATAATTTTCCTCACAAAATTTATCCGAAGGTGACATAATACTTCGTTTTGGAGGTTCTTCGAGTTCCCAGAAACGCAAAAGTGTTTTATTAATACTATCTTCTTCAGAAATATCCAATCGTTTAGCGAAAGTCTGAACTTGGTTGGTAGGGACATGACCCGTAATAAGCCAACCGAAGATAGTGTTCTGGGCAAGTAATGATCCAGAAGAAATTTGAATAAATCCTTTTAAGAGGATTTGAGGATATAGGTCCGCGTCTATCAAGAGGTCTACGCGTCGCGAATCAAACAAATTTGGATCAGCCAGACGAAGCGTTGGCATTTTTTTCTTAAAATCAGAAGCGACCGTAAAGGAGGGAAGATTTTCAGAAATCGAAGGAAGAATTAAGGCAGTAGTTTCCAGGACTATCGATGCATCGAAAGATGTTCCAATCCTCAACGTACAAATTTTTCTGGATGTTGCCGAAATGTCACGATTAACGTCGAAAATGGTAGCATTTGTTGAATGCACCAGAATTTTCAACCTGTTCTGCAAGCGCTCTGAAAGAAACGAGGCCTCAGAAGCAGGGTCAATCAAAGCTAAACTATATTAACCATTGCTGTTCCCAAAAGAACAGCTTTACTGGATGGTTGCGAAGGGTCTACAACGGACTGACTAGAAATTTGAGGATTTGGAACCGGTCTAGTGTTAGTTTTAGTAGTAGCAGAAGCTGAACCCTGACTATCACGATGCAGTAGAGTGTGCTGCCTCGCTTCACATTTGAAGCAATGATGTTCAATTGAACAATTCTTCACGTCATGTCCCGTTACTAAGCAATTCAAACACAAGCGATTTCGTTTTACAACATTATATCTTTCCGAGGGCGAAAGTTTCTTAAATCGAAGACATTTGGAGAGCCTGTGACCTTCTTTAGGACAACGTACACATTTAACAATTGAGGGTGGACTCGATGGCTTCGAAGATGCGGCATTCGTAAAATGCGTTCTAATTTTGGGGTTTGACCGTTTTAGAGAATCGTTTCCCCGTAGATCGTTGAGGCACACGAGAGTGCGGATCCTTTCCGAAAGAAATGAATCCATGTCTTTCTACAATGAAAGAGCAGATTTGTCCCTAACACTTTTTTCCCATAAGGTTTGGGTAAGCCTCGGCAAACGTTGGAGGCAGATAAAAATAAGGATAGGATCCCAATTATTTGAAACAATTTCGCGCGCTTGCCCGCTTGTTTTGCGAACTAAATGGCAAAATCGCTCAATATCGCTTAGACGAGAATTGTTTATGTACACAGCGCTGAAAAATCCCTAAAAGTGGGCCAAGAAAGAAAGTCTCCCTCAAATATATCGACATCACATGGGGGCAACTACAAATTATGCATAGTTTCACTATTGACCAGGTCGGACATTTCACGTCGCCAGACCTCACTATTTCCCCCATTCGATCTACGAGAGTCGTTCGCAAGAGAACGCGTTTGATTTTCCATAGAACCATTTGGACTAGAATGGTACGAAAGCTCAAGTACAGACTGAGTTGAATTAACAATTGTAGACCGAGAGGCCGAACGTGTCAAACCACGAAAATCTGCTAACTTTCTATTAATTCCCGCTAAACAATTCATAAACGTTTTGTAAGAAGCATCATATTTACCCTCAGCTTCGTTTACATCCGCCTGTTCAACTTTCTCGGCGGTTTCCAAATACGTTAGGTATTTGTCGTACGTATCTTGTACCTTACTCCATATTTTATTAACTTCCGCGCTACGAATCTCGAGACTATAAACATCAAAATCTTCATCCATTTCCAAAACAAAATTTGCACTAAATTTTGTAAGAGCAGAAAGTGCAAAAACGTGTAGTTATGAAGAACAAACCGAAAGCAAACAACTATAAATGTTCTATAATTTGTGAAAAGAATCGTTAAGAACCAGCTAATTCGTAAAAAATCCGACAAGACAAAGAAAACAAACGACTAAAATGTTTAAAAACAAATTAAATTTCAAAAAAGCAAATAAAATGCAATCAAAAAATAAATATATAATTAAATTTAAAAATTATTTCACAAATTTCTTTCCGTGTACCGAAATATTTTTTCAAAATATTATTTTCTCGCGAAAATAACGAAATTTATCAAATGGGCACCAAAAATCCAGCAAAAATAAATAAAAAACAGAAAATTACAAAAAATACCTTTAAATTCGATTACAGGTCGGCTTGACCGACTGTAGGGCGCACGCAACCAATATGGTGAAAACCCAACGAACAGGACAGTAAACCGAACCGAAACCGAAAACAATAAAAAAAATCACGCTTTTATTTAAAAAAGTCGAATTGACCGTATGTAGGGTGCACGTTATATAATTATTAATTTCACAAAAAATTTCCCGAGGTTACAAACTTTGTACCGAACACACTTAACCAACATAATTAGTGTAGCGTACCGAAACAAAAGCGAATCAAAGAAAAATAGTTCCAAGCAGCTGCGTTTGTTTGTCTGTATGTATGCATATTAGACCATTTATTATTTTTTCGGTACTGATTTCCGGGCCGAAAAAGTTTCCATTTGACCTACAAACCTCCAATAAAAAATTTGGTGGCGATTGGATAACACTAAGGTCTGCCCAAAGTTGTTTGAAAACACAAAACTCACTTTACATTAACAAAATTTGGGTTTTTATCAAATGTCACATGTTCAAGTAATTAAAAAATATTTTATTAGCATGAAAAGTTTTTAAATGATCTTTGAATAAAATTTTCTTTCTTACAAGTCGTAAACAATCAAAATCGACCGAAAAACGAAAAAGTTACAGCAGTTTTCATTTGAATTTTACGTCATGACTGGGCATGCATGCACACCGACATTGCCTCTATGTACCTATGTAGACGTAAGAACAATCACAATAAAAAATAGATCATGCTTGTGCATGCATGAAAAAAAAACAACGGATTTGCATGATAGTTGATTTTTCGCATCAGTCTGACATTTTTCTACTGGTCAAATAAGAAAACATAAGCAGAACTTTGCGGCGCGCTATACGGCCATGCAACAGGGTCGTTTACAGAACGCGCTCTGCCTCCAGCCTAAGTGAATTGAGAAAGGGACAGCTTCGCACAAAATTTAATTTTAGTCATATTCTTATTTGTCTCCAGACCGACCACATCCAAAATGGTTACTAGATCCAGTGATAAATTTCGCACCGTAGAATCAGTTGGGCATGTATCACATACAATATCTGGAGCCAAACTGCCGTCAAACAGACAGATATTTCATAATGTGATAACTGTAATGTTTAATGCTGCGACGCCTCTGACCTCTGTTGGTGAGCTTGTGATTAATCGTTCTACACATCAAAATTTTTGGGCGCTCCCAAAATCCCGGCTGGTACTGGAGAAAATATGGCCAAAGTCGTTCATGATACACTCATCAAATACAGGTCAAAACACTGGATCGTGCGTTTTGTTGCAGAACAAATTAGATCGAAAATTAATCAAGTTCCCATCTTCTCATCACACGATGGAGATAGTATTGAAACATGTGTTTGATGTTAAACCTCGGCGACTTGTGGTCCTGAAGTGCCTATTTTTAATCGTTTTGCTGCCGTTTGGGTAAGTCTCGACCACGCAGAAATCGACCGAGATGTGTCTGAAGCGGTTATGAAGAAATGGAAAAATCATTTGTGGTATTTGGCCCTAGAATCAATGGCTTTGGCATTTTTCGATTCGGATGTTTCACTCGAAGAGAAACGAAAAATGGTTAGGCATCTGCAATCAACAGAGCCCGTCGTAAATCTGGAAAACGATCGAAAATTCTCCGACCCGAAACTATTGCTGTGTAATAATTTGAGCGATTTCGTCTCATACAAAACCAAACGGTTTTTCGGTGCTTTTGGATTGAGTACTGAATTTTTAAAGCATGACCCATCCATTTGGGAAGATTATCAAGATACTCTCGATGTTTGTCGTAATCTGTTTGTTGTTAACTACACTGCTGAACGCGGTGTACAATTTATGAATGATTACATAATACTTACGAAAGACGAAGAACAAAATCAATTTATATTACAGTGCATTGAAGAATATCGTAGAAAATGTCCCTCACATAACAAGTCAGATCTAATATAATATTGAATTAATTGTATTTTTTGTTTTTTTTCACCGATCTTAATATTTAAAAACTATTTATTAATTAATAATACAAAGAAATGTAATTTTACTTATTTAAACATACGATTTTTGAATAAAAAAAATATTTCCCCTACAAAATGTGTTCTAAATTTTGAATGAACTTTGGGCAGACCCTAGGGTTATCAGATCGGCACAAAAATTTTTATGGAAGTCTTGTAGGCCAAATGGAAACTTTTTCGGTCCGGAAATCAAAGATCGCAGCAACTTTTACTTTTTGCATCATGTGCTATAAACGGTCTAATGCATATACCAGTATATATATTAGGCCGGTTCGATTTGTGGGGAGGCAAAAAAAGTCGCCATTGCTCAGTGAAAATCGTATTCTAGGGATCAAAATAAGAAACTTTGCCGAAGGAACCATACCTCTAAAACGAATTCTGATGTCCCGGAATTTGGGTCGAATTCCCACGAAAAATCCCACTTTGACCCATTTAGAGTGCTCCAATCGAGTCCAAATGTATGACCGACCCCCACTAACTTTGGAGGCCCGACCCACCCCCTGGGGGTTCCATACATTTGGACTCCATTGGAGAACTCTAAATGGGTCATCAGAATTCGTTTTAGAGGTATGGTTCCATCGGCAAAGTTTCTTATTTTGATCCCTAGAATACGATTTTCACTGAGCACTTCACTGAGTGGGTTCATTTGGACTCGATTGGAGCACTCTAAATGGGTCAAAGTGGGATTTTTTCCGGGTCATCAGAATTCGTTTTAGAGGTATGGTTCCTTCAGCAAAGTTTCTTATTTTGATCCCTAGAATACGATTTTCACTGAGCAATGGGCGATTTTTAAATCGACCCGCCCTAATATATATGTACGTATATATGGTATATGAGAAGCGTATGTTGGCTGGCTGCTGGACGGACGCGCTAATAAACAATATTGGATAAACTGAGTGTATTCTTTTTTGGTGATGAACTTTTTATTGTTATTGTTGTTAACGAAAAACAGACCACAAAACAAATGACTGCAAATTATTTCAAATGTTATTGTTTCTCCTTTTCCGACGGTAAGGAGTTGTTGCTTATTTTTACAAATACGCGAACTATTTTATTTTCGCTAATTAATTTTGTAACATTTACCACCACTGCACTGTCAAAAAAATACACTTTTTCACCACTAATATCCGCACTATAGGGATGTTTTTATATAATCTTTTATTTATTTGTTTTAATTATTGTTTTTCTTTAATACGTACGGACGGACATATGCCGGTCTGTCTACACGTACGTATGTAACCACAACGATAGAAACGTGCCGGGTGTAGAGGGAGGGGTTTCGCGACGCGCTGTAAGACGACCTTTTTGTTAATAACACGAACACTTTTATTGCTTTAAAAATCGCAAGCTCACACTTATAACTACACTGCACTATACTTACTTTGACATTATTATTTAAATAAATAATAATAAATGAAGAGGTGATGATATGGATTTTGATGATTTTGATGGTATGATGCGACCAAAATGTTAATGTCAATGCATAAAAAGAAAGAAATAAAAACAATTTTGGTTTAGTTTTAAATAATAATAATAATAGCCGCTTTATTCAATCGATTTTGATGTTGTTGGTAACAAGTTTACCTTTTTTTTGTGTAAATACAACAATATGTACGCGGGTGTGTAACAAGATACACTATCGCAAAGATATGCCGAGCAACAAGATGCTTTCGTTTGGAGGGATCGTGAACAAGTGCCTTGATGGAGAAAGGCGGCGGCAAAAAGTAAACAATGCTACAACTAGTTATTCGTTAAAATCTGTAAAGCTACTCTTACGGCGGCCGGAAGTTGGACCCCAAGAAAATGCACCCCAAATTGAAAATGAAAGTGCGCCCCAAATTTGGGGCCTATTTTCGTTACAAAAACTGATTTAGGAAATTACACCCCAATCAAGAAAACAGCATGAAATGAAAATAAAACCCAAAAAAACTAAGAAATATTCTCTTCGTAAATCTGGGGAGTAAGCAATAATACACGCATACAGACCTATTTTCTAATTATAAATCTTTTCCTGTGCGATCGGCCTACGGCCTGCGGCCATCGGCCTCTGTTTAAGACTTTCTCCTATGGACAGGATCCAAAGTAGGCAACGTGGAGCAAATATTTTATGCGTAGTCTCTCCTGTTTCTAAATTAACAGATGAAAATAAGCCCCAAAAAGCAGACAAGAAATGAAAGTAAACCCCAAAAAGCAGACAAAAAATTAAATTAAGCCCCAAATAAAATTGTTGTTGTTTGATATGTTATTTTTTGGGGCCCATATTCATAAAAATATTGAGGTGTATTTTCCTGGGGCCCAATTTCATTCCGCCTACTCTTACAATGTTGCATTCAAAAGGAGTAGACAGATTTTAACGAGGGTTTAACTACGGCAAATACACCGAGCAAAATTATTGAATATAAATGAAATTGTTTCAGGTTTAAACAGCGGGAGCGGGAGATTATGTACGCTGTTACTAGTTAGTTGGACACTTCCCATGCGCGAGTTCCTATTACAATTTTCAAAACTTAATACCGTCGGAGAATCGACATGAGTACCGATTTCACGAGAAATGTGTGTCGAAGTACTCATATTGTTCAACAAGTCAGTATTACGTGCAGTGTTGCCGCTGGAAAATATTTTCCGCCCAACATTTTTTCAAAAACTGCCCAAAAATTAAAAAAATATAATTTTTTTTCTTTTCTATTTTAGATATTCAAAGTACAATTTATTATATATATAAAAAAGGAAATTATAAAACATAAACGATATATGTAGTTATTTAAGAATTCAGGCTTCCTTATTATAAATACTTGTATTATATACATTAATAATTAACAAGACCACACATAGTGAGGATTGCCCCAAATTAAATTGAAATTAAGCCCCAAATAAAATTGTTGTTGTTTGATATGTTATTTTTTGGGGCCCATATTCATAAAAATATTGAGGTGTATTTTCCTGGGGCCCAATTTCATTCCGCCTACTCTTACAGTGTTGCATTCAAAAGGAGTAGACAGATTTTAACGAGGGTTTAACTACGGCAAATACACCGAGCAAAATTATTGAATATAAATGAAATTGTTTCAGGTTTAAACAGCGGGAGCGGGAGATTATGTACGCTGTTACTAGTTAGTTGGACACTTCCCATGCGCGAGTTCCTATTACAATTTTCAAAACTTAATACCGTCGGAGAATCGACATGAGTACCGATTTCACGAGAAATGTGTGTCGAAGTACTCATATTGTTCAACAAGTCAGTATTACGTGCAGTGTTGCCGCTGGAAAATTTTTTCCGCCCAACATTTTTTCAAAAACTGCCCAAAAATTAAAAAAATATAATTTTTTTTCTTTTCTATTTTAGATATTCAAAGTACAATTTATTATATATATAAAAAAGGAAATTATAAAACATAAACGATATATGTAGTTATTTAAGAATTCAGGCTTCCTTATTATAAATACTTGTATTATATACATTAATAATTAACAAGACCACACATAGTGAGGATTATTATTTTTAATGGTTTCATTATATAGCATTGTGCTGTTAACAGTATTTATTTATAAACTGTTCAATGAACATGCTCTGTGCAGGCGTTTTAAGTGGCACCATATACTTAGACACGACAGAATGATCATATTTTAGTTGCTGATAATGTGGTTGTGTTTTGGGAGTGATAAGACAGCACATATTCGAAGGGACATGCGTAGCCATGTGAAATATAGATAACGAAAATTACATGTTTTAAGCCTAGTACTCTGTTCCAATTTGGGGAAAATGTTGAGCAACTTTAATTCTGAAAAAGTGACAACCAAAAGTGATACCTATTACGTGTTTTTGACGTTTTTATTTCTTTGAAGTATACGCCATTGTTACGCATAAAAACAAAAAACATATGTTACATTTCATAAAGAGCCGAATTTAAGAACAGTAAATCTGTGTATTTTTATACACTAGGACGACAAGCTGAATCTGGCAAAATTGTTCGGAATAAGATTGCCAATTATTTTAGTTCAACGGAAGATTCTGTACCTTGGCAAACATAAATTGCTTTTTTTGGAATAGTTTTAGAATTTTAATTAACCTACTTAATGTATTATATTGAAGTTTTATATAACGGGTGATCCAAGTAGAGATACTTTTTCAATAGCCTTTTTTTGAGAGATCACGTGTGAGTCGTGTCATGCTGTGATGTTATTTTTGTAAAGTATTGTTTGGCATTTCATCATGGAAAGACATAAGCCTGAACAACGTTTTCAAATCGTTCAACTTTATTACGAAAATTCACGTTCTGTGAGAAATGTGTTTACTGCACTTCGCTCAACTTATGGTCAACATAATCGGCCTACTGAGCGTACTAATCGCAACACCATTACCCATCTTGAGACCCAGCATTCATTATTGGATAATATTCGACTGAATAGAACACGTCCAGCACGCAGTGAAGAAAATTTAGCGGCCGTAGCTGAGAGTGTACACGAAGGCCGTGGAGAGTCGATTCGGCGCCGCTCGCAGCAACTCGGACTGACGTATGAAACGACTTGGCGCATTTTACGTCGAGATCTTAAATTGAAAGCATAGAAAATACAGCTTGTGCAAGAACTGAAGCCGCACGACCTTCCCAAGCGACATCGCTTCGCTCTATGGGCTCTTGAAAAGTTCCAAGAAGATCCGACGTTTTCGAGCCAAATTTTGTTCAGCGATGAGGCCCATTTCTGGCTCAATGGGTATGTAAACAAGCAAAATTGCCGCATTTGGGACGAAGAGCAACCTGAATAGATTCAAGAGTTGCCACTTCATCCATAAAAAACAACGGTTTGGTGTGGTTTGTGGGCCGGTGGAATCATCGGTCCATATTTCTTCAAAAATGATGCCGGTAGGAACGTAACCGTCAATGGCGACCGTTATCGTGCCATGATAACCGACTATTTTATGCCTGAAATTGAAGCTCGTGATCTCGGCGACATTTGGTTTTAACAAGACGGCGACACTTCCCACACATCGCATCAATCAATGGATTTATTGAGAGAACACTTCGGTGAGCAGATAATTTCACGTTTTGTGCCGGTCGATTGGCCACCAAGATCGTGTGATATCACACCGTCAGACTTTTTCCTGTGGGGATATGTAAAGTCTAAAGTTTATGCGGACAAACCCGATTCGATTCAGGCCTTGGAGCAAAACATCACGCGTGTCACTCGCCAGTTACCAGTCGAAATGCTCGAACGAGTCATCGAAAATTGGACTCAACGGATGGACCATCTGAGACGTAGCCGCTGCCAACATTTTATAGACATAATCTTCAAAAAATGAATGTTCTTTCAAATGATAATAAACATTCCCCATTCAATTTGAATTTTCTGTGTTTTTTTCTTTAAAAAAGTAGGGAACCTCGCAATGGATCACGCTATATTAAAATAATTTCAATAAAAAAAGAAAAACAAAGTCGATTTTATTTTTAAAATATAAATGTATTTTTATTAGTGTATTTTTATTGGTGTATTCAGGGACCAGTTGAATTGTACCATAGTGTATCTAACCGAAAACTAATAGATTTCATTTATTTTTTACTTCTATTTTTGTTAATCGACCTTAATTTTACACTATAATTTTTGTTGTAAGATACTCAAGCTCAAGGTCATAGGTTTTTTTTGTTGATCTTTATTTGTTTATCTTTTCAAATAACTCAATATTAATTTATTGAGTTATGATGTTCTTAATTTAAGAACATCATCAGGAGATTCTGAAATATAAACACATATATACACAAAAACATTACTTTGAACATTACTTTGTTGTCGTAAGACTTACAAAAAGTTACAAATAAAAACAAACGAAAAAGAAAACAATTATAACCGCGTAACAGCAGCCTCTTATCGTCGTCATCTTCTTCTATACTGCTCTTATTTTGTTGGATTCTCATTTCACTTTGTTGATTTTTCTAATGAGAAATTTGTAGCTTTGTCCGATGTTGTCTTGTAGTTTATGCGTTTTGTTGTTGTTGTATTGAGTATGTGTAATTATTCTAATGTTAGTCTCTTGTTGTAGTTACTCTCGCATTGTTGCACATGTACTCTTTCCAAGTCCGGTTGATGTTTCTCTGTCACACAGTGGTTTGTGAGGGCCATTTTTTTTTCATGAGATCTCGCAGTACATTTAATACTAACTTTATTATGTTGAGTGTTGGAAAAAGTAAAAAAATGGACTGAAATGGGAGTGTCATATATCGATCGATAGATAATACGCTATATACATTTTTTCTAAAATTGCGAAATCGAAAAGGCTGTTGTTCCAAAAAACCACAGAAATATTTTCTTTCCGAATTGGTCTTTTAGCGCACAGGAGCTGTTTGAAATTAAACAAAACTAATTTGAATAAAATCTGTTCAGATTTAGATATAAACCTCATATATATGTACCACCGATTTGGCATCTAAACGCTATAAAATACAAATTGTTTGACAAATCATTATCACTAGGTAAATAACTTTTATAAAACTTGGCTATATTTCTTATTATTCTACTCCGATGGGGTGGTATACGGTATCATACAGTCGGTTCTGCCGGACTTTCTTACGGGTTTAAAGTTTAATTTTTGATCATAGTAAAATTCTCACCCTTTCCAATTACTGTTTTTAATGTCCTCCGAAAGTTCAAAACTTTCGTTGTAAATTTCACTACTGTCCTCCTTTTCTGGCACAAAAGTCCTCCTTTCCGAAAAAGGTTTATGGTAACCCTGCCAAGGCAACACTAAGTGTTGCCTGGCGCCATTAGAAGTTTCCATTGGAAAGTTTGGACATTTTTTAGCATAAACGTATTCAGAACGTTTTGAAGTACGACCATCATTTGTGTTGTTTACAGTGACTTGAAAAAATCAATTTGGCAAAAAAAAATGGAATTAACTCTTGAACATTTTCGTTCGATAATTTTTCACAACTTTCGACGTGAATTATCACGACAAGAGTGCATCTATGAACTTAAATCTTTGTATGGCGATGAAGCACCATTCTATAGCACTGTGAAAAACTGTTTTAATGAATTCAATCGTGGCCGACGCTCGCTCAAAGACGAAGGTCGTCCAAAAACGGCCGTTGTGCCATAGAACATTGATGCCGTGCGTGAACTGATAATGCAAGGTCGTCATGTGACATACCGTGAGATAGAGGCATCCTTGAGCATTTCTTCCACCAGCATACGAGTACATTTGATATTGCATGAACACCTGGCCGTAAAAAATGTTTGTTCTCGTTGGTTCCCACACAATTTGACAATCGCTCAAAGAAAGGCTCGTGTCGATTAGTGCAAAGAAATTTTGAAAAAATACGATAGCGGTGCTTCAAAAGACGTTTATAAGATCGTCACAGGTGACGAATCTTGGACCTATGCGTATGAGCCCGAAACAAAACAGCAATCGACCGTGTGCGTCTTTGAAGACGAGCCAAATCCAACCAAAATTTTTTCATCGAAGAAGCACTTCGAAGCAAATGGTCGCCTGTTTCTTCGCCAAAACTGGTCATATCGCGACTGTTCCACTTGAGCAACGTATGACGGTCAATTCTGAATAGTACACCACAATTTGTTTGCCTAAAGTCTTCGGAGAAATTCGAAAAACGAACAAGAGAAGACGAATCATTGTGCACCATGACAATGCGAGCTTTCACACATCGGCTCAAACCAGCGCCTTTTTCACCGGCTAAAACGTCGAATTGATGGGTCATCCGCCGTACAGCCCTGACTTGACACCCAATGACTTATTCTTATTCACGCACATCAAGAAAAAACTGCTTGGTCAACGTTTTTGGACGCCTGAAGCAGCTATCGAAGCGTTCAAAAACCATGTTTTTGAGGTGAATTTTCAACACACTGTAACCAAAACAATTCGCGCTCAAATGACAGAACAGTCTGAGTGAAGTTATGCTAAAAAAGGTCAATCTTTCCAATGGAAATGTCAGATGGCGCCAGGCAACACTTATGGTGTTTTCTTTTCTAAAAAAGATGTTGCCCTGTCAGAGAGCAGCATAGTAATAATGTCGCCTACGCCCTCCTGTACTGCTGCATTTTTTATAGTCAGAATCGATAACAAAAATGCGAAAAACCAGCCTTCTAACTCACTAAAAGTAAACTAAAAACAAAGAATACTCCACGGCGCCGTCTAAATAAAGCATCTGACCAAACTTCATTATGAAAAAGCAGGCACGACACACGCGGGTATTTAGGCTATTCGCTCGACGCCGAAAAACATCTGTTTTGTAAGGCAGCGTCCACCCCTTCGATTAAATACAGGGCTGAAATGTTGCATTTTTGCCCCGTGCAAGTGCGACATTTTTCACAAAAGAAAACGAAACCCTTTCACAGTGCAGCATTTATTTTACAATCGAAGACAAAAGGGCATTTTTGGGGCGAAAGGCATAAAAAATGTAGCATTTTTGGCACAAAAGAAAACGCCATTAGTGTTACCTAGGTCAGATATATATATAGCAACCCTCGTATTTGTGCGTCCATACAGAGCAACCTCATTGTACGAGTATAGCATAGAAATGATGGTGGATTGCATTTGCATGACAACGTCATTGGGCAATTTTACCAACAAGGAATTAACGTGGTTTAAAAAAGATGCAATCTCATTGGTTTCCTTAGGTTTTGTTGCTATATCTACTAATTTCGTCATTATATCAGCTACCTTGGAAACTCCCGTTCTCATCTCGTTTAAATACAAATTTTTTGTAGATGCGCATGTATTTTTCTAAATCAAAAAAAGATGAAATAAATAAATCAAATAAAAAGTATAGGGAGTAGATCAGTGTAAACTATAAAATGTCCTACTGCATAATTATTTAATCCGATAAATTCTATTTCCGATGTTTCCCTTTATGCTAGAGTCGACCTCCTAGGTCTTCTTCTATACTAGAGTCGACCTCCTATGTCTTTTTCTATACTAGAGTTGAGCTAGGACAGGTTTTAGAAAAATTATATATATTATTGCTCGGAATGAAACAATTTTGTACATAAATAAAGTCGACTCTTAGACCTTTTCAGAAACAAAAATTCGACTTTTTTGTGCCAAAAAGCCGATTAATCGACTTATATAACCCTACTCTGAGGACATCATATATGAGTCATTCCACGCCAAACGGGACGATTTTTGACATCACTATTTTTGATTGCTTCGAAATTTTGTGCATGCATTATTTACCTAAAAATATCTTATACGTAGTTCAAGAAAAAATTTTAAAAAATTTTCTTTAAGAGTTATGAGCAATTTAAAGTTGACGAAATTACGTTTTTTTCTAAAAGGTGTGTTTATCCTTTAGCTTGTATCTCCTAAAATACGTGACCGATTTTAATGTGCTATATCTTGTTTTGAAGGTAATTTCAACTACTACAACTATCTTAAAGTAATCACTGCAACAAAAATGCTAATTTTTAATATTTTTGCCCTTTTATACTTTCTATTGCGATTTTCAAAATGATTACACCCTTCGATTTTTTTGGAAATTTTAATGTCGTGTTCTGAGATGTCTTTGTTAGCTACTGTATGAATTTGGAGGTGGTGAATTGATGGGAACTATTTTTTACGATTTTTTATAAAAAAAACCATTTGCATAATTTCTGTGAGTGTGCTTTAAATAATTAACAGAATGATAACTTTTAGCCGTTAGTTTATTAATATAACAATAACAACAATAAATATTATTAATTTTGCAAAATTGTTTGCAAAAACGCAAAAATCAGCGATGACTTGATATTTAAAAAACAAAACTCATTAAACAATAGCAAGAGTCAAAAGATAAGAAAGTACTTGTTAAACTATACACTGAGCTGATTTTTTTTTTTTTAAATCACAGCAACCTGGATTTCAGTTTTTGATGAAGAAAAAAATACAATAAGTTTGTTCGTCCGTTTTTCACACTCAATTCGACAATTCAAAGAAAAAGGAAAGCAATAATAAAGCAAAAGTATTTCTTGAACGCAAAACTTCCACGCATACATTCCATTGTCCGATAAAAACATTAGTGTTCAGACAATATCAACTTCCGAAAAGTGCTGTGTTAAGACGGTGTACATTGATTAATATTTTTATACCCATTTTCTTCTTCTCTTTTACTATAAATAGTATACTTAATTCGAAGCTTTCTCATACATTTTTTATTGTTCTTATTTTTACATAAATATACTGATTATTAATAGTTGTCATTCCTTTCTTAAATGTTTTATTGTTCTTACTGTTTTAAGAAACTAATGACTAAAAAGTATCATTCTGTTAATTCTTTAAAGCACATTCACAGAAATTATGCAAATGGTTTTTTTTATAAAAAATCGTAAAAAATTGTTCCCATCAATTCACCACTTCCAAATTCATACAGTAGCTAACAAAGACATCTCAGAACACGACATTAAAATTTCAAAAAAATCGAAGGGTGTAATCATTTTGAAAATCGCAATAGAAAGTATAAAAGGGCAAAAATATTAAAAATTAGTATTTTTGTTGCAGTGATTACTTTAAGTTAGTTGTAGTAGTTGAAATTACCTTCAAAACAAGGTATAGCACATTAAAATCGGTCACGTATTTTAGGAGATACAAGCTAAAGGATAAACACACCTTTTAGAAAAAAACGTAATTTCGTCAACTTTAAATTGCTCATAACTCTTAAAGAAAATTTTTTAAAATTTTTTCTTGAACTACGTATAAGATATTTTTAGGTAAATCATGCATACCGTCAAAAACCGTCCCGTTTGGCATGGAATGACTCATATACTAATGTCTCCGAGGTCTTACGTGTCTGTCCAAAGTAACAATTGCACTGTGTGTGCACTTCAAAATGTATCCTCGATGAAAATAACTTACTCCGCCTAATTTCGACCCGCTTAATCGGATGGCATTTTTCGAGATATTTAGCCACAAAGTTTACTGAGCATGCAAATAGGTTAGTAAATGCAGACATTATTTTAGTATAGAAGGAAGATATGCCATGTCAAAGAACAAAATAAAGGTGATACTTCAAGAAGTATTTCTCCCAAAACAACATACACCCCAGCTCATCTCTTTACCCCTGAAAATGCCCATCCAAATATAATGATGATATCAAAAGTGGTCATTGGTTACCCAGCATATTTTGATACATAGATATATATAGAAAAATCAATGGGTTGTTTTAAAAGTGTATTGTGGGGACCTATAGTGATTTTTTAGAAGGAATCTTTTCTTTTCATATACATCACTCAAAAAATTCATCGATTTCTAAGACTTTTGATATATCATTATTTTTGGAGACAGATCAGGGCTAAGGGGATGGGCGTTTAGGTGAAATACTTCCAGAAGTATCTCCTTTATTTAGTTCTTTGACATAGAATATTCCGAAACCTTTAAAATAAAATTTAGTATGAGTTTACCCTGAAAATTTGTGGGTAAATATCTCGAAAACGCGATGTCACAGGATAAAACTTTAAATTCCATTCGATTTAGCGGGTCAAAATTAAGCGGGGTATACAATCATATTTATGAAATCTGCTTACATATCGATACCTCCATTCTAAACTATGCTAAGTGCAAAAAGGTAGTTTTTCAGGAGAGGCGATCAAAGTTTGGTGAATTTTTTAAATTTGTGTGGAATTCCTTTGTAATGGAAATCGAATGACCTGTACTGTTTTGTGTATAACTTTTGATTGGGTTGACGAATAAACACTAAATTTTTACTGAATATAATTTGGAATGTTTAGAAGTTAAAAATGCAACCTCCCTAAAAACATGCTAAGTAGACTTAGCATGTTTTAGAATGGAGGTATCGATATGTGTATGATGTATTTTTCTGTTGGTGTGATGGACTAGGTAACAACTCTAGTTCATCATGAGACATTTCCTGTGAGTTTGGAAAATCCGAAGTATACAACGGTTGAGAAGAATTGGGCATCACTTGTAATGAAGTAGACAGCCGTTCTGATGAAGTGGGCAGTAATTGCGTGGAACTTGTTCTAAAATTGACATGGAAAAAATGTATAACACGAATTGTCTTTATTAAATAGCGATGGGTCACAATTTTGATGGTTTTTGTACATACGTTCTTAATGACGACGTCTCTGTCATAAATTCCAAATCTTCCGAAAACTCTAATGGGTCTCCGGACTCGTCCGATAAGATCGCCAAGTCACATTCACTGCCAGATTTCTTTGAAGGTTTTCGTTTATTACTAAAGTACCTCTTTAGGTTTAGATTAGGTTTAAACCTAAAGTACCTCTTACTATCAATAATGCTTTTCCAATTTTGTCGACAGATACCCTCTGAAAAATACTTTAATGAAACTGAGGACGTTATGTACGCCTTATCTCACCCGGTTTTTCCAATTCAGTGGCAATTTCTTTCCAAGATGCTTTCATGGCGTTTCGGTTAGAATGCAGTTTTTGGGATATATCCCAAATATTTCTTTTACTTTTTACTGACGATATTAATTTGCGCTTCTCTGTATCCGTAAATTTCATCTTCTCCTTTTCGTTTTTCAATATTTCCATTTTTAATAAAAACTATTTAAACACAAAATCAACGGCTGGTCAGCTGTTCCTTCAAATTCCTTATGAAATAAATGCATGTCACATTCTTTCACAAATCTAAAATAATGTTGCTTGAATGTTGTCAGATACATTTCATATGTTTTTCACACATTTTGAACAGAGTATAACTCCAGTAACATATTTTCATATATATTCCATAAAATTTTATTTTGTATGGAGTTTGACAGCTGTTCGCGTGAAATGTACAATACAATACCAGGCTTTAGGCGTAAAGAAATATGTAAAACAGATTGTGAGGCTGAGAGATGTAACACATAATGTAAATAAAGAGATAATACGATAGCAGAAAATTCTGTAAGAGGGCTGAATCTTAAAACCTTCTTGCCGACTTGCTCTGTCCCCTTTCTTCGTGGTTTAAGTGCCTAGTTTTAAAATCTAATTGTTTGTACTTATAGATTAGGATTATTCAAAATAAATTAGTATAATACGAATATTCAAACGAGAAGTATCTTACAAATACTCACCGGTAGAGTTGAAATATCTACAGTAAAGGTCGTGTTTTATTCCTTTACATTCGGTCCATCGAGCCCGAATCAATCCAAATAATTGATTACTTGCGGTGTACTGACATCGAAAGAATTCAAAGGAGATACACGAAAGTTCAGCAAAAATTTTTTGAAAATGAAGGTGTGTTGAGATTTTACTTCAATTCGTCAGAGGTTTTATTTCAACGTGCTTGGTTATGATCTCATAACAGTTAAAGAAGAAATAGGTCATTGGTTTGACGAGGTTGCTAAGGAGAAAGAGCTCAAAGATGAATTGAGAAAGATGGCTAGTTTTATAAGACTCATATTTTCGGATACGCAAGACGATAGACGAAAAAAAGGAATGTCTGGAATATGTGTATGGAGAATGCGCCAACATATTTCTCAAAATGGGTCTACACACAAGTGCCATGGCTGCAAGGGAGCTTGTAGACGACATCCGTGAAGCATACCGCAGTGCCCTTAACCTTATCGAAGATCGGCTGGAAAATAGTCTCCAGAAAACCACTGCAGGAATAAAAATTCCGCGCGAACCTTCAATGATAGTTCTCATTGAAGGTACTGAAAACGAAATTAATAAAAATGAAGAAGAAGAAGCTGAAAATGACAACAATGAAAACGGTTACGTTGAAGCTGAAAATGAGACAGAGAATGCGCTTAAAAATGATAAAAAGAATGCAGAAAATTAAGATTTGCAACGAGAGGACAATTGTGAATATTAAATGAAAGAAAATTAAGAAGTAAAAAATCAAGAATAAACGAATTATAAAGAAGAGATTGACTGTAAGAATTATAGGGAGGATGCGATAATACAGAAAGAGAAAGATAATAAGAAGGATGAGATGATGATATTGGCAGAAAAACAAGAACTATGAAAAGGAGGAACTCTCTGTAACGAATGAGCCAGAATTGGACGAGCCAGAAGCAGACACAAAAGTACAATAAAATAAGGAAGTCGAAGGAAGCAAGGAAAAAACTCGGAAAGAAAAATCAGATGTTAACGCGAATGAATACGATGTCCAGAATTATATTAAAGAGGACGCATTGCTATCGAAGGAAGAAGTCGAGAAAGGCGACTATGTTGGGAAAAAGAAGGATGTTATTGAAGCTGACAATAACACGGTATTTCAAGCAGAAGTTCGAGCAATCACGGACTGTGTGAACTTGCTCTGTAACACCACAAAGCCCAAGTATGCCAACACCTTCACAAATAGCCAAATGGCGATTAAAGCAATAACATCGGAAAGGGTCAAATCCAGAACTGTGTTGGACTGTAAAAGAACGATAAATGCTTACTCAGCCCATGCGTATTTGCTGGGTACCAGGAAACAACGGAGTGATTGGAAATACACGGGCAAACAGCTTGGCTGCAAAGGGCAGAGAACTTCGTGTAATAAACTTGGAAAATTGGAAACCTTTCGAAGCCACGAAAAATGAGTTGAAGCACTGGGCAGCGATGGTTCACAAAACTTCGTGGAATAGCGCAACAGTAGGAGCAACTGCAAAGATACTGTGGGGTGAATCAAATGAAAAGAAAACAATAAGTCTTCTGAAACTAAACAAGATCGATATTAGTAAGATAATGAGTGTTCTAACGGGACACTCAAGCATACAAGCACATCTTCGTCGCATAGGACTAGCAGGAAACGACGAATGCAGGGCATGCAGGGAAACATCGAAACGTTGGGACATTTTCTGTGTCACTGCCCGGCTTTCTCACATGCAAGATCCCAACATTTCGGGTCCGACATATTACCAGACTTGACTCATCTCAGAGGATATGACTGGAAGATACTGAGAAAATTCGTGTCTAGTACCGATTTTCTGTAACTCGTGAGGTATAAAAAGATCATAAATAAGGAGCGCGCAACAGGCCGAACCACTGGCTTAAGTGTATGTCCATGGACATGAGACGTTTAAACGTCTCCTCTCTTCAACCTAACCTATTGAAGCTGACAAGGGAAAATCTGAACAAACGACTGAAACACAAGAAGAATCAGAAATTGACATCGTGAAAGATGCGAAGAAGGAAGTGACCAGACATATGAGAAATGCTCCTATCGCCGTGGAAAGGTGCAGCGCACTCGCCGTTACAGTGCCAGGCAAGAAAGAAGAACGCACAACAGGTACTCCCAACGCTGAAGGAGTGGGAGAATTATTCGCCGCTAGAGTGCCAAGTAAGAAGCTGAAGGAGCCTGACAAGAAGAGAAGAGGCGGCTGACATATTTTAAGTTGAATTTTTTACAGTTATACAATTTATGTACTAAATATCTCGGTATTTACAAAAATAATTTTACCCGGGTGATGGGGGGAGTAAAAACACAAATAAATTATGGTTTTTCTATATTTAAAGCAAACTCGGGGGATCGTACCTTCGGGTTCGTTTGTTTATTTGGGAGAGTTAATCGTAAACTAAAGAGGGAGACTTATTATATACTTCGTTTTTTCTATTCTTCGTTATAAATGGTAGGGTTGTATTTTACAGTTCATTTAACTTAAAACTAACAGGGTGTCAACCTAGACATCCCGCCCCCCTTGCAGGAGTGCAACATAGAGGCAAGCAGGAGCTAGGCTGGACATCAGGACGAAAATTCAATCATACAATTCAAAATATAAGCACATGCTCAAATTACAAATGCCACATAAAAATTGAATTATAATGATGGTGGGGGGTCCGCTGTCAGGGCTCGAGTCATCCACAGTAACAGAAGGATTTTGTCTACGGGTTATGTATGCAGCACTTCTGGCCTATAGCTTCTCATCCACACGACCATTGGTTTTAGGGCGACCTCAGCGTTTTGTTGGGCGGACGTTGTTGTTGTGATTTTGGGGTGCATGGTGTTGATAATGGGGCCAGACATCTTTCTGGAGAGAAAATCTTGGACAACACACACACACACAGAAAAAGAAACGAATTAGTTCTGCTCAATATTGGGAAGTAGTACGAGCTTCACAACGGGTCTAGTAAGAACGCCACTAGCCGTTCGTACATCAACAACTCGTACTTTTTCGTCGGGACCTAAATATACTTTCTCAACCCTGCCTATTTTCCACTCATTGGGAGGCAAGCCATCTTTCCTGATGACGACCATGTCATTAACAGCAAAGTCTCTTTGAGGGCATTTCCACTTATTTCGCTTGTGAAGTTCGACCAAATACTCCTCTTTCCAAAGTTTTGCGAAGGAGTGGTGGAGAACTTTAAGCTTCTGCCATCTATTTACATAGCTTAACGACTCAATAGCCGTGTCGGGTTCCGGAGGGGAAAGCAGTGCAGAGCCTATTAAAAAGTGTCCAGGAGTCAATGGGGCCAAATCATTGGGGTTTTCAGTCATCGGACTTAGGGGCCTAGAGTTTAGGCATGCTTCGATTCTGGCTAACATCGTAGAAAATTCTTCGAAAGTAAATCTCTGGGCGTGAGGCGCTTTCTTTAAGTGAGTTTTGAAACTCTTGACTCCTGCCTCCCGAAGCCCGCCCATTTGGGGAGCTCCATGCGGAATGAACTTCCATTCCAGAAATTGGAATGCGTTAAGCGAAATAAGTTTCTGCTTTATGTTGCTAATAATTTGGGCTTGGTCTCTACCAAGAACATTGGATGCTCCAACGAAAACAGTTCCATTATCGGAAAACATCTTTGCAGGGCAACCGCTTCGAGAGATAACTCTAGTGAATGCAGCAATAAAACATTCAGTAGTCATATCATTAGTCGCTTCCAAATGAATTCCCTTGGTCGAAAAGCAGACAAATACGAGCACATAGCCCTTCGTAATTCGACAGCTTCTACCAATGTAGGACTTGATTTCATAGGGGCCTGCAAAATCGACTCCTGTGCACATAAACGGGCGTGAAAGTGTAGTTCTTTCAGGGGGAAGTGCGGCCACAATTTGATCCACATTTTTCTTCCGAAACGGCAATTATGGATAACGCTTTTTACAGGATTCTTTAATTAAGTCGACCATTCATCCTCATAAATCCACTAGAATCTATGAAGGAGTTAAAGTTTAATAAAGGGCTCTTTCGAGAAACTTGCGCACTGTTCTCCAACGCAGCATATTCAGAGAAGTGCGTACGTTGACAAAGAATCACCAGACGGCCTTTCACAAAGTTGATCTCACCTTGTTGCAGTTCAAGGGAAGAATACGTCTGTGTGGCCTTATGTTTCGGGTGTATACGATTATAAAATCGAAATACATAGGTTTAGGTTTAGGTTTAGGTTAGGGTGGCAGCCGTATTTTTTTTACAAGCTCACATAGACCAGTTTAGGTCCCTAGTGTTACCACGGGCTGAAATGCCCCTCATCGAAACCAACCTGTTTGATATATAAATTTATCGATAGTACGAATATCAGTACTGGAAAGATCTGTTAGGCTGCCTAAAAAGGCCGACCCCAGTATATCCAGTCGTCGTTTACTCAAAGCGGGACAGTCGCAAAGCAAGTGCTCAATGCTCTCCACTTCTTCCTCATCTCCACAGCTTCGGCAGAAGTCATTGGAGTCAATACCCAATCTTTTGGCGTGTTCGCCGATCAAGCAGTGTCCCGTCAGAACCTGTACTAACGTAGACAATCGTTTCCTCTCTAGTGCGAGGAGATATTTTGACCTTCTCAGGTCATACCTTGGCCAGATTTGTCTAGCTACCCTGCAGGTGCCGATTTCTGTCCATCTATCGTTGGACTGCCTGATTGCCTCTTGCCTAAGCCAAAGCTTGCACGTGGATAGTGGCGCACCAATATATGCAAATTCTTCGAGAATTTGTAATGTCGTCCCTTTCCTAGCAAGTTCATCGGCTTTGCAGTTCCCCGGGATATCCCTATGCCCAGGCACCCATATGAGGTGTATATTAAACTGCTCAGCCATCTCGTTAAGAGATCTGCGGCAGTCGAGGGCTGTTTGTGAATTTAGGGATGTTGCCTCCAGAGAATTGATGGCAGCCTGGCTGTCCGAGTAAATGACAACGCCATTGTTGGTTACTATGTTGCGACTCAGCCACTTGGCGACTTCCCATATTGCCATTATTTCGGCTTGATAGACACTGCAGGTATCTGGTAGTCTGTGAGCTATATCCAGACTAAGTTCTTCACAGTGTACTCCGAAGCCAACCTTTTCATCAAGCTTCGAACCATCCGTGTAAAAGTGGAGATGGTTTATATTACCTGGTATTCTGCCGACCCATTCATCTCTGGCGGGAATCATAGTGATGTAATTTCTCTCGAAGGTGTACACTGTTGGTATATAGTCCACTCGGTCGGTTACCATAGCACTACACTTTGATATCCTCATGTGACCATAGTTCTTGTACCTCCACATTGATAGGCAGTTTAATCTTATTGCCGCTTTGGTTGCAACTTCTCTCGCCACAATATTAATCGGCAGTATATGGAGTAGGGCTTGTAGAGACTCGGTCGCTGTAGTCCTTAAGGCTCCGCTTATGCTCAGGCAGGCAGTCCTCTGAACCTTTGTTAGTAGGTTGGTAATGGTTAGTTTGTCAGTTGCCGTCCACCATACCACAATACCGTATAACAGTATTGGACGAACTACTGCTATATATATCCAGTGGACGATTTTAGGAGAGAGTCCCCACCGCGACCCTACAGCCTTTTTGCAGGAATATAAGGCGACGTTGGCCTTCCTTACACGTTCCAATACGTTAAGTCTAAATAACATTTTCCTATCTAGAATTATTCCTAAAAATTTTGCACTTTCAGAAAAGACTAGATCTGTTCCATTTATCCGAGGTGGAGGGTCCACATGTGGGACATTATTCATCCTAGTAAAGAGAACCAATTCTGTCTTGTTGGGGTTAACGCCCAAACCGCTGCTTCTGGCCCATCTAGCCAACTTGTTCAGAGCCACCTGTAGGATGTCTCTGAGGACGTTTACGAATTTGCCACTCACTGCGATTGCCACGTCGTCCGCATATGCCACGACCTTGCAGCCACAACGTTCTAGATCTAGCAGGATTTCATTCACCGCTAGGTTCCAAATTAGTGGAGACAATACTCCTCCTTGCGGGGTCCCTCTGTTTACATACCTTGTTAGAGTTGTGGACCCTAGACATGCTGTTATGCGTCTTCTGGTGAGCAGACTTTGAATTAGTCTAATCAAACTAGTGTTAACTTTTAGATGTGAGAGTGCCGCAATTACCGCATCGGAATGAATGTTGTTAAAAGCCCCTTCTATGTCAAGAAATGCCACCATGGTGAATTCCTTGAAATGCAGGGACGATTCGATAGTGCTCACAAGTTCGTGCAGGGCTGATTCAGTAGACTTGCCCTTGTTGTAAGCATGTTGGTTCCCCGACAGGAGTTTTGTATCCAGGTGTTCCCTAATGAAATGATCTAAAAGTCTTTCCAGACCTTTCAATAAGAACGAGGATAGGCTAATTGGTCTGAAGTCTTTTGGCCTAGTGTGTGATATCTTTCCCGCTTTAGGTATGAATACCACTTTGGTATCCCTCCATCGATTCGGGACGTATGAAAGCCTGATACAGCCTACATAAATTTTCTCCAGCCAGGGGATAATGTACTTTAACATTTTCTGCATTTCTGCTGGAGTGATGCCATCTGGTCCAGGTGACTTGAAGGGCTCAAAGCTGTTAATAGCCCAGCTTATTCTGGATCTCTCAGTCAAGAAGCTAGCGACGCTCGCAGTCCACTCGCACTCTTGTTGGTCCTGCTGATCCTCGGGTTCTGTTATAGAGTTCCCCGGGAAATGTGTGTCGAGCAGTACATTGAGCGACTGCTCGCTGTTTTTGGTCCAGTTATTTGCCTCATCCTGTAAATATCCCACTGTACAGGGTGAAGCAGATAATATCTTCCTCAGCCTAGCGGCGTCGGAGACCTTTTCCACTTCACCACAGAATGTATACCAAGAGCGCCTTTGCGCCTTTCTAAGCTCCTTCTTATAGATCTTGAGTTGCTCTTTATAGGCATCCCAATCATTAGCGACCCCAGTAGATTTAGCCTTATTGAATAGCTTGTTGCAGGTCTTTTTCATAGCCGTTAGCTCAGAAGTCCACCATTGGGGTTTAGTTTTACCCTTGTACCTTGTTTTTGGACAGGCTTCTTCAAGGGATCTATTGAATGATATGGTGATATGATCGACCAGATTATCCAAACCGGCTTTGTCATTCGGTTCGTACGGAAGTTTAGAGTTGAGGACTTTCTTGAAATTCTTCTCATACAGATGCCACTTTGTCTTCCTTACATTTCTGTGGACGGCGGGTTTAGGCGCTTTTTCCGCGAGTTTGAACTCAATATAATGATGATCTGAGAATGAGTGGTCGTCCAGTACATTCCACCCAATAATTTTGTCTGACAGCCGGTCAGTAGCAAACGTTACGTCGAGTACCTCTTGTCTGTCTTTAATTGTGAAGGTCGGTTTATTACCTATGTTACAAATACTAAGATTGGTAGTTAGAATAAAGTCAAGAAGCGAATCACCCCTATTGTTTATATCCGTACTACCCCAGATAGTATGATGAGCGTTCGTGTCTGCGCCAATAATCAGCTCAAGCTCGTCAGACGTTGCTTCTTCTACTACTTCCCTGAATAGAGCAGTCGGTACTACAGATTCATAAGGCAAGTAGCTGGAGACCACCCAATATATGCGATTACCGATCTCCAGGCTAGCAGCTGTTTGGTCTTTACCACTTAAATTAGTCAGGAGAAAGATACTTAGATCTTTCCTGGCCAAAATGCAGGTTCTTGGAGTGCCTTCACAGTTGGCCACAAGCAGTTTAAAGTTGGGTGTCCTAATACCGCACACCCTTCCTCCCACTACGTAGGGCTCCTGTATCAGGACGATGTCTACTGCGCCTGTGGACAGGCGCAGCAATAGAGCCGCTGAGGCTGCTTTAGCGTGATGGAGGTTAATCTGTAGAATTCTTACCATCATTGGTAATTGACAGATTAACATCCACCCCAACAAGGGTGTTATCGAACTCTTCGTCCGTATCGTCGAGAAGCATGTCCCCGCCAGATGCGTCAAAGAGTCCGGAGACTCCCCTCAGCCCCTCTGTGTCAGAAGTAGAGCTTTCGTCCTCAGAGTAGGACGTTACAGATCTTCTGTTAGAGTTGGAGTCACCAGAAATAATAGGCGTGGCTACCTCCGCACTTACAGAAAGTGCCACGGTGGACGACTCACCTTCTGCAGTGGGAGCTATATCCTGCTTGTATATCTTCAAATACATAAGCTAATACTCTCATAGCTCTAGAAAAATCTGAGAAACGGGCCAAAATATCTTCTGATCCAGATACTTGGATCAAATTTACTCGAACTGGACGAGTTTCGAGGTTTGTCATAATTCTAAATGTTGATTTCGGCCACTCTGAACGAGGGCGACATAACCAAGCAGGACCTTTCCACCAAAGGTCATGTGATATAAGATCACGGGCTAGAATACCTCGAGAAGCTACATCGGCGATACAACATGGTGCCAATTTTCAGTACCAACTTTATTAGATATTTTCGAGGCTCTATTAGCGACGAACGTAGGCCAGTGGCACGGGGGCTTCTGAAGCCACGACAAAACTATTGTGGAATCAGTCAATTGTAGGGAGTCTCAATTCAACACGAAACGTCTCAACCATTTCTGCCAATAGAGTTGCACTTCAAAGCTCTAAACGGGGCAAGGATTCAACCTTGAGTGGCGCTACTTTAGTTCTCGCTGTGAGCAAGTTAGTGACATATTCACCTACAAATTCTAATGTATAGTGAGGCGGCATATGCTATCTCAGAAGCATCACAAAAAGCATGAAGTTGTACTTCCTGCTTCGGGTTGTAGCCAACCCATCGGGGGATCGATCTCACTATAATCATCCAAAAATGCCAGCCATCTGCTCAATGTCATGAGTTTCAGACATTCGTCCCAATCCGTTTTGTCTTTCCAGATTTGTTGCATTATTATTTTAGCAACAATAATCTTCGGGGCCAACCAACCGGCTGGATCAAACAAGTTTGCAATCTCTGACAAAACGGTGCGTTTGGTGACGGTTAATCGATTTGGGGCGGAAACAAGCTTGAAAAAGAAATAATCTTTTCCAGCGTTCCAACGTAAACCCAGAGTATTCGCGGTACTGTCATCAGAGATGTTCAAAAACTCTCTGTCTAATAAGTATTCGGGGGTAAATCTTGCAATAGACATTGTCCATTAGACGTCCACTTGCGCAGATTAAACCCAGCGCAGCCTAAAACTTTAATAAGTTCATCACGGCCCATTATTGCTTCTTCTTGGGTATGAGCACCGGCCAAGATATCATCGACATACATCTGTGATCTTATTATTTCAGCTGCTAGCGGATATTCAGACTCAACATCGTCAGCTAGTTAAAAAGGGTCCGTATAGCTAAATAAGGGGCACAATTCACACCAAAGGTGACTGTACGCAATTCGAAATCCTGGATTTCGTCATCAGGGGCTGTACGGAATACAATTCGCTGATATGAGGTCTGATCGGGATGAATTCGAATTTGCCGATACATTTTCTCAATGTCGGCATTATAGACAAATCTAAAAAGTCGCCAGCGTAATGCTAGGACAATCAAATTTGCCTGTAAAACGGGTCCAGTATACAACATATTATTAAGGCTTACGCCATTTGAAGTGGGACTGGAGGCATTGAACACCACACGTAATTTAGTTGTGGCGCTATCGGCTTTGATCTCTACATGGTGAGGCAAATAATATTATAAATGTGGAGGTGTCGCATGACTTAATTCTGAGTATTCTTGCAATATGCCATCATATTGCGTTTTAAGTTCGGGGTTTTTTAACAATCGTGACTCATTTCGTTTAAATTGCGAAACGGCTGCATTGCGGGACAGCCCTAGCTGCAAATCTATGGGGTATTCACGCTTGAAAGTCAATGAAACAACATATCGACCGTCTTCATTTCGATAAGTAGAACGACAATACAAATCCTCACACAATTTATTTATCTTCTTCCGACATAGTGCATACCCTCGGTACATCTTCAATCTCCCAGAACCAAGCAAGTTGATAATTCAACTCCATGAGGTTATAAAACGACACCACTGATTGTAGGGGCTTGGTTTCGGGGACTTTACCAGTCACTATCCACCCAAAGACAGATCTTTGCGCAACAGAAACAGCACGATTCAGACCTACAATATTTGCAGTAGAGGTGGGAATATCGGCAGAGAGCTTCCTTTGCAACTTTCTAAAAATAAAAGTGGCTTGAGATGCGGGATCTATTAAAGCCCTCGCTGCACATTTAACATGACTACATACATCGACAATAGTTGTTCCCAGAAGAACTGTGGAGAACTGAATAGATTGCAACGCGGTTGCAAACGTCTGTAAAGATTGGGCAGCTGCTGAAGTCGTCGGAACGTCCTCAGCATCTGATCGGGCTGGATTTCCAAGAACGCGAGCTCGAATCTCGGACTACTTGTACCGATGATTCCATCCTGTGAAGGTGCAAATGGTGCTTCTGCTTACAGAAGAAACAACTATTCGAGCTCTTGCAGTTAGAAAAAGTGTGCGAAGAAGCCAAACAATTGGTGCAACATTTGAGTCTCTTAACAGTTTCAATCCTATTACTCACTGGCATTCGAAGGAAGTCTTCGCATAATCTTAGGGGATGTGAATCAGAACATAAGGGACATTTCTGCTGTACAGGAGCGGAAGGATCTGTTGTTGCGAAACTTGCATACCGTTTACTGATGTTAGGTTTACTTTTCGGGCTAATACTTTTCTTGACTTCACCTGTACCAGATGAGGAGGAAGAATTATGGGGGCCTTTGATGTAAAAGACGGACTCAAGAGTCTGATACCTGGCAGTCAAAAACTTATCCAGTGTTTCCCATATTGCTGATGTGTTCATTATCTTTATAAAGGGCAGAGAACATATCTCTGAACGTGGGCCAAGATTTATAATAACCAGAAAAAATCTCAGTATCATAAGGGGGAAGGTGAATTGGGAGAGAGGAACTAGTGGACTTCTTCTTCGCCAGAAGTTTTTCTATTAAGTCCTCAATAAATGATTGTCCTCGCGATATATTTTGCCTTAACTTCTTTTATATTATATTTAGGGCCCATCGTATTACACAATTCCTCATAATATACAAGGAAAGCTTCCCATAAACGAGACATTTCTTGTTTATGTATATTGAGGCTGTGCATTGAGTGTTCTTCAGAACCTTAGTCACGCGATCACCGCTTCTAATAAGATTGGTGAGATCACTCCTCTTTATTTAAAAAATTGGGTTAAAAACAAGGAAATCGACAAAAAAATATATATTTCTCAAAAATAGGGGTCTGAAATGACTAATATCCTAATAAAAATTTGATAAACCGTCTCACCTAATCAAATTTGACTGTTGGATTGTGTGACTCCAAGGCCAAGATAAATATTTATTTATATATATTTTGAAAAAAATACACTACTTTTTGTCTAACCAACACCACTGTTCAACGCAAACTACGTATTAATATAATAAACAATGTGTAAGAGGCTGTATTTATTTATAGGGCGAAACTACAAATTAGTTTCGAAACACTGTGAATATAACAATAAAAATTCACAAATTATTATTGCTTGTTACCACAATTTTTATTATTTTTAATTTTCAAAACAATTTTTGAAATAAAAGTGCATTCACTTTTTTTCACTTCGGGCCCACTGTGCGGTTTGATGAAAAAGACGAAATCAAAACCTTACCTTATGGTTGGTTTCTAGGGGTTTGGGTATTTAATGGCAATAATGTGTTCGGGGGCAACGCTGCCAATTTGATCGTCGGGATCTTCGGGCTCTAAAAAGAGAATCACCTCGGGTAAATTATTTTATTAATAAACCAGTAAGGAAAGGCTAAAGTCGGGCGGTGCCGACTATATAATACCCTACACCACTCTCGTAATATTGAATAACTCTGATATATAAATTTTGTAATTCATGTATAAATTGTTTACATAAATTTACTTTTGGGACATTTTATACTTAAATAATAAACTGTACCGCAGTGTGGTGTAGGGTATAAAAACGATTGGATCTAAAGAGCCAAATCGGATGAAACATATATATGGAAGCTATAGCTAAATCTTAACCGATTTTCTTCAAATTCGGCAGTGTTGGTTCATGGATCAAGAAACTCTACCATTCTAAATTTCAAAATGATTGGATGTAAAATACAGCTTCTACAGGACTAAAGGGCCAAATCGGACGAAACATGTATATGGGTGCTATAGCTAAATCTTAACCGATTTTCTTCAAATTCGGTAGTGTTGGTTCATGGATCAATAAACTCTACCATTCTAAATTTCAAAACGATTGGATGTAAAATACAGCTTCTATAGAACTAAAGGGCCAAATCGGACGAAACATATATATGGGAGCTATGGCTAAATCTTAACCGATTTTCTTCAAATTCGGTAGTGTTGGTTCATGGATCAAGAACCTCTACCATTCTAAATTTCAAAATGATTGGATGTAAAATACAGCTTCTTCAGGACTAAAGAGCAAAATCGGACGAAACATATATATGGGAGCTATAGCTAAATCTTAACCGATTTTCTTCAAATTCGGCAATGTTGGTTCATGGATCAAGAAACTCTACCATTCTAAATTTCAAAACGATTGGATGTAAAATATAGCTTTTATAGGACTAAATGGCCAAATCGGACGAAACATATATATGGGAGCTATAGCTAAATCTTAACCGATTTTCTTCAAATTCGGTAGTGTTGGTTCATGACTCAAGAAACTCTACCATTCTAAATTTCAAAATGATTGGATGTAAAATACAGCTTCTACAGGACTAAAGAGCAAAATCGGACGAAACATATATATGGGAGCTATAGCTAAATCTTAACCGATTTTTTTCAAATTTGGCAATGTTGGTTCATGGATCAAGAAACTCTACCATTCTAAATTTCAAAACGATCGGATGTAAAATATAGCTTCTATAGGACTAAAGGGCCAAATCGGACGAAACATATATATGGGAGCTATAGCTAAATCTTAACCGATTTTCTTTAAATTCGGCAATGTTGGTTCATGGATCAAGAAACTCTACCATTCTAAATTTCAAAACGATTGGATGTAAAATACAGCTTCTATAGGACTAAAGGGCCAAATCGGACGAAAGATATATATGGGAGCTATATCTAAATCTGAACCGATTTCAACCAAATTCAATAGCGATCTTAACAGCAGCGAAATACTCTAAACTGCAAAATTTCAGAACGATCGGAGTGAAATTGCGACCTGTAGTCGACGAACAACTTTACATGGACAGACGGACAGACATCGTTAAATCGACTCAGCTAGTGATTCTGAGTCGATCGGTATACTTTAAGGTGGGTCTAGCTGTGTTATTTTCAGGTGTTACAAACAGCTGCCGTGAAACAAACTTATAATACCCTGTACCACAGTGTGGTGTAGGGTATAATATATTCGAGCGGTATTATCCGGGTGATGGGGGGAGTAAGGTAAGGGATCGTACCTTCGGGTTCGTTTGTTTATTTGGGAAAGTTAATCGTAAACTTAAGAGAGAGAGAGAAGCGCCAACTTCACTCCCGTCACAAATGTCAACTTATTCTATACTTCGTTTTTTTTCTATTCTTCGTTATAAATGGTAGGGTTGTATTTTACAGTTCATTTAACTTAAAACTAACAGGGTGTCCACCTAGACATGTACAGTCCACTTATGATTTATAATTAGTTAAGATATATTTTACTGCTCTCAAATCTATGGGGATCATTTCAAGCCCGGGAATATGTTCAATGAACATGCTCTGTGCCGGCGTGGTACCAAATACTTATACACGACAGAATGATCATATTTTAGCTGCTGATAATGTGGTTGTGTTTTGGGAGTGATAAGACAAACAGAAATATAGATTACGAAAAGTACATGTTAGGCGTAATAGAAATATGTAAAACAGATTGTGAGGCTGAGAGATGTACCACATAATGTAAATAAAGAGACAATACGATAGAGAAATTTCTGTAAGGGGGCTGAATGTTAAAACCTTCTTGCAGACTTGCTCTGTCCCCTTTGTACTTATAGAATAAGATTATTTAAAATAAATTAGTATAATACGAATACTCAAACGTTGAGTATTTGTAAGATACTCCTACCTTACAAATACTCAACGGTAGAGTTGAAATATTTACTCCCACAGTAAAGGTCGTGTATTATTCCTTTACATAAACTGCGTCTCAATTTTGTTTTTATTAAAGAAAGGGTGGGAAATTTACGTGCAGCGGAACTGTGTGGTAGTGATAATAAATTAAAAATTTAATTTTGAAAGATTTGCGAAAAATTTTTCACAAAAACGGGCTTTCTGTAGATGCAACTTTTCCCAAAAAAGAGGGAGTAAATTCCACTCTGTTATAATCAAATCGGGGTCACTTCATAATAAGTGTCAACAATGATAAATCTTCACTGTAAAGCACGTTTTCGGGGGTTATCATATTAAACAGCTTAAAATGTTCATTATACCCTACACCACACTGTGGTACAGGGTATTATAAGTTTGTTTCATGGCAGATGTTTGTAACACCTAAAAATAACACAGCTAGACCCACCTTAAAGTATACCGATCGACTCAGAATCACTAGCTGAGTCGATTTAACGATGTCCGTCCGTCCGTCTGTCCATGTAAAGTTGTTCGTCGACTACAGGTCGCAATTTCACTCCGATCGTTCTGAAATTTTGCAGTTAAGAGTATTTCGCGGCTGTTAAGATCGCTATTGATTTTGGTTGAAATCGGTTCAGATTTAGATATAGCTCCCTTTATATATCTTTCGTCCGATTTGGCCCTTTAGTCCTATAAAAGCTGTATTTTACATCCAATCGTTTTGAAATTTAGAATGGTAGAGTTTCTTGATCCATGAACCAACATTGCCGAATTTGAAGAAAATCGGTTAAGATTTAGCTATAGCTCCCATATATATGTTTCGTCCGATTTGGCCCTTTAGTCCTATAGAAGCTGTATTTTACATCCAATCATTTTGAAATTTAGAATGGTAGAGTTTCTTGATCCATGAACCAACACTGCCGAATTTGAAGAAAATCGGTTAAGATTTAGCTATAGTTCCCATATATATGTTTCGTCCGATTTATCCCTTTAGTCCTATAAAAGCTGTATTTTACATCCAATCGTTTTGAAATTTAGAATGGTAGAGTTTCTTGATCCATGAACCAACACTACCGAATTTGAAGAAAATTGGTTAAGACTTAGCTATAGCTCCCAAATATATGTTTCGTCCGATTTGGCTCTTTAGATCCAATCGTTTTTATACCCTACACCACACTGTGGTACAGGGTATTATTTAAGTATAAAATGTCCCAAAAGTAAATTTATGTAAACAATTTATACATGAATTACAAAATTTATATATCAGAGTTATTCAATATTACGAGAGTTTTGTAGGGTATTATATAGTCGGCACCGCCCGACTTCAGCCTTTCCTTACTGGTTTTATATATGCATAATTATGTTTAGATATTATCCTGAAAACCGCTTTTATCTGACGACAGCACTTTTCATTATACCCTACACCACACTGTGATACAGGGTATTATAAGTTTGTTTCACGGCAGATGTTTGTAACACCTGAAAATAACACAGCTAGACCCACCTTAAAGTATACCGATCGACTCAGAATCACTAGCTGAGTCGATTTAACGATGTCTGTCCGTCTGTCCATGTAAAGTTGTTCGTCGACTACATGTCGCAATTTCACTCCGATCGTTCTGAAATTTTGCAGTTTAGAGTATTTCGCGGCTGTTAAGATCGCTATTGAATTTGGTTGAAATCGGTTCCGATGTAGATATAGCTCCCATATATATCTTTCGTCCGATTTGGCCCTTTAGTCCTATAGAAGCTGTATTTTACATCCAATCGTTTTGAAATTTAGAATGGTAGAGTTTCATGATCCATGGACCAACATTGCTGAATTTGAAGAAAATCGGTTAAGATTTAGCTATAGCTCCCATATATATGTTTCGTACGATTTGGCCCTTTAGTCCTATAGAAGCTGTATTTTACATCCGATCGTTTTGAAATTTAGAATGGTAGAGTTTCTTGATCCATGAACCAACATTGCCGAATTTGAAGAAAATCGGTTAAGATTTAGCTATAGCTCCCATATATATGTTTCGTCCGATTTTGCTCTTTACTCCTGTACAAGCTGTATTTTACATCCAATCATTCTGAAATTTAGAATGGTAGAGTTTCTTGATCCATGAACCAACACATCCAAATTTGAAGGAAATCGGTTAAGATTTAGCTATAGCTCCCATATATATGTTTCGTCCGATTTGGCCATTTAGTCCTATAAAAGCTGTATTTTACATCCAATCGTTTTGAAATTTAGAATGGTAGAGTTTCTTGATCCATGAACCAACATTGCCGAATTTGAAGAAAATCGGTTAAGATTTAGCTATAGCTCCCATATATATGTTTCGTCCGATTTTGCTCTTTAGTCCTGAAGAAGCTGTATTTTACATCCAATCATTTTGAAATTTAGAATGGTAGAGTTTCTTGATCCATGAACCAACACTACCGATTTTGAAGAAAATCGGTTAAGATTTAGCTATAGCTCCCATATATATGTTTCGTCCGATTTGGCCCTTTAGTTCTATAGAAGCTGTATTTTACATCCAATCGTTTTGAAAATTAGAATGGTAGAGTTTATTGATCCATGAACCAACACTACCGAATTTGAAGAAAATCGGTTAATATTTAGCTATAGCTCCCATATACATGTTTCGTCCGATTTGGCCCTTTAGTCCTGTAGAAGCTGTATTTTACATCCAATCATTTTGAAATTTAGAATGGTACAGTTTTTTGATCCATGAACCAACACTGCCGAATTTGAAGAAAATCGGTTAAGGTTTAGCTATAGCTCCCATATATATGTTTCGTCCGATTTGGCCCTTTAGTCCTATAAAAGCTGTATCTACATCCAATCGTTTTGAAATTTAGAATGGTAGAGTTTCTTGATCCATGAACCAACACTACCGAATTTGAAGAAAATCGGTTAAGATTTAGCTATAGCTGCCATATATATGTTTCGTTCGATTTGGCCCTTTAGTTCTATAGAAGCTATATTTTACATCCAATCGTTTTGAAATTTAGAATGGTAGAGTTTCTTGATTCATGAACCAACACATCCGAATTTGAAGAAAATCGGTTAAGATTTAGCTACAGCTCCCAAATATATGTTTCGTCCGATTTGGCTCTTTAGATCCAATCGTTTTTATACCCTACACCACACTGTGGTACAGGGTATTATTTAAGTATAAAATGTCCCAAAAGTAAATTTATGTAAACAATTTATACATGAATTACAAAATTTATATATCAGAGTTATTCAATATTACGAGAGTGGTGTAGGGTATTATATAGTCGGCACCGCCCGACTTTAGCCTTTCCTTACTGGTTTTTAAAATAGATTCTCTTTTCTATTTGACTTAGCAATTCCAAAATAGCTGATTTTACATCCACTTTTTCTGATTGAGTTAAATGATTTTGCATGTAATTTTCCGCCCTTGTGACAATGAATATTTTGGAAATGCTTAGGTGATTGAGTTTATGTTTGTAGTCCATGTCTATATTAATCAGCTCTTTTGTATTAAACTGCTTAATATTAGCAGAAAATTTGATTTTATGCTGGGATATAGATAGGGCAAACGTGAACTTGTCGCTTGAAATACCTTGTTCAAATCAGAAAATTTGATTTATGCTGAGATATAAGTAGGGCAAACGGCAACACTGATTATGTGAGTCCCCGAAAGTTTGTTGTACCAATGAATCAACCGAGCAACGATTAGTCGAGTTGAGAGACAATCTACCAGAGCTATTTTTAAACTGTGCCAATTTTCTATTGATAGCGGACAGACAATTAATAAATGTTTGAAGGACATATCATATTTACTGCCACGGAGGCGATGTCGCCTTTCCCCGTCTTTGGACGATTGCAAGTAGTCAATACATCTGTAGAACATTTCCTGTGTGCCAGTCCACGTTTGTTCAACTCTGAACTGCGAACCTCAAGACCATATACAGGGTGGCTGATATGTAATGCAAGAAAGTAAAGCGCTATATTTTTTTATTTTTTTTTTAAACTTTATTGTTCAAAAGCAGAAATGTCGGAAATAACATAAAATTTTAGAAACAGTTTAGATTTGTTCGAATTGGCCACCTTTGGCACGGATTATGGCCTTCAAACGGCCGACAAAGCCATCACACGCTGCACGAAAGTGGCTCTGCGGTATTTTGATACTTTGGTATTTTTTAGTGCGAACCTTACTCTCTAAAATGCCCCAGGCGCAAAAGTCCAACGGATTGTGATCCGGAGATCTTGGTGGCCATTGTGCGATAGAAATGAAGCGAGGAACCTCCTTTTTAAGCCATTCTTGGTTGACGCGTGCTGAGTGCGATGGTGCTGAGTCCTGTTGGAATGTCCATGGTCTGCGGCCAAAATGTTTGTCTGCCCAGGGCTTCAATACTGTCTTTAGGACATTTTTCCGATAATATTCGGCATTTATTTTGACCCCATGGTCGATGAATACGAGCGGGGAGCGACCATCGGCCGTTACGGCGGCCCACACCATTACCATCGGCGGCGCTTGAGTTCTGGTGGCCAATCGAAGGTGTAAATTTTCAGCTGACCTCTTTGGCAAGTAAACCCGATCAATTTGTTTGTTCACAAACTGCTCAATTGGAATGGCTTCTCATCGGAGAAAACCAAATTCGGTAACTGGCCACTTTCGTGCAAGTGAAGCAACTCCTTGGCTCTTTCCAGTCTAACTTTTTTTGTGAATCGGTGAGCTCTTGCACTTTTTGGAACTTCAATGGCTTTAGTCCAAGCTCATTTTTTAATATGTGTTGTATCCGTTCTCGCGATATGTTCAGCTCACGAGCAATTTTTCTACCACTGCGGCGTGGATTTCGATCAAATCTGGCCTTCACTTTTCGGATCATTTCTGGTGTTGTTACCGTTTTTTTTCGTCCACTTTTTGGACGCGATGCAACACTGCCAGTATCACGGTAACGAGCAATGGTACGAGAAACAAAAGATTTATTCACATTTAAATGCTGGAGGGCTCTAACGACAGCCACTTGTGTTTTTCCACCCAAATATAAAGCAATCAAACTATCACGCTTGAATTCCATCACGAATAACTTTTTTCTGAATGCAATAGATCAAAATGCTTTTGTAAGCTTGTAAACAATAAAATGAACTGTCACTGAAATAAATCTGTCAGCTATCAGACTAGCGGTTTAGAAATGATAGCAACCTGAAGTTGGTTGCAATACATATCAGCCACTCTGTACATCTAGATCCTCATCTTTAAGAAAACGGAAATTTGTGTCAAACTTGGCTTAGGCATCCGAAGCTCCTACGAAAAAGTCAAGGGGAGTTAGAGACATTTTCTAAAAAGTGTTTTTTCAAAGTTAAACGCTAAACAATATTACAAAAATCGAAAGGGGACAAAAAGATAATCGAATATCGCTAAGTATGAATATTTGGGAAATTCAATTTGATAAACAGCTTTGCGAAAAACTCCAAATATGATCAAAGAAAGAATTCAAATCATAAATAATCTGCCAAACAATGAATTCTTCAAACAAATACACAGATAATTGCAAAAAAATACGAATATTGATCAAGATTGTTGTGAAAAAGTCCTAAAATATTCAACAAATTTCTCACAGTTTACCGAAATTTCAAAATATTTTGTTAAAATACTTTCTTTCGAAACAATGAAATTTACCGAAAGAACACATATATGTGGATATATCTAATTCTGAACCGATAATCGCTAAATTAAGCAATATTCGTTCCTAAATTGAAACATCTTTCTGGAGAGTTTTGTAATGATCGGAAGTAAAGTACAACTTCTATAGCGCTTTGTAACCAAAGCAGGAGGAACATATATGTGGAGGTTATATATTAATCTGAATCGATTTTCCCTGAATACTCATTCATGTAAAATGAATTTCAAATCGGGGGTAACATATATATGGGAGCTATATCTAAATCTGAACCGATTTTTCCGAATTTGGCAGTATTCCTTCATGCAATAAGATACCTATTTCTGCCGAATTTCGCTCTGATCGGATATAAAATACAGTTTCTACAGTGCTTGAATTTCAAATCGGGGGTAACATATATATGGGGGCTATATCTAAATCTGAATCGATTTTCTCCGTATTTGGCAGTATTCCTTCATGTAATAATAAACCACTTTCTGCCGAAATTCGTACTGATCGGATATAAAATACAGTTTCTACAGCGCTTACATGTCAAATCGGGTGTAACATATATGTATATGGGGGCTATATCTAAATCTGAACCGATTTCCCCCAAATTTTGTATTGTCTCTATGTGTATCACGAGACTACTCTCGGTTCAAAAAAGTTGTTTATGTAGTGCATATATGCCAAATCGGAGATACATACAGTGGTGGCCACGAAGTTAGCACCGGTAGTGCATGTAACCTCTTAAAGCTCATAATTTTTTTTGGTTTAATTTTTTTATCCATTATTTATCCATGTGTTGTGTGTGTAGTCTGTATGTGTAGCATCTCGAGAGTCATGCGTTTGTTGTAATTGCTCTCGCATTGTAATACTCTCACACTCTCCAGGTCTGCACAGTGTTTCTCTTCCAAACAATGGTTAGTGAGTGCTGTTTTTGGTGTTGTTCTGTTATGTTTTAATTTGATGTCAGATTTGTGGCCGCTTAAACGAGTTCGTAATTTATTTTTTGTGGTGCCAATGTATACTTGGTCACATTTTGTGTTGGTATCTCCGTTGCATTTTATTTCATAGATAAGATTGGATTTGTCAATTTTGTGTGTCTTGGATTTTAGGTTTGTAAATAATTTTTGAAGGGTGTTTTGTGTTTTCGGTGCTATTCTGTATTTATTTCCATCTATAAGCCTGATTTATCAAATCTTTCGGACAACCGTGGCACATATATGACCGATTTATATGTGATTGCTGGTTTTTCGTTAAGTGTTTTATCGTTTCGTTCATGTATTAGTTTTCTAATAGATTATCGAGGAAAGCCGTTTTGGTACAGAATGTTGTAAATTTTTGTAATATTTTCTTTATGAAAAACCGAGTCACTAATAGATAGTACTCGATCGATGAAATTTTTGGCTGTATTGTAAATAATTTTCTTCGGATGATTTGAATAAAAGTTGACTAGTCTGCCCTATTGTTGTCTCTTATTACGAGAGTATCCACGTATGGTACTTGGTTATCTTTTTCGATTTCTATTATAAATTGTATATGGTTATTAAAGCTTTTGAAATTCGCCAAGATGTTGTCTATTGCACTCCGTTTCACTATCCCAAAAAGGTCGTCTACGTATTTTGTCAAAAACTTAGGTCTAGTATCACAGATATTTAGGAATTCTTCCAATAATTCTTCCATCACGATATCAGCTATAACGGGTGACACTGATGAACCCATGGGGAGACTCCGTTTTTCCTGGATACAGAATTTCAAGATTTTCATAAAGGTTCCTTTTGACATCTTTGAGTGTTTTTCTATTATTGGCCATTTTTTTGTCAATAATGCTTAAGGCTAGATCTACGGGTATGCTAGGGAACAAGGAAATTACATCAAGTGAAAACATCGTCTCGTCATCATTTATTGTGGTACTTGTCAGTTTTTCTTTGAAATCCATTGCATTTTTAATATTGTATTTAGAGTTTTCCGTTAATTTGGCTAGAATTGCTGTTATATATTTACATAACGAGGTAGCAGGGGCGTTTAGCTGTGCACATATTGGTCGTAAGGGGTAATATTTTTTGTGGACTTTCGGTAGTCCATATATACGTGGCGCAATAGCAATTTCTGTCTTCATCCTTCTTCTCTCCTTTTCGTTGATGATGTTTTGTGTAAATAATTCCTGGACCATATCGTTGTTCATCCTTTGTAGTTTATTAGTAGTTCATTGTTTAGCTTTATGTATGTCATTATATCGTTGACTATCATTTCCATCCTTACCTCGTATTCCTTCTTCCCCATCGCTACGGTAACATTTCCCTTGTCTGCTTCTAAGATTATTATATTGTTGTTCTTCTTGAGAAAATCTTTAGTTTGTTCCGAAGTGTTTATGATAAACTTGTCTCTCTCATTTAGTGGTATTTTGTTCAAGTGACTTTCTAACATAGATGTAAGCTTACTTCGTGCAATTTCTTGTTCATCTCTTTCGTCTATTGTTCTCACGCACTCTTCTCCGTCCGCAATGTATTTGAGTAGTGGGAAATCTTGTTTTGTGTGTGGTAGTGCAAATTTCTTCCCGTGGGAGAGTAACCATTTGATGTTGTTTGGAATTGTTGTGATTATAAACCAATTGTCATTTAATTTTATGTTGAGTTTCTCCAACTGGCGTTCCTGTAGACCTTGAAATTTCTTTGCATCTTCTTCTTCTTTATGTCAATTTTAAATTTTTTCTCTATTGTTTTTTCACTGTTGAAGAGTTCTGTAGCTTCTTCTATTGTTAGTCTGTATTTTATAGTTTTATATATTTGTTTTATGTTCTCTGTATTTGTTTTTCTAATTTCGTGTTTTTGTTTGATGAGTAAGTTTAAAATTTTGTTGTGGAAGTTGCTTATGTATGTATTTAGTGTTGTGTAATACTTCTCTGGTATATTTTCTTGGGTTGGTTGGTTATAAAGTTAGGGACAATACCTGCATTTCTGCATCTAATTAGGAAAAATATTGTTTATCTGGAGTTGAGTTGTTTGTTTCTTTCATTTCTGTATCTTGTGACTTCTCTACCAATGTTAATATGTTGCTGTTACAATCGTCTGTAAACCATCCTTGCGTTAATGGTGTGCTCTCCGTATTAATTTGAATATTTGTGTTGTTTTTGTATTCGACCTTTGTATTTTTTAAATTTTTATTGTTTTTTTAATTGAGCTCGAGGTCAATTAATTATTTTTCTTTTTCTCAATATTTCGATCCTCATCGAGGATCATCTAATTGGGAAAAGCAGAAAACAGAACCATAAACGACAGTGTCAATCCAGATGAGGAGAAAGAAGGTCGACATGCGGCAATAGATTTTAAAATTCTTTTTGTTTATTTATATGTTTTTCGTAAGTTAACGTCATTTATGTATCATCTAATATAATTAATATATATACGTTTGTAGAATCTCCTGTCCGTCCGTTGGTCTTGGCCAAAGCCGACCACACCAAAAATGGTGAAATTTTCCCCCCAGTACTCACAACAGGTGGTACGGTGAGGGGAAAACGTCATGTCCGACCGTCAAAACGGAAGCACAATGAGCACCGGAAATCGCTCAGAGTTTTGACGAAGTTGGAGGCAGTTGAGGTTTCGACTCTTACCGAAAAACAAGAAGAGTCACTTACCTGGGCTAAAGGCGTCATAGATGCTTCTAAGGCCAATCGATTAATAATTAACAAAGTTAAAGGTGTTCATGTGAAAAAAGGCAAAAAAATCGGGGTTTTACCCGTTAATCCGGATTTTTGGGGTGTCCGGCAAATTTCGTAGCACAAACGTTGTTCTACTCGCCAAGACCTACAAGAAAAATAGTATCGCGGTTTTTGGACTGTCGCACTGTGTAATCAGATCACCTGATGAACCTCTGCTTTCGAAAAAGGCAAAAGGCCCTAATGTCACCATCAACAGGACACTCACCAAGCCCTTCAATGAAGTGGAGAAGGAGAGTCTAGTGATGACCGTTATAGACAGAAGTAGTGAGAATGGATCCTTCCTCAAGGACAAATGGAGCCATGTGCAATCAGCTATTATGGCTCATTACCTCGATGTCCGTAGAGAAATGCCGGGCAAACCACCAATCTGCAACTATGCAGGATGGCATCAGGGGAGAGTAAAGTTCTTATACTTCGGTGATGGCAGATCAGTAGACCTGTATAAGGATGATCTGAGTCGAGCGGGTGAGGTTTGGCCGGGTGCCCAGTTGGATGTTGTCGAAAAAACAACAACCCTAGTCACCCTAGAGCCATCACCTGGGTTACAGAAGAGCCCTCCAACCCAGCTGACATATTATAAATAATAAACGATTCCAATCCTGGTCTGCCGGCCCATAATTGGAGAATCAGCAAGGTGGGTGAGGCGGATGGTAAAAAGCGGCAGGTCAATTTGATCCTTAACGCTGAATCCACCTCCCATATACAACATACAAGTGCAACCCTACAATATGGCTTCGAGACTATAGCCTTGAAGGTATACAAGCAGGATATATCTCCCACTGCGGAAGGTGAGTCATCCACCGTGGTTGATACACGGCTTTCTGGAAGTGCGGAGGTACCCACGCTCATTATTTCCAACAGAAGATCAGAAACGTTCTTCTCTGAGGACGAAAGCTCTACTTCTGTCACAGAGGGGCTGAGGGGAGTTTCTGGACACTTTGACGCATCTGGCGGGGACACGCTTCTCAATGATACCGACTGTTTATTTAGCTCACCTTATTGCCTTCTTCTTCTGTAAATCGGCACTTGCCACTTGCCTCACCTTTAGCACCATCCTTTGACTCTTCCCGTGGCGTACGAATTTATGTGACGTGCACTGTATTGGCTTGTCTGTCTGATATGCTGAACTCATCAACTAACGGCCGTATCACCAGCTATCCCTCTGCGTCCGGCTCTTCTATTTAGCAGGCGCCTACTTCAACAAGAACGATTAGCTGCACACCAAATGTCCGTCCGCATACAGCACCACTGTCGAAAACCTGGGACAAGATGTTTGATGTCCCAGTATGAAAGAGTAACACACTTTTTTTCTTTTCAATTGAACAACCACTTCATGTGGTGATTTTATTTCACAAAAAGAAAGACTACGCACTTCTTGTGGTTATATTTAACGAATCAAAAATTTTTTAAAAAGAAGGTTTGTTCAAATTTGTTGATGCCACCAGTTGTGTGTGTTGCTTTGAATCGAATAATAAAATTAGGCAACATCACTCACCGCTCAGCCCATCCAAAAAACATTCTTCTCCATTTCGCCGATCGCTGCTTCCAGTGATTGAGCGAAGCAGACGAACGGGAAATCAGCTGAGTGGCGGTGGTGGAAGCAGCAAACCGCTGCGTTTGTCCACTCAAACACACTCACCAATACATTGCATTAAGGGAATGCGTTTCAAATGTTCGAGGTAGGGATGTCATTCCTCGATCCCAGGTAGGGTTTGCATACCTCGAGGGGGGAAGTGTGTGTGAGTGGACATTCCGCCCGCCTTGGGCCATAGCCACAACAAATATAAAATAGAATATAATGATATTAAATTCAACATAAATTTACAGTTCATTTTTAGCTGTACGTTAATTCATATTAAACAAAGGATAAACTTAAACAATACTGATAATGTTGGCGCTCGGTCAATTCACTGGTCGTCCTCATAGGTCTGATCAACATCGATCTTCCCGAAAAATGCTAGGCCGAAGATGGTTTTCTGTGCGAAAGGCAAGCTTCCTTCCTGGGTTGGTAGACCCAAGTATATAGTGCGGGCCACATCAGCTCCCAACACAATAGGACATGGATATGGGATGTGAAACCCGTGGTCTGCCAAAACTTCGTTGCGGTAATGATTTTTGATCGGCCCTGGTACAAGATGCGATCCCGGTGACACCACTGCTCGCTTGACCCTGCGGACAAGGTCGACTGTGACAGTTCGCACATCATCGCGCATTCCCCATAGTCGAACATTCAAAATATCCTTACACTTTTCCCATGACAGTGGGAAGGTGTCTGTGGGGGTATAAAAGCTCGTCATCACGCTAGGGTCAAGAAGTATGCGGACGTTGTGTTGTTGTTGTGGGTCGTTGGGGCACCACATAATAGCCATGGCGGTCATTTGTATCCACGCCGATCTGGTGTGCATGTCCAACATCCGGCACGGCTGTTACATTGAGCCAATTGGTGCGAAAAACGCTGATTTGGCATTAACGAGTGCTTTTTTCTCCATTTTAAACCTATAGCTCTTCTGCACAACGACCAACATCTGTGTGCCTTTGTAACTCTTTCTTCAAGATGATCTTTCCAGTACAGTTTCTGATCCAAGATTACTCCCAAGTATTTTACCTTTTTAGTTATAGCAATTGTCTTATTCAGGAATCGAGGCGGGGTAAAACGTGGGATCTTCGTTTTCCTTGTAAATGGACATATTTCTGTTTTGTCTGGGTTAACATTTAATCCCCTTGGTTGTGCCCAGTTATATGCTACGTTAAGTGCCTCTTCAGCTCTTCTGCATAATAGATTTGGATGAAAGCCCCTTAGAAGTATTACAACGTCGTCTTCATAACAGACTGGTTTAAGTCCTTCATTGGTGAGGGCTTTTAGGAGACTGTGTATCGTCGTAACCCATAGAAGAGGCGATAAAATGCCCCCCTGAGGTATACCACGATTTACCTTATCTCTAATTTTTACGTCATATGACCCACAAATAATCCACCTATTCCTTAGCATATTGTTGATCCAGTTTTTCAACCTGAAACTCGTCTAAGGACTGGATAAGTGTATCGGTCTGTACATTGTTAAATGCGCCCTCAATGTCTATGCAAACAGCAAGTGTATACATTTCTTTACTGAAGGACTCTTCTATGTGGTGCACTACCTCATGCAGAGCTGTTTCCACTGATCTTCCTTTGACATAGGCGTGTTGTTTGAATTTTAGCCTGTCATCCACTATTTTACCTTTGACCATGTCATCAATTATTCGCTCCATTGTTTTTAACAGGAAAGAAGTAAGGCTAATGGGTCGATAATCCTTTGGGGTCGTGTAACTCGCCTTGCCAGGCTTTGGTATGAAGACCACCCTTGATTCCTGCCAGTTTTTTTTGGGTATAAGAATGGGTTAGGCATGCAGTGAACACTCCAGCCAGATGAGTTGATACCAGATCCACCTCATTCTGTAGAAGTGCTGGAAATATTCCATCCGGTCCCGCAGCCTTAAAGGGAGAGAAACTATTTATCGCTTCTTTAACCATACCATCTGTTATATCCGTAATAGGTACTTGATGCAATACATTTTCATTCAGTAACTGTTCCTCTGTTGGTCCAGCATTACCAGTCGGAAAATGAGTTTTCATCAAGAGCCTTACGGTATCCTCTATAGTTTCCATCCTTTTACCCGTTTCATCCACCAGTGTTTCGGTTTGGACATGAGTTTTTGAGAGGAACCTTTTCATTTTAGACATGCCGTTAACGCTGTCTACCTGTTCACAGAAAAGCCTCCAGGAGTTACGTTTCGCCGATCTAACGATTTTATTGTATTCTTTGAGTCTTCTGTGGTAGTCGTCCCACTATACTGATTGTTTTTTACGTCGAGCTCTAATGTAAAGTCTGCGGACATCTTTGCCAATCGAGCGAATTTGTCCTGTCATCCAGGGTTTCTCAAAAGCAGATTTCCTTTCTCGAAGTGGGCAACTATCTTCGAATGATTTTACAAGAGCCTCGGTAATCTTCTTAACATTGATATCAATGTCTTCTGCACATTAGGTTTAGGTTAGGGTGGCAGCCGTATTTTTTTTTACAAGCTCACATAGACCAGTTTAGGTCCCTAGTGTTACCACGGGCTGAAATGCCCCTCATCGAAACCAACCTGTTTGATATATAAATTTATCGATAGTACGAATATCAGTACTGGAAAGATCTGTTAGGCTGCCTATGAAGGCCGACCCCAGTATGTCCAGTCGTCGTTTACTCAAAGCGGGACAGTCGCAAAGCAAGTGCTCAATGCTCTCCACTTCTTCCTCATCTCCACAGCTTCGGCAGAAGTCATTGGAGTCAATACCCAATCTTTTGGCGTGTTCGCCGATGAAGCAGTGTCCCGTCAGAACCTGTACTAACGTAGACAATCGTTTCCTCTCTAGTGCGAGGAGATATTTTGACCTTCTCAGGTCATACCTTGGCCAGATTTGTCTAGCTACCCTGCAGGTGCCGATTTCTGTCCATCTCTCGTTGGACTGCCTGATTGCCTCTTGCCTAAGCCAAAGCTTGCACGTGGATATTGGCGCACCAATATATGCAAATTCTTCGAGAATTTGTAATGTCGTCCCTTTCCTAGCAAGTTCATCGGCTTTGCAGTTCCCCGGGATATCCCTATGCCCAGGCACCCATATGAGGTGTATATTAAACTGCTCAGCCATCTCGTTAAGAGATCTGCGGCAGTCGAGGGCTGTTTGTGAATTTAGGGATGTTGCCTCCAGAGAATTGATGGCAGCCTGGCTGTCCGAGTAAATGACAACGCCAGTGTTGGTTACTATGTTGCGACTCAGCCACTTGGCGACTTCCCATATTGCCATTATTTCGGCTTGATAGACACTGCAGGTATCTGGTAGTCTGTGAGCTATATCCAGACTAAGTTCTTCACAGCGTACTCCGAAGCCAACCTTTTCATCAAGCTTCGAACCATCCGTGTAAAAGTGGAGATGGTTTATATTACCTGGTATTCTGCCTACCCATTCATCTCTGGCGGGAATCATAGTGATGTAATTTCTCTCGAAGGTGTACACAGTTGGTATATAGTCCACTCGGTCGGTTACCATAGCACTACACTTTGATATCCTCATGTGACCATAGTTCTTGTACCTCCACATTGATAGGCAGTTTAATCTTATTGCCGCTTTGGTTGCAACTTCTCTCGCCACAATATTAATCGGCAGTATATGGAGTAGGGCTTGTAGAGACTCGGTCGCTGTAGTCCTTAAGGCTCCGCTTATGCTCAGGCAGGCAGTTCTCTGAACCTTTGTTAGTAGGTTGGTAATGGTTAGTTTGTCAGTTGCCGTCCACCATACCACAATGCCGTATAGCAGTATAGGACGAACTACTGCTATATATATCCAGTGGACGATTTTAGGAGAGAGTCCCCACCGCGACCCTACAGCCTTTTTGCAGGAATATAAGGCGACGTTGGCCTTCCTTACACGTTCCAATACGTCAAGTCTAAATAACATTTTCCTATCTAGAATTATTCCTAAAAATTTTGCACTTTCAGAAAAGACTAGATCTGTTCCATTTATCCGAGGTGGAGGGTCCACACGTGGGACATTATTCATCCTAGTAAAGAGAACCAATTCTGTCTTGTTGGGGTTAACGCCCAAACCGCTGCTTCTGGCCCATCTAGCCAACTTGTTCAGAGCCACCTGTAGGATGTCTCTGAGGACGTTTACGAATTTGCCACTCACTGCGATTGCCACGTCGTCCGCATATGCCACGACCTTGCAGCCACAACGTTCTAGATCTAGCAGGATTTCATTCACCGCTAGGTTCCAAATTAGTGGAGACAATACTCCTCCTTGCGGGGTCCCTCTGTTTACATACCTTGTTAGAGTTGTGGACCCTAGACATGCTGTTATGCGTCTTCTGGTGAGCAGACTTTGAATTAGTCTAATCAAACTGGTGTTAACTTTTAGATATGAGAGTGCCGCAATTACCGCATCTGAGTGAATGTTGTTAAAAGCCCCTTCTATGTCAAGAAATGCCACCATAGTGAATTCCTTGAAATGCAGGGACGATTCGATAGTGCTCACAAGTTCGTGCAGGGCTGATTCTGTAGACTTGCCCTTATTGTAAGCATGTTGGTTCCCCGACAGGAGTTTTGTATCCAGGTTTTCCCTAATGAAATGATCTAAAAGTCTTTCCAGACCTTTCAATAGGAAAGAGGATAGGCTAATTGGTCTGAAGTCTTTTGGCCTAGTGTGTGATATCTTTCCCGCTTTAGGTACGAATACCACTTTGGTATCCCTCCATCGATTCGGGACGTCTTCTGCACATAGATAATCGCGTGTAGGCTGCCCCAATCGATTTCTAAGTAGATTTCCGAATTTAGTCCAGTCGGTCTTAGCCTTATTACGCAAACTTATGGGGTTTGGTGGTGGCCGTGCAATTTTAAACCTTATATAACGGTGGTCTGAATAGGAGTGTTCATCCGAAACCCTCCACTCATGAATCTCATCAATAAGATTTTCTGAACATATCGTTATATCTAATACTTCTTCCCTAATTTTGTTAACAAAGGTTGCAGTGTTTCCTATGTTAATAGTTATGAGGTCATTTGTATTCAAAAATTCGATAAGGGCGTGTCCCCTTTTATTGGTGTTAGTACTACCCCAAGCGATATGATGGGAGTTGGCGTCACATCCAGCTAATAACTCATTACTTGTGTGTTTGGATTCCCTCACCAGTCGTTGTAATTCCGACGTAGGTGGCAATGTCGGCGAATGGCAGATATATTGACGCCAGGTACATATTTCCATTACCTTGCCTCAGCACCGTTGCGTCCGATGTTGACAACTCTGGAGAGAAAATAAAACATAAGTTTTTATGGCACAGAATACAAGTCCTTGGACGAGTACCTGTGTTAGCGTAGAAAAGGTTATAGTTCACATGGTTTAATCCAGTAACCTTGTTGCTAGTTGTCCATGGTTCCTGGATCAAAGCAATATGAACCCTGCCTTTATTTATGATGTCCATCAGAGCGTTGGATGCTGTCTCGCTCTGGTGGAGGTTTATCTGGATGACCTCAATCATTGTCCTTCCAGTAAAAGTTTCTTTTGGGAGTCTATCCTATCTGGTGGCACCCCCTCTTTATTTGGTAGTGGGTCATTCTCCTCCTTTCGTTCACTACCTATTACACCATCTTCCAGTCGACAATTTTGGGAGGCGGTGTTATTTTTTGTCGCTCCCACATTGGTTTGAATCGTTTTGTGGTTCTTTTTATTTTGATCACCACCTTTGCTGGGAACTTCCTGCAAAAGTGGCGGTACTATTGGTGAACTGGTGGTGTTATTGACTACTTCCACATCAGTTTTTGGCAGTGTCTCACTTGTCTCCATCCGTTCAATACCAGTGTTTGCCTCTTCAGACAGTATATTTGGACTCGATTCATTTGTCCTGCCAATCGGGACCTTTCCAATTTTGAAAAAGACTGTCCAGATCAAGAAGTACGCCATGCCCTTCGCCATGACAAGATTGTTCTTGGATTCTGGGTCTATGCCTAACACGAGGAGAGTACCCTCGGTATCATCCTTCCTATAGAAGACTTCCCACTTTCTCACGGAAAGTTTTGAATTCTGTTTGCCAATGATGTCGAGTATGTACTCTGATGAGAACTTACTGGGACATCCCTTAACATATAGGGTCGTTTTTATGAGTTCAGGAATGTCGCTTTTCCTTACCAATTTTAGCTTTGCGCCGTCCCAAGGTATCCACAAGTTTTAGGAGGACACCAGCGCAGCGTTGTGATGCCAGCCTTAGCATCAAAACACCCCTCTCAAACTTGCAACTCATTACTTCGATTGGTGGTTCATCCTTACATTCGAGGACGTATTCCGCTACCCTCGTATAGACCAAATCTTCGAAGTTACTCTTTTGGTCTTCGGGGATTCTGCCAGATGCACTACTGCTATCAATTATGGCGTAGCATAGATCGTCTCGAAAATGTTGTTTAGCTATATTAGAATAAGACGGTGGCTTCTTACCCTTCTTTATGGCCAATTGATTTTTCCGTGTCTGTAGTCTTTTTGGTTAAAGCCTCATCCTTAACGGATGATTTGGTTGACTTGAACTGCGTTATTGGGTCAACTTTACCGCCCACAATCGAAGGACCCAGACTAGAAACCTCTTTTTGTGTGGTTACGTTAGGCTTATCCGAATTACTGGAAGACGGCGAGCCCTTTTTCTTCTTAGTCACTTTCACAGCGCTATGTTCTTCGGGAGACCTGACTCTTTTAGCGGCCTCCATGTTTGTATTGGAGGTAGAATTGTCAGGTTCATCCCGTAATAGGTTCTGTCGGTTCAACTTATTCAGTTTCCTTCTTTGTGCCCCTGACAGTCTCTTTGAGTTAGCAACAATAGTGATATTGTTTTCATTTGATGATTCAGAGTCAGAGTCCCCAATGGCTTTTAAAGGCTGGGGTTGCTTAAAGCCCCGGCTGGGTTCTGCTTCATCTGTCTTATCATTTGTTTTGCCTGCGGCTGGATGTGCTCTTGTTTCATTTTCGACTACGGGATCCAAGGCACCAAAGCTCGTAGAAGTTGCTTGCTCACGATTGTTCGATAACGACGACACATGACTCGTGAGTGAATCAACGCTTGTCGCCGGCACTGGGGCGACAAGCGTCTCCCCTGCGCCGTAATCTCTTTCGTCTTTTTTGGTTTAATCATAAATTGGTTGGGGGAGACACCCCCATAGCCAGTATTACCCCGTAATAGGTACGTCGGTATATGCCTTCCAGACTGAGCTCAGAAATATCTGTCCAGAGACCGATGCATCCAATTCAACCCACGCTTTATAAACAACAAACCTCCTGGTTGCGTAGTAGGTAGGTGAATAGGTATTGCGTAATAGGTTAAAAACTATCCGCTCTGCGATAACACGTCCGTTCGCTACGACAGGCGGCGACTGACTCCCATAAGCCACCCATATGGGGAGCTCCGGCTAGTATGAAATACCATTCTAATCGTTGGAATCCATATTTGGAGACAATTTCATCCTTGATTTCAGAGACAATTTTAGTTATATGGACCTTTAACTCCCGAGCAGCACCAACGAAGTTCCGCCCATTGTCGGAGTATATTTTATGCGGACATCCGCGTCGTGAGACGAAACGAGAGAAGGCTGATAAAAAGGCGGGGGTGGACAAATCACTTACTGGCTCTAAGTCAATCGCGTGTGTGCTAAAACACACAAAGAGACAAACATAACCCTTTGTCACACGGCAGCCACGACCGTGGAAAGTTTTTAATTCAAAGGGGCCAGCACAGTCGACACCTGTGACAGCAAAGGTCCGACTGAAAGTTGTTCTGTCTTCTAGGAGAGGGGCCATCATTTGTGACTGACTCGTTTTCCGGGCAATTACACACTCCTTGCATCTGTTAATGCGAGTTTTTATCAAACTTTTCGCCCTAATGATCCAACATTCTAATCTAACAGTAGCCAGGGTCAATTGTGAGCCTCCGTGCAAAGTGATTTTGTGCACGAAATCGACGTAAAGAAGAGAGAATCTGCTTTGATACGCGAGAATTACGGGATGTCTCTCATTGTAGGAAAGATCCAAAGTAGAACCGAGACGACCATTCGCTCGCATCAAACCGTTGCTGTCGAGAAAGGGTGTTAAGGTCAAAAGCGAGCTATTCGAGGGTAAATTCTTTTTCTTTTCGAGACAATGGTATTCGGAAGGGAAAAATAACTGTTGTGACCTAGCCATCAAACGATGGCGAGCATGAAGTAATTCAGACGATGAAATACCTATGGAGCAGTGTTCAAATGTCTTCTTTAGCAAGGGATGAGTACGGTGAAAGAAGAGATAAATATATGAGACAACATACAATGCCCTTGAGAGGGAGGAAAAACGATCTAGTATATCTTCTGTATTCGCTGATCTAGCAATGTGGACTTTCGCCGATCTAATTTCTAGTTCAGTGTCTTTAACTTGAGGACTATTGGGCCAAAAGTGTTTCTCCTTTCCAAGCCAAGGTGGTCCGTGCCACCATAAATCACAACCCTTTAGTTCTAAAGGATTCGCCCCCGGGTTGCTAGGTCTGCCGGGTTTTCTGCAGTCCCCACATGTCCCCAATTACTAGCAATCTTCTCTTGAATTATTGACACTCTGTTCGAAACATATGTTGCCCAATTATGATCCAAGCCAATACTATGGTCGAGTCAGTCCAAGGAAATAATCCATCATGTGATATGTTCAACTGGGGCAATACCGAATCTGCTAACTCCGCTAATAAAACGGCACCGCAAAGTTCTAACCTTGGAACCGAAATTTTCTTTATAGGGGCAACTTTTGACCTGGCAACTAGCAATTTTGTATAGACATTTCCCTCAGCCTCTACTCTTATGTACAACACTGCAGCATATGCGAGTTCTGAAGAGTCACAGAACCCATGAATTTCAATCTTACAAGTTGGAGAATATTGTAACCAACGGGGTATTTTTAATTCATCTATTTCTCCATAATTTGCAATAAAAGCTCTCCATTTCACCAGAGTCAAGGGTTTAATGGGATCATCCCATCCTATATTGTCGAGCCACAACAATTGCATGAGAATTTTCGCTGTTATTATTACAGGCGAAAGCCATCCTAAGGGATCAAATAACCTTGCTATCACTGAGAGGACCTCTCTTTTGGTGAATGATTCTTTGTGACCCAATTTTTGTGTGACAAAATAAAACGAATCTGTTGCCCCATTCCATCTAATTCCTAATGGCTTGACTTAACTTTTTTCGTCGAAATTAAGGAATTGCTCATTTAATAAATGATCTCGAGGCAAGTCTTTCAAAATGTCCTTATTGTTCGAAGTCCATTTTCTTAGCTGGAAACCAGCGGACTCTAATATTTTTATAAGCGGGTTACGTGCTTCTAATGCCTCGGAGATAGAATGTGAGCCAACCAAGGAATCGTCTACATACATATTTTCCTTTAATATCGTTGAGCCAATTGGATAACGCTCTTTTTCATCTTCTGCTAGTTGCAGCAGCGTTCTGAGGGCTAAAAACGGAGCACAATTTACACCAAATGTAACTGTTTTTAGTTGGAAATCTTGTATCTCTTCTTCAGGAGAAGATCGAAACAAAATACGCTGAAAAGAGGCATGTTGTGGGTTGACAAGTATCTGTCGATACATTTTCGTTATATCCGCATTAAACACGAATTTGTAAAAGCGCCAATTCAAAATTAATGGAATTATGTCCTTTTGAAGAACTGGGCCGATAAATAACGCGTCGTTTAGACTTTTCCCATTCGCAGATGGGCATGAGGCATTAAAAACCTCCCTTAATTTGGTTGTGGTGCTCTCAGGCTTAAAAATTCCATGATGAGGTAAATAAAAAAAGCTCTCGGAGCTATTTTTTGGAGGTTCGACTCTCTCCATATGTCCCAGGGACAAATACTATTCGAGGGTAAATTCTTTTTCTTTTCGAGACAATGGTATTCGGAAGGGAAAAATAACTGTTGTGACCTAGCCATCAAACGATGGCGAGCATGAAGTAATTCAGACGATGAAATACCTATGGAGCAGTGTTCAAATGTCTTCTTTAGCAAGGGATGAGTACGGTGAAAGAAGAGATAAATATATGAGACAACATACAATGCCCTTGAGAGGGAGGAAAAACGATCTAGTATATCTTCTGTATTCGCTGATCTAGCAATGTGGACTTTCGCCGATCTAATTTCTAGTTCAGTGTCTTTAACTTGAGGACTATTGGGCCAAAAGTGTTTCTCCTTTCCAAGCCAAGGTGGTCCGTGCCACCATAAATCACAACCCTTTAGTTCTAAAGGATTCGCCCCCGGGTTGCTAGGTCTGCCGGGTTTTCTGCAGTCCCCACATGTCCCCAATTACTAGCAATCTTCTCTTGAATTATTGACACTCTGTTCGAAACATATGTTGCCCAATTATGATCCAAGCCAATACTATGGTCGAGTCAGTCCAAGGAAATAATCCATCATGTGATATGTTCAACTGGGGCAATACCGAATCTGCTAACTCCGCTAATAAAACGGCACCGCAAAGTTCTAACCTTGGAACCGAAATTTTCTTTATAGGGGCAACTTTTGACCTGGCAACTAGCAATTTTGTATAGACATTTCCCTCAGCCTCTACTCTTATGTACAACACTGCAGCATATGCGAGTTCTGAAGAGTCACAGAACCCATGAATTTCAATCTTACAAGTTGGAGAATATTGTAACCAACGGGGTATTTTTAATTCATCTATTTCTCCATAATTTGCAATAAAAGCTCTCCATTTCACCAGAGTCAAGGGTTTAATGGGATCATCCCATCCTATATTGTCGAGCCACAACAATTGCATGAGAATTTTCGCTGTTATTATTACAGGCGAAAGCCATCCTAAGGGATCAAATAACCTTGCTATCACTGAGAGGACCTCTCTTTTGGTGAATGATTCTTTGTGACCCAATTTTTGTGTGACAAAATAAAACGAATCTGTTGCCCCATTCCATCTAATTCCTAATGGCTTGACTTAACTTTTTTCGTCGAAATTAAGGAATTGCTCATTTAATAAATGATCTCGAGGCAAGTCTTTCAAAATGTCCTTATTGTTCGAAGTCCATTTTCTTAGCTGGAAACCAGCGGACTCTAATATTTTTATAAGCGGGTTACGTGCTTCTAATGCCTCGGAGATAGAATGTGAGCCAACCAAGGAATCGTCTACATACATATTTTCCTTTAATATCGTTGAGCCAATTGGATAACGCTCTTTTTCATCTTCTGCTAGTTGCAGCAGCGTTCTGAGGGCTAAAAACGGAGCACAATTTACACCAAATGTAACTGTTTTTAGTTGGAAATCTTGTATCTCTTCTTCAGGAGAAGATCGAAACAAAATACGCTGAAAAGAGGCATGTTGTGGGTTGACAAGTATCTGTCGATACATTTTCGTTATATCCGCATTAAACACGAATTTGTAAAAGCGCCAATTCAAAATTAATGGAATTATGTCCTTTTGAAGAACTGGGCCGATAAATAACGCGTCGTTTAGACTTTTCCCATTCGCAGATGGGCATGAGGCATTAAAAACCTCCCTTAATTTGGTTGTGGTGCTCTCAGGCTTAAAAATTCCATGATGAGGTAAATAAAAAAAGCTCTCGGAGCTATTTTTTGGAGGTTCGACTCTCTCCATATGTCCCAGGGACAAATACTAATTGATGACATCATCATACATTGTCTTCAAATCAGGGTTTCGAAGTAAAGATTTCTCGTTCCTTAGAAATTGACTAAGGGCCACGTATCTATTCGCATTTTAGTGGATTTTCAGGCCGAAAAGGCAAATCTACCATATATCTGATCTCTTCACAGAGTCTATCATCCTCGGAAATTATTGGTTTCCTTGAAACTTCCCCTATCTCCCAAAACTGTTTCAATTGATCATCAATTGATACCCTGGTGCAATGCGAAACTCGGACTGTGCGTCTCGGATTCGAAGCACTCGTTGGGCCAGTCACAATCCAACCAAACACTGTCTCCTGAGCCACAAGCGAGCCAAGAATTCCGTGTTCTACACCCTTTAGTAGAATCAACGGATATAAATTTCCTCCCAAGAGAATATCCACCGGGCCAGTTTGATACAAATTAGAATCTGCAAATTCCAATTTTGGAAGCTGTTTCGCTACCATATTTTCATAAGAATGCGTGGGTACGTTACCCGTAACATCTTGCACAACTAGTGCATCAGTTTCTACTAAAAAATTTGGCTTTAATATTGAGCCAATTTTGAAAAACGCTATTCTCGAGCATTTTGTCAGATATTCACCGCCTAAACCCGTGATATCTGCCGATACTGATTTTGTGGGTAATTTCAATAATTGCTGAACTCTTGTTGATATGAATGTGTCATCTGAATATGGGTCAATTAAGGCTCGAACTTTATGTGCGACGCCATCTTTAAAAATGTTTATCCACGCTGTTTCTAGCATAATCTTGTTTGAAACGGACGTATGATAAGCTCTAACATTCTCAGATGTTGAAGGTGCTTCAGTGGACTGTACATTCTGATTCTGAGAGTTTTGGGCCAAATTTGTCGAATTTGCTACTCTAGCATTATGCTGCTGGACTGATCTTTCTATGTGTAAAAGTGTGTGATGCTTATAATTGCATTTTGCGCAATTATTTTTATTGAGACATTTATCGACACTATGTCCTGGTGATAAACATTTTACACAACTTTTCTCTTTCCTAACAAAATTTAATCCGTTTAATATTGTTATCCTTTGTGTGATGTACCTTGAATTGTTTTGACCTGTCAAAATTATTCTGTCTTTGGCGAGGGGCCGATTCATGTGTTCCCATCATATCAGATACACTTTCAATAGTCTGAAATCTTTCTGTCAAAAACTTGCTTAAATCTTCCCATTTCGGAAGCTCTGTCTTTTTCTCAATTGACTGTTCCCAGAGAGACAATGTAAGTTTCGGCAACTTTGCTGAACATTGGAAGACAAAAATTGGATCCCATGATCCCACATCTATTTTGTACAGTTTTAGTACAGAAATGCAATTTGTTATGTCCCTATGCAATTTTTAAGGTTACTTGCTGACTCATTTGTGCATTGAGGAAAATTGAATAAAATTCTTAACTTATTGTTTATTAATATTCTTTTATTTTCGTATTGGCTTTTTAAAATCTCTGTATCGCAAGGTGGGACACTGACAGACGAAGAACTGGGCTTTTGACTAACAGGAGCCGGTTTAATTTTTTCCTTCCAATCTCCTATTATGGTCATACAGTTCATATACTTTGTACTGACTTCAGTCTTCTTCTTTTTTATTGTTGCTTTGTCTGATTTTTGGCAGTCAGGGTCAGTATTGCATTTTTTATAAATGTCTTTAAACTCTGACCATAGATCCTGAATCTCCTGGCTTTCTGCCTCTATAGTTGATTCATTATATTTACTAGCGTCTGTCTCCCTCATCCTTTTTCATGTGCGATGATTTCGTCACACTGAATCAGAAATTCCTCTACGAGACTCATTGTAACGTCTTTTGTTTTCTATTTTTATTAATTTTCTAACTAATAATTCGCTAGATGGCTTAATTTAATTTACGCCGATTATTCACAGCTGAGATCGGAACGAAATGAATTCACACTAAAACACAGTGTAGACAAACGATCTTTTATAAGGAAGCAGTCAAATCGATTTTCGAAAAAAAATATTTTTAAATATTTTTTATAGCACTAGACCCACTGTGCCTGATGACTGGATAGCAATTTATTGCAGAGTTTAGAGACAAATATTTCCAATTTAATTTTAACAATATTGGTTAATGGATGCTTTGCTTATCACTGATAATAAAAGGTTTTTAGATTGCCTCAACCGGTAAGTTTATTATTACAGAAAAACCTTCCAGAATGAACGAGCCAAAATCAATAATTTCCAAAAGACAAAACAAAAATATAAATATTTATTATAATATTTATTGATCAACTGCGTGTCTTTATTTTAATATTAGATCCAACGAACAAATCTTTTATTCTTTGCACCACTGTGTACTTGATTTTTATTTAAAAAAAGGTTATTGATTAAAGGCGGGACAAATGATAAACGGAATCAAAATTTTATTTCAACAAATTTATTTTGCTTATTTACATCCACCTGTGAGTATTTATATGTCTGGGCCAACAACTGCGTACGACAATAGTTGTTCCACTGTGCCGAAACATAAATATTTTCGAATAAAAATATGTTCTTAAAATTTTCCAAGTTTTTTCTATCATGAGCCACTGTACATCAAAAGGAAAGTTTTCTTGCAACTGGTATGTTTTTTAATTGAAGTCCAACACAAGAAAATTTATTTGCATTAACATTTTCTTAAAGTTGCGTAGTTGCCGATACGTACCACTGTACGAGGTCAATTTGCCAAAGAAACAACATAGAAATGCCAAAAGAGACACGACAATGTTAAAAAGACAAAACAGTAAACTATTTCAACCTTGAATATGAATAGCTACTGCACTTCAGTACATAAAGACAATCAGATTTGCAAACCAACGAAAGTGGCGTCGACAGAGGCAAACAGCAATAACAACTTTGAAGTCAGTGGATTAGTAAAAGGCAGAAGCCAAAAAACTAAATGCGTTGACTGAGACAAAAGGAAAACACAGTACATAAGTGGAATGCACAGCAATGCAAAAAAATCCATGTACAATGATCTTGAAAAATAACTGCTTTTCTAGCGGTTCCTATATTTATACCCTACACCACACCGTGGTACAGGGTATTATAACTTTGTGCATTTGTTTGTAACACCCAAAAGGAGAAGAAATAGACCCATCGTTTATTATACCGATCGACTTAGAATCACTTTCTGAGTCGATTTAGCTATGTCCGTCTGTCCGTCTGTCTGTCTGTCTGTCCGTCTGTGCATGTATTCTTGTAATCAAAGTACAGGTCGCAATTATAGTCCGATCTCGACGAAACTTTACACATATCTTTTTTTTGGCCCAAGGACGATCCCTATTGAATTTGGTTAAAATCGGTTCAGATTTAGATATAGCCCCCATATATATGTTACCCCGATTTGACATGTAAGCGCTGTAAAAACTTTATTTTATATCCGATCAGTATGAAATTCGGCAGGAAAAGGTCTCTTATTACATAAATGAACTCTGTTAAATTTGGAAGAAATCGGTTCAGATTTAGATATAGCCCCCATATATACATTACCCCCGATTTGACATATAAGCGCTGTAAAAATGTTATTTTATATCCGATCAGTGCGAAATTCAGCAAAGAGAGGTTTCTTATTACATGAAGGAATACTGCTAAATTCGGAGAAAATCGGTTCAGATTCAGATATAGCCCCCATATATATGTTACCCCCGATTTGACATGTAAGCGCTGTAAAAACTGTATTTTATATCCGATCAGTGCAAAATTTGGCAGAAAGAAGTTTCTTATTATATTAATGAACACTGTTAAATTTGGAAGAAATCGGATTTAGATATAGCCCCCATATATACGTTACCCCCGATTTGACATGTAGGCGCTGTAGAGACTGTATTTTATATGCGATCAGTACGAAATTCGACAGAAGGATGTCTTTTTACATGAATGAGTATTCAGGGAAGATCGGTTCAGATTTATATTGATTGTTCCTCCTGATTTGGTATCAAACCGCTATAGAAGTTGTATTTTACTTCCGATCATTAAAATTTTTCAGAAAGATGTTTCTCAATTTAGGAACGAATATTGCTTAATTTAGCGATTATCGTTTCAGAATTAGATAATATGTTTCTACCCATTTACCAATTATTCCAAATTATTATGGCAATGACCCTTATCGCATTGTTAGGGAGGTGTAGGGTATTATATAGTCGGCCCCGCCCGACTTTCTGCCTTTCCTTACTGGTTTTCACTTAAACTTCTTCCAAAAATCCAAGGTTATCTAACCATAAATTGTCTCGAGACAATATTTACTTTGAGACAAATGTTACTGTCGCAGAAGGCAATTTCTCGATGACAATGATATGGGCCAATATGTACACTTTTCGTAATATAAAGTTACGCACGTACCTTCACGGGCGAAGGACCAATGTTTATTTAGCTCACCTTATTGCCTTCTTCTTCTGTAAATCGGCAATGTTTACTTGCCTCACCTTTAGCACCTTCCTTTGACTCTTCCCGTGGCGTACGAATTTATGTGACGTGCACTGTATTGGCTTGTCTGTCTGCTAGGCTGAACTCATCAACTAACGGCCGTATCACCAGCTATTCCTCTGCGTCCGGCTCTTCTATTTAGCAGGCGCCTACCTCAACAAGAACGATTAGCTGCACACCAAATGTCCGTCCGCATACAGCACCACTGTCGAAAACCTGGGACAAGATGTTTGATGTCCCAGTATGAAAGAGTAACACACTTTTTATACCCTACACCACACTGTGGTACAGGGTATTATAACTTTGTGCATTTGTTTGTAACACCCAAAAGGAGAAGAAATAGACCCATCGTTTATTATACCGATTGACTTAGAATCACTTTCTGAGTCGATTTAGCTATGTCCGTCTGTCTGTCTGTCCGTCTGTGCATGTATTCTTGTAATCAAAGTACAGGTCGCAATTATAGTCCGATCTCGACGAAACTTTACACATATCTTTTTTTTGGCCCAAGGACGATCCCTATTGAATTTGGTTAAAATCGGTTCAGATTTAGATATAGCCCCCATATATATGTTAGCCCCGATTTGATATGTAAGCGCTGTAAAAACTTTATTTTATATCCGATCAGTATGAAATTCGGCAGGAAAAGGTTTCTTATTACATGAATGAACTCTGTTAAATTTGGAAGAAATCGGTTCAGATTAAGATATAGCCCCCATATATACATTACCCCCGATTTGACATGTAAGCGCTGTAAAAATGTTATTTTATATCCGATCAGTGCGAAAGTCGGCAAAGAGAGGTTTCTTATTACATGAAGGAATACTGCTAAATTCGGAGAAAATCGGTTCAGATTTAGATATAGCCCCCATATATACGTTACCCCCGATTTGACTTGTAAGCGCTGTAAAAGTGTTATTTTATATCCGATCAGTATGAAATTTCGCAGAAAGAGGTTTCTTATTATATGAATGAACACTGTTAAATTTGGAAGAAATCGGTTCAGATTTAGATATAGCCCCCATATATATGTTACCACCGATTTTACATGTAAGCGCTGTAAAAACTGTATTTTATATCCGATCAGTATGAAATTCGTCAGAAAGAGGTTTCTTTCTACATGAAGGAATACTGCAAAATTCGGAGAAACTCGGTTTAGATTTAGATATAACACCCATATATATGTTACCCCCGATTTGACCTGTAAGCGGAGGTCGGAGAAAATCGGTTCAGATTTAGATATAGCTCCCATATACATGTTACCCTTGATTTGACATGTAAGCGCTGTAGATACTGTATTTTATATCCGATCAGTACGAAATTCGACAGAAGGAGGTCTTTTTACATGAATGAGTATTCAGGGAAGATCGGTTCAGATTTATATTAAAGCTCCATATGTATGTTCCTCCTGATTTGGTATCAAACCGCTATAGAAGTTGTATTTTACTTCCGATCATTAAAATTTTCCAGAAAGATGTTTCTCAATTTAGGAACGAATATTGCTTAATTTAGCGATTATCGTTTCAGAATTAGATAATATGTTTCTACCCATTTACCAATTATTCCAAATTATTATGGCAATGACCCTTATCACATTGTTAGGGAGGTGTAGGGTATTATATAGTCGGCCCCGCCCGACTTTCTGCCTTTCCTTACTGGTTTTCTTTTCAATTGAACAACCACTTCATGTGGTGATTTTATTTCACAAAAAAAACTACGCACTTCTTGTGGTTATATTTAACGAATCAAAAATTGTTTAAAAAGAAGGTTTGTTCAAATTTGTTGCTGCCACCAGTTGTGTGTGTTGCTTTGAATCGAATAATAAAATTAGGCAACATCACTCACCGCTCAGCCCATCCAAAAAAATTCTGCTCCATTTCGCCGATCGCTGCTTCCAGTGATTGAGCGAAGCAGACTAACGGGAAATCAGCTGAGTGGCGGTGGTGGAAGCAGCAAAGCGCTGCGTTTGTCCACTCAAACACACTCACCAATCCATTGCATTAATGGAATGCGTTTCAAATGTTCGAGGTAGGGATGTCATTCCTCGATCCCAGGTAGGGTTTGCATACCTCGAGGGGGGAAGTGTGTGTGAGTGGACACCGACGAAGAGTCTGATAAGAACCTTGTCGGGGTGGATGTTAATCTGTCAATTACCAATGATTGGCACCTGTAGTCGTCGTAACTGGAACAAGCGCAACTAATCCTCCTACAGGTGTGGGTGCCTTAGCGCCTGTAGTCGCAGACAATGCAACAAGTGCGCATCTAGCCATTGGCAAAAATACGGAGAAGGAAAAGGAGGAACCACGGGAGAGTATAAACTGGACCCAGCCTTCAAGTACAGGTAGGGAATCCGACTCAAACGAATACCTTAACATTACTGTCTTAGCTAACTCCAAAGACGTCGAGGTCAGCAAGATGGTAGAAGAAGTCAACGCGTGCATGGCACAACTCACGACAAAAAAGAAAAAGCTATCAGACGAAAGTTGAAGAAGATGAACCGAAACAGGAAACAGACCAAGGTGCAGGATGCTCCAAAGGAGCTATTTGAGACTCCATCCTCCTCCTCGGAAGCAGGAAAGAGGATCAGATCTCCAGAAGAGCAGAACACTGCGAAACCGCCGAAGAAAAAAAGAGCTCCCCTTTCAAGTAAATTGGAGAGAACAAATCACGCCCCTCACGAAGGAGACTCTAGTTTGTAGGAGAAGGCGGCGACAAAGTCGGTAGCGCCCACTGCAGCCAAAAAATGATGAGGGAGCCGAATCTACCATCTCCGACTCCCAAGAAGCCCGGCTACTGGAGTATAAATGATTGAAGTCATCCAGATAAACCTCCATCGGAGCGAAACGACCTGCTTTAATCCAAGAACCATGGACGATTCGATTACTGGATTAAACCACGTCAATTACCGACTGTTTCATGCAAATACAGGAACTCAAGGACTTGTATTATATGTTACAAAAATTTATGTTATCTTTTTTCTGCAGAGTTGTCAACATCGGATGCTACAGTATTGAAACAAGGGAATGGAAGTGTATACCTAGCATCAGTATATCTGGTGAGGAAAGTCAAACAAACAGGTCGCGTGTGGCAGTACTAACCCCACGTCGCGTGGGGCAGTACTAACATTAATAAACGGGACAAGGCCCTAGTAGAATTCTTGAATACTAACGACCTATTAACACTTAACATAGGTAACATGGCTACCTTCGTTAATAGAATTAGAGAAAAAGTATTAGATATAACAATATGTTCAGAAAATCTAATAGACGAAATACAGGAATGGAGGGTCTCTAAAGAACATTCTTTTTCTGATCATCGTTACATAAGATTTAAGATAGCACGGCCATCGCCGAATCCAATAAGTTTCAGAAATAAGGCCAAAAAAAACTAGTGCGTGGACATTTTGAGTGCCTAAGCGTTGAAGATATGGACACTAATGTTGATTACATTACGAATATATTAGTAAGGTCTTTCGAAAACAGCTGTCCGCTTCGAGAAAGGAAATCAGCCTAAGAGAAGCCTTGGTTGACCGGGGAGATTCGCAACATTGGGAAAGAGTTTCGTAGACTTTACAATAGGGCACGCCGTAAAAAATCACCAGTATATTGGGACGACTACCATAGAAGACTCAGAGAATACAACAAAATCACAAGAACAGCAAAACGAAACTCTTGGAAGCTATTTTGCGAACAGGTCGATAGCGTTAACGATGTTTCTAAAATTAAAAAGTTCCTCTCAAAAACACATACCCAAACCGAAGCAATGGTAGACGATATGAGCAGAAGAGTAGACTCAACTGAAGAAATGGTAAGGTTTTTGATGAACACCCATTTTCCACAAGGTACGAAGGGCCAGACCGAGATACCGAACTACATACAGAGAAAATGAAGAACAACAAAGTTTTATCATTACAGACCATATGGACCTGATGGAATATTTCCGGCACTAATACAGATGAAGGTGGATTACATATCAACTAATCTAGCCGCTATTTTCACAGCATGTATAAAATTCGCATACACACCGAAAGCCAGGAGGCAAGAGTAGTTTGCATACCTAAACCCGGCAAGGCATGTTATGCAACACCTAAGGCTTATAGACCAATAAGCTTAACATCTTTCTTACTCAAAACCATGGAACGTATAGTGGATACCATGATTAAAAGTAAGATACCAGGCGAAATGCTAAAATTTAGACAACATGCCTTTGTTAAAGGTCGATCAATGGACACCGCCCTACACGAGGTAGTACACAATATAGTAGAATCTTTCAATGGAAAGATGTATACACTTGCGGTATTTATTGACATTGAAGGGGCGTTCAATAATGTACGGACCGACACACTCATCCAATTCCTAGACCAGTTTCAGGTGTACCGTGCTCTCCGAGACTGGATAAGCAACATTCTAAGGAATATATGGATAAATTGCGGGTCCCACGACATAAAAACAAAAGACAGAGTAGCACAGGGAACACCACAGGGTGGTATATTATCACCACTCCTGTGTGTCACTACTATGAATAGTCTCCTAAGGATACTAACGGATGAAGTATTTAAACGTTATAATACTTCTGAGGGGGAAAAATCCTAATCAACTTTGTAGAAGGGCCGAAACGGCTCTAAAAATTGCATTTGACTAGGCTCGACCGAAAGGTCTAAATGTAAACCCAGAATAAACAGAGATATGTCTGTTCACAAGGAAAACGAAGATTGGTCAATATGTTGACCCACTTTTCCTAAACAAAACAATTCCGCATCAGTATTATGGTGGACATCTATAAAAAAGAGGTGCAACATAATAATATTACAAAAGGTTCAACGAATGTGTTGCCTCGGCGTAAGCGGGGCAATGAGGACCACATCCAGTAGGGCATAGGAGACGAGCTTGAATATCCAACCAAGAGAAATACAGATTAGATATGAAAAAGCCCTCACCGCGACGAGATTCAAAGTGAATGGATCGAAAGCGATCACAAGTCATATCATCAAAAAATAGCTGAGGTAGATTTAATTGACATAGCATCAGTATCCGACAGAATACCAGAAAAATCAATAGTTGCTAAGTGGGAGACCATGATACCAGCCACACAATCTTGGATTGATGGAACCGTAGTGCTGACAACATCTGGAACATTGCTATATACAGATGGATTGAAACAAGGGAGAGAACGGGGGTGGGACTTTATATCGAGGAACCGGAAACCGAACTCTAATTCCGTCTGCCAGACCATAACACAGTCCTGCAGGCGGAAGTCCGAGCAATTACAGAATGTGTGAGCTGGCTTGGCGCTAACACAAGACCAACAAATGTGAATATAGTCACAGATAGCCAAATGGCTATCAGGGCAATAACGTCTAGAACGGTGAAGTCGAGGACAGTTTTAGATTGTAAAATGGCGATTAACGTCTACTCCGAACACGGCACTATATGCATCATATGGGTGCCTGGTCATTGCGGAGTAAGGGGTAAAGAAAGCAAATGCCTTGGCATCTAGAGCCAGAGACTTGCAAACAACAACCCTAGAGAACGCAAAACCCTTCGGAGTTACGCGTTCTGAACTGAAAATATGGGCAAAGATAGCCCATATCACGCTATGGAATAGTGAAAACGTTGGGAAGAAAACGAAAGTCTTTTGGGGTGACCCAAACGAGGACAAGACCTTGCTGAGATTGAGCAGGGTAGAAATCAGTAAGATCATGGGTGTCCTTAAAGGACACACATGCTTACAAGCACATATACATAGGATAGGAGTTGTAGCGTATGCAGGGCATGCGGGGAGGATGACGAAACGTTGGAGTATTTCCTCTGCCAGTGTCCAGCGTTCGCAAACAATAAATCCCGATTCTTAGGGAATGATACTATACCAGACTTAACCTATTTTTGGGGCGTAGACTGGAAAAAGATTAAGGACTATGTCGATAGTACCGAGTTCCTAAAATAACTTTCCAAGGACCATTCATTAACAATTAGAGTGCACAACAGGCCGAATACTGGCTTATGTGTATGTCCAAGGACATGAGGCAGAATTTCACCGCCTCCTCTTCTCAACCTAACCTAACCTAATTCAAAGTCTGCTCAACAGAAGACGCATAACAGCATGTCTTGGGTCCACAACTCTAACAAGGTTTGTAAACAGAGGGACCCCACAAGGAGAAGTACTGTCTCCGCTAATTTTGAACCTAGCGGTGAATGAAATCCTGGTATATCTATAACGTTGTGGCTGCAAGGTCGTGGCATATGCGGACGACGTGCCAATCGCAGTGAGTGGCAAATTCGTAAACGTCCTCAGAGACACCCTACAGGTGGCTCTGAACAAACTGGCTAGATGGGCCAGAAGCAGCGGTTTGGGCGTAAACCCAAACAAGACAGAATCCCTTTACTAGAATGGAACAAAAAAATTAAATTGTCCACTGGATATACTAAAATTGTCCACTGGATATACATATATAGCAGTAGTTCGTCCAATACTGTTATACGGCATTGTGGCAACTGACAAACTAACCATCACCAACCTACTAACAAACGTTCAGTGAACAGCCTGCCTGAGCATAAGCGGAGCCTTAAGGACTACAGCGACCAAGTCTCTACAAGCCCTACTCCATGTACTGCCGATTAATATTGTGGCGAGAGAAGTTACAACCAAAGCGGCAATAAGACTACACTGGCTATCAATGTGGAGGCACAAGAACTACGGTCACATGAGGATATCAAAGTGTAGTGCTATGGTAACAGACCGAGTGGACTATACCAACTGTGTACACCTTCGAGAGAAATTGCATTACTATGATTCCCGTCAGGGATGAATGGGTTGGCAGAAGACCAGGTAATATAAACCATCTCCACGTTTACACGGATGGTTCGAAGCTTGATGAAAAGGTTGGCTTTGGAGCACACTGTGAAGAACTTAGTTTGGATATAGCTCACAGACTACCAGATACCTGCAGCCGAAATAATGACAATTTGGGAAGTCGCCAAGTGGCTGAGTCGCAACGTAGTAACCAATACTGACGTTGTCATTTACTCGGACAGCCAGGCTGCCATCAATTCGCTGGAGGCAAGATCCCTAAATTCACAAACAGCCCTTGACTGCCGCAGATCTCTTAACGAAATGACTGAGCAGTTTAATATACACCTCATATGGGTTCCTGTGCATAGGGATATCCCGGAAAACTGCAAAGCCGATGATCTTGCTAGGATAGGGACGACATTACAAATTCTCGAAGAATTTGCATATATTGGCTTGGGCAAGTGACAATCAGGCAGTCCAACGAAAGATGGACAGAAATCGGCACCTGCAGGGTAGCTAGACAAATCTGGCCAAGGTATGACCTGAGAAGATCAAAATATCTCCACGCACTAGAGAGGCAAAGATTGTCTACGTTAGTATCAGCTCTGACGGGACACCGCTTGATCGGCGAACACGCCAAAAGGGACGACTGGGTCGGCCTTTCTAGTCATCCTAACAGATCTTTCCAGTATTGATATTCGTACTATCGATAAATTTGTATATCAAACAGGTTGGTTTCGATCAGGGGCATTTCAGCCCGTGGTAACACTAGGGACCTAAATTGATCTATGTGAGCTCGTAAAAAAATACGGCTGCCACCCTAACATAAACGTAATATTACAAGGATATATGTATGCCCGATATATGCACCGAAAAAATCTATGGAATAAACGATATTCAAAGAAAATTTAAACACAGTTCTTAGCCTTACAGACAGTTTCTTTGAATTAGCTCTAGATCTCGGGATAAATAGCGATTTGATAAAATTGGAGATGTGTCGCAAGATTCTCTATTTATACTCTACACCACACTGTGGTCCAGGGTATTATGAGTTTGTGCATTTGTTTGTAACGTCAAAAAGGAGAAGAAATAGACCCATGGTTTATTATACCGATCGACTTGGAACCATGCCCGTCCGTCCGTCTGTAGATGTATCGTTGTAATCAAAGTACAGGTCGTATTTATGGTCCGATTGCGATGAAATTTAGCACAGTTCCCTATTGAAATTGGTCAAAATCGGTTCAGATTTAGATATAGCCCCCATATATATGTTTCACCCGATTTGACATGTAAGCGCTGTAGAAACTGTATTTGATATCTGATCAGTACGAAATTCGGCAGGGAGAGTTTTCTTATTACGTGTATGAACATTGCCAAATTCTGGGAAAATCGGTTCAAATTTCAACATAGTCCCAATATATATGTTACACCCGATATGTTAGCGCTGTAGAAACCCCATTTTATTTCCGATAAGTACGAAATTCGGCAGATAGAGTTTTCTTATTACATGTATGAACACTGCCAAATTCTTATCGCAATGCCCATTTTCGCATTGTTAGGGAGGTGTAGGGTATTATATAGTCGGCTCCGCACGACTTTCTGTCTTTCCTTACTACTTTTGTATATAGCATAACTCGAGAATCATTTATACGAATTATTTCGGGAAAGTTTTAAATAAACCAAAATGAAGTACCCTTCAACTTCTTCTTATACCAACGGTTCATCCGTTCAAACTTGATTGGTCTGCAGTATTTTGTAGAAGATTGTGTTTGACCTTTTCCAAATATACTTGTTTCCATGGTACTGGTCGAAGGCTCGGAGTCTTCCAAATTCTTTATCAATCGCAATGGTACAAATGACAGCATGAACATATCTGTGTCTGAAGTATATTCACACACAGATTTCTTGTATTGTTTTTTTTTTGTTCAAAAAAACCATCACATCCCCATTTGCAAAAGTGAGTCAACTTGCAGTTCACATATTCCTTTAAATGATTCTAGCAAGCATAGAGCTGTATGACCACACATTTGTTTTGATTTTTACTTTCTGAAGATACCTGAACACTAAGTTCGAACTAACCAGTTTGCAAAGGAGCTATCAAATCTAGTTTTACTTCACCCAACTTTTTTGTAGCGCTTAGTTAAGTTGTTGACGAAATAATTTATTTTATTTTGCAATTCCAGTTGTATCTCGGTGTGCAGGAATTTACTTTTGTTTGAACGTAACTTACAACATCTTCCTTCTTCTTGTTTCTAAAATACTCTTCGAACAATTCTCCACAGCTGAAGTTCTCCATTTTTTAAAATTCGATTGTTTTTGCTTAGATATATTTTTGCAACTGAATTTGTATTCGAGTACCACTGGCTTTTATCCTTCTCTGAATGAATAATGTCATACTGTGTTCAAATGCATCAAAAACATAGGTAAAATAAAAAAGTGCTAAAAAACTAAAAAAAGAGCTAAAATTTGGTAAAATACGTTTAAAATCTTAAAAAAAATTGATAACTATGTGATATAACACACACAATTAGGCTTGTGTTTTCAGCAGCACGCCACGTCCGCAATTACAAATATTTTGTTCTAATTTTTTGGCTGCCCTAATTTGCAAAGAGATTCAATTTATAAAGAGATACCACGGCGAAAATTCATGTGCAGAGGTGAGTTTTTCTATCGAAGTGGTGGACATAAAGGAAATTTAAATAGATTAAAAACGAGCTTTTTCTCCGTTTTCTTTGTTTCAACTAACGTATAAGAATTTTATTTTGTGTGTTTATTGACGTGCATGTGAAAAAGTGAAAGAAAAGCACACAAAATACACGATTTTTCAATAAATTTTTTCATGAACTTATCTTTGCTCACGAGTCGGAATTCACCTTTCGTTGAGGTGAATGAAATGGTATCTCTTCTTATATACAATCTCTTTGCTAATTTGTATATGTTTACTATTGAATGGTATTAACATTTTAGAAACCGATGATGAGTGATACTGTTACCGACTGCTCAAGCCCAGTTGGAAAAATATCGAAACAGACAAATTAGTCTTTTTTGATAAAATAAATTAAATATTTTGTAGTGTTTTTTTGGAAACGGCGGTGGTTGGTACGTCACCCAGCAAAATCTTAGTAAGTACCTGTCATTATTCCCTGCATTACCAAATAATGACATCTCATTATTCGCTGCATTATTTTCGGCTTATTAATAATGACTTACCAATAATAACAGAAATAAGTGATTTTTGTTATCAAAAATCATTTTGGCAATTTTTTATATAATGTAATTTTGGCTATATGTTGGTTTTTGTACAAGATTTATTTATTTTTCAACATGTTTTCAAAAAATTCGTGCAGCTTTGGAAGAAAATACCATAAATATTTACCTATATCGTATGATGTTAGACCATTGAAGAATTTTTCACATGGGTGTTTGGGTTCAGAAATTCGAATCTGACATGAAGAAATAGTTTGTTTCGAGAAACATTTTCGACAATATGAAAAACAAAACACTTTAAATGGCCATTTATACATATCTACTACTTATTTTATAACTTATTGGTAATGCATTATTAAAGTACTTAAAATCGTGAAAATATGAGTACATATAAGTACTTATTATGCTACTTTATTGTATGCTTTTGGGAAGTACATTCCTCCAATGACATCCCCATGTTAAAATAATGAGAAAAGTGGTTAAATAATAAGTACTTACCATTATCGAACTTTGCTTACTCGTCGGATTATTTGGTAATGAGAAATTTTGCTGGGCACTCGTTAATTGCATTCGGCCATAAATTGAACATTTTACATAAATTAAACATTTTTGTAACAAACTATTATTTTATTATTTATTTTCTTAGCGCTCTAGAACCTTTAATTTATTGTTGTTAAATCTTATTGTTGCACTCTACAGTCAACTATAGTCTCCCAACGGTCAGTCCAGTTAGTAAAAATATAAATTTGAATTCAATTTTGGTAACTTTTTGTCGTTATTCGTATGGTTTATCGCTTTTTGTTACTTACATTCGGTATTTATTTGATAATTTTGTAGAATGCCTAATTTGGAAAACTCTGACTTAAGTCATAATTTGAACTTGTCCATATCGACATTGATGTTTTTCATTGGGATTTCGTTTCGTGGCCTACGTTTCCGGACCTCTTTTTGGCGATATTTATATACAATTCGTGTCTTAGTGATATTGAACGACTTTGTCACCTGGTCCAAAAAAACCAGCGGTGAGGCTCGGTGAGTAGTCTCGAGATTCCCTCTCACTCACACGATCTTCGTTGTGGCTTTGAAAGCATGGAAATATGCTCATGACAACAAACGCATTCTTGTGAATAGTCCTCTTTGATCTTTCCGCCCTAAACCGCGAAACTAGCTAGGTTTAAAGATTATCATGAAATAAATGAGTGTCTTTCGAACGTCGTGACTGACCATTGGGATCCCATATTGGTCTTTCAATGTTTCCTTCGTTTGCCGAAACCTACTGTTATGGGGCACGCAGACGATCAAATTGATTGAAATCAAAATCGTGTACGTTTTTACACCTACGACACACACACTCGCACCTGCGTCACACCTACGACACATACACACATATTTTCATTGACATTGTTACGTTGTTTGTTATGCAAATTTGATCGTATGCAGGCCACTTTACTCTATGTTATGTTTTCCACTTCCAAAGCATTCGCTCCTACGGCATGTGAAACTTTTAAGCGTAAGTGCAACAACAACTACGACAACACTCCCACCGTCTTGCAGTACACTGAAAAAAATAGTAATAAAATTAATGACGACACATTCTTAAATTAAGTATGCGACCTCGGCATTAATTCAGTCACAATTTTCATTAAAATAATGAAAATGTACATGTTTTTTTTTACAAAATTTGCCTTAATTAATAAGAAGATTTTTGTGCAAGGTGCAATTAGGTGTCACAAACACGAAAAAAATTATAAAACCAGTAAGGAAAGGCAGAAAGTCGGGCAGGGCCGACTATATAATACCCTACAGCTCCCTAACAATGCGATAAAGGTCATTGCGATAATAATTTGGAATATCTAATTCTGAGCCGATAATCGCTAAATTAAGCAATATTTGTTCCTAAATTGAGAAACATCTTTCCGAAAAATATTAATGATCGGAAGTAAAGTACAACTTCTATAGCGGTTTGATACCAAATCAGGAGGAACAATCAATATAAATCTGAACCGATCTTCCCTGAATACTCATTCATGTAAATAGACCTCCTTCTGTCGAATTTCGTACTGATCGCATATAAAATACAGTCTCTACAGCGCCTACATGTCAAATCGGGGGTAACGTATATATGGGGGCTATATCTAAATCTGTACCGATTTTCTCCGAATTTGGCAGTATTCCTTCGAGTAATGAGAAACGTCTTTCTGCCGAATTTCGCACTGATCGTATATAAAATACAGTTTCTACAGCATTTACATGTCAAATCGGGGGTAACATATATATGGTGGCTATATCTAAATCTGAACCGATTTTCTCCGAATTTGGCAGTATTCCTTCGAGTAATAAGAAACCTCTTTCTGCCGAATTTCGCACTGATCGGATATAAAATACAGTTTCTACAGCATTTACATGTCAAATCGGGAGTAACATATATATGGGGGCTATATCTAAATCTGAACCGATTTCCCTCAAATTTTGCAGTGTTAATTCATGTAATGAGAAACCTCTTCTGAAAATTTTTTTTACTGATCGGATTTAAAATACAGTTCTACAGCGCTTACATGTCAAATCGGGGGTAACATATATATATATGGGGGCTATATCTAAATCTGAACCGATTTCCCTCAAATTTGGCAGTGTTAATTCACGTAATGAGAAACCTCTTTCTGCCAATTTTTTACTGATTGGATATAAAATACAGTTTCTACAGCGCTTACATATCAAATCGGGGGTAACATATATATGTGGGCTATATCTAAATCTCAACCGATGTTCCTCAAATTTAGTAGTATTAATTTATGTAATAAGAAACCTCTTTCTGCCGAATTTCGTACTGATCGGATTAAAAATACACTTTTTACAGCGCTTACATGTAAAATCGGTGGTAACATATATATGGGGGCTATATCTAAATCTGCACCGATTTCCCTCAAATTTGGCAGAATTAATTCATGTAATAAGAAACCTCTTTCTGCCGAATTTCGTACTGATCGGATTAAATATACACTTTTTACAGCGCTTACATGTAAAATCGGGGGTAACATATGTATATATGGGGGCTATATTTAAATCTGAACCGATTTTCTCCGAATTTTGCAGTATTCCTTCATGTAATAAGAAACCTCTTTCTGCCGAATTTCACACTGATCGGTTATAAAATAAATTTTTTACAGCGCTTACATGTGAAATCGGGGATAACGTATATATGGGGGCTATATCTTAATCTGAACCGATTTCTTCCAAATTTAACAGTGTTCATTAATATAATAAGATATCTCTTTCTGCTGAATTTCATACTGATCGGATATAAAATAAAGTTTTTACAGCGCTTACATATCAAATCGGGGCTAACATATATATGAGGGCTATATCCAAATCTGAACCGATTTTAACCAATCGTCCTTGGGCCAAAAAAAATATATGTGTAAAGTTTCGTCAAGATCGGGCCATAATTGCGACCTGTACTTTGATTACAAGAATACATCTACAGACGGACAGACAGACGGACATAGCTAAATCGACTCAGAAAGTGATTACAAGTCGATCGGTATAATAAACAATGGATCTTCTCCTTTTGGGTGTTACAAACAAATGCACAAAGTCATAATACCCTGTACCACAGTGTGGTGTAGGGTATAAAAAAAAATGTTATGGTAAATTTTTTTCTAAATTTTTTTTTAAAATTCCAGTTTTCGTGGAATGTACATTCAGTTTTTGGACTATAATTTTATAAGTATAAACCTGATTGAGCCGTGTTGTACCTCAAAGGGAATTATGAGAGCTACATATGCTGCAAATATCGCTTTCACGTAGAATCTTTGGTTTAGTAACAGTCGTCAAAAATATGAGAAAAACAAAAAATAGAGAAAAAAAAATCGAATAAAATATTTTATCACATTTTTAAAAACCCAACATGCTAAAGAAGGAAACACTGTATATTTTAAAAAAATCTATGGATAGATGTAAAAGTTATGAGCCATTTTGTAAATGGAAATTCCAAAAAATATTGTTTCATATTTTTTCGTTTTTAAATTATGGTTTTGCTTACATATATTGAATTTGCCATATGTGAGAGAGACATATAAGAGACATTACACTTGCATTTTGTTTTATGAGGATTGATGTCAGACATTATAAAATTATAGAGAGGACGAGGTTTGATGGCCGTTCGTAACCCTCCATAAAACATGATATGCAATGTCAGAGCTATATTGGATGAGATCCGCTCAGATAGAGGGTAATTCAACAATATTTGTGGTTTTTATACCCTACACCACGCTGTGGTACAGGGTATTACGACTTAGTGCATTTGTTTGTAACACCCAAAAGGAGAAGAGATAGACCCATTGTTTATTATACCGATCGACTGTAATCACTTTCTGAGTTTATTTAGCTATGTCCGTCTGTCTGTCTGTAGATGTATTCTTGTAATCAAAGTACAGGTCGTAATTTTGGTCCGATCTCAACGAAACTTTGCACATATCTTTATTTATGACCAAGGACTATCCCTATTGAATTTTGTTCAGATTTACATATAGCTCCCATATATATGTACCTCCGATTTGGCATATATGCACTGTATAAACAACATTATACGACACATACAAGCACTGTAGAAACTGTATTTTATATCCGATCAGAGCGAAATTCGGCAGAAAGAGGTTTCTTATTGCATGAAGGAATACTGCGAAATTCGGAAAAAATCGGTTCAGATTTAGATATAGCCCCCCATATATATGTTACCCCCGATTTGAAATTCATGCGCTGTAGAAACTGTATTTTATATCCGATCAGAGCGAAATTCGGCAGAAATAGGTTTCTTATTACATAAAGGAATACTGCCAAATTCGGAGAAAATCGGTTCAGATTTAGATATAGCCCCCATATATATGTTAGCCCCGATTTGACATCTAAGCGCTGTAGAGACTGTACTTTATATTCGAGCAGTACGAAATTCGACAGAAAGAGGTTTCTATTTTACATGAATGAGTATTCAGGGAAAATCGATTCAGATTTACAAAGCGCGATAGAAGTTGTACATTACTTCCGATCATTACAAAATTCTCCAGAAAGATGTTTCTCAATTTAGGAACGAATATTGCTTAATTTAGCGATTATCGGTTCAGAATTAGATAAATCCACATATATATGTTCTTACTCATTTACCAATTATTCCAAACTATTATCGCATTGTTAGGGTGGTGTAGGGTATTATATAGTCGGCCCCGCCAGACTTTCTGCCTTTCCTTACTGGTTTATTTATGAGTTTTCCATTCAGTTACGCCTTTTAGGGGCATGGACATCCCAGTCGTAAATACAGGTAGTAAAATTAAATGTATGCAATACAAAGTAGTACGCGGCAGTCTTGAAAATATTGGGTGTCTACTTTCGAAGCAAACTATATGTCAGCTACAGGCACTGCAACTTATGAACCTTAAACCCGGAATTTAAAGAGATAAGTCGATTTTCTGAAAAATATTACAAAGTTATATTTCGAAGTATGAGTCAAAGGCAAAGAACTTTTCAATGTGTAAATGATCCCGACATTTTCTGCTACATCTGCGGAAAATATGTAATTAAAAAAATCGACGTGCGTTTAGTAAAATAATAGAAGAAATATATGTGTAATATTTTGGTATACGAGTTAAAAATATGAACGAACCGTGGACACCTAGTATTTTGTGTAATTCGTGTTTTTAAAACGTTGTAATTTTAGACTTCACGTGCAATTTAGAATGTCAAACGCTTCGACTCTGATGATCCCATTTGCATTGAAGATATATCAATACTTGATGGATTTCACCAGCCTCATACCGATGCCACTTCTCTTCAAAATCCTTAATATTAGTTTTTGCTCTACTCAGTCAAATTTATTCTTATTGACATCTTTATATATATATGGTTCTTTAATTGCCAGTACAACGCCATTTAATTTCTTGTTTTGCGTTGCCTTTGTGTCTCAAAGGAAAATAATTCTAGATCCAAATGATATCTTTAAATAATAATAATGGGACATCCAAAGACGTTACAATGAACTTGATTAGAATCTTGTCTAAGCAAAGGAATGGTTTGAAGATCTGCCACATAAATGCTCAAAGCATAAAATGCAAAATCGACGAATTCAGATTTATATTCGAAGAGTCCCAAATATACATCATCTGCGTAGTATGGTAAATTTTAATGGCTATAATCTCTTTAGAGCCGATAGATCTCGTCGAGGTGGAGGTGTTGCAATATACGTTAAAAATATCTTTATTTCTAAGTTTTGTTTTAAATCTAATCCTGGTGAAGGCATTGAAGCTATATTCATTGAAATTGAATCTCATCGCAGGAAAATACTTATCGGCTGTGTTCATAGACCGAGAAGTAATATTAATTGGGGTAATTGCTTTATCAATCTTGGAACATTAACAGCCTCCTACAAGAATACCACTATTTCCGGGCACTTTAACTCAAACATTTTATCTGAAAGTTCGTAAACAGATGAAATGTTCTCGTTAAGCCTATTCCCATCCAATACGTCAGTTCCAACACACCACACAGCCATTAATAGCACACTTTTAGATTTATTCTTCGTAAATAATCTATCCAATATACTTCTATATGACCAATTATCTGCGTCATCCTTCTCCAAGCATGACCTTATCTTTATGATTTATGATTTCAGCGTACAACGTAGTGATCACACATACACGTATCGTGATTTTAAACGATTAAACTATCAAAGACTTGAGCAACAATTTTTACTTGTAAACTGGCATAACTTGTACCTTCCAACTTCTGTAGATGATCAACTATTATTTCTACAAACGAATATAACAAGTCTCCTCAACTCATGTATACATTTAAAAACAAAGACTGTTACTCCAAAAACTCGTCCATGGTTCTCGCGAGATATAAAAAATGCCATACGGTATAGTGATATAGCCTACTCCCACTGGAAACGTTTTAGAACCTTCAATCTACCCGATGAATACAGAGCGGCTAGAACAATAACAAACATGAAAATCCTAGCTGCAAAAAGAAATTATTATTCGAACCGCTTTGTCTTAGCACTTGACACGAAATATGTACGATGGAAAACAATTCGTGATTTAGGCGTTGGCAAAGAGTCTAAGGCAGCCGAATGTCATGTCAACGGAAATGAATTGAATTCTATTTTCACTAACATACCCACAATCTATGTCGATACAGATTTGTACAGCTTAATCACGAATACATCACACACACTTATTTCTGACAATTCTTTCGAATTAAGATGTGTCGATCGGGAAGATGTGGTAATAGCTTTTTCGCAAGTGAAGTCAAATGCTATCGGATGTGATAACATAGATCCTATATTTCTATGAATATTGTTACCACATATATTGCCATACCTTATATACATTTATAATTCAATTCTAACAACTTGCACGTTCCCAAATGTTTGGAAATATGCTAAAGAAATGCATCTAATTCAGAGTTTAGGCCCATAGCAATTTTACCGTTTCTTTCAAAAATTGTTGAAAAGCTACTAGTTAAACAAATGTCTGAGTATATTGCTGATAACCACTTGCTTTCAGCACAACAATCAGGCTTTCGTACTGGTCACAGTTGCATTAGTGCTCTGACTGATGTTTGCGAAGACATGAGATATGACATCGACAGAGGAAAGTCATGTGTTCTAATTTTACTGGACCATTAAAAAGCTTTTGATACAGTAGATAGCTCTCTCCTATGTTGGAAATTAGATAAATTTTTCAATTTTTCTCCAAGCTCAGTTCGTCTTATACACTCATATTTAACCGAACGTTCTCAATCAGTTTTCACTCGCTCCTCTATTTCAAATCCTTTAGCAACAGCCAAAGGAGTTCCCCAGGGTTCAATACTTGGTCCTATGCTATTTTCGATGTACATCAACGATTTGCGCATTATTTGACTCACAGTAAAATTCACATGTACGCAGATGATGAGCAGATTTATTTAAGTGGGGAAAAAGATTCTTTGAACGAATACATAGCATTGATCAATGAATATCTAGCCAATCTTCACAAGTGAGCTACTGTAGCGTGACTTATAATGCAGAGTATAAATATGTCGATGTGACCAACATAAACATTGAGGCACCATACTGTATAAAAGGGTTTCCTATTACTTTCCATTTCAACTCACTCATACACAACATATAGCCAAGTATTGCAGGTGACTACAGGTTCATATTACTGACCCATTTCGTTCACACGATCGTGGCGTCACTATGTAAGTGTCTGCGGCCTTTTATTTCAAGGGCACTATATTGCAGCACGAGTAACCTTGAATGCATGGGCTCGACATAACGGTGCAATATGAGTGAGTGAATTTGAACCATTGACTGAATGGCTAAACGTCGTTGATGACAAAGTGCCACAACGACAATGCATCGTTCCCACAGTGTGAGTGTTTGATCGTATCGACTGCGCTTCAAAGCGCTCAGCTCCTCTCTGCTCTCTATAGTTCTTAAGGAATATTTAGAACATAAGCAGAACCTAGGCGTAAGTGAAATTATGTATAAATAGAATGAATTTTCAATAAAGAGGGCAGTTCTAATCAGAACACAACATTAAACACAATTGCCGTCATTTATTATATGGCGATCCTGCCATCTCTAACTAGAGCTGAAATCTGGAGCCTTATCTGAGGCTCAGGCTGTGACGTCATCTGTAAATCAAATAATTCGAGTTTCTCTGCCAAAAACAATACAACTAACGTCTTCCAAGGATGAGTGCTGGACCACGTATAGACGAATACAAGGCAAGGACCGGGCGAAAGAAAAACGAAACAAAACAGATCATCCTGAAATCCCAAAATTAAACCTTCCAAAAAGAAGAGGCGGGTATATATGGCGACTCCGGAAGGAGCGGTCCCAATTACAAAGGCAAATAAATAGTAACCCACCACCATCGAAGGATAAAGCGACGGAACTTTGGGGAATAATAGACAATATAGAGTTCCAAATAAAGCAGTACCACGAACGATAACCTATAAATAAAAACCATTTTCATAATATACACAATAGAATAAAAAAAAGAAACGAAATGCATACTGATCTGCATTGATAGGGTCAGTAGGCGAATATCGCCCATCTTGGCATTCATTTTAAGAAAGACAAAATTTCTAAATAAAAAAAGATTAATTAAAAACAAAAAAGAGGAAGAAAAAAAATATATATAGCAAAAATAAGATTAATTAAAAATGAAAAAAAATATATATATATTAAATATATTAAAAACAAATAGCAAATATATTAAAAACATGAGCCATAAAGAATCTAAAATCGAACATCCAAACGCCAACGTTGTGAACGACATCACAATTGTAGATGTCAATTTAAATACAATTGAAATTACTTTGATAATCCTTACAACGGTTGCGTTAGTAAATTTTGCTCTTAACGTGTATTCGATGCACAATAAAAAATTAAAGAAACGATACATAAGTAAGGTAACAGAATTGGATAAAATTTAGAGAAAATAGTAAAAGTAGAAAATATATCAAAATTTGTATAACAAAAGAAAAATAAAATAAAGAAAAAAAATTTTGGAACAAAATCAATATAGATTGATCAAGTGGATCTATTTCAAAATTTAATATCCACTGAAGGGAACACAATCAGAAAATCGTACAAATGCACCAATCAGAATAGATTTATTAGGCAAGCAACAATAAGAAAGCACTTGGGCGTTATAACAAGCTCCCTAGAAAATATTAGAAAAGTAGTATTCTCATATCTTGACAGGCTATCCAAGGCGCACAAGGAAATATCTGTAAAAATCTTAGCTAGGCATAACATACACCAGGAAGTCTCTCACGAAATCGAGAAACCTATAAACATTCACGTTAATATCTGTATTTCCCCAGGAAATACAGAGAAACAAAAGGCAATTGAAGAAGAAACAGACAGTCTTGACGAGTCAAAACCCCCGATCAAAATGATACGAACAGAGGACGACTTCATAAATTTGGCATCCAAAATCATCCATGATTTTGATGGAAAGCCGGGGAACCTCACATCTTTCGTAGATGCTTTGACTATGATTGACCAAATTAAGGGCTCGTATGAAACACTATCGATTACACTCATAAAGACGAGATTGAAAAGTACGCAAGAAACTTAATTGGGAATGAAAGTTCCATTGAGGGGATAAAGAAAAAACTTTCGGCTTCAGTGAAAGGTGAATCGGTTGGGGTATTGACAGCCGAAATTGAGAACATCCGACAAAAAATAAATCTGCTAACACACATTGCAATGAAATAGAGGATTCGACAAAGTCATTAGAGAACGCCTACATCTCTGATGGAATTCGTACCGACTTAGCCACTAAATATTCTACAGAAATAGCTGTCAAGGCGATTGTTATGGAAGCAGGTAATTTCTCTAACATGAACGATGCAATAAGGAAATTTTTCAGTAGCTGTACTGAGGATACTGAGCATCAAAACTTTGTATTATATTTCAATAAGAACAACCGTGGATTCAGAGGAAACCAACGCGGTAGAGGTAAATACAGAGGTAATAATCGTAATGGTGACGACAATAGACATTACGAGAACAACAATAGGAACAATTATAATCAAAATCGAAGAGGAAGACAATTCGGAAATACACAGAGGAATAACAACAATGTCAGAACGGTTAACTCTAATGAGGAACAGCCGGAAAACTAGAACACACCCCTAGGAACGTAAAAGTTTATAAACTTAACCTTAACTTAAGCATTTGTATACAAGTGAAACTGGATCAGAATAATAGGAAGATAACATTATTAGTAGACACAGGTGCGGACATTTCCTTACTAAAACAAATTAATTCCATACGGGAGAATATAAGTACAAATAGAATAACAACACTAAGCGGAATAGGACAAGGTAAAATAAGATCAACAGGATCAATACATTTTGATTTGAAATTTGAAAATTATTTAATTCCTCATGATTTTCCTATACCATGTGATGGAATCATTGGTATGGATTTTATTCGAAAATACAACTGCATTTTGGATTTTAATGAAAGTTATGACTACCTTATCCTACGCCCAAATAATTTGAGACATAACATAGAGATACCACTATCCAATACATGTCACGAAAATATAACACTACCAACCAGATCCGAAGTAATACGATATATAAAGATCACAGACACAAATGAAGAAGTTTAGTACCACACCAGGAAATTCAAACTGGAGTCTTTATAGCTAACAGGCAAATAAAGCATTTGTCCGTATCCTAAATATAAATTCAACAACAGTTACAACTAAAGAATCAGAAATTTTAACAGAAAATTTAAAAGATTATGAAATTGTCAATAAATTTAAAAGCGAAAAAGCTAGAAAATCTGAAATTTTAAAAATATTAAGAAAAAATTTCCCGATGTCATTTGAAGATACCTTAAATAAACTTTGTTCTGATTACAGTGATATACTGGGCTTGGAATTTCAACGAACAATTTTTATGAGCAAAAGTTAAGAGTTAAGGATAAACAACCGGTGTACATTAAGAACTACAGTACACTGATAGAAAAAGCTTCGTCAAAAGTCAGCTAACGTACGGATAATCCTATCTATGAATTTGTTCGTCGTCATGACGAATCTCTGTTTAAGTTTACTAGAACAAGAACTATTTAGTGGGATGATATGTAATCACCACAGGGTGATTACATATCATCCCTACGATGAATCGTGCTCATAAATAAAAAAAATGATATATACCCTCCTCTCTAAGGTGAGGGGACAAATAATTCGAGTTTCTCTGCCAAAAACAATACAACTAACGTCTTCCAAGGATGAGTGCTGGACCACGTATAGACGAATACAAGGCAAGGACCGGGCGAAAGAAAAACGAAACAAAACAGATCATCCTGAAATCCCAAAATTAAACCTTCCAAAAAGAAGAGGCGGGTATATATGGCGACTCCGGAAGGAGCGGTCCCAATTACAAAGGCAAATAAATAGTAACCCACCACCATCGAAGGATAAAGCGACGGAACTTTGGGGAATAATAGACAATATAGAGTTCCAAATAAAGCAGTACCACGAACGATAACCTATAAATAAAAACCATTTTCATAATATACACAATAGAATAAAAAAAAGAAACGAAATGCATACTGATCTGCATTGATAGGGTCAGTAGGCGAATATCGCCCATCTTGGCATTAATTTTAAGAAAGACAAAATTTCTAAATAAAAAAAGATTAATTAAAAACAAAAAAGAGGAAGAAAAAAAAATATATATAGCAAAAATAAGATTAATTAAAAATGAAAAAAAATATATATATATTAAATATATTAAAAACAAATAGCAAATATCGATCATTCCATGTCAAACCGAACACTTTTTTACATCACCATCTCCGATTTCGATGAAACTTTGTAGGATAACTCAACTCTATAAAATATTTGATTTGTAGAAGACGAAAAAAAAACCGAAATTTTTTTGCAAAAGATATGGCCAATTGAAAATAGGTAAAATCAGGAAAAACGTGCCGAGGTAGGAATATTGAAAGTGGTGTAGTGAGAAAACGCATGGCCAGAATTCAAAGAATGAAGGCTTATTTTAAAGGTAATTGCAATTACTATTCATCTGCGGCTTTGGCTACTGACCGCTACTGACCAAATTTGAACATTTAGTTTTATGTTTCTCCTTCTTTTGTGTTTTTCACCATGAAAACACCAACCTAAAAATTCAGAAAAAATATAGGCATATTCCTGGATCGATTCTAAACAAACTGAAAATTTCAGCGTGGAGAAATAACGGGTTATATTTTTAAAAAAACATTTACTAAATGTAGTCGCCCGAAAAAAGTATTTTTTGAACGAGTGTTCAAAAAATAATATACACACACGTCGTTCAAAAGTAGTGTTTTCGGTCGAACAGCTAGCTGTAAACCATCCATCAATAAATGTCAATGACAATATACGAAAAAGTTTGTGCCTTCGCTTCTTATTATAAATAACAGTTCAGATTTGTATATATTTTTTTTACAATTCTGTGATTTTCGCGATAACTCCCGATTTCGCTATGAGGCCGCGTAACGATACCTGCTGCAATCCATTTAAAATTGCAAAACATGGAAAGAAGCCTATAAAAGGTTTACGTTGGATAAATACATCGAGCGGAAAAATAAGAATTTGTAATAGTTGCCGGTTAAGAATGAACAAAATGCCACTACATGATTGTGAAAGTGATTCAATGAGAAGTTTAACCCTAATCCCTGAAGCAAATAACGCGTACTCATCCGATAGCAGTATTTCATCAGAAGCATCATTAAAAATTTCCAAATTAAATGAATCATTGTTGCTGTTTGGGGATTCACCTATCCACAAAAGAAAAATTGTGCAAAAAAAATATGTCGCTAACAAAAAACGAAAAATAAATAGTCTCATTATAAAGAAATTATTTGATTCATCTGAAAGTGTAAATGAGGGGGATGATATTATATCAAAATTAAAAGAAACATATAAAACAACATTTAATAGAGAGTTAAAAATTAAAATTTTGACATTATTCGCGGACTGGGCGTACAGTCAAATTCAAAGAAATTTCAGCGGTGCAACGAGGCACATGATTTCTGTGGCTAAGAATGTTGTGAAGGAAAAGGGTTTTCTTGCTTCTCCCAACCCAAAGCCGGGAAAACACCTTACAGATGAAATTGTAAACAAAGTAATTGAGTTTTATGGATCACAGGAAATAAGCAGAGTTATGCCCGGAAAAAAAGACTGCGTTAAAATTGGAAATGAAACTGTTCAAAAAAGACTGGTACTGTGCAACTTAAAGGAAGTCCATGTGTTATTTAAAGAAAAACACCCAGAGGCAAAAATACAATTCTCTAAGTTCGAAGAATTGCGACCGAAATACTGTATTCTACCGGGGGCAACTTGAACCCATTCCGTTTGTGTGTGCTCTATTCACCAAAACGTAAAACTAATGATTGACGGATCATCTCTTTCAAGACTAACATCTGATAACCTACAAATTGTAACTTATAATGACTGTCTCTCAAAAATAATTTGCAACCCCCCAACACATGATTGTTATCTTCGGCGATGTGAATTGTGTCCTGGTTGTGACAACTTAATTGAACAGCTAAAACAAATTTTTCATGAAAAAAATGATTGATTCAATTTCATATAAGCAATGGGTCACTACTGATCGATGTGCACTTGAAACTTTGCAATCAAGTACGGACGATTTTTTTGACAAATTCTCCGAAAAGCTGCGTCGTTTGCTGACACATTCCTATGTTGCGAAGGAACAACATATGTTTTTTAATAAGAAGAAAAAGGAATTGCATCCAGGCGAATGCGTAGTTATTTCTGATTTTTCGGAAAACTATGCTTTTGTTATACAAGATTCAATTCAAGGAGCTCATTGGAATAATGACCAAGTCACAATTCACCCAATGGCAATTTATACCAAGAAAATGGAGAAGAAAAGTTTACTAACTACGTCGCAATATCTGAATGTTTGAAGCATGACACCGTAGCTGTTAATTTGTTTCAGAATGGCCTTATCTCATTTCTAAAGAACTCTTTGGGCAAAGTGGAAAAAATCTTTTATTTCTCTGATGGGGCAAGTGCGCAATACAAAAACAAAAAAAAATTTTCAAATCTTGTCTTTCATGAAAATGATTTTGGTGTTAAAGCGGAAAGGCATTTTTTTGCAACATCCCACGGAAAGGGACCCGGTCTAGGAGGAACAATTAAAAGATTAGCTGCCCGAGCAAGTTTAACAAATATTAATAGTCCTATTAATACTCCTTACATTTTCTTTTCCTGGGTAAAACACAATGTGAAAAATGTAAATACTGAATTCTTTACTATAGAACAATATAATGACAATAATATTAAACTTCAAGAACGATTTAGTAAGGCTACGACTATCCGTGGTACATTAGGTTATCATTCATTCGTTCCAACAGAAAACAAACAAATAACTGTTCAAATTACATCACTCGGTACTGATGCGATCACTACAAATATTTGTGAACTATAGTTACTTTCCTTACTGCTAAAGCTAGATTTTGTATAACAATTTTGTTACATGTATATTGAAATATTTATTATTTTTTTTCTGTTTTAGCTACAAATAAATACTGTTATTTTTTTATCTCCATTAATAAATATATCCCATAATTTTTGTTTACACTAGAGTTTTTACATTACGTTTTTGTTTCTTCAAGACACTAATAAAACTTCTAACTTTTAATTTGCGTCTTTAGCTAACTGTTCGACCGAAAACACTACTTTTGAACGACGTGTGTGTATGTTATTTTTTGAACACTCGTTTAGGTTGGTGTTTTCATGGTGAAAAACACAAAAGAAGGAGAAAAATAAAACTAAATGTTCAAATTTGGTCAGTAGCGGTCAGTTGCCAAAGCCGCAGATGAATAGTAATTGCAATTACCTTTAAAATAAGCCTTCATTCTTTGAATTCTGGCCATGCGTTTTCTCACTACACCACTTTCAATGTTCCTACCTCGGCACGTTTTTCCTGATTTTACCTATTTTCAATTGGCCATATCTTTTGCAAAAAAATTTCGGTTTTTTTTCGTCTTCTACAAATCAAATATTTTATAGAGTTGAGTTATCCTACAAAGTTTCATCGAAATCGGAGATGGTGATGTAAAAAAGTGTTCGGTTTGACATGGAATGATCGATATATTAAAAACATGAGCCATAAAGAATCTAAAATCGAACATCCAAACGCCAACGTTGTGAACGACATCACAATTGTAGATGTCAACTTAAATACAATTGAAATTACTTTGATAATCCTTACAACGGTTGCGTTAGTAAATTTTGCTCTTAACGTGTATTCGATGCACAATAAAAAATTAAAGAAACGATACATAAGTAAGGTAACAGAATTGGATAAAATTTAGAGAAAATAGTAAAAGTAGAAAATATATCAAAATTTGTATAACAAAAGAAAAATAAAATAAAGAAAAAAAATTGTGGAACAAAATCAATATAGATGGATCAAGTGGATCTATTTCAAAATTTAATATCCACTGAAGGGAACACAATCAGAAAATCGTACAAATGCACCAATCAGAATAGATTTATTAGGCAAGCAACAATAAGAAAGCACTTGGGCGTTATAACAAGCTCCCTAGAAAATATTAGAAAAGTAGTATTCTCATATCTTGACAGGCTATCCAAGGCGCACAAGGAAATAGCACTAGGGGAATACTGGTCGCTAAGAGACTTACTAGTAAAAATCTTAGCTAGGCATAACATACACCAGGAAGTCTCTCACGAAATCGAGAAACCTATAAACATTCACGTTAATATCTGTATTTCCCCAGGAAATACAGAGAAACAAAAGGCAATTGAAGAAGAAACAGACAGTCTTGACGAGTCAAAACCCCCGATCAAAATGATACGAACAGAGGACGACTTCATAAATTTGGCATCCAAAATCATCCATGATTTTGATGGAAAGCCGGGGAACCTCACATCTTTCGTAGATGCTTTGACTATGATTGACCAAATTAAGGGCTCGTATGAAACACTATCGATTACACTCATAAAGACGAGATTGAAAAGTACGCAAGAAACTTAATTGGGAATGAAAGTTCCATTGAGGGGATAAAGAAAAAACTTTCGGCTTCAGTGAAAGGTGAATCGGTTGGGGTATTGACAGCCGAAATTGAGAACATCCGACAAAAAAATAAATCTGCTAACACACATTGCAATGAAATAGAGGATTCAACAAAGTCATTAGAGAACGCCTACATCTCTGATGGAATTCGTACCGACTTAGCCACTAAATATTCTACAGAAATAGCTGTCAAGGCGATGGCCAAAAACTGTAGCATTGACAGGGTTAAACTTGTTATGGAAGCAGGTAATTTCTCTAACATGAACGATGCAATAAGGAAATTTTTCAGTAGCTGTACTGAGGATACTGAGCATCAAAACTCTGTATTATATTTCAATAAGAACAACCGTGGATTCAGAGGAAAACAACGCGGTAGAGGTAAATACAGAGGTAATAATCGTAATGGTGACGACAATAGACATTACGAGAACAACAATAGGAACAATTATAATCAAAATCGAAGAGGAAGACAATTCGGAAATACACAGAGGAATAACAACAATGTCAGAACGGTTAACTCTAATGAGGAACAGCCGGAAAACTAGAACACACCCCTAGGAACGTAAAAGTTTATAAACTTAACCTTAACTTAAGCATTTGTATACAAGTGAAACTGGATCAGAATAATAGGAAGATAACATTATTAGTAGACACAGGTGCGGACATTTCCTTACTAAAACAAATTAATTCCATACGGGAGAATATAAGTACAAATAGAATAACAACACTAAGCGGAATAGGACAAGGTAAAATAAGATCAATAGGATCAATACATTTTGATTTGAAATTTGAAAATTATTTAATTCCTCATGATTTTCCTATACCATGTGATGGAATCATTGGTATGGATTTTATTCGAAAATACAACTGCATTTTGGATTTTAATGAAAGTTATGACTACCTTATCCTACGCCCAAATAATTTGAGACATAACATAGAGATACCACTATCCAATACATGTCACGAAAATATAACACTACCAACCAGATCCGAAGTAATACGATATATAAAGATCACAGACACAAATGAAGAAGTTTAGTACCACACCAGGAAATTCAAACTGGAGTCTTTATAGCTAACACATTAGTGAAGGCAAATAAAGCATTTGTCCGTATCCTAAATATAAATTCAACAACAGTTACAATTAAAGAATCAGAAATTTTAACAGAAAATTTAAAAGATTATGAAATTGTCAATAAATTTAAAAGCGAAAAAGCTAGAAAATCTGAAATTTTAAAAATATTAAGAAAAAATTTCCCGATGCCATTTGAAGATACCTTAAATAAACTTTGTTCTGATTACAGTGATATATTGGGCTTGGAATTTCAACGAACAATTTTTATGAGCAAAAGTTAAGAGTTAAGGATAAACAACCGGTGTACATTAAGAACTACAGTACACTGATAGAAAAAGCTTCGTCATTCGTCAAAAGTCAGCTAACGTACGGATAATCCTATCTATGAATTTGTTCGTCGTCATGACGAATCTCTGTTTAAGTTTACTAGAACAAGAACTATTTAGTGGAATAAAAAAAACACCACAGGGTGATTACATATCATCCCTACGATGAATCGAGCTCATAAATAAAAAAATGATATATACCCTCCTCTCTAAGGTGAGGGGATAAATATGGGGATCTATTTTATTTATAATACAAATATCAATAATAAGTGTATATATAACATATAGGAAAAGGGTAACGCATCAAAGGAGTCGCCTAAGACCCTAAGTTTGTGCGGAGGAAATCCATTTTAGAACATATTAAGTCATTTTACTTATGTCCGTCCATCCGTAAGCCTGACTGGAGCGAACGATAACCCTCGAAACTATAGTTTCCAGAGATTAAACGGAGATTCGTCAGGGCGACGAACAAATTCATCAATAGGATTATCCGTACGTTAGCTGACTTTTGACGAATGACGAAGCTTTTTCTATAAGTGTATACCACATTCACACAAGGAAGCAGTTGACAGACAAGTACAGAAATTAATAGAAGACGAAATAGTTGAACCATTACAATCCGAATATAACAGTCCAATCTTATTAGTTCCAAAGAAATCTATTCCCGGATTCAAGGATAAAAGATGGAGACTAGTTATAGATTACAGGCAAATCAGTAAGAAGTTAGTAGCGGATAAATTTCATTTACCTAGAATTGATGATATTCTTGACCAGTTTGGTAGAGCTAAATATTTCTCTTGTTTAGACCTAATGTCCGGATTTCATCAAATCAAATTGGACAAAGGTTCAAGAGACCTAACATCATTTTCTACTAATAACGGATCTTACAGATTTACCAGACTTCCCTACGGATTGAAAATAGCCCCAAATTCATTTCAACGAATGATGACTTTAGCATTTAGTGGTTTGAAACCAGATCAGGCTTTTTTGTACATGGACGACCTAGTAGTACTAGGCTGTTCTGAGAAACATATGCTTTCAAACCTGAGAAATGTATTTGATTTATGCCGAAAACACAATCTTAAACTACATCCTGAAAAATGTTCGTTCTTTAGAACAGAAGTAACATATTTAGGACACAAATTTACTGACAAAGGAATACTTCCAGATGATAGCAAATACTCGATAATAGAAGATTATCCGAAACCTACGGACGCAGATAGCGCACGAAGATTCGTAGCCTTCTGTAATTACTATCGAAGATTTGTTAGAAACTTTGCCGAGAATTCCAGACACATTACAAAACTAACTAGGAAAGGTGTACCATTCGAATGGAATGAGGGTTGTGAAAAAGCATTCAATCATTTGAAGAAAGCTTCGATGAGTACAACATTACTTCAATACCCAGATTTCAAGAAACAGTTTTGCATAACTACTGATGCAAGCAAACATGCTTGTGGAGCAGTTCTAACTCAAGAACATGAAGGAAAGCATTTACCAGTAGCATATGCTTCGAAAGCATTTACAAAGAGAAAAAGCAATAAATCAACCATAGAACAGGAGCTAACTGCTATTCATTGGGCAATTACACATTTCAGACCATATATATACGGTCAACAATTTCTTGTACGTACTGACCACAGACCACTATCATATCTATTCGCTATGAAAAACCCAAGTTCCAAGTTAACTAGAATGAGACTTGACTTAGAGGAATATGACTTTACAGTAGAATATCTTAGGGGGAAAGACAATTATGTAGCAGATGCACTTTTTCGTATAACAATAGATGACCTAAAAGAACTAACTGAAACAGCTACAAATTTATTAAGGGTAACAACAAGATCAGTGAGAACAAAGGACAAAGTAAATGAAAACAGTATCGAAAATGAGCATAAGAATGATGATAGAAAGCCCAGTATATAAGTTACATTAAAAATTACTGACGTCAGAAAATATTACAAATTAAAGATTAATCCCGGAGAATGTTACATGAAACGTGGAAAATCGATAATTGCGTACACTAAAAAAAAAGCGTACTGAAAATCAATGAATTTGTCGTAAAGCTTAAGATTTCGGCAATGATTTCAAGCCAAAGACAATCGCTATGAAAATAAGAAGGTTTTATAGTTAATTTAAAGACGTGAATAGTACTTGTTTTGAGGATGCATTTCATAGAATTAAGAATTTTGGGTGATAAAACTAATTAAGTTTGGTCTTAAAATAAGCACATTTTTGCGTAAATTTAAGTATGGCGCGTGCTTATTTTTAGTAAAATATCATATAATTTAAAACATTATCGTAATAAAATTTAAAATGTTTGTCCTTGATATAAGAATATACTGGTAATTAATTTAAGGCATACATGAGTTTAAATACAGTTTTTTTAAATATGTATGGAAAATTCGTTACATTATATTGATTATAATGTTACTCTTTTAAATGAATCATTTTCTTTGAAATCATTTACTATTCATAGAAAATTCAATAACACAACACTTTATCTTTCTAAATAAATATTTTATTTGTTATATTTTATATTGGAAAATACAAAAAAATATAATACATATTACGGATAACATTGAACATTTTATAATTTAAAACAATATGTAATTGTATAAAGACAAATCGGCCAACACACTATGAAGTTTGACTTTTATTCGAATATTGTATTGTTATGTATCGATTCTATAGCGGGATTCGTTTCTCTATTTGTTGTCCATGAACAATTTTTATCGGAACCGACCTTAATGATTTTTAACCTAGAATTTGGCTGGAATTTAAATAGAAATTATATAAAACAAATATTATATTATTATATCTTATAGTTTGGATGCTCACTCATTTCCTGCAATTTGTAAATTTTTAATTCCCCACTGCATTTTTCATATATCCAAATAAAGTTCAATTGCGCGAACTAAAATAAAAATAATTTTAATAGAAATCAAACAGAATGATTTATATACGATAAAGTATTAAAATAAATTTTATCATATAACTGTCACAAAATGTTGAAAGATAAGAGATATATTAAAATCTTTGGAATATACTTACTTACACTGAAATATTTTGTCATTCTTCTACGACACAATTCTCATAATAGATCCATACAAAATTTGCTGTACTAAAAGTTAAAAAAAATATTTATGTAAGATATTAATAATAATAGAAACTGATTGTTTTGAAAGTGGCGAAAGTGACATTTTTCATATAAATTGAGTTATCAAAAATAATTTTCTCAAAAAAATCAATCGTGACTTAGATTTTAAAATCTTAAGTTTTGTTAGCAAACAAAACTACAAAAACTTACTAAAAATTACTTCTGTAAAACAAAAGCTAATGCTGCTTATGACATTCTTAACCCTGGTGTTAGATTAGCAAATCTGTACGAATCCTAGATTAAGAGTCCATTTGGTCAACATTACATTTTTCATATAAAATGAATATGGAAGACAATATTTTATATTTATTTTTATTCAATACTTCGTGAAAAGAAAGCAGCTTATTAACAATTATTTTTGAGCAAAAACGCTTATTATTTTGATTTTAGTAAAACAAAAATATCCCTTGGACCAAATTATAAGGCAATATATATACATACATATATTACCGTTTATAAAGGAAACGATACAAAAATTGGACCAAATGGGCCTAATCTAACAGCAGGTTTAATTATGAAGTACTTATGAAGCAATTATGAACACGAAATCAAGGAAAAATTTAAACTAAAATTCAAAAAAGGAAAAAATCTTTTTAAATAAATTATATTTGGAAAACTTTTTAACAATAACTTTGTTTGTGTGCAAATACGTATTTTATATGTGAACGTCAGTTCGCAAATATATTTTGTTCTAATACATAAATATATATGCGTTCCAAATTAAATTTCTTGATTTTCAAATAAAATATATTTGTTCAGAAATACATAATACTTACAAAAAATTGTTTCCAAATCTATTTTCTTTCAATTCAAACATTCCCATGTAGGTGTATGCTCACTTATTTTTTGCATGTTATAAATGGCATTCAGCACTGCATTTTTCATATATCCATCACATTTATCTTCAAATATTGCGTGATTTAAATTAAAATAATTAAAGTTTTTCTGAAAATAAATCAAATAAAATTATCTATAAACAAAAAAAAAAAAAATAAATTTTATCATATCACAATTGGAAAACGCTGAAAACTAAGAGAAATATTTCAACCGTTCATATATAATACTTACGTTGAAATATTTTGTAAAATTTGCCACTCTTCTCACAAAAGACTCATTCTAAAATTGTTTTACTAAAAAAAATAAAAAAGATTGTTATATGTATAACATATTATTAATAATAAATTTCTATATTGCCACAAATAATTTTACATTTCTGCATTATGCACTGGTATTTTTAATATAAATACTTTCAATTAAAATGTGTTTTGTTAATTTTGTAATTGCCAATAAGATGTTTATTTCATGATAATAATATTATTTTTCACGTACCTAAACATTTTCCCATTGTCTCTTTCAGTATTACAAAATCTATTACTCACATTTTTGTCATCCATTTGGAACAAATCTCTTCACAAGACTTACAAACAAGATCTCCTTCAAAAACGCATGTACATCGCCATAAATAACATACAGCAAAAATAACTATGACACACGCACTGCCTTATCACAGAGATCGATGGTGACGCCGACGGCATAACCACATGCATACACACTGTACACGACGATTTCATTTGTTGTTGTTGCTATGCTTTAGCAAAAATAACTGTTAACAGCAGATATTAAAATTATTTTCGGTGCAATATGCACGTATGTATGCACGTATACTTACATATTCACAGCAATCAAATTTTTTCACAATCCGCGTCCCGAAAACAGACAACCGTTTCCTTCCATCGCTTGTAAATAACTGACGATTTAAAAGAAAACAAACAAACAGAACTGTTCTCTATTTTCTCTTCTAGCATTCCATAACAATTATTGATTCACACATTGCCAAACAAAACTGATTCTCCGAGCGAGAGAGGGAGGGAGAGATTGTATAATTCTCTCGTATGTATTCTTAAAAATAATGACAATAGTCATAAAATTTATTACCAAGACAGCCTTTCCTTTAAGGGGAGCATAGCCTTAAATTTATTACTCAAATATCTCATACTGTTAATTAAGTCCGTTTCGGCATTAAAACTATGACATGTCTACGTCGTAGTGTTAATGTAGAAAATCCTTAAAAGTATTGAAATATTACTTAAAATAATGCGGATTGTCACAAAAATAATGATTTTTTTCTTTAATTTAAATGCGTACATTTAAAGAAGCGCGTATACAAAACTAATGATTAGATAGCCATTAATTCAAATTCAAAAAACTTTATATTAAGGAAAATTTCGTAAAAAACGTGTAAATTTTCATTATTTTAATGAAAATTGTCATTGAATTGATGCCGAGGTAGCATACTTAAATATAAGAATGTGTCATCATTAGTTTTATTACTATTTTTTTTCAGTGTATATATGTACAGATCAGTGATTTGTTTACTAATGGGGAAATTTGACTTAGGACAATTTTTCCCAAGGCTCGAAGAAGTGGCCGGTAAGCACAACATTGACAAACTACAAGTGGCACCTAGCGAGAAAATTTTCGAATTTATCTCGGTTGATAATTTTAAAGATAAATTTAAAGATGAGAAATTAATTAAAATTAAAGTAGCGCTACTAAACAAGGTGACCCAAATTGATAACAAAGATACTGAAATGATTCAGAAAATTCTAAACAGATATCATGATGATCCCGTCGAAGGAGGACATTGTGGAATTTTCCGAACAATTGAGAAAATTAAAAGATATTACTATTGGAAAAATATGTCAAAAGACATAAACTAAGTATGTAAAAACATGTCATAAATGTAAAATTTCAAAGACAACGAAACATGTGAAAAGTCCTTTGACAATTACTCCAACACCGGTACAAGCATTCGATACAGTATTTCTGGATACTATCGTACCATTTCCAAGGTGAATTGACGGAAATGAATGTATACACTTTTATGTGATTTAACAATGTACCTAGTTACCATACCAGTTCCTAATAAACAAGCTAGAACTATTGCAAAGGCAATATTTGAGCATCATATTCTTATCTATGGTCCAATGAAGACGTTCATTTCGGACATGGGTACAGAATACAAGAATGCGATACTAACAGAATTGTGTGATTTACTGAAAATCAATAGATTAACTTCTACTGCACACCACCACCAAACACTTGGTACAGTGGAAAGAAGCCACAGAACCTTTAATGAATATATTCGTTCATACATATACATATAAATAACTGGGATGAATGGCTAAAATACTTCACATATTGTTTAATACAACCCCGTCAACTGCGCACAACTATTGTCCATAAGAATTAATCTTCGCAAGACTACCCAACAGATTTCAACAATTTAATGAAATAGATCACATTTCTCCACTATATAATGTAGACAACTATGCAAAAGAAGTACAGTTCAGATTAGAAGTAGCTAATAAAAGATCAAAATTATTATTAGATAATCAAAATCAAAAATTATTCTATGATAGAAATTCAATAGATGTATGTTTCAAAGTATGAGATTTAGTTTTATTAAAAAATAAAACAGGTCATAAACTTGAACAACAATACAAAGGTCCATTCACAATTAAGAAAATACTTTTAAGAAATAATATTCAAATAGATGATAAACTTACAAATAAAGAACAAATAGTTCATAAGAATAGACTTAATAAGTAAATAATAAAAAGAACAATAATAATATGACCGGCCTAATAATAATAATAACAATAATAATAATAAAAAAAAAACATTTAAAATAATATACTCTTATATTAATAATAAGAATGTCCATAAAATTCAAATTGTATGAACATTCTTCTGAAAAAGGGAGGTGTAGCGTGACTTATAATGCAGAGTATGAACATGTCGATGTGACCAACATAAACATTGAGGCACCATACTGTATAAAAGGGTTTCCTATTACTTTCCATTTCAACTCACTCATACACAACATATAGCCAAGTATTGCAGGTGACTACAGGTTCATATTACTGACCCATTTCGTTCACCCGATCGTGGCGTCACTACGTAAGTGTCTGCGGCCTTTCATTTCAAGGGCACAATATTGCAGCACGAGTAACCTTGAATACACGAGTAACCTTGAATGCATGGGCTCGACATAACGGTGCAATTGCCATCTTTTATTATACTACTGCAAACGGACCCCAGCAAAAAACTTGCTGAAAATTCATCAGGTTTGTAAAGGACGGCCATAGTGCTCAGCACTTACCATAGCGAGGAATTCATTGGTGATTTCATAAAGAAATGTCCCACCAAAATGCGCTTCCTCCATGATTTTTTTCAGCGCTTCTTTAAGCGCAAAAAATAATTTATGATTTATTAGAGTTTGATTAGCGCCTCCATAACTATATCAAAATCAAGATAAAATAATGCCTTTGCGGAAGCGCTGCCATATTTTCAATAAGAATGCAATGAAATAATATTTTTGGGGAAGCGCTATCGTATTCGCAACATAAATACCATGAAATAACTTCTTATCAACCCCCAATATTTATGAAAAGTAAAAAGAAAAATATTGAAACTTATTTTATTTCAGTCTTTTAATCGAAAAAATAAATATGTACATAAAAAATACTTTAAATGAATCATAGAGTATTGCAAAAATAAATTCTAATTCAAACCATAAATTAATTTATATATAAAAATAAATAAATACATACGTGTAAACCAAAGAAATATATTGACACATTGAAAGAGTAATTCATTTGTACTTAAAAATCTTAAAAACTAATTGAATTATTTACTCGCTATCACTAGGTAAGATAGAATTATTTTTTGCTTGATTGATTTGTTTTTATAATGTAGATTTTTGACAAGCCGTACGCATTTGCTTAAATGTTTAAAAAAATCTGGTTTGTTGCCATATCCAGAACCTACTGCCCCTGAAACGAGAATGAAAATAAATATATTAGATATTAGATAAATATATTAGAGGAATATTCATATACCTATTCGAAATACTCACGGTATATAGCTTTCATAAATCGTTCATAGTTAAGTAGTCTCTTTTTTCCTTGAAGGCCAAATACATTATATTCCAGTAGAAGTGGTATCTCAATTAAATGTTTTAGAGTTTTCTGTAATTCTCCATTCCCTAGTATAAATTTAATTGTTGCAATCTGTAAAATAAAATGTTAATTTTTAAAATATGAACATTTTATAAATTATGAAGTATTATTACCATTGCACCTTTGGTTTCCTCATTTATTTCTTCTTCAATTGCTTCCAATTCAGCTTGGGTTGAAATAGGAAACAAATTTTCGTATTTGTTTTGTTGAATTCCAGGATAAAGGTTAGACTTTACTACGACTTTTATCTCAGATAACAGTTCAACAATAATTTGGTTCTGATTAGCAGATTTGTCTGTAATTCAAATAATTTGTAATTTGTATGATCAAGTTATGTGTTCGTCTAACTACCTTGAAATGTCTTCACTTCTTTCTTAAGATCCTGAATTTCCATTGAATAAGTTTTAGAGGTTTCTAATGAATCAGTGTGTATCTTCAACAATGTTTGGTTTTGGTTAGAAATCATCTCTGAAGTGAAAAACTTAGAATTTTTGAATTTGTACCAAATGTGAATAAAAACTTACCTTGCAATTTTTTTACATCATTTTTCAGTTGGGAAATCTCTGTGGTCTTATATTTATAAGCCTCATTTAAGCTGTCGTATATTTCATTTAATTTCTGCAGAACTAATTCGTAAGGCGAAGACTCAATTGTAGATTTTTTTCTATTAATCGGAGCCATTTTCTATTGTAAAATTTAAATATTTATAAAGATTTAGACAGAATTTAGGTTGGGTTGTGTTATTTATTGTATACAGGGCAGTGTATCATGTATGTATCAGTGTATGTAGTGGCAGTGTATCATTGGGATTAAAACGAGTTCGCCTTTATAGGGTAAAGCGACTAATTTTGAACGTATTTGTTTATGTTTAATGATGTCTTCTCTAAACTTTTTCGAATTTACTACGCGTATGCCAATATCTGTAGACTTTATAGGCTGAAGGAAAAATGGCTTGCTTTTCAAAAAAATGTTGACTCTGATGTGATCCTCATTTTCAAATTGTGTAATTTGTACTGGAATATCACCTTCTATTAAACAGTAGCTGTCCTTAATATTGGACAAAAAATATCCGTAGTCAGAACTAAAAGATGTGATTTTACCTATAGAGTTTGTTTTAATACCTTTAAATATTTCATTTTTAATTAATGGGAAATTGATAAATGAATTGTACAACTGTTCTTCAATGTATTGCGGTTTCTTAATATTTTTTTTCAGGGTTTTCATCATATTTTCGAAAGGATATGCTGTGATATTACCAAGAGACCCGAATAGTCTTGCCGTTTCTCCTAAATGCAGCAGGTTGTGGACATTACGGGTAACGCTTGTAGGACCATAATATTTTGAAAATTGTTTTACAAAGTCGTTTAACATATTTTCAGCCAAATTTATGTTTTCAATCGAAGGATTTGAACATAGCAATATTGTGTAAGCACATGCTAATAAAAGATAATGATTATACTTTTCAGCATGCATGAATTGCTTTAATACAATTAGTCGAGTGTACAGAATAAATTGACGGAATTCAACAGCTTTCCACCTAGAATACTCAAATACGGATCGAGGTTTTCTAGCAAATTCCCTTGGTATATGCGGAACTAAAGACATCAACAAAGATGACATTGCTTGCCTTGCTGCCGGAGACAAACGATATTTTCGATCTCCTTTTAATAGAGTAAAAATTATTTTTTTGGTGACACCAATATCAATTAGGTGCATAACATCGAGAGGAAATTGTGTTATCATTTTTGTACCTATACCTTCTAGAACCATTTCCACATTAGAGTATTTCTCAGCATGAAAGCTTACATCTGTCCTGTTATTAAAATTTCCGTCTGAACGAATTTTACCAACGGAAGTGCTAAAGACTGTAACGTTGGAAATACTTTTTCCTTTTTGTTCACATTTACAACATCCGTTCAACGAATTATTGCCCCGAATACCGCAAATAAAAGATCGGGCAGGAGCATCAACTATAAAGGCACGGATTTTTATGTCGAATTTGTAACCATTTATTGTTAATCCTTCACTATTAATTTGTTTCATTTCATTTACGAAATCGTGTAGGTATGTATTTGCATTTATTGGTTTTTGCTTACCCACATAGCTCCCTATTAAAAATACATTTATTTCAGGCATATTAACAATACGTCCCAGTATGGGTCACAAACCTACTTCGCTACTTTTAAATATCGGTAGGCCATCGATACCAATATCTAAAATAAGTTCCCTTTTATTTTGTTTAATAACCACATCAATTATACTCTTTATGTTTATTTCTATTCCGATATGGAAGTATGTGCCCGGGCACACTGTTCTCTTTAAAACTTTCAAATTGTGTCCTAAAAGGGTGGAAACACTTAGAGGAACATCCAATCCACGGGATTTCAATATTTTTAGCAGATCTGAAGTGGCTGCAACTGGAGGCCGAAACTTCATATACCACTCCCGAAGTTCGTCCCGAATAGACGAATGGTGGGGTTCAAAATTATCTTCAATGATGTCTTTAGTGTTACATACATGCTCCTCATTAATTATATTTGCTTCAGAAATTTCACTATTTAATGTGTTTATAACTTTAATATTGGCATTTACTTCTTTTCTTATTAATCTATTCATCTGTCTTTTACCAACAATTCTGATTTTCTGAGCTTTCTTCATACTAAAATATATTTGTGACAAATAAGCAACACACAAAAACGTATACAAAAAACACTTATGAAGAACTACCACTGAATACATACACACATACAGTTATTAATGTGGAAAGAGTTTATACTTACGTCACAAAAAAACACACACAATTTTCAGAACAGTTATAAATACAATGAAAAAGTTAAAAATACAATGGGTGTCACCTTCAATAAGACACTGTCATGGTCCAATCACATTAATTCTTAAGTAATCCGTAATTAACAATTATATTATCTCATTTCTTAAGTAATTTGTGATTTTTGGGAGATACTTCCTGTGCTATAATTATAAGACTACAAGTCTTGTTGCATGGGACAATAAATAAATAAGTAAATAAATAATGATTTGGAGACAACCATTCATTCACGATACGGACTGCTATCAGAAACCGTCGATTCCCATTGCTCATGCTGTCAACATTAACGAAACAATGGCTAAATTGATAAAATACATAATATATGAACATGACTGGAAAATTTGTTGCGATTTAAAAGTAGTTGGTATGTTATGCCTCTGGGATAGCCGGTATTTTGCCACCACTCCATATTAAGCTGGGGCTCTTTAAAAAATTTGTAAAAGCCTTAAGGAAAGATGGCAATTCACTCTCATATTTAAAATGTTTATTTTAAAGTCATTCTTTTCAAAAAATCTAAGAAGGAGTTTTTGATGGGCCTAAAATAAGGAAACTGATGAAAGATGTGAATTTCGAATCATATTTGACGTCGGATGAAATTGCAGCATGGAGGTCGTTTATGCTTGTGTGTCAAATTTCCTTGGATCCAATAAAAGCCCGCAATATGAAACAATGATTAATGATTTGTTAAAAAATTATGAAAAAATTCGTTAGTAATATATTTTATTATATTTATGTATATAACACATATGTATGTATTCTTCCAACTTATTTTTAGCTTTATGTATTCCAACAGGTGTAAATATGTCCCTCAAAATGCATTTCTTGCATTCTCATTTAAACTTTTTTCCCGAGAATCTTGGCGACGTAAGTGACGAACATGGCGAAAGGTTTCACCAAGAATTGAAGTCCATCGAGCGGCGTTACCAAGGGCACTGGGATGAAAGAATGATGGGAGATTATATTTGGTTCCTCATTAAAGAAACCATTCCGAAATCTACAAACGTCAACAAAGAACTCACAATTACTTGTAATGAAACTTATTCATGTAAATAAACTCAAATGTACATAATATAAATAAAAGTAATAAATAAAATCGCTATTTAAACAGAAATTAAAAAAAAAGATTTTTTTAAATTCTCTTACCTCTACCAAAAGGGCTATAATTTCTACATTTATCCATAGATTTTTTTCCAATCGGCATTATTTTCTTCGCTAGGATGCAAACTTTTAAAAATAAAATATTTTTTTATGTTTTTTTTTGTCCCAGGATTTTTTTTTGAAAAATTCTACTTTTTCCAATTTTTTTAATGACTATTACTAAACCACAGTTTATAAGTGAAAGAGATATTTCCATCATTGGTAGCCCACATTAATAGCTTCAACTTAACGTATAAGCCGACCTGATCGGGCATATACTCCAAAAATTATTGTGCAAATACTAAGGGTACCTTCGATGATAATAGTATTTTTAATAATTTTTTTTTTTAAAAAATGTATCCAAAAAAATGGTTTTGGGTTTGATTTTATATAACAGTATGGCACAATTTATACAAAAAAATTATTTTTAGGTCTGGGACACAAAAAAATTTTTTTTTTTTTGCTTATGTAGTGTTATAAAGAAATTTTAGGAAATTATAAAATTCCTGGAAAAATATTTACGTTGAATTACTGAACAACATAAAACTTGTCTTAAAATGAGGGTATTGATATATTTTCTGAATACCTAAATGCAAATAAATATTTGTTGTAGGGCCAAATAAAAAATATTAGGACGAAACCAAAGATTTGTTTAGAACAACATCTGCCCAAACATATATCTGGTAGTTTGTCGCTTCATCCTCGTCGGTCACGCTGTCAACGGATTTGTACGAATGTAGTTCTCCACGATTTTACTTTGAATAATCAAATTCAAGCTATCGACGTCCTTAATCTTCGCTGCTAATTTTGCCCGTTCACTAATCCAATCGAGATTTTTATACTTTGTTCAATGCGTGATGAGTTCCACATTCGACGATGTGAACTAGAAAAAAATTTCCGGGAACTAGAAAAAATTTTCCAGTAGAAACATCAATAGGAATTTGACCATTGTCAAGCGCCAGCAGTTGTGTGTCGAGAATTCAAGAGTCGATGAGTCGTTCTGCATCTCGGCTCTCATGTTCGTGGTTAATTTCAACTTCTTGAAATGCCGCCACAAAGATGACGATTTCAGGCATGCATTAATTTCAAGCGTTTGACGAAAACCTCCGGAGAGCAATATCATAGTTCCACCAAATTGTCTCGAATCACCTCCTAAATCCTTCATCGTTCGGTAAACTGCCTCCAAAGCTCGTTTATGCGCCATCGTGCATTTATCCCAAATGACGATTTCGAATTCTCGCATCAATTTCGCTGTCGCCGAATCAATAAATGCCCGCAATCCACTAAGATAACATCACTTTATATACTCAAACTTATTTTCTGAAAAAATTATCGAATTTAATTTAATTGATCGTAATGCTTGTACCGTTTGCGGAAGTGATACGCGATATATGACTATCCACAATCAGTTTAATAATACGCAAAACTCGAATGAATTGGAGAAGGAAAAATAGCACATTTGTTTAATAGAAAATTACTTTCTTGTTTAAAAGAAAATGAATAACAATTTCGATTGAAAAAGGCAGAAGTAGGAACAGTATCAATCTCTAAAGAAATAACAATTTTCGATTTTTCCAATTATCGGATTTTTCTAGAGGATTTCCCCAAAACTTTCTTTCGCACAAACCTTCTCCTGGTAATTACGAACAACAGCAATAAAATTTGAGACAAATCGGCCCAGCCGTTCCCAATTGATGAATAACTATAAATTTTATACACCATTTTTATATATGTACTAGCTGGACCCGGTCCACTTCGTTGCCCCAGATTGAGATTTCCCATCCCACCAATTTTTGAACCAATCACGAATGCTGCCACCAAATACATACACACAACATTAAAGCACTCTCGGGAACAAACAAATTGTTCAAGATATCTCCATTCTAGGCTCATAAGGGTGGGCCACACCCATTGGCCCGATCCCAGCACTCACGTAGAATGCCAACAGATACATATACACAAAATTACAGCGCCCTCTCTAACAAATTGTGTAAGATATAGCAATACCATTGGCCCGATCCCAGCACTTACGTAGAATGCCAACAGATACATATACACAAAATTACAGTGCCCTCGCTAACAAATTGTGCAAGATATTGCAATTTCAAAATTTGGCTCATATGTGCGGGGCCAGGCCCGTTGGTCCGATCCTGACCATTTTTGGACCAATCACGTAGTCTGCCTCAATATGCATATACACAAAATTACAGCACTCTCGCACACAAATTGTTTTATATAACTCCATTTCAAAACATGGCTCACATGGGCGTGGCCACGCCCGTAGGTCGTATCCCGCCCACTTTTGGATCTATCACGTAGACTGCCAAAGATACATATACACACAATTACGACACTCTCGCTCCCGCTCACGTGGACTCCCAGCTACTTCGAGTTGGACCCAGGACTGGCCCATCTGGGATCAGGGTCCAGTATCAATCATGATAGGGACAGAATGAGTATTTGGATTTAGGTGGATACACGCCGTTAGGCTTAACCCCACCGTGCTCTAAACACTCGGGTAAATTTATGCGTCGACCAACGCCCTCATACACAATGTGCATAAGTTCCAATGAATTCAGTGTTTCTGGCCACTGACTCCCCTCCTTGGTAAGGAGCGGAGCCTATCTAAAACTCCTTCCAATCTATGGGTCATGGCACCCGGTTGGTTTGCAACTCCACATCCGAGACTCCACTCTCCCAGCGATTTTGGTTTCAACCACAGCCACCACGTTGCATCCAACAGGATCCTCACCAATGGTCAGGCCGGTACCTGCGTACCGAGGGCTTTCCTGACCCCCGTGGTACCAGATTAAAGTGCTCTGGTCAGACTGCGTAGCCGAAGATACTACCAGTTAGACTCCAGAAAATCTAGGACTGTTGACCAGTCTTGGATTTATTTATTCAGCCCCTTCATCCTGAGAATAGATGGGAGCTTTAAATTCATAAATCCGTTCGTGGAACACCGACCATGAGGACCGTGCTCCTCTTGGATCTACTAGTTCAGCCCCCATCCTGAGAATAGATGGGAGCTATAGAATTCGTAGATCCTTTGTGGATCACAGGCCGGTCCCTATAACGACCTGTGATCCTCTAGGGATCTGCTTGTCGAGCCCCCATCCTGGGACTAGATGGGAACTATAATATTCGCAAATCCCAATCTGGGATCACCGTCTATGTCCCCATCCTGGGTAATAGATGGGAACTATCGGATTCGGGGATCCCCCTCATGATAGGGACAGTAGGAATCTCGTTAAAAGTAGGAATCTCGTTAAAAGTAGGAATCTCTCAAAAAATCATAACTCCAAATTGGCTTATATGACCGGGCCACGCCTCCTCAATCAAGAACTAATATAGCCTATGTCACCCGCCTGAATATTCTGAAGATTCCCTGAAAATTTCATCAAAATCGGCCCAGGCCTTTTGGAGTCCATACGTTACATACATACACACATCCAATTTTATATATATAGATAGATAGCTGGACCCGGTCCACTTCGTTACCCCAGATTAAAATTTCCGATCCCGTCCTTTTTTCTGCCACCAAATACATATATATAAAATAACAGCACTCTCGCTAACAAATTGTGCAAGATATCTTAATTTCCAAATGTGGCTTACATGGGCGGGGCTTCACCCATTAGTCTGATCCTGCCCATTTTTTAACTAATCACGTAGACTCCCAACATATACATATAAACAGAATTGCCGTACTATCACTACTAAATTGTGCAAGATAGCTCAAATTTGGGTTATATGGGCGGGGCCACGCCCTTTGGTCTGATCCCGCTCATTTTTACACCAATCACGTAGGCTTCCACCAGACACATATATAAAAAATGACAGCACTCTCGCAAACAGATTTTGCAAAATATCTCAATTTCAAAAGGTTGCTTATATGGGCGAGGCCACGCCCATTGACCGATTCCTCCCATTTTTGGACTAATCACGTAGACTACCACCAGATACACATGCACAAAATTACAGCACTCTCGCTAATAAATTGTGTAAGATATATCAATTTCAAAATTTGGCTTATATGGGCGGGGCCAAGACCATTCGTCCAATTCCGCCCATTTTTGGACCAATCAAAAATAACCACGTAGACTGCCACCAGAAAATTACAGCACTCTCGCTAACAAATTATGCAATATATCTCAATTTCAAAATTTGGCTTATATTGGCGGGGCCACGCCCATTGGTCCGATCCCGGTTATTTTTGGAACAATCTCGTAGACTACCACCAGATATATATGTACAAAATTACAGTACTCACGAAAACAAAATTTTCAAAATATCACAATTTCAAAATTTGACTTAACTGAGCGGGCCACGCCCATTGGTCCGAACCCGCCCATTTGTGAACCAATCACATAGACTACCACCAGATACATATACACAGAATTACAACACTCTCTCGAACATATTGTGAAAAATATCTAAATTTAAAAATTTGGCTCATGTGGGCGGTGCCACGCCCAAAATTCTGATCCCGCCCACTTTTGGACAAATTACGTAGACTACCACCAGATACATATGCACAAAATTACAGCACTCTCGCTAACAAATTGTGCAAGATATCGTAATTTCAAAATTTGGCTTGTATGCTCGATTCCGCCTATTTTTGGACCAATCACGTAGACTGCCACATATACACAAAATTCCAGCACTCTCGCTAACAAATTGTGCAAGATATGTCATTTGGAAAATTTGGCTTAAAGGGGCGCGGCCACGCCCATTAGTCCGACCCAGGGACGTATCCAGGATTTTGGTTCGGGGTGGCCCAACATTTTTTTTTCATAACAAAGATAAACAATTAAAAAATTGCGTTTATTGTGTAGGTAATGGAAGTTAAGTTCCTTAGTTTTTTATTCCTAAATATAAATGTGTACTTTAGTAAGATATCAGTAAAACTTTTTATAATAAAATACGTAAGAGGTAAAAATGTAATCTCCGATTTTTTGAAAGAAATATATCAATTATTTCATCGATTTTGACTTCATCTTTGTATATAGACATCAAAGCCAGATAAGATAGCCTTTCTCCTTCCATTCTGTTACGGAGATAAGTTTTTATTCTTCTTAACGTCGAGAAACTTCGCTCAGCAGATGCCGTTGTCACAGGTATTGTGGCCAGTATCTGCAAAAGGGTAAAAACGCTTGGGAACATGTCCTCATCACAAACTGAAATAGCATCTAATGCATTTGATGGCTTATCATTTTTCTGCTTCCAATAATCAATCCATATACTTATTTCAGCTAAAACAGATTTTGCTGAATTTTTTAAATCGTTTTTGTAAAAAAGTTTGACTTCTTCGAAATCTTCCTTTATTAGATTTACAACTCGTATCGGAACGATATTAAACAGACTTGTAATTATAGCTTCATGTTCGGAAAATTTATCATTTAAATGTAATATTACTTCGTCCAGATATGTTATGAACAATGTTGTTATAAAATACGCCCTGACATCTGAACCCGGAATATTAGCCCTATACTTTTGAGTGCCTACTCTTCTAGGTATTGCAGCTTCTATTCCAAAACTTCTTGCAAGTTGTGTGGATTCTTCAAACAGTTTATCAAACTCCGCATCTGAATTTCTACGCATGTCACTTAATTTAGTCGTTGCCAATTTTATGATTTCGTAAGCCTTTATTATATCTAGGTTAATCGTTTGCAAATACCGTGATAAGTTCTGTGTAATGGCCAGAACCGTACTACTTATTACCACACCCAATATAAAATAAAATGAGACCATTACCATTTTTTACGCTTTTGTATTGTTTTTTTAACGGCCTTCCAAATATTTTTCGTGTTTTTTTGAGTGATTTTGAAAACTGTAAACAGTTTATGCCTTCGTTTAAAACATTTCTGTGTACGTCCCTGGTCCGACCCCGTCCATTTTTGGACCAATCACGTAGACAGATATATATATACAAAATTCCCGTTCTCTCGCTAACATATTGTACAAGATATCTGAAATTCAAAATTTTGCTTGTGTGGGCGGGGCTACGCCCAATGGTCCGATCCCGCCCATTTTTGGACCAATCACGTAGATCGCCAACAGATATATATACAAAAAGTCAAGCTCTCTCGCTAATAAATTGTGCAATATATCTCAATTTTGGCTTATATGGGTGGTGCCACGCCCCTTGGATAAATTCCGCCCACTTTTGGACCAATCACGTAGACTGCCACCAGATACATATACACAAAATTCCAGCACTCTCTCTAACAAATTGTGCAAGATATATCATTTTTAAAATTTGGCTTATATGGGCGGTGCCACGCCCATTGGTCCGACCCCGTCCATTTTTGGACCAACCACGTAGACTGCCATCGCTAACAAATTGTGCAAGATATCTTAATTTTAAAATTTGTCTTATGTGGGTTTATCAAACTCCGCATCTGAATTTCTACGCATGTCACTTAATTTAGTCGTTGCCAATTTTATGATTTCGTAAGCCTTTATTATATCTAGGTTAATCGTTTGCAAATACCGTGATAAGTTCTGTGTAATGGCCAAAACCGTACTACTTATTACCACACCCAATATAAAGTCAAATTTACATACACGGTTGTGCAAACTCATTCCATCACTGCAACCTACATGTTAAAAAGGTAGATAGATAAGAAATCATAAATGTAATTTAAACTTAATTTTCGCCATATCTGGTTATCATAAATTTTAAGTCAACCAATATTACACCTGCCGACAAAAACAACATTTTTTCTTGGGTTTCTGTTTTAATGCATAGATTCTATTCTAGACGTCAAAAAACGTCAAAACGTCCAATCTTAGCTTTTAAAGTTTGTTTTTGTAAATTTTACATCGATAAGAAAGTTTTAAAGTTAAAACCTTACTAAATTAGCTATAACTTTTTAAATTATGCGTCGATTTTCTTCGGAATGAGCTCGTTTAATTCATGACCGAACAGACTTTACAATAAAATCATAAAAATATAACATTTGTTAATTTTTAGATTGTTTTATGGAGGTTTTATTTTAAAAATATTAAAATTTTATCAATAATACTCGTATATCGTCGAAACCGCTGAACGGATGGAAAATGGTATTATATGAAGTTGAAGGCTACTTAATATTTAATTCTCTAAAACTTTCCTCAACCAAATCGGATAAATGGTTCTCGAGTTTAGGCTAAGAAAAAAGCGAGGTTGAACCACATATTATGGCATAACTAGAGAACCATTCATCCGAATTGGTTCAGGTAAGCTTTACAAACTTCAGAATTAAGTAGCCTTCAACTTAGCAATACAACTTTCCATCCGTTCAGCGGTTCCGACGATATCTTACAAAGTATTGCAAAAAATCATATTTTTTGAGAACATTTTAATAATTTTTAAATCAAAGACTCATAAAAATATCTAGAAACGCATAATTGTCATATTTTTGTGATTTTATCGTAAACTCTGAAAAGTTATGAATAAAATGAGACCATTACCATTTTTTACGCTTTTGTATTGTTTTTTTAACGGCCTTCCAAATATTTTTCGTGTTTTTTGAGTGATTTTGAAAACTGTAAACAGTTTATGCCTACGTTTAAAACATTTCTGTGTACGTCCCTGGTCCGACCCCGTCCATTTTTGGACCAATCACGTAGACAGATATATATATACAAAATTCCCGTTCTCTCGCTAACATATTGTACAAGATATCTGAAATTCATAATTTTGCTTGTGTGGGCGGGGCTACGCCCAATGGTCCGATCCCGCCCATTTTTGGACCAAACACGTAGATCGCCAACAGATATATATACAAAAATTCAAGCTCTCTCGCTAATAAATTGTGCAATATATCTCAATTTTGGTTTATATGGGTGGTGCCACGCCCCTTGGATAAATTCCGCCCACTTTTGGACCAATCACGTAGACTGCCACCAGATACATATACACAAAATTCCAGCACTCTCTCTAACAAATTGTGCAAGATATATCATTTTTAAAATTTGGCTTATATGGGCGGTGCCAGGCCCATTGGTCCGACCCCGTCCATTTTTGGACCAACCACGTAGACTGCCATCGCTAACAAATTCTGCAAGATATCTTAATTTTAAAATTTGTCTTATGTGGGCGGGGTCACGCCCACTTGATATATCGAAAATTCAAGTACCCTATTTTCACAACGCCCCACACGTGTACATTCTGTGAAAATTTCAAGTAGATCTGACCGTTTAGACGTCTATACGGTACAAACAAACCAACAAACAAAGAAACAAACACATATATATAGATACTAGCTGAGCCCGGTGCGCTTCGCTGCCCATGTCAAAATTAGCGCTGTAGAAACTGTATTTTATATCCGATCAGTACGAAATTCGGCAGAAAGAGGTTTGTTATTACATGAAGGAATACTGCCAAATTCAGAGAAAATTGGTTCAGATTTAGATATAGGCCCCATATATATGTTACCCCCGATTTGACATGTAAGCGCTGTAGAAACTGTATTTTATATCCGATCAGTACGAAATTCGGCAGAAAGAGGTTTGTTATTACATGAAGGAATACTGCCAAATTCGGAGAAAATCGGTTCAGATTTAGATATAGTCCCCATATATATGTTACCCCCGATTTGAAATTCAAGCGCTGTAGAAACTGTATTTTATATCCGATCAGTAAGAAATTCGGCAGAAAGAGGTTTCTTTTTACATGAAGGAATTCCGCAAAATTCGTAGAAAATCGGTTCAGATTTAGATATAGCCCCCATATATATTTAACGCCCAATTTGACATGTAAGCGCTGTAAAGACTGTGTTTTATATCCGATCAGTACGAAATTCGACAGAAACAGGTTTCTATTTTACATGAATGAGTATTCAAGGAAAATCGATTCAGATTTATATATAACCTCCATATATATGTTCCTCCAGATTTGGTTACAAAGCGCTATAGAAGTTGTACTTTACTTCCGATCATTACAAAGTTCTCCAGAAAAATGTTTCTCAATTTAGGAACGAATATTGCTTAATTTAGCGATTATCGGTTCAAAATAAGATATACATATACACCACATTTACCAATTATTCCAAATTATTATCGCAATGACCCTTAGGGAGGTGTAGGGTATTATATAGTCGGCCCCGCCCGACTTTCTGCCTTTCCTTACTGGTATTAGTAATAAATTCACTGAATGAAAAAATACCGAATTCAGTGGAAAGTCCAGAAAATAGAAATGTATACTTATAAAATTTCCAAATTCTTGTTTCATTGGTCATGCATCACATTATCATATTGCGATTGTATTGGAGTGAGCAGCTGTAATTATCGCATACCGAGCATTTTTGTTCATGTATTTCCTATATAATACTTGCAAGATATATCAAAATATGGGCTGTGCCACTGGTCCTATTCCGCCCATTTGTAAGCAAATCACGTAGACTGCTACCAGATACATATACGCAAAATTTCAACACTCTCGCTAACAAAATGAGCAAGATAATTGCATTTCGAAATTTGGCTTATAAGGGCGGGGCCACGCCCATTGGTCCGATCCCGCCCATTTTCTAAACAATCACGCAGACTGCCACCATATACATATACACAAAATTCCAGCACTCTCGCTAATATATTGTGCAAGATATATCAATTTCAAAATTTGGCTTATATGGGCGGGGCCAAGCCCATTGGTCCGAGCCCGCCCATTTTTGGACCAATCACGTAGACTGCCACCAGATACATATACACAAAATTACAGCATTCTCGCTACTAAATTGTGCAAGATAGCTCAATTTTGGGTTATATGGGCGGGGCCACGCCTTTTGGTCAGATCCCGCTCATTTTTAGACCAATCACGTAGGCTTCCACCGATATTTGGGCGGGGCCACGCCCATTGGGTCGATCCCGCCCATTTTTGGACCGATCACTTAGACTGCCACCATATACATATACACAAAATTCCAGCACTCTCGCTAACAAATTGTGCAAAATATTTCAATTTCAAAATTTGGCTTATATGGGCGGGGCCACGCCCATTGGTCCGATTCCGCCCATTTTTGGAAAATTCACATAATCTGCCACTAAATGCATACACACAAAATTTCAGCACTCTAGCTAAAATTTTTTCTCAATACCAAAATTTGACCCATATGGGCGGGTCCACGCCCACTTGATATATCGAAAATTCAAGTACCCTATTTTCAGCACCCCCTACACATGTACATTCTGTGAAAATGATCGGTCAAGCCGTTTAGACGTCTATACGGAACAAACAAACATACAAACAAACAAACCCACAAACAGACACTCTTTTATAGATATAGATTTTATAGCTGGACCCGGTCCACTTCGTTGCCCCAGACTTCAGATTTCCGATTCCGTCAATTTTTTAACTAATTACGTAGACTGCCATCAAATGCATATTTACAAAATTACAACACTCTCGCTAACAAATTGTACAAGGTATTTCAATTTCAGAAATTTGCTTATAAGGGTGGGGCCACGCCCATTGGTCCGATCCCAACCCTTTAGGACCATTCACGTAGACTATCACCAGATCGATATGCAAAAAATTACAGCACTCTCGATAAAAAATTGTGGCTTATACTCGCATAGGCGGGGCAACGTCCATTGGTCTGATCACGCCTATTTTTGTTCGAATCACGTAGACTGTCATCAGATACATATACCCAAAACTGCAGCGCTCACTTAAATAAATTGTGCAAGATATCTCAATTTAAAAATTAGGCTCTTATGGGCGGTGCCGCCCTTTTTGTGTAATCACGTAGACTGCGTGAGATGCACAAAATCACAGCACTCTCGCTAACAAATTGTGCATGATATCTCAATTTCAAAATTGGGTTTATATGGGCGGGCCAGGCCCATTGATCCGATCCTGCCAATTTTTGGGCGAATCGCGTAGACTGTCATCAGATACATATGTCCAAAACTGCAGCACTCTCGATAATAAATTGTGCAAGATATTTCAATTTCAAAATTTGGCTTATATGGACGTGGCCACGCCATTGGTTCGATGCCGCTCATTTTTGGACCAATCACGTAGACTACCACCAGATATATATACACGAAATTACAGCACTCTCGGTAAAAAATTGTGCAATATATCTCAATTTCAAAATTTGGCTTATATGGGGGGGGCCACGCCCATTGTTCTGATCCCGCCCATTTTTGGACCAATCACGTAGACTGCCACCATATACATATACACAAAATATCTGAATTTCAAAATTTGGCTTATATGGGCGGTGCCACGCCCATTGGTCCGATCCCGCAAATATTTGGAAAAATCACGTGGACTGCTACCAGATATATACGTACAACATTACAGCACTCTCGCTATCAAATTGTGCAAAATATCTCAATTTCAAAATTTAGCTTATATGGGCGGGGCCACGCCTATTGTTCCGAACCCGCCCATTTTTTGGACCAATCATGTAGGTCGCCAACGGATATATATATATATATACAAAATTCCAGGTCTCTCGGTAACAAATTGTGCAAGATGTCATTTTGAAAATTTGGCTTAAAGGGGCGGTGCCACGCCCATTGGTTCGATCCCGCCCATTTTTGGAAAAATCACGTACTGCTACCAGATACATATATACAACATTGCAGCACTGTCGCACAATGGGAAAAAATGGGTAAATACGCGCGCATAGCAGTATTTTTAATCTCACGACTATACCGTTAGAGATAGAGTCCAACGGTTTGGACCATCTTCAAGAGAATTCTTTGGAGAATAATTTGGTGTAGCCAGATTTTTCTTACTGTTACCATTTATCGCACAGTGGGGCTTCAAAATCGACTTTGTGGAATATAGTGTGAAACTCCGAATATCGTGCCAAATTCAGTGATCTTCATTTTAAATTAAAGCTGACAAAATTTAGTTTAAATTATGTTTCAGGTGCTTGATTGTGTGTTGCTGCGTTTTAAATATGCAGACCATTGAAGTTCAAAAATATGTTTGTCAACATTGCGAAAAAAGTCTACAAAACCTGCCATGCTTTTAAAATTGAAACTAAGACAACTTAAATAGGATAAAATTGTGGGCTTCAATATTTTTGAAAGCTGAAATTTTACTATAATGTACTTTACACAATGGTTCGTAGACTGATAATAATTGAAAGTTAAATTAAAAACAAAAAATAATCGGTCCACCCTAATATACACAAACTGCGGAAGCGTATATATTTTATTGTAACTATATTTTTATAGGTTTTGTATAAAAAGTGAAGTATAAAAATTACTATAATCCTTATAATAATAACAAGATCTCTATTTTTAATCGTACTTGATAAAACTTGCAGCCGCGTGTTAATCAATTTTTTCTCTTCTCTATGTCATATGGTAGTGATCCCACGTGATCCAAAAAAGTTGTATTCCATTTACAGCCGATCATTTTTTTGAAAAACAAAAAAAAGCTGTTGTTTTTACTTTGAAATATATTTTCATTGGAAAGCGTTAAAAATACGTTTTATACACAAAAATTAAGATGAATAGTACCTTATTATATGTTGCAAGTCCTATCGCATTTCACCAATAAACGCGAATTCTACAAGCATTTTAGTATATGAATTTTATCATCGCAATGTTATTTGCATTCATTAGTAAAAAAGACAAACTTTGAATGGTCATAACTCAAAATCGCCTGGAGATATTTTCATAAAATTTGTAGGTATTTTCATTAAATGTTATCCACAATAAAATAACACTCCCAAAAAATTGATTTTTGAAAGATGTTTTCAAAGTCTATGCGCGCATATTTCATCATATTTTCCCATCGTGTGTCGCTAGCAAATTGTGGAAGATATCGAAATTTCAAAATTTGGTCTATGTGGGCGGGGCCACGTCCATTGAGCCGATCCCGCCCATTTTTGGACCAATCACGTAGACTGTCACCAGATACATATACACAAACTTGCAGAACTCACGCTAATGAATTGTGGAAAATATTTCAATTTCAAAATGTGGCTTATATGGGCGGGGCCACGCCCATTGGTCCGATTCGGCCCAAACAAAATTTCAGCGCTCTAGCTAAAAATTTTTCTCAATACCAAAATGTGACCCATATGGGCGGGTCCACGCCCACTTGATATATCGAAAATTCAAATACCCTATTTTCAGCACCCCCTACACATGTACATTCTGTGAAAATTTCAAGATGATCGGTCAAGCCGTTTAGACGTCTATACGGAACAAACACACAAACCCACAAACAGACACTCTCTTTTATATATATAGACTAGCTGGACCCGGTCCACTTCGATGCCCCAGACTTCAGATTTCCGATTCCGTCAATTTTTTAACTAATTACGTAGACTGCCATCAAATGCATATTTACAAAATTACAACACTCTCGCTAACAAATTGTACAAGGTATTTCAATTTCAGAAATTTGCGTATAAGGGTGGGGCCACGCCCATTGGTCCGATCCCAACCCTTTTGGACCATTCACGTAGACTATCACCAGATCGATATGCAAAAAATTACAGCACTCTCGATAAAAAATTGTGGCTTATACTCGCATAGGCGGGGCAACGTCCATTGGTCTGATCACGCCTATTTTTGGTCGAATCACGTAGACTGTCATCAGATACATATACCCAAAACTGCAGCGCTCACTTAAACAAATTGTGCAAGATATCTCAATTTAAAAATTAGGCTCCTATGGGCGGTGCCGCCCTTTTTTGTGTAATCACGTAGACTGCGTGAGATGCGCAAAATCACAGCACTCTCGCTAACAAATTGTGCATGATATCTCAATTTCAAAATTGGGTTTATATGGGCGGGCCAGGCCCATTGATCCGATCCTGCCAATTTTTGGGCGAATCGCGTAGACTGTCATCAGATACATATGTCCAAAACTGCAGCACTCTCGATAATAAATTGTGCAAGATATTTCAATTTTAAAATTTGACTTATATGGATGTGGCCACGCCCCTTGGTTCGATGCCGCTCATTTTTGGACCAATCACGTAGACTACCACCAGATATATATACACGAAATTACAGCACTCTCGGTAAAAAATTGTGCAATATATCTCAATTTCAAAATTTGGCTTATATGGGGGGGCCACGCCCATTGTTCTGATCCCGCCCATTTTTGGACCAATCACGTAGACTGCCACCATATACATATACAAAAATTCCAGCACTCTCGCTATCAAATTGTGCAAAATATCTGAATTTCAAAATTTGGTGCCACGCCCATTGGTCCGATCCCGCCAATTTTTGGAAAAATCACGTGGACTGCTACCAGATACATACGTACAACATTACAGCACTCTCGCTATCAAATTGTGCAAAATATCTCAATTTAAAAATTTGGCTTATATGGGCGGGGCCACGCCTATTGTTCCGAACCCGCTCATTTTTTGGACCAATCATGTAGGTCGCCAACGGATATATATATATATGCAAAATTCCAGGTCTCTCGGTAACAAATTGTGCAAGATATGTCATTTTGAAAATTTGGCTTAAAGGGGCGGTGCCACGCCCATTGGTCCGATCCCGCCCATTTTTGGAAAAATCACGTACTGCTACCAGATACATATACATAACATTGCAGCACTGTCGCTAGCAAATTATGGAAGATATCGAAATTTCAAAATTTGGTCTATGTGGGCGGGGCCACGTCCATTGAGCCGATCCCGCCCATTTTTGGACCAATCACGTAGACTGTCACCAGATACATATACACAAACTTGCAGAACTCACGCTAATGAATTGTGGAAAATATTTCAATTTCAAAATGTGGCTTATATGGGCGGGGCCACGCCCATTGGTCCGATTCCGCCCATTTTTTGAAAATTCACATAATCTGACACTAAATGCATACACACAAAATTTCAGCACTCTAGTTAAACAATTTTCTCAATACCAAAATTTGACCCATATGGGCGGGTCCACGCCTACTTGATATATCGAAAATTCAAGTACCCTATTTTCAGCACCCCCTACACATGTACATTCTGTGAAAATTTCAAGATGATCGGTCAAGCCGTTTAGACGTCTATACGGAACAAACAAACCCACAAACAGACACTCTCTTTTATATATATAGACTAGCTGGACCCGGTCCACTTCGTTGCCCCAGACTTCAGATTTCCGATTCCGTCAATTTTTTAACCAATTACGTAGACTGCCATCAAATGCATATTTACAAAATGACAACACTCTCGCTAACAAATTGTTCAAGGTATTTCAATTTCAGAAATTTGCTTATAAGGGTGGGGCCACGCCCATTGGTCCAATCCCAACCCTTTTGGACCATTCACGTAGACTATCACCAGATCGATATGCAAAAAATTACAGCACTCTCGATAAAAAAATGTGGAAGATATGACTCTCAATTTCGAAATTTGGCTTATACTCGCATATGCGGGACAACGACCATTGGTCTGATCCCGCCTATTTTTGGTCGAATCACGTAGACGGTCATCAGATACATATACCCAAAACTGCAGCGCTCACTTAAACAAATTGTGCAAGATATCTCAATTTAAAAATTAGGCTCCTATGGGCGGTGCCGCCCTTTTTTGTGTAATCACGTAGACTGCGTGAGATGCACAAAATCACAGCACTCTCGCTAACAAATTGTGCATGATATCTCAATTTCAAAATTTGGTTTATATGGGCGGGGCCAGGCCCATTGATCCGATCCCGCCACTTTTTAGAACATTCACGTAGGCTATCATCAGATACATATGCACAAAATTACAGAACTATCGCTAAACAATTGTGTAAGACATCTCAATTTCAAAATTTAGTTTATATAGGCAGGGCCACGGCCATTGATCCGACCCGACCCTTTTTGGACCAATAACGTAGACTACCACCAGACATCACTCTCGCTAAATATTGTGCAAGATATGTGTCTCAATTTCAAAATTTGGCTTATATAGGCGGGGCCACGTCCATTGGTCTGATCCCGCCAATTTTTGGGCGAATCGCGTAGACAGTCATCAGATACATATGTCCAAAACTGCAGCACTCTCGATAATAAATTGTGCAAGATATTTCAATTTCAAAATTTGGCTTATATGGACGTGGCCACGCCCATTGGTTCGATGCCGCTCCAGATATATATACACGAAATTACAGCACTCTCGGTAAAAAATTGTGCAATATATCTCAATTTCAAAATTTGGCTTATATGAGGGGGCCACGCCCAGTGTTCTGATCCCGCCCATTTTTGGACCAATCACGTAGACCGACACCATCTACATATACACAAAATTCCAGCACTCTCGCTATCAAATTGTGCAAAATATCTCAATTTCAAAATTTGGCTTATATGGGCGGGACCACGGCTATTGGTCCGAACCCGTCCTTTTTTGGACCAATCATGTAGGTCGCCAACGGATATATATATACAAAATTCCAGGTCTCGCGGTAACAAATTGTGCAAGATATCACATTTTTAAAATTTGGCTTATATGGGTGGTGCCACGCCCATTGGTCCGATCCCGCCCATTTTTGGAAAAATCACGTGGACTGCTACCAGATACATACGTACAACATTACAGCACTCTAGCTAACAAATTGTGCAAGATATCTCAATTTAAAAATTTGGCTTATATGGGCGGGGCCACGCCTATTGGTCCGAACCCGCCCATTTTTGGACCAATCATGTAGTTCGCCAACGGATATGTATATACAAAATTCCAGGTCTCTCGGTAACAAATTGTGCAAGATATCACATTTTTAAAATTTGGCTTATATGGGCGGTGCCACGCCCATTGGTCCGATCCCGCCCATTTTTGGAAAAATCACGTGGACTGCTACCAGATGCATATACGCAACATTGCAGCACTCTCGCTAGCAAATTGTGCAAGATATCAAAATTTCAAAATTTGGTCTATGTGGGCGGGGCCACGCCCGTTGGGTCGATCCCGCCCATTTTTGGACCAAGACGTAGACTGCCACCATATATATACACACAAAATTCCAGCACTCTCGCTAACAAATTGTGCAAAATATCTCAATTTCAAAATTTGCCTTATATGGGCAGGGCCACGCCCATTGGTCCGATTCCGCCCATTTTTTGAAAATTCACATAATCTGTCACTAAATGCATACACACAAAATTTCAGCACTCCAGCTAAAAAAATTTCTCAATATCAAAATTGGACCCATATGGGCGGGTCCACGCCCACTTGATATATCGAAAATTCAAATACCCTATTTTCAGCACCCCCTACACATGTACATTCAGTGAAAATTTCAAGATGATCGGTCTAGCCGTTTAGACGTCTATACGGAACAAACATACAAACCCACAAACAAACCCACAAACAGACACTCTCTTTTATATATATAGATAGACTAGCTGGACCCGGTCCACTTCGTTGCCCCAGACTTCAGATTTCCGATTCCGTCAATTTTTTAACCAATTACGTAGACTGCCATCAAATGCATATTTACAAAATGACAACACTCTCGCTAACAAATTGTTCAAGGTATTTCAATTTCAGAAATTTGCTTATAAGGGTGGGGCCACGCCCATTGGTCCAATCCCAACCCTTTTGGACCATTCACGTAGACTATCACCAGATCGATATGCAAAAAATTACAGCACTCTCGATAAAAAAATGTGGAAGATATGACTCTCAATTTCGAAATTTGGCTTATACTCGCATATGCGGGACAACGACCATTGGTCTGATCCCGCCTATTTTTGGTCGAATCACGTAGACGGTCATCAGATACATATACCCAAAACTGCAGCGCTCACTTAAACAAATTGTGCAAGATATCTCAATTTAAAAATTAGGCTCCTATGGGCGGTGCCGCCCTTTTTTGTGTAATCACGTAGACTGCGTGAGATGCACAAAATCACAGCACTCTCGCTAACAAATTGTGCATGATATCTCAATTTCAAAATTTGGTTTATATGGGCGGGGCCAGGCCCATTGATCCGATCCCGCCACTTTTTAGAACATTCACGTAGGCTATCATCAGATACATATGCACAAAATTACAGAACTATCGCTAAACAATTGTGTAAGACATCTCAATTTCAAAATTTAGTTTATATAGGCAGGGCCACGGCCATTGATCCGACCCGACCCTTTTTGGACCAATAACGTAGACTACCACCAGACATCACTCTCGCTAAATATTGTGCAAGATATGTGTCTCAATTTCAAAATTTGGCTTATATAGGCGGGGCCACGTCCATTGGTCTGATCCCGCCAATTTTTGGGCGAATCGCGTAGACAGTCATCAGATACATATGTCCAAAACTGCAGCACTCTCGATAATAAATTGTGCAAGATATTTCAATTTCAAAATTTGGCTTATATGGACGTGGCCACGCCCATTGGTTCGATGCCGCTCCAGATATATATACACGAAATTACAGCACTCTCGGTAAAAAATTGTGCAATATATCTCAATTTCAAAATTTGGCTTATATGAGGGGGCCACGCCCAGTGTTCTGATCCCGCCCATTTTTGGACCAATCACGTAGACCGACACCATCTACATATACACAAAATTCCAGCACTCTCGCTATCAAATTGTGCAAAATATCTCAATTTCAAAATTTGGCTTATATGGGCGGGACCACGGCTATTGGTCCGAACCCGTCCTTTTTTGGACCAATCATGTAGGTCGCCAACGGATATATATATACAAAATTCCAGGTCTCGCGGTAACAAATTGTGCAAGATATCACATTTTTAAAATTTGGCTTATATGGGTGGTGCCACGCCCATTGGTCCGATCCCGCCCATTTTTGGAAAAATCACGTGGACTGCTACCAGATACATACGTACAACATTACAGCACTCTAGCTAACAAATTGTGCAAGATATCTCAATTTAAAAATTTGGCTTATATGGGCGGGGCCACGCCTATTGGTCCGAACCCGCCCATTTTTGGACCAATCATGTAGTTCGCCAACGGATATGTATATACAAAATTCCAGGTCTCTCGGTAACAAATTGTGCAAGATATCACATTTTTAAAATTTGGCTTATATGGGCGGTGCCACGCCCATTGGTCCGATCCCGCCCATTTTTGGAAAAATCACGTGGACTGCTACCAGATGCATATACGCAACATTGCAGCACTCTCGCTAGCAAATTGTGCAAGATATCAAAATTTCAAAATTTGGTCTATGTGGGCGGGGCCACGCCCGTTGGGTCGATCCCGCCCATTTTTGGACCAAGACGTAGACTGCCACCATATATATACACACAAAATTCCAGCACTCTCGCTAACAAATTGTGCAAAATATCTCAATTTCAAAATTTGCCTTATATGGGCAGGGCCACGCCCATTGGTCCGATTCCGCCCATTTTTTGAAAATTCACATAATCTGTCACTAAATGCATACACACAAAATTTCAGCACTCCAGCTAAAAAAATTTCTCAATATCAAAATTGGACCCATATGGGCGGGTCCACGCCCACTTGATATATCGAAAATTCAAATACCCTATTTTCAGCACCCCCTACACATGTACATTCAGTGAAAATTTCAAGATGATCGGTCTAGCCGTTTAGACGTCTATACGGAACAAACATACAAACCCACAAACAAACCCACAAACAGACACTCTCTTTATACCCTCACTTTAGTGTGACGAGGGTATATATCATTTGCTACGGAAAAAAGTGTAACACGTCGAAGGAGTGACCTAAGAGCCCAAGTATGTTCGGAGGAAATCCGTTTTGGGTCATTTTAAGTCGAATGAGCAATGTCCGTCCGTCTGTCTGTCTGTCTGTCTGTCTGTCTGTCTGTCTGTCTGTCTGTCTGTCTGTCTGTCTGCTGGCTGGTGCGCACGATAACTCTCGAAAGGAGTAACCGATTGACCTCAAATTTGGTATGTGGTAATATTTTTTTCTATCTCCGGCTAAGTTCGAAGATGGGCCATATTGGTCCACTCCTTCTAGTACCTCCCCCACAAAGGGTTAAAAAGTTGTGAAATATTGATTCTTTAATAACTGCTATACTACTTATTTGAATCTTTTGAAATTCCACACATAGTATTAGCTTATTAGTCGTTATCAACTCGAGAAAAATGGGCGAAGTCGCCACGTCCCTTTTGGTACCTCCCACACAAATGCACCATTTTGCACTAAAAGTTAACAGCTTATAACATTAATAACAGTGTATAAAAATACTTGAAATTTTGTACAGTATTATGCTTTTATATTGCCTACAGTCCAGGGAAAAATGGGTGTTGTTGCCACGCCCCTTTTGGTACCTCCCACACAAAGGTACCTTTTTGCACCAAAAGTTAACAGCTTATAACATTAAAACCAGTGTATAAAAATACTTGAAATTTTGTACAGTGTAATGTTTTTATAGTGTCTATAGCCCTGTGAAAAATGGGCGTTATTGCCACGCCTCTCTTTGTACCTCCCACACAAAATGCCCAAATCATACCACAATTTAATGTCTCATAACGTTTATACCAGTGCACATAAATGCTTATAAGTCGGCACAGTGCAATGAATTTAAAGTATCTAATGTTCAGCAAAAAAAGGTGTATTTGATAAACCCCTTCTGGTACCTCCCACACAAATTGACAGAATAATTCGAGTAATATTCAATATTACATTACTCACAAAGTGAGGGTATACCTTAGTCGGTTTACCCGACTGAAACTGTCATGTCAAAATTAGCGCTGTAGAAACTGTATTTTATATCCGATCAGTACGAAATTCGGCAGAAGGAGGTTTGTTATTACATGAAGGAATACTGCCAAATTCGGATAAAATCGGTTCAGATTTAGATATAGCCCCCATATATATGTTAGCTGAGCCCGGTGCGCTTCGCTGCCCATGTCAAAATTAGCGCTGTAGAAACTGTATTTTATATCCGATCTGTACGAAATTCGGCAGAAAGAGGTTTCTTATTACATGAAGGAATACCGCAAAATTCGGAGAAAATCGGTTCAGATTTAGGTATAGTCCCCATATATATGTTACCCCCGATTTGAAATTCAAGCGCTGTAGAAACTGTATTTTATATCCGATAAGTAAGAAATTCGGCAGAAAGAGGTTTCTTATTACATGAAGGAATACCGCAAAATTCGGAGAAAATCGGTTCAGATTTAGATATAGCCCCCATATATATGTTACCCCCAGTTTGACATGTAAGCGCTGTAGAGACTGTGTTTTATATCCGATCAGTAGGAAATTCGACAGAAACAGTTTTCTATTTTACATGAATGAGTATTCAAGGAAGATCGATTCAGATTTATATATAACCTCCATATATATGTTCCTCGAGATTTGGTTACAAAGCGCTATAGAAGTTGTACTTTACTTCCGATCATTACAAAGTTCTCCAGAAAAATGTTTCTCAATTTAGGAACGAATATTGCTTAATTTAGCGATTATCGGTTCAAAATACATTTACCAATTATTCCAAATTATTACCGCAATGACCCTTATCGCATTGTTAGGGAGGTGTAGGGTATTATATAGTCGGCCCCGCGCGACGTTCTGTCTTTCCTTACTGGTATTAGTAATAAATTCACTGAATGAAAAAATACCGAATTCAGTGGAAAGTCCAGAAAATAGAAATGTATACTTATAAAATTTCCAAATTCTTGTTTCATTGGTCATGCATCACATTATCATGTAATTATCGCATACCGAGCATTTTTGTTCATGTATTTCCTATATAATACTTGCAAGATATATCGAAATATGGGCTGTGCCACGCCCACTGGTCCTATTCCGCCCATTTGTAAGCCAATCACGTAGACTGCTACCAAATACATATACGCAAAATTTCAACACTCTCGCTAACAAAATGAGCAAGAATTAAATTTAAAAATTTGGCTTATATGGGCGGTGGCACGCCCATTTGTCTAAATTTAGTCTATGTGGGCGGGGCCACGCCCATTGGGTCGACCCCGCCCATTTTTGGACCAATCACGTAGACTGCCACCATATACATATACATAAAATTCCAGCACTCTCGCTAACAAATTGTGCAAAATATCTCAATTTCAAAATTTGGCTTACATGGACGGGGCCACGGCCATTAGTCCGATCCCGCCAATTTTCTGACCAATTACGTAGAATGCCACCAGATACATATTAACAACATTGCAGCACTCCCGCTAGCAAATTGTGCAAGATATCAAAATTTGGTCTATGTGGGCGAGCCACGCCCATTGTGCCGATCCCGCCCATTTTTAGACCAATCACGCAGACTGCCACCATATATATATACACAAAATTCCAGGTCTCTCGGTAAAAAAATGTGCAAGATATCACATTTTTAAAATTTGGCTTATATGGGCGGGGCAACGCCTATTGGTCCGATCCCGCCCATTTTTGGACCAAGCACGTAGACTGTCACCATATACATGTACACAAAATTCCAGCACTCTCGCTAACAAATTGTGCAAAATATCTCAATTTCAAAATTTGGCTTATATGGGCGGGGCCACGCCCATTGGTCCGATTCCGCCCATTTTTTTTAAATTCACATAATCTGGCACTAAATGCATACAAACAAAATTTCAGCGCTTAAGCTAAAAATTTTTCTCAATACCAAAATTTCACCCATATGGGCGGGTCCACGCCCACTTGATATATCGAAAATTCAAGTACCCTATTTTCAGCACCCCCTACACATGTACATTCTGTGAAAATTTCAAGATGATCGGTCAAGCCGTTTAGACGTCTATACGGAACAAACACACAAACCCACAAACAAAACCACAAACATACACTCTCTTTTATATATATAGACTAGCTGGACCCGGTCCACTTCGTTGCCCCAGACTTCAGATTTCCGATTCCGTCAATTTTTTAACCAATTACGTAGACTGCCATCAAATGCATATTTACAAAATGACAACACTCTCGCTAACAAATTGTTCAAGGTATTTCAATTTCAGAAATTTGCTTATAAGGGTGGGGCCACGCCCATTGGTCCAATCCCAACCCTTTTGGACCATTCACGTAGACTATCACCAGATCGATATGCAAAAAATTACAGCACTCTCGATAAAAAAATGTGGAAGATATGACTCTCAATTTCGAAATTTGGCTTATACTCGCATATGCGGGACAACGACCATTGGTCTGATCCCGCCTATTTTTGGTCGAATCACGTAGACGGTCATCAGATACATATACCCAAAACTGCAGCGCTCACTTAAACAAATTGTGCAAGATATCTCAATTTAAAAATTAGGCTCCTATGGGCGGTGCCGCCCTTTTTTGTGTAATCACGTAGACTGCGTGAGATGCACAAAATCACAGCACTCTCGCTAACAAATTGTGCATGATATCTCAATTTCAAAATTTGGTTTATATGGGCGGGGCCAGGCCCATTGATCCGATCCCGCCACTTTTTAGAACATTCACGTAGGCTATCATCAGATACATATGCACAAAATTACAGAACTATCGCTAAACAATTGTGTAAGACATCTCAATTTCAAAATTTAGTTTATATAGGCAGGGCCACGGCCATTGATCCGACCCGACCCTTTTTGGACCAATAACGTAGACTACCACCAGACATCACTCTCGCTAAATATTGTGCAAGATATGTGTCTCAATTTCAAAATTTGGCTTATATAGGCGGGGCCACGTCCATTGGTCTGATCCCGCCAATTTTTGGGCGAATCGCGTAGACAGTCATCAGATACATATGTCCAAAACTGCAGCACTCTCGATAATAAATTGTGCAAGATATTTCAATTTCAAAATTTGGCTTATATGGACGTGGCCACGCCCATTGGTTCGATGCCGCTCCAGATATATATACACGAAATTACAGCACTCTCGGTAAAAAATTGTGCAATATATCTCAATTTCAAAATTTGGCTTATATGAGGGGGCCACGCCCAGTGTTCTGATCCCGCCCATTTTTGGACCAATCACGTAGACCGACACCATCTACATATACACAAAATTCCAGCACTCTCGCTATCAAATTGTGCAAAATATCTCAATTTCAAAATTTGGCTTATATGGGCGGGACCACGGCTATTGGTCCGAACCCGTCCTTTTTTGGACCAATCATGTAGGTCGCCAACGGATATATATATACAAAATTCCAGGTCTCGCGGTAACAAATTGTGCAAGATATCACATTTTTAAAATTTGGCTTATATGGGTGGTGCCACGCCCATTGGTCCGATCCCGCCCATTTTTGGAAAAATCACGTGGACTGCTACCAGATACATACGTACAACATTACAGCACTCTAGCTAACAAATTGTGCAAGATATCTCAATTTAAAAATTTGGCTTATATGGGCGGGGCCACGCCTATTGGTCCGAACCCGCCCATTTTTGGACCAATCATGTAGTTCGCCAACGGATATGTATATACAAAATTCCAGGTCTCTCGGTAACAAATTGTGCAAGATATCACATTTTTAAAATTTGGCTTATATGGGCGGTGCCACGCCCATTGGTCCGATCCCGCCCATTTTTGGAAAAATCACGTGGACTGCTACCAGATGCATATACGCAACATTGCAGCACTCTCGCTAGCAAATTGTGCAAGATATCAAAATTTCAAAATTTGGTCTATGTGGGCGGGGCCACGCCCGTTGGGTCGATCCCGCCCATTTTTGGACCAAGACGTAGACTGCCACCATATATATACACACAAAATTCCAGCACTCTCGCTAACAAATTGTGCAAAATATCTCAATTTCAAAATTTGCCTTATATGGGCAGGGCCACGCCCATTGGTCCGATTCCGCCCATTTTTTGAAAATTCACATAATCTGTCACTAAATGCATACACACAAAATTTCAGCACTCCAGCTAAAAAAATTTCTCAATATCAAAATTGGACCCATATGGGCGGGTCCACGCCCACTTGATATATCGAAAATTCAAATACCCTATTTTCAGCACCCCCTACACATGTACATTCAGTGAAAATTTCAAGATGATCGGTCTAGCCGTTTAGACGTCTATACGGAACAAACATACAAACCCACAAACAAACCCACAAACAGACACTCTCTTTATACCCTCACTTTAGTGTGACGAGGGTATATATCATTTGCTACGGAAAAAAGTGTAACACGACGAAGGAGTGACCTAAGACCCCAAGTATGTTCGGAGGAAATCCGTTTTGGGTCATTATAAGTCGAATGAGCAATGTCCGTCCGTCTGTCTGTCTGTCTGTCTGTCTGTCTGTCTGTCTGTCTGTCTGTCTGCTGGCTGGTGCGCACGATAACTCTCGAAAGCAGTAACCGATTGGCCTCAAATTTGGTATGTGGTAATATTTTTTTCTATCTCCGGCTAAGTTCGAAGATGGGCCATATTGGTCCACTCCTTCTAGAACCTCCCCCACAAAGGGTTAAAATGTTGTGAAATATTGATTCTTTAATAACTGCTATACTACTTATTCGAATCTTTTGAAATTCCACACATAGTATTAGCTTATTAGTCGCTATCAACTCGAGAAAAATGGTCGAAGTCGCCACGTCCCTTTTGGTACCTCCCACACAAATGCACCATTTTGCACCAAAAGTTAACAGCTTATAACATTAATAACAGTGTATAAAAATACTTGAAATTTTGTACAGTATTATGCTTTTATATTGCCTACAGTCCAGGGAAAAATGGGTGTTGTTGCCACGCCCCTTTTGGTACCTCCCACACAAAGGTACCTTTTTGCACCAAAAGTTAACAGCTTATAACATTAAAGCCAGTGTATAATAATACTTGAAATTTTGTACAGTGTAATGTTTTTATAGTGTCTATAGCCCTGTGAAAAATGGGCGTTATTGCCACGCCCCTTTTTGTACCTCCCACACAAAATGGCCAAATTATACCACAATTTAATGACTCATAACGTTTATACCAGTACATAAATGCTTATAAGTCGACAAAGTGCAATGAATTTAAAGTATCTAATGTTCAGCAAAAAAAAGGTGTGTTTGATAAACCCCTTCTGGTACCTCCCACACAAATTGACAGAATAATTCGAGTAATATTCAATATTACATTACTCACAAAGTGAGGGTATACCTTAGTCGGTTTACCCGACTGAAACTTTCTTACTTGTTTATATATATAGATAGATAGCTGAGCCCGGTGCGCTTCGCTGCCCATGTCAAAATTAGCGCTGTAGAAACTGTATTTTATATCCGATCAGTACGAAATTCGGCAGAAAGAGGTTTGTTATTACATGAAGGAATACTGCCAAATTCGGAGAAAATCGGTTCAGATTTAGATATAGCCCCCATATATATGTTAGCTGAGCCCGGTGCGCTTCGCTGCCCATGTCAAAATTAGCGCTGTAGAAACTGTATTTTATATCCGATCAGTACGAAATTTGGCAGAAAGAGGTTTCTTATTACATGAAGGAATACCACAAAATTCGGAGAAAATCGGTTCAGATTTAGATATAGTCCCCATATATATGTTACCCCCGATTTGAAATTCAAGCGCTGTAGAAACTGTATTTTATATCCGATCAGTAAGAAATTCGGCAGAAAGAGGTTTCTTATTACATGAAGGAATACAGCAAAATTCGGAGAAAATCGGTTCAGATTTAGATATAGATCCCATATATATGTTACCTCCAATTTGACATGTAAGCGCTGTAGAGACTGTGTTTTATATCCGATCAGTAGGAAATTCGACAGAAACAGTTTTCTATTTTACATGAATCAGTATTCAAGGAAAATCGATTCAGATTTATATATAACCTCCATATATATGTTCCTCGAGATTTGGTTACAAAGCGCTATAGAAGTTGTACTTTACTTCCGATCATTACAAAGTTCTCCAGAAAAATGTTTCTCAATTTAGGAACGAATATTGCTTAATTTAGCGATTATCGGTTCAAAATACATTTACCAATTATTCCACATTATTATCGCAATGACCCTTATCGCATTGTTAGGGAGGTGTAGGGTATTATATAGTCGGTCCCGCGCGACTTTCTGTCTTTCCTTACTGGTATTAGTAATAAATTCACTGAATGAAAAAATACCGAATTCAGTGGAAAGTCCAGAAAATAGAAATGTATACTTATAAAATTTCCAAATTCTTGTTTCATTGGTCATGCATCACATTATCATGTAATTATCGCATACCGAGCATTTTTGTTCATGTATTTCCTATATAATACTTGCAAGATATATCAAAATATGGGCTGTGCCACGCCCACTGGTCCTATTCCGCCCATTTGTAAGCCAATCACGTAGACTGCTACCAGATACATATACGCAAAATTTCAACACTCTCGCTAACAAAATGAGCAAGAATTAAATTTCAAAATTTGGCTTATATGGGCGGTGGCACGCCCATTGGTCAGATCCCGGCAAATTTTTGGACCAATCACGTGGATTGTCACCAGATACATATACACAACATTGCAGCACTCCCGCTAGCAAATTGTGCAAGATATCAAAATTTAGTCTATGTGGGCGGGGCCACGCCCATTTGGTCGACCCCGCCCATTGGGACGATCCCGCCCATTTTTGGACCAATCACGTAGACTGCCACCATATACATATACATAAAATTCCAGCACTCTCGCTAACAAATTGTGCAAAATATCTCAATTTCAAAATTTGGCTTACATGGACGGGGCCACGGCCATTAGTCTGACCCGCCCATTTTTTAACTAATTACGTAGACTGCCACCAGATACATATACACAAAATTTCAGCACTCTCGCTAACAAATTGTGCAAGATATCTAAATTTCAAAATTTGGCTTCTATGGGCGGGGCCACGCCCATTGGTCCTATCCCGCCCATTTTTGGACCAATCGCGTAGATCGCCAACGGATATATATTCGCAACATTGCAGCACTCCCGCTAGCAAATTGTGCAAGATATCAAAATTTGGTCTATGTGGGCGAGCCACGCCCATTGTGCCGATCCCGCCCATTTTTAGACCAATCACGCAGACTGCCACCATATATATATACACAAAATTCCAGGTCTCTCGGTAAAAAATGTGCAAGATATCACATTTTTAAAATTTGGCTTATATGGGCGGGGCAACGCCTATTGGTCCGATCCCGCCCATTTTTGGACCAAGCACGTAGACTGTCACCATATACATGTACACAAAATTCCAGCACTCTCGCTAACAAATTGTGCAAAATATCTCAATTTCAAAATTTGGCTTATATGGGCGGGGCCACGCCCATTGGTCCGATTCCGCCCATTTTTTTAAAATTCACATAATCTGGCACTTAATGCATACAAACAAAATTTCAGCGCTTAAGCTAAAAATTTTTCTCAATACCAAAATTTGACCCATATGGGCGGGTCCACGCCCACTTGATATGTCGAAAATTCAAGTACCCTATTTTCAGCACCCCCTACACATGTACATTCTGTGAAAATTTCAAGATGATCGGTCAAGCCGTTTAGACGTCTATACGGAACAAACACACAAACCCACAAACAGACACTCTCTTTTATAAAGGGTGTCCCAAGAAGAGCGCAATTTTTTAATTACTGATGCAGCAATTGAATTGTTTCTCTGGCTGTATGACATGTGGCGCCGTCTTGTTGGAACCACATGCCCTCCACATTCATTTCTTCAATTCTAGGCAAGAAAAAACTGGTTATCATTTCACGATACCGAACACCATTGACTGTTTGCGCTTGACCTGCCTCAAAGGTCCAATGATTGCTCCAGCCCAAAAACCACACCACACAGTGACACGTTGAGGATGCATTTGCTTCTCGTGAATCACTCGAGGATTTTCCGCACCCCAAATGCGACAATTCTGCCTATTGACGAAGCCATCAAGATGAAAATGGGCCTCGTCACTGGGCCTCGGCAAAATCAGCATTTTCATGTTGTCTCTCCAATACCCAATTAACGAACTCCCTTCGCTGTCCTTCTCCATTTTTACTAACCTCGTACCTTCTACTAACAAACAATAACAATTATTCAAATGTCAAACAATGACACTTCGAATGTTCCGAGATTTAAAAATTGCGTTCTTCTTGGGACACCCTTTATATATAGATAGCTGAGCCCGGTGCGCTTCGCTGCCCATGTCAAAATTAGCGCTGTAGAAACTGTATTTTATATCCGATCAGTACGAAATTCGGCAGAAAGAGGTTTGTTATTACATGAAGGAATACTGCCAAATTCGGAGAAAATCGGTTCAGATTTAGATATAGCCCCCATATATATGTTAGCTGAGCCCGGTGCGCTTCTCTGCCCATGTCAAAATTAGCGCTGTAGAAACTGTATTTTATATCCGATCTGTACGAAATTCGGCAGAAAGAGGTTTCTTATTACATGAAGGAATACCGCAAAATTCGGAGAAAATCGGTTCAGATTTAGATATAGTCCCCATATATATGTTACCCCCGATTTGAAATTCAAGCGCAGTAGAAACTGTATTTTATATCCGATAAGTAAGAAATTCGGCAGAAAGAGGTTTCTTATTACATGAAGGAATACCGCAAAATTCGGAGAAAATCGGTTCAGAGTTAGATATAGCCCCCATATATATGTTACCCCCAATTTGACATGTAAGCGCTGTAGAGACTGTGTTTTATATCCGATCAGTAGGAAATTCGACAGAAACAGTTTTCTATTTTACATGAATGAGTATTGAAGGAAAATCGATTCAGATTTATATATAACCTCCATATATATGTTCCTCGAGATTTGGTTACAAAGCGCTATAGAAGTTGTACTTTACTTCCGATCATTACAAAGTTCTCCAGAAAAATATTTCTCAATTTAGGAACGAATATTGCTTAATTTAGCGATTATCGGTTCAAAATACATTTACCAATTATTCCAAATTATTACCGCAATGACCCTTATCGCATTGTTAGGGAGGTGTAGGGTATTATATAGTCGGCCCCGCGCGACTTTCTGTCTTTCCTTACTGGTATTAGTAATAAATTCACTGAATGAAAAAATACCGAATTCCGTGGAAAGTCCAGAAAATAGAAATGTATACTTATAAAATTTCCAAATTCTTGTTTCATTGGTCATGCATCACATTATCATGTAATTATTGCATACCGAGCATTTTTGTTCATGTATTTCCTATATAATACTCGCAATACTTGTGGGCAATACGCCCACTGGTCCTATTCCGCCCATTTGTAAGCCAATCACGTAGACTGCTACCAAATACATATACGCAAAATTTCAACACTCTCGCTAACAAAATGAGCAAGAATTAAATTTCAAAATTTGGCTTTGGTCAGATCCCGGCAAATTTTTGGACCAATCACGTGGATTGTCACCAGATACATATACACAACATTGCAGCACTCCCGCTAGCAAATTGTGCAAGATATCAAAATTTAGTCTATGTGGGCGGGGCCACGCCCATTGGGTCGACCCCGCCCATTTTTGAACCAATCACGTAGACTGCCACCATATACATATACATAAAATTCCAGCACTCTCGCTAACAAATTGTGCAAAATATCTCAATTTCAAAATTTGGCTTACATGGACGGGGCCACGGCCATTAGTCTGATCCCGCCCATTTTTTAACTAATTACGTAGACTGCCACCAGATACATATACACAAAATTTCAGCATTCTCGCTACTAAATTGTGCAAGATAGCTCAGTTATATGGGGTTATATGGGCGGGGCCACGCCCTTTCGTCAGATCCCGCTCATTTTTAGACCAATCATGTAGGCTTCAACCAGACACATACACACAAAATTACAGCACTCTCGCTAACAAATTGTGCAAGATATCTAAATTTCAAAATATGGCTTCTATGGGCGGGGCCACGCCCATTGGTCCTATCCCGCCCATTTTTGGACCAATCGCGTAGATCGCCAACGGATATATATTCGCAACATTGCAGCACTCCCGCTGGCAAATTGTGCAAGATATCAAAATTTCAAAATTTGGTCTATGTGGGCGGGGTCACGCCCATTGGGTCGATCCCGCCCATTTTTGGACCAATCACGTATACTGCCACTATATACATATACACGAAATTCCAGCACTCTCGCTAACAAATTGTGCAAAATATCTAAATTTCAAAATTTATGATCGGTCAAGCCGTTTAGACGTCTATACGGAACAAACACACAAACCCACAAACAGACACTCTCTTTTATATATATAGACTAGCTGGACCCGGTTCACTTCGATGCCCCAGACTTCAGATTTCCGATTCCGTCAATTTTTTAACTAATTACGTAGACTGTCATCAAATGCATATTTACAAAATTACAACACTCTCGCTAACAAATTGTACAAGGTATTTCAATTTCAGAAATTTGCTTATAAGGGTTTGGCCACGCCCATTGGTCCGATCCCAACCCTTTTGGACCATTCACGTAGACTATCACCAGATCGATATGCAAAAAATTACAGCACTCTCGATAAAAAATTGTGGCTTATACTCGCATAGGCGGGGCAACGTCCATTGGTCTGATCACGCCTATTTTTGGTCGAATCACGTAGATGTCATCAGATACATATACCCAAAACTGCAGCGCTCACTTAAACAAATTGTGCAAGAATTGTGTTTAAAAATTAGGCTCCTATGGGCGGTGCCGCCCTTTTTTGTGTAATCACATAGACTGCGTGAGATGCGCAAAATCACAGCACTCTCTCTAACAAATTGTGCATGATATCTCAATTTCAAAATTGGGTTTATATGGGCGGGCCAGGCCCATTGATCCGATCCTGCCAATTTTTGGGCGAATCGCGTAGACTGTCATCAGATACATATGTCCAAAACTGCAGCGCTCTCGATAATAAATTGTGCAAGATATTTCAATTTTAAAATTTGACTTATATGGACGTGGCCACGCCCCTTGGTTCGATGCCGCTCATTTTTGGACCAATCACGTAGACTACCACCAGATATATATACACGAAATTACAGCACTCTCGGTAAAAAATTGTGCAATATAATATATCTCAATTTCAAAATTTGGCTTATATGGGGGGGGCCACGCCCATTGTTCTGATCCCGCCCATTTTTGGACCAATCACGTAGACTGCCACCATATACATATACACAAAATATCTGAGATTCAAAATTTGGCTTATATGGGCGGTGCCACGCCCATTGGTCCGATCCCGCAAATATTTGGAAAAATCACGTGGACTGCTACCACATATATACGTACAACATTACAGCACTCTCGCTATCAAATTGTGCAAAATATCTCAATTTCAAAATTTAGCTTATATGGGCGGGGCCACGCCTATTGTTCCGAACCCGCCCATTTTTTGGACCAATCATGTAGGTCGCCAACGGATATATATATATATATATACAAAATTCCAGGTCTCTCGGTAACAAATTGTGCAAGATATGTCATTTTGAAAATTTAACTTAAAGGGGCGGTGCCACGCCCATTGGTTCGATCCCGCCCATTTTTGGAAAAATCACGTACTGCTACCAGATACATATATACAACATTGCAGCACTGTCGCTAGCAAATTGTGGAAGATATCGAAATTTCAAAATTTGGTCTATGTGGGCGGGGCCACGTCCATTGAGCCGATCCCGCCCATTTTTGGACCAATCACGTAGACTGTCACCAGATACATATACACAAACTTGCAGAACTCACGCTAATGAATTGTGGAAAATATTTCAATTTCAAAATGTGGCTTATATGGGCGGGGCCACGCCCATTGGTCCGATTCCGCCCATTTTTTGAAAATTCAGATAATCTGACACTAAATGCATACACACAAAATTTCACTCTAGTTAAACAATTTTCTCAATACCAAAATTTGACCCATATGGGCGGGTCCACGCCCACTTGATATATCGAAAATTCAAGTACCCTATTTTCAGCACCCTCTACACATGTACATTCTGTGAAAATTTCAAGATGATCGGTCAAGCCGTTTAGACGTCAATACGGAACAAACACACAAACAAACAAACCCACAAACAGACACTCTCTTTTATATATATAGATAGCTGAGCCCGGTGCGCTTCGCTGCCCATGTCAAAATTAGCGCTGAAGAAACTGTATTTTATATCCGATAAGTAAGAAATTCGGCAGAAAGAGGTTTCTTATTACATGAAGGAATACCGCAAAATTCGGAGAAAATCGGTTCAGATTTAGATATAGCCCCCATATATATGTTACCCCCAATTTGACATGTAAGCGCTGTAGAGACTGTGTTTTATATCCGATCAGTAGGAAATTCGACAGAAACAGTTTTCTATTTTACATGAATGAGTATTCAAGGAAAATCGATTCAGATTTATATATAACCTCCATATATATGTTCCTCGAGATTTGGTTACAAAGCGCTATAGAAGTTGTACTTTACTTCCGATCATTACAAAGTTCTCCAGAAAAATGTTTCTCAATTTAGGAACGAATATTGCTTAATTTAGCGATTATCGGTTCAAAATACATTTACCAATTATTCCAAATTATTACCGCAATGACCCTTATCGCATTGTTAGGGAGGTGTAGGGTATTATATAGTCGGCCCCGCGCGACTTTCTGTCTTTCCTTACTGGTATTAGTAATAAATTCACTGAATGAAAAAATACCGAATTCAGTGGAAAGTCCAAAAAATAGAAATGTATACTTATAAAATTTCCAAATTCTTGTTTCATTGGTCATGCATCATATTATCATGTAATTATCGCATACCGAGCATTTTTGTTCATGTATTTCCTATATAATACTTGCAAGATATATCAAAATATGGGCTGTGCCACGCCCACTGGTCCTATTCCGCCCATTTGTAAGCCAATCACGTAGACTGCTACCAAATACATATACGCAAAATTTCAACACTCTCGCTAACAAAATGAGCAAGAATTAAATTTCAAAATTTGGCTTATATGGGCGGTGGCACGCCCATTGGTCAGATCCCGGCAAATTTTTGGACCAATCACGTGGATTGTCACCAGATACATATACACAACATTGCAGCACTCCCGCTAGCAAATTGTGCAAGATATCAAAATTTAGTCTATGTGGGCGGGGCCACGCCCATTGGGTCGACCCCGCCCATTTTTGGACCAATCACGTAGACTGCCACCATATACATATACATAAAATTCCAGCACTCTCGCTAACAAATTGTGCAAAATATCTCAATTTCAAAATTTGGCTTACATGGACGGGGCCACGGCCATTAGTCTGATCCCGCCCATTTTTTAACTAATTACGTAGACTGCCACCAGATACATATACACAAAATTTCAGCATTCCCGCTACTAAATTGTGCAAGATAGCTCAGTTTTGGGTTATATGGGCGGGGCCACGCCCTTTCGTCAGATCCCGCTCATTTTTAGACCAATCACGTAGGCTTCAACCAGACACATACACACAAAATTACAGCACTCTCGCTAACAAATTGTGCAAGATATCTAAATTTCAAAATATGGCTTCTATGGGCGGGGCCACGCCCATTGGTCCTATCCCGCCCATTTTTGGACCAATCGCGTAGATCGCCAACGGATATATATTCGCAACATTGCAGCACTCCCGCTGGCAAATTGTGCAAGATATCAAAATTTCAAAATTTGGTCTATGTGGGCGGGGTCACGCCCATTGGGTCGATCCCGCCCATTTTTGGACCAATCACGTAGACTGCCACTATATACATATACACGAAATTCCAGCACTCTCGCTAACAAATTGTGCAAAATATCTCAATTTCAAAATTTGGCTTATATGGGCGGGGCCACGCCCATTGGTCCGATCCCGCCCATTTTCTGACCAATTACGTAGAATGCCACCAGATACATATTAACAACATTGCAGCACTCCCGCTAGCAAATTGTGCAAGATATCAAAATTTGGTCTATGTGGGCGAGCCACACCCATTGTGCCGATCCCGCCCATTTTTGGACCAATCACGCAGACTGGCACCATATATATATACACAAAATTCCAGGTCTCTCAGTAAAAAAAATGTGCAAGATATCACATTTTTAAAATTTGGCTTATATGGGCGGGGCCACGCCTATTGGTCCGATCCCGCGCATTTTTGGACCAAGCACGTAGACTTCCACCATATACATGTACACAAAATTCCAGCACTCTCGCTAACAAATTGTGCAAAATATCTCAATTTCAAAATTTGGCTTATATAGGCGGGGCCACGCCCATTGGTCCGATTCCGCCCAAACAAAATTTCAGCGCTCTAGCTAAAAATTTTTCTCAATACCAAAATGTGACCCATATGGGCGGGTCCACGCCCACTTGATATATCGAAAATTCAAGTACCCTATTTTCAGCACCCCCTACACATGTACATTCTGTGAAAATTTCAAGATGATCGGTCAAGCCGTTTAGACGTCTATACGGAACAAACACACAAACCCACAAACAGACACTCTCTTTTATATATATAGACTAGCTGGACCCGGTCCACTTCGATGCCCCAGACTTCAGATTTCCGATTCCGTTAATTTTTTAACTAATTACGTAGACTGCCATCAAATGCATATTTACAAAATTACAACACTCTCGCTAACAAATTGTACAAGGTATTTCAATTTCAGAAATTTGCTTATAAGGGTGGGGCCACGCCCATTGGTCCGATCCCAACCCTTTTGGACCATTCACGTAGACTATCACCAGATCGATATGCAAAAAATTACAGCACTCTCGATAAAAAATTGTGGCTTATACTCGCATAGGCTGGGCAACGTCCATTGGTCTGATCACGCCTATTTTTGGTCGAATCACGTAGACTGTCATCAGATACATATACCCAAAACTGCAGCGCTCACTTAAACAAATTGTGCAAGATATCTCAATTTAAAAATTAGGCTCCTATGGGCGGTGCCGCCCTTTTTTGTGTAATCACGTAGACTGCGTGAGATGCGCAAAATCACAGCACTCTCGCTAACAAATTGTGCATGATATCTCAATTTCAAAATTGGGTTTATATGGGCGGGCCAGGCCCATTGATCCGATCCTGCCAATTTTTGGGCGAATCGCGTAGACTGTCATCAGATACATATGTCCAAAACTGCAGCACTCTCGATAATAAATTGTGCAAGATATTTCAATTTTAAAATTTGACTTATATGGACGTGGCCACGCCCCTTGGTTCGATGCCGCTCATTTTTGGACCAATCACGTAGACTGCCACCATATGCATATACAAAAATTCCAGCACTCTCGCTATCAAATTGTACAAAATATCTGAATTTCAAAATTTGGCTTATATGGGCGGTGCCACGCCCATTGGTCCGATCCCGCCAATTTTTGGAAAAATCATGTGGACTGCTACCAGATACATACGTACAACATTACAGCACTCTCGCTATCAAATTGTGCAAAATATCTCAATTTCAAAATTTGGCTTATATGGGCGGGGCCACGCCTATTGTTCCAAACCCGCTCATTTTTTGGACCAATCATGTAGGTCGCCAACGGATATATATATATGCAAAATTCCAGGTCTCTCGGTAAGAAATTGTGCAAGATATGTCATTTTGAAAATTTGGCTTAAAGGGGCGGTGCCACGCCCATTGGTCCGATCCCGCCCATTTTTGGAAAAATCACGTACTGCTACCAGATACATATACATAACATTGCAGCACTGTCGCTAGCAAATTATGGAAGATATCGAAATTTCAAAATTTGGTCTATGTGGGCGGGGCCACGTCCATTGAGCCGATCCCGCCCATTTTTGGACCAATCACGTAGACTGTCACCAGATACATATACACAAACTTGCAGAACTCACGCTAATGAATTGTGGAAAATATTTCAATTTCAAAATGTGGCTTATATGGGCGGGGCTACGCCCTTTGGTCCGATTCCGCCCATTTTTTGAAAATTCACATAATCTGACACTAAATGCATACACACAAAATTTCAGCACTCTAGTTAAACAATTTTCTCAATACCAAAATTTGACCCATATGGGCGGGTATATCGAAAATTCAAGTACCCTATTTTCAGCACCCCCTACACATGTACATTCTGTGAAAATTTCAAGATGATCGGTCAAGCCGTTTAGACGTCTATACGGAACAAACAAACAAACAAACAAACCCACAAACAGACACTCTCTTTTATATATATAGATAGCTGAGCCCGGTGCGCTTCGCTGCCCATGTCAAAATTAGCGCTGAAGATACTGTATTTTATATCCGATCAGTACGAAATTCGGCAGAAAGAGGTTTGTTATTACATGAAGGAATACTGCCAAATTCGGAGAATATCGGTTCAGATTTAGATATAGCCCCCATATATATGTTAGCTGAGCCCGGTGCGCTTCGCTGCCCATGTCAAAATTAGCGCTGTAGAAACTGTATTTTATATCCGATCAGTACGAAATTCGGCAGAAAGAGGTTTCTTATTACATGAAGGAATACCACAAAATTCGGAAAAAATCGGTTCAGATTTAGATATAGTCCCCATATATATGTTACCCCCGATTTGAAATTCAAGCACTGTAGAAACTGTATTTTATATCCGATCAGTAAGAAATTCGGCAGAAAGAGGTTTCTTATTACATGAAGGAATACCGCAAAATTCGGAGAAAATCGGTTCAGATTTAGATATAGATCCCATATATATGTTACCTCCAATTTGACATGTAAGCGCTGTAGAGACTGTGTTTTATATCCGATCAGTAGGAAATTCGACAGAAACAGTTTTCTATTTTACATGAATGAGTATTCAAGGAAAATCGATTCAGATTTATATATAACCTCCATATATATGTTCCTCGAGATTTGGTTACAAAGCGCTATAGAAGTTGTACTTTACTTCCGATCATTACAAAGTTCTCCAGAAAAATGTTTCTCAATTTAGGAACGAATATTGCTTAATTTAGCGATTATCGGTTCAAAATACATTTACCAATTATTCCACATTATTATCGCAATGACCCTTATCGCATTGTTATGGAGGTGTAGGGTATTATATAGTCGGTCCCGCGCGACTTTCTGTCTTTCCTTACTGGTATTAGTAATAAATTCACTGAATGAAAAAATACTGAATTCAGTGGAAAGTCCAGAAAATAGAAATGTATACTTATAAAATTTCCAAATTCTTGTTTCATTGGTCATGCATCACATTATCATGTAATTATCGCATACCGAGCATTTTTGTTCATGTATTTCCTATATAATACTTGCAAGATATATCAAAATATGGGCTGTGCCACGCCCACTGGTCCTATTCCGCCCATTTGTAAGCCAATCACGTAGACTGCTACCAGATACATATACGCAAAATTTCAACACTCTCGCTAACAAAATGAGCAAGAATTAAATTTCAAAATTTGGCTTATATGGGCGGTGGCACGCCCATTGGTCAGATCCCGGCAAATTTTTGGACCAACCACGTGGATTGTCACCAGATACATATACACAACATTGCAGCACTCCCGCTAGCAAATTGTGCAAGATATCAAAATTTAGTCTATGTGGGCGGGGCCACGCCCATTGGGTCGACCCCGCCCATTGGGACGATCCCGCCCATTTTTGGACCAATCACGTAGACTGCCACCATATACATATACATAAAATTCCAGCACTCTCGCTAACAAATTGTGCAAAATATCTCAATTTCAAAATTTGGCTTACATGGACGGGGCCACGGCCATTAGTCTGACCCGCCCATTTTTTAACTAATTACGTAGACTGCCACCAGATACATATACACAAAATTTCAGCATTCTCGCTACTAAATTGTGCAAGATAGCTCAGTTTTGGGTTATATGGGCGGGGCCACGCCCTTTCGTCAGATCCCGCTCATTTTTAGACCAATCACGTAAGCTTCAACCAGACACATACACACAAAATTACAGCACTCTCGCTAACAAATTGTGCAAGATATCTAAATTTCAAAATTTGGCTTCTATGGGCGGGGCCACGCTCATTAGTCCTATCCCGCCCATTTTTGGACCAATCGCGTAGATCGCCAACGGATATATATTCGCAACATTGCAGCACTCCCGCTGGCAAATTGTGCAAGATATCAAAATTTCAAAATTTGGTCTATGTGGGCGGGGTCACGCCCATTGGGTCGATCCCGCCCATTTTTGGACCAATCACGTAGACTGCCACTATATACATATACACAAAATTCCAGCACTCTCGCTAACAAATTGTGCAAAATATCTCAATTTCAAAATTTGGCTTATATGGGCGGGGCCACGCCCATTGGTCCGATCCCGCCCATTTTCTGACCAATTACGTAGAATGCCACCAGATACATATTAACAACATTGCAGCACTCCCGCTAGCAAATTGTGCAAGATATCAAAATTTGGTCTATGTGGGCGAGCCACGCCCATTGTGCCGATCCCGCCCATTTTTAGACCAATCACGCAGACTGCCACCATATATATATACACAAAATTCCAGGTCTCTCGGTAAAAAAATGTGCAAGATATCACATTTTTAAAATTTGGCTTATATGGGCGGGGCAACGCCTATTGGTCCGATCCCGCCCATTTTTGGACCAAGCACGTAGACTGTCACCATATACATGTACACAAAATTCCAGCACTCTCGCTAACAAATTGTGCAAAATATCTCAATTTCAAAATTTGGCTTATATGGGCGGGGCCACGCCCATTGGTCCGATTCCGCCCATTTTTTTAAAATTCACATAATCTGGCACTAAATGCATACAAACAAAATTTCAGCGCTTAAGCTAAAAATTTTTCTCAATACCAAAATTTCACCCATATGGGCGGGTCCACGCCCACTTGATATATCGAAAATTCAAGTACCCTATTTTCAGCACCCCCTACACATGTACATTCTGTGAAAATTTCAAGATGATCGGTCAAGCCGTTTAGACGTCTATACGGAACAAACACACAAACCCACAAACAAAACCACAAACAGACACTCTCTTTTATATATATAGACTAGCTGGACCCGGTCCACTTCGTTGCCCCAGACTTCAGATTTCCGATTCCGTCAATTTTTTAACCAATTACGTAGACTGCCATCAAATGCATATTTACAAAATGACAACACTCTCGCTAACAAATTGTTCAAGGTATTTCAAATTCAGAAATTTGCTTATAAGGGTGGGGCCACGCCCATTGGTCCAATCCCAACCCTTTTGGACCATTCACGTAGACTATCACCAGATCGATATGCAAAAAATTACAGCACTCTCGATAAAAAAATGTGGAAGATATGACTCTCAATTTCGAAATTTGGCTTATACTCGCATATGCGGGACAACGACCATTGGTCTGATCCCGCCTATTTTTGGTCGAATCACGTAGACGGTCATCAGATACATATACCCAAAACTGCAGCGCTCACTTAAACAAATTGTGCAAGATATCTCAATTTAAAAATTAGGCTCCTATGGGCGGTGCCGCCCTTTTTTGTGTAATCACGTAGACTGCGTGAGATGCACAAAATCACAGCACTCTCGCTAACAAATTGTGCATGATATCTCAATTTCAAAATTTGGTTTATATGGGCGGGGCCAGGCCCATTGATCCGATCCCGCCACTTTTTAGAACATTCACGTAGGCTATCATCAGATACATATGCACAAAATTACAGAACTATCGCTAAACAATTGTGTAAGACATCTCAATTTCAAAATTTAGTTTATATAGGCAGGGCCACGGCCATTGATCCGACCCGACCCTTTTTGGACCAATAACGTAGACTACCACCAGACATCACTCTCGCTAAATATTGTGCAAGATATGTGTCTCAATTTCAAAATTTGGCTTATATAGGCGGGGCCACGTCCATTGGTCTGATCCCGCCAATTTTTGGGCGAATCGCGTAGACAGTCATCAGATACATATGTCCAAAACTGCAGCACTCTCGATAATAAATTGTGCAAGATATTTCAATTTCAAAATTTGGCTTATATGGACGTGGCCACGCCCATTGGTTCGATGCCGCTCCAGATATATATACACGAAATTACAGCACTCTCGGTAAAAAATTGTGCAATATATCTCAATTTCAAAATTTGGCTTATATGAGGGGGCCACGCCCAGTGTTCTGATCCCGCCCATTTTTGGACCAATCACGTAGACCGACACCATCTACATATACACAAAATTCCAGCACTCTCGCTATCAAATTGTGCAAAATATCTCAATTTCAAAATTTGGCTTATATGGGCGGGACCACGGCTATTGGTCCGAACCCGTCCTTTTTTGGACCAATCATGTAGGTCGCCAACGGATATATATATACAAAATTCCAGGTCTCGCGGTAACAAATTGTGCAAGATATCACATTTTTAAAATTTGGCTTATATGGGTGGTGCCACGCCCATTGGTCCGATCCCGCCAATTTTTGGAAAAATCACGTGGACTGCTACCAGATACATACGTACAACATTACAGCACTCTAGCTAACAAATTGTGCAAGATATCTCAATTTAAAAATTTGGCTTATATGGGCGGGGCCACGCCTATTGGTCCGAACCCGCCCATTTTTGGACCAATCATGTAGTTCGCCAACGGATATGTATATACAAAATTCCAGGTCTCTCGGTAACAAATTGTGCAAGATATCACATTTTTAAAATTTGGCTTATATGGGCGGTGCCACGCCCATTGGTCCGATCCCGCCCATTTTTGGAAAAATCACGTGGACTGCTACCAGATGCATATACGCAACATTGCAGCACTCTCGCTAGCAAATTGTGCAAGATATCAAAATTTCAAAATTTGGTCTATGTGGGCGGGGCCACGCCCGTTGGGTCGATCCCGCCCATTTTTGGACCAAGACGTAGACTGCCACCATATATATACACACAAAATTCCAGCACTCTCGCTAACAAATTGTGCAAAATATCTCAATTTCAAAATTTGCCTTATATGGGCAGGGCCACGCCCATTGGTCCGATTCCGCCCATTTTTTGAAAATTCACATAATCTGTCACTAAATGCATACACACAAAATTTCAGCACTCCAGCTAAAAAAATTTCTCAATATCAAAATTGGACCCATATGGGCGGGTCCACGCCCACTTGATATATCGAAAATTCAAATACCCTATTTTCAGCACCCCCTACACATGTACATTCAGTGAAAATTTCAAGATGATCGGTCTAGCCGTTTAGACGTCTATACGGAACAAACATACAAACCCACAAACAGACACTCTCTTTTATATATATAGACTAGCTGGACCCGGTCCACTTCGTTGCCCCAGACTTCAGATTTCCGATTCCGTCAATTTTTTAACCAATTACGTAGACTGCCATCAAATGCATATTTACAAAATGACAACACTCTCGCTAACAAATTGTTCAAGGTATTTCAATTTCAGAAATTTGCTTATAAGGGTGGGGCCACGCCCATTGGTCCAATCCCAACCCTTTTGGACCATTCACGTAGACTATCACCAGATCGATATGCAAAAAATTACAGCACTCTCGATAAAAAAATGTGGAAGATATGACTCTCAATTTCGAAATTTGGCTTATACTCGCATATGCGGGACAACGACCATTGGTCTGATCCCGCCTATTTTTGGTCGAATCACGTAGACGGTCATCAGATACATATACCCAAAACTGCAGCGCTCACTTAAACAAATTGTGCAAGATATCTCAATTTAAAAATTAGGCTCCAATGGGCGGTGCCGCCCTTTTTTGTGTAATCACGTAGACTGCGTGAGATGCACAAAATCACAGCACTCTCGCTAACAAATTGTGCATGATATCTCAATTTCAAAATTTGGTTTATATGGGCGGGGCCAGGCCCATTGATCCGATCCCGCCACTTTTTAGAACATTCACGTAGGCTATCATCAGATACATATGCACAAAATTACAGAACTATCGCTAAACAATTGTGTAAGACATCTCAATTTCAAAATTTAGTTTATATAGGCAGGGCCACGGCCATTGATCCGACCCGACCCTTTTTGGACCAATAACGTAGACTACCACCAGACATCACTCTCGCTAAATATTGTGCAAGATATGTGTCTCAATTTCAAAATTTGGCTTATATAGGCGGGGCCACGTCCATTGGTCTGATCCCGCCAATTTTTGGGCGAATCGCGTAGACAGTCATCAGATACATATGTCCAAAACTGCAGCACTCTCGATAATAAATTGTGCAAGATATTTCAATTTCAAAATTTGGCTTATATGGACGTGGCCACGCCCATTGGTTCGATGCCGCTCCAGATATATATACACGAAATTACAGCACTCTCGGTAAAAAATTGTGCAATATATCTCAATTTCAAAATTTGGCTTATATGAGGGGGCCACGCCCAGTGTTCTGATCCCGCCCATTTTTGGACCAATCACGTAGACCGACACCATCTACATATACACAAAATTCCAGCACTCTCGCTATCAAATTGTGCAAAATATCTCAATTTCAAAATTTGGCTTATATGGGCGGGACCACGGCTATTGGTCCGAACCCGTCCTTTTTTGGACCAATCATGTAGGTCGCCAACGGATATATATATACAAAATTCCAGGTCTCGCGGTAACAAATTGTGCAAGATATCACATTTTTAAAATTTGGCTTATATGGGTGGTGCCACGCCCATTGGTCCGATCCCGCCCATTTTTGGAAAAATCACGTGGACTGCTACCAGATACATACGTACAACATTACAGCACTCTAGCTAACAAATTGTGCAAGATATCTCAATTTAAAAATTTGGCTTATATGGGCGGGGCCACGCCTATTGGTCCGAACCCGCCCATTTTTGGACCAATCATGTAGTTCGCCAACGGATATGTATATACAAAATTCCAGGTCTCTCGGTAACAAATTGTGCAAGATATCACATTTTTAAAATTTGGCTTATATGGGCGGTGCCACGCCCATTGGTCCGATCCCGCCCATTTTTGGAAAAATCACGTGGACTGCTACCAGATGCATATACGCAACATTGCAGCACTCTCGCTAGCAAATTGTGCAAGATATCAAAATTTCAAAATTTGGTCTATGTGGGCGGGGCCACGCCCGTTGGGTCGATCCCGCCCATTTTTGGACCAAGACGTAGACTGCCACCATATATATACACACAAAATTCCAGCACTCTCGCTAACAAATTGTGCAAAATATCTCAATTTCAAAATTTGCCTTATATGGGCAGGGCCACGCCCATTGGTCCGATTCCGCCCATTTTTTGAAAATTCACATAATCTGTCACTAAATGCATACACACAAAATTTCAGCACTCCAGCTAAAAAAATTTCTCAATATCAAAATTGGACCCATATGGGCGGGTCCACGCCCACTTGATATATCGAAAATTCAAATACCCTATTTTCAGCACCCCCTACACATGTACATTCAGTGAAAATTTCAAGATGATCGGTCTAGCCGTTTAGACGTCTATACGGAACAAACATACAAACCCACAAACAAACCCACAAACAGACACTCTCTTTTATATATATAGATAGATAGCTGAGCCCGGTGCGCTTCGCTGCCCATGTCAAAATTAGCGCTGTAGAAACTGTATTTTATATCCGATCAGTACGAAATTCGGCAGAAGGAGGTTTGTTATTACATGAAGGAATACTGCCAAATTCGGATAAAATCGGTTCAGATTTAGATATAGCCCCCATATATATGTTAGCTGAGCCCGGTGCGCTTCGCTGCCCATGTCAAAATTAGCGCTGTAGAAACTGTATTTTATATCCGATCTGTACGAAATTCGGCAGAAAGAGGTTTCTTATTACATGAAGGAATACCGCAAAATTCGGAGAAAATCGGTTCAGATTTAGGTATAGTCCCCATATATATGTTACCCCCGATTTGAAATTCAAGCGCTGTAGAAACTGTATTTTATATCCGATAAGTAAGAAATTCGGCAGAAAGAGGTTTCTTATTACATGAAGGAATACCGCAAAATTCGGAGAAAATCGGTTCAGATTTAGATATAGCCCCCATATATATGTTACCCCCAGTTTGACATGTAAGCGCTGTAGAGACTGTGTTTTATATCCGATCAGTAGGAAATTCGACAGAAACAGTTTTCTATTTTACATGAATGAGTATTCAAGGAAGATCGATTCAGATTTATATATAACCTCCATATATATGTTCCTCGAGATTTGGTTACAAAGCGCTATAGAAGTTGTACTTTACTTCCGATCATTACAAAGTTCTCCAGAAAAATGTTTCTCAATTTAGGAACGAATATTGCTTAATTTAGCGATTATCGGTTCAAAATACATTTACCAATTATTCCAAATTATTACCGCAATGACCCTTATCGCATTGTTAGGGAGGTGTAGGGTATTATATAGTCGGCCCCGCGCGACGTTCTGTCTTTCCTTACTGGTATTAGTAATAAATTCACTGAATGAAAAAATACCGAATTCAGTGGAAAGTCCAGAAAATAGAAATGTATACTTATAAAATTTCCAAATTCTTGTTTCATTGGTCATGCATCACATTATCATGTAATTATCGCATACCGAGCATTTTTGTTCATGTATTTCCTATATAATACTTGCAAGATATATCAAAATATGGGCTGTGCCACGCCCACTGGTCCTATTCCGCCCATTTGTAAGCCAATCACGTAGACTGCTACCAAATACATATACGCAAAATTTCAACACTCTCGCTAACAAAATGAGCAAGAATTAAATTTAAAAATTTGGCTTATATGGGCGGTGGCACGCCCATTGGTCAGATCCCGGCAAATTTTTGGACCAATCACGTGGATTGTCACCAGATACATATACACAACATTGCAGCACTCCCGCTAGCAAATTGTGCAAGATATCAAAATTTAGTCTATGTGGGCGGGGCCACGCCCATTGGGTCGACCCCGCCCATTTTTGGACCAATCACGTAGACTGCCACCATATACATATACATAAAATTCCAGCACTCTCGCTAACAAATTGTGCAAAATATCTCAATTTCAAAATTTGGCTTACATGGACGGGGCCACGGCCATTAGTCCGATCCCGCCAATTTTCTGACCAATTACGTAGAATGCCACCAGATACATATTAACAACATTGCAGCACTCCCGCTAGCAAATTGTGCAAGATATCAAAATTTGGTCTATGTGGGCGAGCCACGCCCATTGTGCCGATCCCGCCCATTTTTAGACCAATCACGCAGACTGCCACCATATATATATACACAAAATTCCAGGTCTCTCGGTAAAAAAATGTGCAAGATATCACATTTTTAAAATTTGGCTTATATGGGCGGGGCAACGCCTATTGGTCCGATCCCGCCCATTTTTGGACCAAGCACGTAGACTGTCACCATATACATGTACACAAAATTCCAGCACTCTCGCTAACAAATTGTGCAAAATATCTCAATTTCAAAATTTGGCTTATATGGGCGGGGCCACGCCCATTGGTCCGATTCCGCCCATTTTTTTTAAATTCACATAATCTGGCACTAAATGCATACAAACAAAATTTCAGCGCTTAAGCTAAAAATTTTTCTCAATACCAAAATTTCACCCATATGGGCGGGTCCACGCCCACTTGATATATCGAAAATTCAAGTACCCTATTTTCAGCACCCCCTACACATGTACATTCTGTGAAAATTTCAAGATGATCGGTCAAGCCGTTTAGACGTCTATACGGAACAAACACACAAACCCACAAACAAAACCACAAACATACACTCTCTTTTATATATATAGACTAGCTGGACCCGGTCCACTTCGTTGCCCCAGACTTCAGATTTCCGATTCCGTCAATTTTTTAACCAATTACGTAGACTGCCATCAAATGCATATTTACAAAATGACAACACTCTCGCTAACAAATTGTTCAAGGTATTTCAATTTCAGAAATTTGCTTATAAGGGTGGGGCCACGCCCATTGGTCCAATCCCAACCCTTTTGGACCATTCACGTAGACTATCACCAGATCGATATGCAAAAAATTACAGCACTCTCGATAAAAAAATGTGGAAGATATGACTCTCAATTTCGAAATTTGGCTTATACTCGCATATGCGGGACAACGACCATTGGTCTGATCCCGCCTATTTTTGGTCGAATCACGTAGACGGTCATCAGATACATATACCCAAAACTGCAGCGCTCACTTAAACAAATTGTGCAAGATATCTCAATTTAAAAATTAGGCTCCTATGGGCGGTGCCGCCCTTTTTTGTGTAATCACGTAGACTGCGTGAGATGCACAAAATCACAGCACTCTCGCTAACAAATTGTGCATGATATCTCAATTTCAAAATTTGGTTTATATGGGCGGGGCCAGGCCCATTGATCCGATCCCGCCACTTTTTAGAACATTCACGTAGGCTATCATCAGATACATATGCACAAAATTACAGAACTATCGCTAAACAATTGTGTAAGACATCTCAATTTCAAAATTTAGTTTATATAGGCAGGGCCACGGCCATTGATCCGACCCGACCCTTTTTGGACCAATAACGTAGACTACCACCAGACATCACTCTCGCTAAATATTGTGCAAGATATGTGTCTCAATTTCAAAATTTGGCTTATATAGGCGGGGCCACGTCCATTGGTCTGATCCCACCAATTTTTGGGCGAATCGCGTAGACAGTCATCAGATACATATGTCCAAAACTGCAGCACTCTCGATAATAAATTGTGCAAGATATTTCAATTTCAAAATTTGGCTTATATGGACGTGGCCACGCCCATTGGTTCGATGCCGCTCCAGATATATATACACGAAATTACAGCACTCTCGGTAAAAAATTGTGCAATATATCTCAATTTCAAAATTTGGCTTATATGAGGGGGCCACGCCCAGTGTTCTGATCCCGCCCATTTTTGGACCAATCACGTAGACCGACACCATCTACATATACACAAAATTCCAGCACTCTCGCTATCAAATTGTGCAAAATATCTCAATTTCAAAATTTGGCTTATATGGGCGGGACCACGGCTATTGGTCCGAACCCGTCCTTTTTTGGACCAATCATGTAGGTCGCCAACGGATATATATATACAAAATTCCAGGTCTCGCGGTAACAAATTGTGCAAGATATCACATTTTTAAAATTTGGCTTATATGGGTGGTGCCACGCCCATTGGTCCGATCCCGCCCATTTTTGGAAAAATCACGTGGACTGCTACCAGATACATACGTACAACATTACAGCACTCTAGCTAACAAATTGTGCAAGATATCTCAATTTAAAAATTTGGCTTATATGGGCGGGGCCACGCCTATTGGTCCGAACCCGCCCATTTTTGGACCAATCATGTAGTTCGCCAACGGATATGTATATACAAAATTCCAGGTCTCTCGGTAACAAATTGTGCAAGATATCACATTTTTAAAATTTGGCTTATATGGGCGGTGCCACGCCCATTGGTCCGATCCCGCCCATTTTTGGAAAAATCACGTGGACTGCTACCAGATGCATATACGCAACATTGCAGCACTCTCGCTAGCAAATTGTGCAAGATATCAAAATTTCAAAATTTGGTCTATGTGGGCGGGGCCACGCCCGTTGGGTCGATCCCGCCCATTTTTGGACCAAGACGTAGACTGCCACCATATATATACACACAAAATTCCAGCACTCTCGCTAACAAATTGTGCAAAATATCTCAATTTCAAAATTTGCCTTATATGGGCAGGGCCACGCCCATTGGTCCGATTCCGCCCATTTTTTGAAAATTCACATAATCTGTCACTAAATGCATACACACAAAATTTCAGAACTCCAGCTAAAAAAATTTCTCAATATCAAAATTGGACCCATATGGGCGGGTCCACGCCCACTTGATATATCGAAAATTCAAATACCCTATTTTCAGCACCCCCTACACATGTACATTCAGTGAAAATTTCAAGATGATCGGTCTAGCCGTTTAGACGTCTATACGGAACAAACATACAAACCCACAAACAAACCCACAAACAGACACTCTCTTTTATATATATAGATCAGTGGTCGGCGTAAAGAGAACGTGCCAAAATTGTGTCTGTATTGGTGTGTTTGCACTGAACAAAATTGTTGGTTTTGTTATTATGTGCTGTCTTATACAGAGTGGAAAATTATTTTTTTACTGACTAAGTATAATGTGCATTGGTGTGAACGTTTTAATAACGCAAATGTTGCAAATTCGAATCAAAGTTTTTATTTTAAAAGAATTGAAAAATATATTTTAATTAAATAAAAACAATTTTCATTCCAGTTGATTACTACCAATGATTTCGACCAACAAAATTTTATTGATTAAAATGAAAAATTTTACTAATATTATTAATGTACAAGTTTTTTTTTTCGTTGATAAAAATAATGTGAATGTTTTAATAAAGTAAATGTTGAAAATTCAGTTTATTAGTCCTTCATTTTTAAATAGAAGTAAAGTTAATGTGCAAGTTTATTTTTGCCGTAGATTAAAATTTGAAAAATACGAATGTTTTAATAAAGTAAATGTTTTTATTTTAAATAGTGCGATTGTTTTAATGCGATAGTTGTTGAAAATCCTGTTAATTAGTTTTTCATATTTAAATGAAATTAGAACATATTTTAATTAACTAAAAACCATTTTCACAATTACTTCAGTTAATGAATGCTAATATAAAAAGTTTAATCATCTGGATACAAAAATATTATTAATTAAAATACAAAATGGTACTAATATTATCGAAAATTATTATTAAATTGTATAGACATAAGATTAATTTAAATAATTAAAGAAGAATTTAAATAATTCTGCAATATTTTTGGGAAATAAAACTTAACTGAAAGCTTATCAAATTTTCTCAATATTAAAGAAGTATATACTCTACCAACCATAGGTACTCCATGGGTGATTCATTGCTTTGCTCAATGTATAATATTCTGTAGAGAATTCACCTCTAGTAATTATAACACCGTGCGACAAATTCGAACTTTTTTTCCCTCCCAAAAACGGGACTGTGTAGAAATAAAACTATAGGCCAGGAAAGTTGTGTCGCACAGTGTAATGTTCCAAGATTTATATGTTAACACTATTTTCATTATTTATCTGGTGAAATTCAATTAAACTATCTATATTTATTTCTTTTTCATAGCATTTTATTTTAAGCAAGGTCTCCAAATGGCTGTCGGTTACTTTATTCCGGTATTTGCTCTTTATTTGAGACATTGCTGAAAAAGATACCTCACATATGTATGTTGTGGGAAACATAGAACAAATTTCCAGCATTTTATCTCGTGAAGCGGAATATTTATTTCGACAAATATTTTTCCAAAAAGGTATACCCTTTTCCATTGGAATGCAGAAATCTTGGCGCATTGTTAATAGCTCGAGGCGAATATTCTCAGGAATATTATCCATTGAGCAAGTCAATGGATCATTGTATACCCGTATAATCCATTCCATCTTTATGAAATCATGAAATCTGCCCTGGAAGTCTTCTAATAGTTTATGAACTTCTTCGCTATACGCTTTTAATCTATCAGTGTTTGGAAAAGTCTTAAATATTTCTTGAATATTGGGGAAATTGGTTAAAATGTGAGCCGCAATTTGACTTCTTAGGATTTCTAATTTTCTAGAGAAGTCAGTAACCACATGTAACATCTCGGCTATGTTTTTATTTCTTCCCTGCAACACAAGGTTTAAGTTGTTTAAATGTTTTGTCATATCTGTAAGAAATGCTAGGTCTAAGAGAAAATGTGGACTTTGAAGAGAATTCAGAATGTCTCCATCTTTGGAGCTAGCCTCGGACTGAAAAAAAATTGTTATTTCATTTCGAAGTTTCAGAAGCCGCTCAAGACATTTCCCACGACTTAACCATCTTACTTCCGTAAATAACAAAACATCACTATACTCGGCTTCAACCTCTTTCAAAAACGCAATAAGTTTTCGATGAGTAAGGGCATTGTGTCCGCCTCTTAACCGATTTATAATTTTTACTGCAGTTCTCATGACATCTGTTAAGCCAATTGTCTTAGCAAATAGAGCTTGCTGGTGGATAACGCAATGAAAAGTGGGTATTTGGAAGCCCGCTTTCATTAATTGGCCTACGAATCCTTTATTTCGACCAACCATTGCCGGCGCTCCATCTGTGCATATTGCCGACAATTTCTTAATGTCTATTAAAGAGAGAACATTTTGTTGGAAAGAGTCAAAAATAGCTTTTCCGGTAACGTTGCCATAGAACGAATGAAGTTTTAAAATTTCTTCAAATGCATTGAAATTACTGTCCACGGTTCTAATACATATGATCATTTGGCTAGTATCGGAAATATCTATACTTTCATCAAAACAAACGGATATATATTTTGCTATTTGCATTCTTTTATTTGTCTCAGATTTTATGAACTGTCCGATGTTCTCAATGCGACGTGTGATAGTTCTGGCAGACAATGGTATATCTTTCATTATACTCTCCACCTGTTGTCCCGCCAGCCCAAATAAGTGAAGAACTTCCAAGCACGTATCTTTGAAAATTAAGCCATCTGTAAAAGGCCGCCCATTCTTTCCTAAAGATAAACTAACAATATATGAAGCTTTAAGTTTAACGTCTTCTATATTACTGACGGATTTGTTATTAGCCATATATAGAATGTGTGCATTACGTAACTGAATTGCCCTTTTCAGATTTCCTACTAAAACAGTTCTGTCATTCCCAATTACTGAATGTAATTCTGAATGACAGCGCTCGTAGTGACGCTTTATTTCGCGCTCCTTCACACATTTCACTTCTTGTTCACAAACAAGGCATTCAGCTGCAAATGCTGAAAGAAAACAAAAATTTGAATTCCCATTCGTCATTCCACATGTTTAGTTAATTTTTATAAAAATAAATTTAGGAGCAAAGAATCTGTGTCTGCTTGCATGCAATGACTAACATGAAATGATAATAAAAAATACATCAACATAAAAATTATGTGATCAAAAAAGTTGGACACCTAAGAAATTAAAAAATCTCCAAATTAATAATTACAACGTACTTTACTAAAGCAAAGATTCTACGTAAAAATTAATTTTGCGATATTTGCAGATTATCTTAAAAACGGGGAATTATTTAAATAAGTTGCGATATTTTTTTCCGACTTGGAGCAAAAAAGTAAATTTTCCGAAAAATTATTTGTGGGGTGCCCTCAAAGATAAGTGTTACGCCGACAAGCCAGAGACAATTGACGCTTTAAAGGACAATATTCGTGAAACCATTGGTGAAATACAGCTGCACACAATCGATAATGTGCTTAAAAATTGGACCGATCGTGTAGGCTACTGCATGGCCAGCCGAGGCAGCCATTTGAATGAAATTATTTTCCATTATTAACCGGAAAGATTGTACTTAAATAAAAAAAGAAATTTGAGAAAATATTCCGTACTTTCTTTTTTATAGCATTTTCAAAAAAAAAAGTTATTTGGCGGGCGCTTTATTTCCAAAAAATATGCTAAATATTTTGTATTGGGTACATCAAAAAATAAGGTACAAACAATAAATGTGATTTCCAAGATAAGTGGAAATAAGAAATGTACAAAAAACATTTTTTTTAAAAAACTTAGAATACCAAATTAAACTAGAACATGTTATATACCTCCCTTCGACAAAAAAATAAACTAGTGTTATTACCATCACGTATTCTAAAGTGTCCAACTTTTTTTGATTACGGCAAATCAGTCGTATGTCAATTTCGTTGGTCATATACTCATTTTATTTTGATCTTCATATACTAAATATTTTTACTGATATATGTATGTCTTCCTACATAATACATATACAAATCATAATAAATTTTTTTTGGAAATATGTATAATTTCTCAGTGTACCAACTTTCCGATAAAAAGCGACATGAACCTGCTTTGTTGAACGCTGATGAGCGACTGACACATTTTTTTCTTACTTTTGTGCTCTTTGTTATGCTGTTCGTGTTGTGTACGTGTGAAAACCCGATTGCGTTCGGGGCTCGGCCTAACCAGCCGCCGACCACTGATATAGATAGATAGCTGAGCCCGGTGCGCTTCGCTGCCCATGTCAAAATTAGCGCTGTAGAAACTGTATTTTATATCCGATCAGTACGAAATTCGGCAGAAAGAGGTTTGTTATTACATGAAGGAATACTGCCAAATTCGGATAAAATCGGTTCAGATTTAGATATAGCCCCCATATATATGTTAGCTGAGCCCGGTGCGCTTCGCTGCCCATGTCAAAATTAGCGCTGTAGAAACTGTATTTTATATCCGATCTGTACGAAATTCGGCAGAAAGAGGTTTCTTAGTACATGAAGGAATACCGCAAAATTCGGAGAAAATCGGTTCAGATTTAGATATAGTCCCCATATATATGTTACCCCCGATTTGAAATTCAAGCGCTGTAGAAACTGTATTTTATATCCGATAAGTAAGAAATTCGGCAGAAAGAGGTTTCTTATTACATGAAGGAATACCGCAAAATTCGGAGAAAATCGGTTCAGATTTAGATATAGCCCCCATATATATGTTACCCCCAGTTTGACATGTAAGCGCTGTAGAGACTGTGTTTTATATCCGATCAGTAGGAAATTCGACAGAAACAGTTTTCTATTTTACATGAATGAGTATTCAAGGAAGATCGATTCAGATTTATATATAACCTCCATATATATGTTCCTCGAGATTTGGTTACAAAGCGCTATAGAAGTTGTACTTTACTTCCGATCATTACAAAGTTCTCCAGAAAAATGTTTCTCAATTTAGGAACGAATATTGCTTAATTTAGCGATTATCGGTTCAAAATACATTTACCAATTATTCCAAATTATTACCGCAATGACCCTTATCGCATTGTTAGGGAGGTGTAGGGTATTATATAGTCGGCCCCGCGCGACTTTCTGTCTTTCCTTACTGGTATTAGTAATAAATTCACTGAATGAAAAAATACCGAATTCAGTGGAAAGTCCAGAAAATAGAAATGTATACTTATAAAATTTCCAAATTCTTGTTTCATTGGTCATGCATCACATTATCATGTAATTATCGCATACCGAGCATTTTTGTTCATGTATTTCCTATATAATACTTGCAAGATATATCAAAATATGGGCTGTGCCACGCCCACTGGTCCTATTCCGCCCATTTGTAAGCCAATCACGTAGACTGCTACCAAATACATATACGCAAAATTTCAACACTCTCGCTAACAAAATGAGCAAGAATTAAATTTAAAAATTTGGCTTATATGGGCGGTGGCACGCCCATTGGTCAGATCCCGGCAAATTTTTGGACCAATCACGTGGATTGTCACCAGATACATATACACAACATTGCAGCACTCCCGCTAGCAAATTGTGCAAGATATCAAAATTTAGTCTATGTGGGCGGGGCCACGCCCATTGGGTCGACCCCGCCCATTTTTGGACCAATCACGTAGACTGCCACCATATACATATACATAAAATTCCAGCACTCTCGCTAACAAATTGTGCAAAATATCTCAATTTCAAAATTTGGCTTACATGGACGGGGCCACGGCCATTAGTCCGATCTCGCCAATTTTCTGACCAATTACGTAGAATGCCACCAGATACATATTAACAACATTGCAGCACTCCCGCTAGCAAATTGTGCAAGATATCAAAATTTGGTCTATGTGGGCGAGCCACGCCCATTGTGCCGATCCCACCCATTTTTAGACCAATCACGTAGGCTTCAACCAGACACATACACACAAAATTACAGCACTCTCGCTAACAAATTGTGCAAGATATCTAAATTTCAAAATTTGTCTTCTATGGGCGGGGCCACGCCCATTGGTCCTATCCCGCCCATTTTTGGACCAATCGCGTAGATCGCCAACGGATATATATTCGCAACATTGCAGCACTCCCGCTGGCAAATTGTGCAAGATATCAAAATTTCAAAATTTGGTCTATGTGGGCGGGGTCACGCCCATTGGGTCGATCCCGCCCATTTTTGAACCAATCACGTAGACTGCCACTATATACATATACACAAAATTCCAGCACTCTCGCTAACAAATTGTGCAAAATATCTCAATTTCAAAATTTGGCTTATATGGGCGGGGCCACGCCCATTGGTCCGATCCCGCCAATTTTCTGACCAATTACGTAGAATGCCACCAGATACATATTAACAACATTGCAGCACTCCCGCTAGCAAATTGTGCAAGATATCAAAATTTGGTCTATGTGGGCGTGCCACGCCCATTGTGCCGATCCCACCCATTTTTGGACCAATCACGCAGACTGCCACCATATATATACACAAAATTCCAGGTCTCTCGGTAAAAAAAATGTGCAAGATATCACATTTTTAAAATTTGGCTTATATGGGCGGGGCCACGCCTATTGGTCCGATCCCGCCCATTTTTGGACCAAGCACGTAGACTTCCACCATATACATGTACACAAAATTCCAGCACTCTCGCTAACAAATTGTGCAAAATATCTCAATTTCAAAATTTGGCTTATATGGGCGGGTCCACGCCCATTGGTCCGATTCCGCCCATTTTTTTAAAATTCACATAATCTGACACTAAACGCATACAAACAAAATTTCAGCGCTCTAGCTAAAAATGTTTCTCAATACCAAAATTTTACCCATATGGGCGGGTCCACGCCCACTTGATATATCGAAAATTCAAGCACCCTGTGAAAATTTCAAGATGATTGGTCAAGCCGTTTAGACGTCTATACAGAACAAACACACAAACCCACAAACAGACACTCTCTTTTATATATATAGAAGATAGAAGATAGATAGATAGATATAGAAGAAGAAGAAGAATATAATAAAATTATTTTCGGTACAATATGAAAAAGTAAAATGTATTTAAATAAAATTACACTTTTGTGTGCACATATACATATTTCCAGCAATTTCGTTTTTCGTCTATCGCTTCTGAATAACTGACGATTTAAAAGAAAACGATCAACAGAGTTAGTCTCTATTTTCAGAGAGCTCTTCTAGCAATGCATAACAATTATTGACCCAAACGTTAACAAACAACTCTGATTCTCCGAGAGAGAAAGAGAGTATAATTCTTCATCAGCGAGAGTTAAAAGAATGTATTTAAAAGTATGTATGTATTCTTAAAAACAATGGCAAGAGTCATAAAATGTATTACCAAGACAGTTTTAACCTATTACGCTATACCTATTCACCTGCCTACTACGCAACCAGGTGGTTTGTTGTTTTTAAAGCGTAGGTTAAATTTAATGCATCGGTCTCTGGACAGAAATTTCTGAGCTCAGCCTGGAAGACCTATACCGACGTAACTATTACGGGCTAATACTGGCTATGGGGGTGTCTCCCCCAACCAATTTATGATTAAACCAAAAAAGACGAAGGAGATTACGGCGCAGGGGAGACGCTTGTCGCCCCAGTGCCGGCGACAAGCGTTGATTCACTCACGAGTCATGTGTCGTCGTTATCGAACAATCGTGAGCAAGCAACTCCTACGAGCTTTGGTGCCTTGGATCCCGTAGTCGAAAATGAAACAAGAGCACATCCAGCCGCAGGCAAAACAAATGATAAGACAGATGAAGCAGAACCCAGCCGGGGCTTTAAACAACCTCAGCCTTTAAAAGCCAGTGGGGACTCTGACTCTGAATCATCAAATGAAAACAATATCACTATTGTTGCTAACTCAAAGAGACTGTCAGGGGCACAAAGAAGGAAACTGAATAAGTTGAACCGACAGAACCTATTACGGGATGAACATGACAATTCTACCTCCAACACAAACATGGAGGCCGCTAAAAGAGTCAGGTCTCCCGAAGAACATAGCGCTGTGAATGTGACTAAGAAGAAAAAGGGCTCGCCGTCATCCAGTAATTCGGATAAGCCTAACGTAACCACACAAAAGGAGGTCTCTAGTCTGGGTCCTTCGATCGTGGGCGGTAAAGTTGACCCAGTAACGCAGGTTAAGTCAACCAAATCATCCGTTGAGGATGACGCTTTAAACAAAAAGACTCTACAGACACGGAAAAATCAATTGGCCCTAAAGAAGGGTAAGAAGCCACCATCTTATTCTAATATAGCTAAACAACATTTTCGAGACGATCTATGCTACGTCATAATTGATAGCAGTAGTGCATCTGGCAGAATCCCCGAAGCCCAAAAGAGTAACTTCGAAGATTTGGTCTATACGAGGGTAGCGGAATACGTCCTCGAATCTAAGGATGAACCACCAATCGAAGTAATGAGTTGCAAGTTTGAGAGGGGTGTTTTGATGCTAAGGCTGGCATCACAACGCTGCGCTGGTGTCCTCGTAAAACTTGTGGATACCTTGGGACGGCGCAAAGCTAAAATTGGTAAGGAAAAGCGACATTCCTGAACTCATAAAAACGACCCTATATGTTAAGGGATGTCCCAGTAAGTTCTCATCAGAGTACATACTCGACATCATTGGCAAACAGAATTCAAAACTTTCCGTGAGAAAGTGGGAAGTCTTCTATAGGAAGGATGATACCGAGGGTACTCTCCTCGTGTTGGGAATAGACCCAGAATCCAAGAACAATCTTGTCATGGCGAAGGGCATGGCGTACTTCTTGATCTGGACAGTCTTTTTCAAAATTGGAAAGGTCCCGATTGGCATTTCAGATGAATCGAGTCCAAATATACTGCCTGAAGAGGCAAACACTGGTAGTGAACGGATGGAGACAAGTGAGACACTGCCCAAAACTGATGTGGAAGTAGTCAATAACACCACCAGTTCACCAATAGTACCGCCACTTTCGCAGGAAGTTCTCAGCAAGGGTGGTGATCAAAATAAAAAGAGTCACAAAACGATTCAAAACAATGAGGGAGCGACAAAAAATAACACCGCCTCCCAAAATTGTCGACTGGAAGATGGTGTAATAGATAGTGAACGAAAGGGGGAGAATGACCCACTACCAAATAATGAGGGAGTGCCACCAGATAGGATAGACTCCCAAAAGAAACTTTTACTGGAAAGACAATGATTGAGGTCATCCAGATAAACCTCCACCGGAGCGAGACAGCATCCAACGCTCTGATGGACATCATAAATAAAAGCAGGGTTCATATTGCTTTGATCCAGGAACCATGGACAACTAGCAACAAGGTTACTGGATTAAACCATGTGAACTATAACCTTTTCTACGCTAACACAGGAACTCGTCCAAGGGCTTGTATTTTGTGCCATAAAAACTTATGTTTTATTTTCTCTCCAGAGTTGTCAACATCGGACGCAACGGTGTTGAGGCAAGGTAGTGGAAATATGTACCTGGCGTCAATATATCTGCCATTCGATGCGCCGACATTGCCACCTACGTCGGAATTACAACGTCTGGTGAGGGAATCCAAACACACAAGTAATGAGTTATTAGCTGAATGTGACGCCAACTCCCATCATATCGCTTGGTGTAGTACTAACACCAATAAAAGGGGACACGCCCTTATCGAATTTTTGAATACAAATGACCTCATAACTCTTAACATAGGGAACACTGCAACCTTTGTTAACAAAAGTAGGGAAGAAGTATTAGATATAACGATATGTTCGGATGAACGCTCCTATTCAGACCACCGTTATATAAGGTTTAAAATTGCACGGCCACCGCCAAACCCCATAAGTTTCCGCAATAAGGCTAAGACCGACTGGACTAAATTCGGAAATCTACTTAGAAATCGATTGGGGCAGCCTACACGCGATTATCTATGTGCAGAAGACATTGATATCAATGTGAAGAAGATTACCGAGGCTCTTGTAAAATCATTCGAAGATAGTTGCCCACTTCGAGAAAGGAAATCTGCCTTTGAGAAACCCTGGATGACAGGACAAATTCGCTCGATTGGCAAAGATGTCCGCAGACTTTACAACAGAGCTCGACGTAAAAAACAATCAGTATATTGGGACGACTACCACAGAAGACTCAAAGAATACAATAAAATCATTAGATCGGCGAAACGTAACTCCTGGAGGCTTTTCTGTGAACAGGTAGACAGCGTTAAGAGCATGTCTAAAATGAAAAAGTTCCTCTCAAAAACTCATGTCCAAACCGAAACACTGGTGGATGAAACGGGTAAGAGGATGGAAACTATAGAGGATACCGTAAGGCTCTTGATGAAAACTCATTTTCCAACTGGTAATGCTGGACCAACAGAGGAACAGTTACATAATGAAAATGTATTGCATCAAGTACCTATTACGGATATAACAGATGGTATGGTTAAAGAAGCGATAAAAAGTTTCTCTCCCTTTAAGGTTGCGGGACCGGATAGAATATTTCCAGCACTTCTGCAAAATGAGGTGGATCTGGTATCAACTCATCTGGCTGCAGTGTTCACTGCATGCCTAACCCATTCGTATACTGTGGGGTGACCCAAATGAAAAGAAAACAAGAAGTCTTCTGAAACTAAACAAGATCGATATTAGTAAGCAAGCACATCTTCATCGCATAGGACTAGCAGGAAACGACGAATGCAGGACATGCAGAGAAAACATCGAAACGATGGAACATTTTCTGTGTCACTGCCCGGCTTTCACACATGCAAGATCCCAACATTTCTTGCCTCATCTCAGAGAATATGACTGGAAGATACTGAGAAAATTCGTGTCTAGTACCGATTTTCTGTAACTCGTATGGTATAAAAAGATCATAAATAAGGAGCGCACAACAGGCCGAACCACCGGCTTAAGTGTATGTCCATGGACATGAGACGTTTAAACGTCTCCTATCTTCAACCTAACCTAACCTATTACCAAGACAACCAATATCTCATACTAAAAATTACGTCTACGTCATTGTTTTAATGTAGAAAATCCTTAAAAGAATTGAAATATTACTGAAAATAATGCGAGTTGTCACAAAAATAATGATTTTTTCTTTAATTTGAAGGCGTACATTTAAAGAAGGGCGTACACAAAACTAATGATTAGATATTCATTAATTCAAATTCAAGAAACTTTAGACTAAGGAAAATTTGGTAAAAAACATGTAAATTTTCATTATTTGAATGAAAATTGTGATTGAATTAATGCCGAGGTCGTATAATTCATTTAAGAATGTGTCGTCATTAATTTTATTACTATTTTTTTCAGTGTCCTGCAAGACGGTGGGAGAGTTGTCGTCGTTGTTGTTGCACTTACGCTTAAAAACTGCACATGCCGTAGGAGCGAATGCTGTGGAAGTGGAAAACATAACATAGAGTAAAGTGGCCCGCAGAAGATCAAATTTGCATGACAAACAATGTCAGTGAAAATATGTTTGTATGTGTCGTAAGTATGACGCAGGTGCGAGTGTGTGTATCGTAGGTTAAACACGTACACGATTTTGATGTTAAGCAATTTGATCGTCTGCGTGCCCCATAACAGTAGGTTTCGGCAAACGAAGGAAACATTGAAAGAACAATATGGGATCCCAATGGTCAGTCACGACGTTCGAAAGACACCCATTTATCTCATGATGGTCTTTAAACCCTAGCTTTTTTCGCGGTCTAGGGCGGGAAGATTAAAGATTAGCTTTAGGTGACTATTCACGAGAATGCGTTTGTTGTCATGAGAATATTCCCATGCTATCCAAACCAAAACGAAGCTCCTGTGGGTGAGAGGGAATCTCGAGACTATTCCCCGTGCCTCACCGCTGGTTTATTTGGACCAGGTGACAAAGTCGTTAAATATCACTAAGACACGAATTGTATATAAGTATCTCCAAAAAGAGGTCCAGAAACGTAGGCCACGTAACGAAATCCCCATGAAAAACGTCAATGTCGATATGGAAAAGTTCAAATTATCAAATTTTTTCGCGGTCTAGGGCGGGAAGATTAAATATTAGCTTTAGGTGACTATTCACGAGAATGCGTTTGTTTTCATGAGCATGTTCCCATGCTATCCAAACCAAAACGAAGCTCCTGTGGGTGAGAGGGAATCTCGAGACTATTCCCCGTGCCTCACCGCTGGTTTATTTGGACCAGGTGACAAAGTCGTTAAATATCACTAAGACACGAATTGTATATAAGTATCTCCAAAAAGAGGTCCAGAAACGTAGGCCACGTAACGAAATCCCCATGAAAAACGTCAATGTCGATATGGAAAAGTTCAAATTATGACTTAAGTAAAATAAATTAAAGGTTCTAGAGCGCGAAGAAAATAAATAATAAGATAATATTTTGTTACGAAAATGTTCAATTCACGACCGCATGCAATTATTTTTTTCGATATTTTTCCAACTGGGCTTGTGCAGTAGGTAATATTTTTTCATCACCGATTTCTAAAATGTTGATGCCATTCAATAGTAAACATATTAAAACTAAGGCAGCCAAAAAATCAGAGCAAAATATTTGAAATTGCGCGGCGTGCTGTTGTTATATTGTTATTTAAAAACCAGTAAGGAAAGGCAGAAAGTCGGGTGGGGCCGACTATATAAACCCTACACCTCCCTAACAATGCGATAAGGGTCATTGCGATAATAATTTGGAATAATTGGTAAAGTTATGTTCCTACCTATTATCTAATTCTGAATCGGCAATCGCTAAATTAAGCAATATTCGTTCCTAAATTGAGAAACATCTTTCTGGAAAATTTTAATGATCGGAAGTAAAGTACAACTTCTATAGCGCTTTGATACCAAATCAGGAGGAACATATATATGGATGTTATATATAAATCTGAACCGATTTTCTCTGAATACTCACTCGTGTAAAAATACCTCTATCTGTCGAATTTCATACTGATCGGATATAAAATACAGTTTTTACAGCGTTTACATGTCAAATCGGGGGTAACATATATATGGGGGCTGTATCTAAATCTGAACCGATTTTAACCAAATTCAATAAGGATCGTCCGTGGGCCAAAAAAAGATATGTGTAAAGTTTCGTCGAGATCGGACCATAATTGCGGCCTGTACTTTGATTACAAGAATACATGCACAGACAGACGGACATAGCTAAATCAACTCAGAAAGTGATTCTAAGCCGATCGGTATAATAAGCGATGGGTCTATTTCTTCTCCTTTTGGGTGTTACAAACACATGCACAAAGTTATAATACCCTGTACCACAGTGTGGTGTAGAAGGAACTTGCCATTTCTCGCAAACTATTATCGATAACGGGTTAATATTTTTGGCTAGGTAGGTTGGATAGTAGTCTTTAAGAAATGGTTAAGAAATGACAGTAATGTTTACAGGTGGTGTGTTTTTATATGTTTCCACAGGTGCTATAATTTAGTCAAATTTGAATTCTAAAGGAATAGAACTTCTGTAGGTCAAAAGTGGTCAAAGATATTTTGCTACCAGTAGAAAATGTCCTAATTTTAGCTCTTTTTTAGTTTTTTAAATTTTTTTGACCTATGTTTATGATGCATTTGAACACAGGATGACATTATTCAATCAGAATAGGATAAAAGCCAGTGGTGTTCGAATACAAACTCAGTTGCAAAATATCTCCAAGCAGAAACAATCGAATTTTAAAAAATGGAGAACTTCAGCTATAAAGGTCTATGCGAAGTGTATTTTAGAAACAAGAAGAAGGAAGATGTTTTAAGTTACGTGCAAAGAAAAGTAAATTCCTGCACCACCGAGATACAACTGGAATTGCAAAATAAAATTTATGATTTCCTCAACAACTTAAATAAGCGCTACAAAAAAGTTGGATGGAGTAAAACTAGATTTGATAGCAACTTTGCAAACTGGTTAGGGCGAACTTAGTGTCCAGGTATCTTCAGAAAGTAAAAATCAAAACAATTGTGGTGGGAGACTGTAGCGATTGATCTAAAAGCGAAAACTTAAGGATATTAATGAAGAAATCGGATGTGAAACTACTGCAGAATGCTTGTTTCATCAATTGCGATCACAAGAACAACGCACAAAAGCCAAAATCACTCGGCAACTGTAGCGATAGATCTAAAAGACGAAAACTTAAGGATATTAATGAAGAAATCGGATGTGAAACTATTGCAGAATGTTTGTTACATCAATTGCGATCACAAAAAAACGCACAAAAACCGATATTGTTGGATTATTAATCATACAGCTCAACGCTTGCTACAATCGTTTAAAGGAAATGGTTTAAAGAAATATGGGAACTTGCAAGTTGACTCTCTTTTGCAACTGGGGATGTGATGGTTCTTCTGGACAAAAACAATACAAGCAATCTGTATGTGAAAATACTTCAGACACAGATTTGTTCATGGTGCCATTCTGTACCATTGCGATTGATAAAGAATTTGGAAGACTTGAAGCCTTCGACAAGTACGATGGGAACAAAGTACATTTGGAAAAATCAAACACCATCTTTTACGAGATACTGCAGACCAATCACATTCGAATAAAAAAACTCATGATACCAATTAAAAAGAAGTCAGTGATATAAGAACCCAAATTGCAACACTGCAGCCAATAGAAGTAGAAATTGGCGGTCTAACAATTGAATTTAACTACCAATTAGTGATATCGATGATAGATGGAAAAGCGTCATCCAGCCGAATAATATGCCAAACCACATCAAGCCAGTTAAACCTGAAGGAGATGTCATTAAACATCATTTAGTACCAATCGAAGATCTATCAGAGGAAGCCCAGGAAAATAAATAAGGATTACAGATTTTATCAAAAGCACAACACCAGAAAAATATCACGATATGGTACAAACGATGATATATTTAATATTTTGTGGACAACGTCAGATCCGCTCAATGGAAAAAAGATCATCGGGACTTAGATTAAGAAGCAAACCGGCTGCCAGATGACAGAAATAATACGGAACTAAATATAGAATATTTGCAGGATTTTCAACCGAACGAAGACAAATTATAATTTACTGCTTTTGTTATACAGGGTGTTCGCCGGGAAGATACACTACTTTCTTTTGCCGCCATTCTGGTAAACATTAGTCTTGACAGTTTATATTAGCCAGTCGTGAGTAGAGACGTGCAAATTTATTATGGAAAAATATTCGATAAACCAACGCGTTTTAATCGTTTAAACATGACAACCCTGATTTTCATGGAAAAATCATAATGAGTGACGAGGCACATTTTCATTTGAATGGATATGTGAATAAAATTATTAAAATTATTCATCAGTCACCTTTGCATCCATTAAAAATGACAGTCTGGTGTGCAATTTGGTCAGGAGGAATGATTGCACCTTACTTCTATGAAAATGAAAACTGTCGCTTTCAGCGATAAAAAATTTGTCGGGATTTTTTTAAATTTTTTAAAAATGTGACATTAAAAAGTTTTATTTATCAAATAAATAATGGTTTATTCATCAAATGATAAATAATCCATTAATGAATAATGAAAATAAAAAACCCATAGTTCCATGCAAAATATTAAACAAAATTTAAAAGTTCATCTATGACCTTGAATACCTCAATAACTACTGAGCCGATTTTATTGAAATTGAAACTGGAGAAAAGTTTGAAGATTTATCTGTCGATAAAAAAATTACAAACTGGAATTGGGTCGTTCCGGAGTTTATTTACAAAAATGTTGTAAATACCACACCTCAGAGATTATATCTTCTTCAAATTCTAAGAAATTGTTGCCCTACTATGTCGCAGTAATGACCCATAATATAAAATCATTTAAATGAAAATTGCGAACATTAAAGTTCAGACAAATTAAATGTTTGTTTTTGTAATTGGTTTTTCTACCTATGTTTAATGCAACATGGCATGCGAAATTTAAAATAGAAAATGACGTTTATTAATGTATTTTCGGCGACGTTTTTTTTATAAAAAGTACAAATTTCAGCTCAAACTATATTTTTTATTAACTTTTCGAAACCATTTTTTTTCAATTTTTTTTTGAAAAATGTCCATATGTGTTCTAAGCTACCTATGATGTCAATTTTGAAAAAATAATTGTGTTAGCAGAGTATTATTGGTATTTTTTACAAATATTTTTCATTGTTATTTAGTGAAGATTCGTAGTCCTTTTCCAGTTTTCATAATGTGCTCAACCTTATTTTCTTCCTTTAAGGATATTCATCAAGGACGCTACAATCACATATATTCTGAACAGTTAGGGTTTGATATGCGACCATGTTTTTAACCTTTACATAATTTGTACCTTACGTTCAACAATGTAGAGGTGACCACAATATGTCCGAATTTCGGGCCAGATTCTGTTCGCCGTAATTATTTTCACGTAGCCCTTAACAATTTTCTTTTGGTAATATCAATAGTTTTTCGGAAATGCCCATATACAGTTTCTAAGCAGGAGTACTTGTTAGTATTTTATTTTGAAAGAATAAATATGGTTTCATTAGCCGATATGCTGCAAGAGGGGATAAATTTAACCCCCCCCTTAAATGAAAACCCGATGTGATCATTCAAAACGCCAATACACGTATGTATATCTTTTTTGGTCTCCCTTACCATAATCCACTGTCAGAACCCCGTTTTTCCATGTTGGACTGTGTAATTAATGCACACATAAAGAAAGATCAAAAGTTTGGAATAAGGCTATTCCTAATACGCTTAACCGCGATTTAGCAATGTAACGACAAGGAGGACTGTGTTTTTTGAGGGAAAACGCGATAGTGGTCTTCAAAGTCGACCAATATTAAACCGTAGGGTATATTCGATATACACAAATTTCGTACCAAGGCAGGTTAATATTTATATTTAATATTTGGTATACACAAATCTATATATCGTTAGCTGGAATCCAAAAGCCCTAACTAACCTTTTCATAATTTTACTGGAGAAGCAAAAAACTCTATAAAATGGTTATTTTAGCTATTGCCATTGTTTTTTTCACATTATCTAAAAACACACCAACAAACGTAATTCAGAAAGAAAATTTTTGTATTTCATAATTTTAAAAGAGTTTTGTTATTTAAGCTCTTTTTACATCTCTTTTTCTGAAACAAAACGCCCTAACTACAAAGTGAACTTTTTAGTCACCAGCCAGTGGTACCGTAATGAATCGATTTTATTGTATTAAATTTTAAACATTTAAGAAGCAAATTACTTTAAGGACAAATATAGAGAAATAAGACTTTTAATAGTTATTTTTCGGTGTAGAATGATTTTACTTTTTTCAGATTTCTTACGTTTATTTTGTCTATTTTCACAGTGTTCACGCGCAAACCTTTTACGCTCATCCAGGACGTCGTTTACCAACACGGAACATTCGCTCATCTCTGATGCCCTTTACTCGTCACTGATATGCTTGCGCGTGAACAGATGACTTTCGGTTGCTATCTGTCTCTCTCTCATTGACGTTGATACGTTGCTGAATGACATTAATCGCTAAAAGACAAATGTCAAAAGCTAAACAGCCAACCCTTTACTTGTCATTCTCTCTGTGGCATTCGAGACAACAAAAGGGAACAAAGTCAGATCCCAAAGTTCAAGCAAACAGACAAATTGAAAATAAAAACCACATTGAAACCCAAAACAAAAGTGTTGTTATTATTTAACGAGGATATTCCCCAAATTATGGTGTCTTTTCTGGGAGGTTTCATCAATATCCGCTGTGGTTGCGCCTTATTGTATGGGCCTGTTTTGATGTGAGTTGCTGCGGTTTGTTACAGCTGTTTGTTGTGTGGCGCTGAATTTCGTCGCGGATTTTGGTGATCGGCCGACGATATCTCGAGCCGGAGAGGAGAAACTCCAGCATTGATTCCAGGGCGTGAGGCCCGCTGGTCACCAAATTTACAACAGGCGTAAGTTTACAAGAGGCGTAAACATCTGGTCCTTCGAGCCAGAAGTTGGTACAAAGGGCAGCCAGAGACTGTTAAACAAATGCCAATGTACCTCGAAAAATTTACTGTTTGGTGTGGTTATAGACTTTCGGCATCATTGAGCCGCACTCATTCAAATACCATGAAGGACGCGACTTTACGGTCAATGGAACAAGTTATCGTTCGATGATCAAGGACTTTTTTTTGCCCAAAAAATAAATAAACAAAGTAAATTAAAGTGTAAAAGGTTGCTCTGACACATCCCCCTTCCAGTGCAAAACGTACTTTGGGTTTAGATCTTGAGGGCGTTTCGGACGATGATGACGCTTCTACTGTTATGTAGGCAGGTTTGAGGTGATCAACACTAACCTTTTCTTTTTTTAAGCCAATACGAATTTTAAAAGCTTTGTTCTTTTACCTACTACAAAAAAGTTTATACTTTTACCAGTTTTACTTCAAAAAGCGTTCCTTTACTCAAAAAACTAGTAAAAATAGTAGACAATTTTAAGAGAGAACATTCAAAACGTCTTTCTCTTTTATTACTTTTTTACTAGTTTTTACTCGACAAATTTTCAGAGTAAAAGTAGTAGCTTTCAAAATACATTGAAAGTAATATAACAGAAACTACAAATAGAAAACAATTTTCAGTGCTTGCTATTTTTACCAGATTTTCGTTCCCGTAATTTTTTAAAATATGTTCACTCAGAGAGAATTTTGAATTATTTCTCTTTTGCTAGTTTTACTATTAAAAAAGTCTAAAATGTTAATCTGTTCGATCAATCACTTCATAAGACCTGAGTATATCGGTTGCAAAGGTTTCTAAATTTTTTCGCACCTGAACCATACGTGTGAACTGTTTTTCAAATCCTTTTGAACAAATGGTGTATATTTGGAGTGATTGGATTCGCTAATAGGTCACAACTTAGAGAAAATATTACGCAAGTTATTGAGTGTTTCCATATTTATTCAGTGCGAAAGATGTCGGTTGGAAAAATTCACCAGGCAGATGTATGGCTTCGTAGCGGATTTAATATCTTTTAATGGTACTGCTTCTGGCCATCGAGTATAACGATCAACAATCGTAAGAATGTAACGAAAACCCTCCGATTGAGGCAACGGACCAACAATGTCTACATGGATATCGGCAAATTTTCGGGTGGACAATTCAAAACTGCCTAGAGGAGATTTAGTATGGCGAGTCAACTTACTTGATTGACATGTTATAAATAAGTGCGCTTATTATCGATATTTCACGATGTTAACCCTTTCAATTCCTTCTAACCAAAGTATTTTTCAAGCCAGGATTATTTTTGGGGCTCAAAAGTAATCCCGACTTGGGACATTCACAAATATAAATCAGATTTTATTATTACCACGGTCCGATATACGTCCTCATAACAAATAATAATTTGATTCGGCTCACATAGGAAGAATTTACATTGTGTTTTACAAAAAAAATCTTAAATTATGTGTGGGAGAAAACAGTGAATACTCTGTATCTTTTAAACCAAAATTTCTTCCATCTTGTAGCAATTTTAAAGAACATTTAACGGTTTAACTACAAAAAATATGAAGAAAAAAAAATAGGTGCATTTCGAGATATTGAATGGTTAAACACCTTTTTCCATTTCAAATGTCCTTTGGCAAGGAATATATTTTGTTATAATGTAACTTTTAAAGTTGCCAGTTGAATTCAGTATCCTTTTAGAAAAAAGTAGAGATTCGACCAACTTTTGGACGCTGGAAACAAGTACCATAACGAATTTGGACTAAATATAGATATCATAAAAATTGTATACACTAGCAGATACCGTGTACCAAACTTCATCGAAATCGGAGGGGGTCGTGTTAAAAATTGGGTCGACTGCCGTTCGAATTACCCAGGTGTGTTTGATGATAACAATTGAAGGAGTTCATCAACTTCTTTGAGAAAAAGGCCAAGGGTTGCCAACTACTGTTCACCAATTTCTCCACCACAGCACCAATTCCGTAATTGGAAGCATCCAGCTTAAGGGCAACTGTGGCATTAGGAATGGGATGAGAAAGCAAGGTAGCACTAGGAAGTGAGGATTTGCACTGATCTTCTGATTGTTTAGTCCATTCTATTGGTCGTTTATCCTTTTTCCGGCACCTTGAAGGTAAGCATTCAATGGTATTTTAATTTCTGCTGCTTTCGGTAAAAATAGGCGATAAAAATTAGTCATTGCTAAACACTGCCGAAGTTCTTGAATGGTTTTTGGTTTAGGGAAATTCACAACCTTTTCGTCCTTAAAATCCATTGCCATGATACCGTCAGAATTGATTTTAAAACCGACAATGTTTACCACGGATAGTCCAAATTTACATTTTGCTTGGTTTAAAACAATACCATAATCCCTAAAGCGTTGGAACACAATCCATAAATGTTTTAAATGTTCTTCCAGATTTTTAGATGCAATAAGTGCATCGTCTAAATAATAGAACACAAAATCCATTAGTCGTTGAAAGCGTTGTGCGGCATTTATTAATCCAAAAGGCATTTTCATATAGAACAAAGGGTGTTACAACTGCATTCTTTTTAATATCATCAGGGTGGATATCGATCTGACGATAAGCGCGGACTAAATCCAAAGAAGAATAAATCTTTTATTTATTAAGCATATGATTGCAGTCTTTCAAAACAGGGTTTTCGGGAACAGGTTTCGCGGTAGTCTCCTCACAACTCCAAGTTCCGTCCTTTTTAGGTACCATATGTAATGCACTTGACCATTCAGACTTTGAAGGACGAATTATTCCATTTTCTAGCTTGTATTCAAATACATTCTTAGCGGCCGCCAATTTACTTGAATCAAGACGACGAGCTTTTGAATGATATGGAGGACCATTGGTTTCTATATGGCGATAGACGGTATGCTGAGGAAGTCGTTGTAGAACATTTGACATTTTGTAAATATATGGGAATTCCGAGACCAAATTTGAAAATGGTGAGTTATCAGTGAGGAGACGGTAATACCACTCCATGATGCCTCTGCCACTTGGGATTTCATAATAGTTTTTCCATCAATCAGTTGCTTGTTTTTGAAATTCGGTAAAATATGAAAATGAGTTAGGAAGTCCGATCCAATGATTGCCTTAGGATATAGAATATTCGTTTTTTCAAAAGTGACAGTCAAGTTGACAGCTGTAAAAAGTGTTACCATATTTTTATTATCATCATGGCACAATATGTGGAGGAAAGTACGCCACATCACTCCCCCTTCCTGTCGAGGCAAAATCGCACTTCACGGCCATAACGGGATGTCAGGATTCTAGGTTCGTTATTTGGATCTAGCAGTCTGGTCGAAGATTGTTTTACTGTTTGCCTATCTTCGACGGAGCCGTCTGCAAAGGGCTCGTTATGCGATGGATGTTCGTCTGAACTTCCGTTAGAATCGTCGAGAGGATCCATTGTGTCGAGAATACACGCTGCTTTCAGTCTATCAACAGTAATGTTCATATTCTTGCCGTTAACGTTGACGGTGAAATATTTGTCATTCCGCTTTACAACAGGATACGGCCCTTCGTACGGAGTTTGTAGTGGTTTACAAACCACTGAATTGCGAATGAATACTTGAGGCGACGTGTATAGGTTTCTTTCTATGAATGGCTTCCCCTTCGAATGGTGAAATGTCACCGTGGGTCGTAATTCAGACATGAATTTTCTCAGATTGTTGACAAATTCGATATGCGATGTTCTTTCCTTGTTATTTGAATTCAGAAACTCACCTGGTAGGCGTAAACCAGCTCCATAGATCAGCTGAGATGGTGTCGAATCTATGTCCTCGGACTGATAACATTTGATTGCAGATTTCAATGTATGGTGAAATCGTTCTATGATGCCGGATGATAGGCGGTGGTCCTCATGTGTTGGATGCCAAGAAGTTTAGATAGCTCCTTGAACAAATTACATTCGAACTGACGTCCTTGGTCCGTGGTAACACGTAACGGTACTCCAAATCCATGTTGTGTAAAAAGCGAGGGCAACTTTTTCAGCGGTGATTTCATCCAAAGGACAAACTTCGATCCAGCGGGAAAAACGGTCGATCATCGTCAGGCAATAACGAAAACCTCTTGAAGGTGGTAGCGGACCAAGGATGTCCATGTTAACGTGATCGAATCTGTCGGAAGAAGTAAAATAATTGCATAGTGGTGCCCTGTTGTTGCGACGAATTTTGATCTTCTGGCAGGCGATACAGGCTTTCGTCCACAGCTGACAATCTTTCTTAATATTTAGCCAAATAAATTTTTCAGTTACTAATTTCGTAGTTTTCCCTGCGTTTGAATGACATAAATTGTGAATAGAGTCAAAAGCTATTTTTCGAAAATTCTCTGTTAAACACGGTCGGAATTTGTATCCGGTAAGACGAATTTCTTCAATTTTTGCCTTTTCGAGTTTTTGCTTAAATGCATACTGTAAAGGCTTATGATCCGTGTAAATACAAAGTTCTCTGCCTTCGAGCATATATTGGAAGTATTTAACTGCGTTGTATGCACTTAAAAGTTCCCTGTCGTAAGTACTACACTTTTGCTGTGCATCATTAAGACGCTTTGAATAAAAACCGATGGGCTGGAAACAATTAACAATTTGTGTCAAAGCTGCGCCGACGGCAATGTTAGACGCGTCAACCATGAGTGCTAATGGAAAAGTAAGGTGTGTTGCCTCACGAAGTTGTAGTTTGCACCGTTCCATAGCGAATTTTCCTTCCTCGTCCCAATTTATGATGGTTTGGTCGTTTTTTCTATTCCTGTCAACAAGTCTATACAACTTTGCCTGTAACGTAGCGGCCTTCGGAAGGAATCTTCTGATAAAATTCACCATTCCCATAAATCGTTTTAGTTCACAGACGCGTTGTGGCAGTTTGTATTGTGATATCGTGTCGACTTTATCCTTAGGTGGACAAATGCCATTTTCGTTTACAGTGAAACCAAGAAATGCGACTTCAGACTTGCCAAGACTGCATTTTGACGGATTGATCACTATGCCAAATTCTTGAAGTTTTGCAAAACAAGTTTCACGTGTTCCTTATGCTTATACATGTTCCTTGAGCCAATCAAAATGTCGTCAAGATAAGCATAAGCGAACTTGAAATCTCGAAGAATATGGTCCATCAGGCGCTGGAACGTTTGACCAGCATGTCTCAGTCCGAATGTCATGTGTGTGAATTCGAACATTCCAAAAGGTGTCGATATCGCAGTCTTGTGTACGTCCGATGCTGCGACGGACATTTTGTGATAAGCCCTGCGTAAATCGATTATAGAAAATACTTTACAATTTTCCAAGGAATGAGTGAAATCGTGAATATGGGGATCGGATATCGGTCAGGCTCAGTGACGGTGTTCAATCTTCGATAGTACCCGCAAGGTCTCCACTCTCCGTTCTTCTTCCTCACCATATGGAGGGGGCTTACCCAGGGGCTCGATGACGGTCGACATATCGTCGGCTCAATGCTATTTTGGTCCATACGCCATTTTTGTGTTTTTTGAGTTAGGAGTTGATAATATGGGTTCCAAGCATGCTCTTTCAGAATCTGCAATCATTTTTTCCCTATCTCGCCTAGTTTTCGAGATATTGGTAGGGTAAATTTGTTTTACTCTGAATAACGGGAAATAATTTCGATATTTTTGTTCTATGTCTCAATTTTTCTATCGCCCTATATTTTTCACTCAGTATTTTACGTTCTTTCGATCACAATATGTAAATTAGTGTCCTTCCATACCGACCCTTTTTGTGGTCCATGTAATACAAATACGAAAAAATATTAAAATAAAAGTGGATATGGACCAAAATGCAAAAAATTGTTATAACTTGCTTATTTTTGGATGTAATTGCATAGAAATGCATGAGAATCATACAAACACTGTTGGGAACCCTATGAAATAAAAAGTGTGTAACTCTTCAGTCCCGTTTTTAATCAAACAATAAATTGCGTTTTTCTCCGATCATACAAAATGGCGTATGGAACAAAATAGCATTGAGCCGACGATATGCCAGCATTAAGCAACGAGTATCTCAGATTTCGCTGCCTTGAGCATATCGGGCCATCCGTGATAATGTGATGAGAAACATCATGGTTGATGCTTTGAACTTTAGATTGATTACACTATGCAACAAAAATGTTGTCCAAGGGATGTGAATAACAGTTTCTGGTGCAATTTGGTGTCACAAACACGAAAAAAATATCAAAAAAATGTTTATGGTAATTTTTTTTAAATTCCAGCTTTCATGGAAAGTACATTTCGTATTAGGACAATAATAATAATACTCACGTATAAGCCTGATTGAGCCGTGTTATACCCTAAGTTAAAGGGAATTATGAGGGCTACATATGCTGCAAATTTCGTTTTCACGTAGAATCTTTGGTTTAGTAACAGTCGTCAAAAATATGAGAAAAAAAATTATTTTTTTTTAAAAAAACACTTTTTCCTGGTACAAAAAAAAACATAAAAAATAGAAAAAAATTATTTTATCGCTTTTTTTAAAAGCCAAAATGCTAACGAAGAAAGCACTATCTATTTGAGAATCTATGAATAGATGTAAAATTTTTGAGCTATTTTGTAAATTATAGGGATATTAAAAAATCATATTTTTTTCTTTTTTAAATGCTTATGAATTCGCCATATGTGAGAGAGACATATAAGAGACATTGCACTTTTTTAAAAGCCAAAATGCTAACGAAGAAAGCACTATCTATTTGAGAATCTATGAATAGATGTAAAATTTTTGAGCTATTTTGTAAATTATAGGGATATTAAAAAATCATATTTTTTTCTTTTTTAAATGCTTATGAATTCGCCATATGTGAGAGAGACATATAAGAGACATTGCACTTGAATTTTATTTCATGAGGATTGATGTCAGACATTATAAAATTATAGAGAGGACTACGTTTTATGGCCGTTCGTAACCCTCCATAAAACATGATATGCAATGTGAGAGCTATATTGGATGAGATCCGCACAGGTAGAGGGACATACAACAATAGTTGTTGTTTTTTATTTATGAGGTTTCCATTCAGTTACGCCTTTTAGGGGCATAGACATCCCGGTCGTATATACAAGTAGTAAAATTATATGTACACTATACAAAGTAGTACGCGGCAGTCTTGCAAATATTGGGTTTCTACGTTCGAAGCAAACTATATGTCAGCTACAGGTACTGCAACTTATGAACCTTAAACCCGGAATATAAGAATGAAATTTGTAATTAATAAATTAGTGTAATTCAGCGCCGTAAGAGATAAGTCGATTTTCTGAAAAATATTACAAAGTTATATTTCGAAGTACATATGAGTAAAAGGCAAAGAACTTTTCAATGCGTAAATGATACCGACAATTTCTGCTACATCGACGTGCGTTTAGTAAAATAATAAAAGAAATATATGTGTAATATTTTGGTATACGAGTTAAAAATATGAACGAACCGTGTAATTCGTGCCATGTAAATCTTACTCGATGGACTAGTGAAAGAATGCGGTAAGTACTTTATAATTAATGTATTACAATGTTTTGTGGAAAAAAACGTTTTAATTTTAGACTTCGCGTGCAATTTGGAATGCCAATGATTTGGAGACAACAATTTATTCTCGATACGGACTGCTATTTTTGTCTAAGTAAATAGGTTTGAGTAGGAAGGAGCATTCGCTGGAATTACGACGAAGTAAAATCTGTCAGTTTGCCAGTTGCACATTCGGAATCAATACCAATTCCCAAGTGTTAAAGTATAGCTAACAGCCTAATTACGGAAACATCATCAAGTTCAACTGTGTACTCAACCCTGATAGATTCAAGTTTGAGTCAGAAGTCTAGTGAGAGATTTGGAAATGACCAAAGATAAGGCAGAACTACTTGCATCTCGAATGAAACAGTACAATATTTTGGCCCCAGATGTTAACATATCATATTATAGAGTCCGTGATATACCTTACAAACAATTTTATACAACTATAGAGAACAGATGACATTCCCGGATTGTTCGGGGAACTTAATCAAACATATAACTCAAAGGAATGGAGGTTATTTGTTGACAGCAGTAAAGAAAGTTTGAAAGCAGTACTTTTACACAACGGAAATCAGAAACCGTCGATTCCCATTGCTCATGATGTCAACACTAAGGAATCATACGAAACAATGGCTAAATTGATAAAATACATAAAATATGAACATGACTGGCCTAAAAGAAGGAAACTGATAAAAGATGTAAATTTCGAATCATATTTGACGTCGGATGAAATTGCGGCATGGAGGTCGTTTAAGCTTGTGGTTTCAAATTTCTTTGGATCCAATAAAAGCCCGCAATATGAAACAATGATTAATGATTTGTTAAAAAATTATGAAGAAATTGGTAGGAAATGAAGATGTAAATAAACTCAAATGTACATAATATAAATAAAAGTAATAAATAAAAATACGGAAATCTACTTAGAAATCGATTGGGGCAGCCTAGACGCGATTATCTATGTGCAGAAGACATTGATATCAGTGTTAAGAAGATTACCGAGGCTCTTGTAAAATCATTCGAAGATAGTTGCCCACTTCGAGAAAGGAAATCTGCCTTTGAGAAACCCCGGATGACAGGACAAATTCGCTTGATTGGCGATAAAAAAAAGTTTCTCTCCCTTTAAGGCTGCGGGACCGGATGGAATATTTCCAGCACTTCTGCACAATGAGGTGGATCTGGTATCAACTCATCTGGCTGGAGTGTTCACTGCATGCCTAACCCATTCGTATACCCCAAAAAACTGGCTGGAATCAAGGGTGGTCTTCATACCAAAGCCTGGCAAGGCGAGTTACACGACCCCAAAGGATTATCGACCCATTAGCCTTACTTCTTTCCTGTTAAAAACAATGGACCGAATAATTGATAACATGGTCAAAGGTAAAATAGCGGATGACAGGCTAAAATTCAAACAACACGCCTATGTCAAAGGAAGATCAGTGGAAACAGCTCTGCATGAGGTAGTGCACCACATGGAAGAGTCCTTCAGTAAAGAAATGTATACACTTGCTGTTTGCATAGACATTGAGCGCGCATTTAACAATGTACAGACCGATACACTTATCCAATCCTTAGACGAGTTTCAGGTTGACCGGGCGCAGAAAAACTGGATCAACAATATGCTAAGAAATAGGTGGATTATTTGTGGAATATGACGTAAAAATTAGAGACAAGGTAAATCGTGGTATACCTCAGGGGGGCATTTTATCGCCTCTTCTATGGGTTACGACGATACACAGTCTCCTAAAAGCCCTCACCAATGAAGGACTTAAACCAGTCTGTTATGCAGACGACGTTGTAATACTTCTTAGGGGCTTTCATCCAAATCTATTATGCAGAAGAGCTGAAGAGGCACTTAACATAGCATATAACTGGACACAACCAAGGGGATTAAATGTTAACCCAGACAAAAGAGAAATATGTCTATTTACAAGGAAAACGAAGATCCCACGTTTTACCTCGCCTCGATTCCTAATAAGACAATTGCTATAACTAAAAACGTAAAATACTTGGGAGTAATCATGGATCAGAAACTGTACTGGAAAGATCATCTTGAAGAAAGAGTTACAAAGGCACACAGATGTTGGTCGTTGTGCAGAAGAGCTATAGGTTTAAAATAGGGACTACGTCCAAATATGACTCACTGGCTTTACATGAGCGTGATTAGACCAATAATCACCTACGCCTCTTTAGTGTGGTGGACATCAATGGACAAGAAGTGCAACGTAATACCTTTGCAAAAAATTCAACGTATGTGCTGTGTAGGCATAAGCGGGGCATTTAGAACTGCCCCAACAAAAGCGTTGGAGTCTATACTGCACATCCAACCAATAGACATCCGTATAAAGTATGAGGCAGCCCTCACAGCAAGACGTCTACAAGTGATGGGTGAATGGATAAATCGAGACCACAAGTCGTACCATCAGAAGATTTTAGAATATCTAGTTGGTCACATTCAAATGCCAGAAATCTCAGACCGCATTCCTGAAGTACGGCTTACAGCTACCTGTGATACGTTTGTGCCAGACAGACGCTCCTGGGAAAATGGAACTTTGGCCCATGTGCCAGTGGGAACCAGCTGCTACACGGATGGGTCCAAGCGAGGAGGAGGGACGGGTCTGGGACTTTTTTTTTTTTTTATTGATGAACCAGAAGTCGAACTTCACTTCCGCCTCCCTGATCATAACACGGTATTTCAAGCAGAACTTCGAGCAATCACGGAGTGTGTGAACTGGCTCAGTAACACGACAAAGCCTAAATATGCCAACATCTTCACAGATAGCCAAATGGCGATTAAAGCAATAACATCGGAAAGGGTCAAATCCAGAACTGTGTTGGACTGTAAAAGAACGATAAATGATTACTCAGCCCATGAATTGCGTATTTGCTGGGTACCAGGACACAACGGAGTGATTGGAAATGAACGGGCAAACAACTTGGCTTCAAAGGGCAGAGAACTTCGAGTAATAAACTTGGAAAATTGGAAACCTTTCGAAGCCACGAAAAATGAAAAAATGAAAAGAAAACAAGAAGTTTTCTGAAACTAAACAAGATCGATATTAGTAAGATGATGAGTGTTCTAACGGGACACTCAAGCTTACAAGCACATCTTCATCGCATAGGACTAGCAGGAAACGACGAATGCAGGGCATGCAGAGAAAACATCGAAACGATGGAACATTTTCTGTGTCACTGCCCGGCTTTCACACATGCAAGATCCCAACATTTCGGGTCCGACATATTGCCAGACTTGACTCATCTCAGAGAATATGACTGGAAGATACTGAGAAAATTCGTGTCTAGTACCGATTTTCTGTAACTCGTGAGGTATAAAAAGATCATAAATAAGGAGCGAACAACAGGCCGAACCACTGGCTTAAGTGTATGTCCATGGACATGAGACGTTTAAACGTCTCCTCTCTTCAACCTAACCTAACCTAACCTAATAAATAAAATCGCTATTTAAACAGAAATTAAAAAAAAAGATTTTTTGAAATTCTCTTACCTCTACCAAAAGGGCTATAGATTTTTTTTATCAAATAGGCATTATTTTCTTCGCTAGGATGTAAACTTTTAAAAACTAAAATAAAATATTGTTTTTCGTTTTTTTTTCTATTTGTAATGTTTTTTTCGTCCCAGGATTTTTTTTTTTAAAAAATCTACTTTAATTAATGACTGTTACTAAAACACTGTATCTAAGTGAAAGTGGTATTTCAAACATTGGTAGCCCACATTAATAGCTTCAATTTAAAGTATAAGTCGACCTTATCGGGCATATACTCTAAAAATTATAGTTCAAATACTAAGGGTACCTTCGACGATAATAGTATTTCTAATAAAAAATTAAAAAAAAAAATGTATCCATAAAAATGTTTGGTTTTGATTTTTATAACAGTATGCCACAATCTATACAAAAAAATAATTTTTAGGTCTGCGGCACAAAAAAAATTTTTGTTGCATAGTGTTATTGGTAATCGGAGGATATTGTCTAAGAATTACCTGGAATGGGTCGTTGGTGTCGATAGACGATAATCCCAAAATCGGTGAATCAACTACCTTGATGGAGCAATTGCTTTTCAGTTCGGTGTTACCGTCCAACAAATTTCTTTGGTGCATTCTAACCACTAAGTTATGATTACCCAGGAAATCTGCTCCAAGGATAGGTTGTGAAACTTCGGCAATTATAAAGTTCCATGAAAATGGTCGTCTCAATCCAAGGTTAAATGTATTGTTGTCTGGGTATCGTCGTTGCTTTCGATCTGGTGGTATAACGCTGACTTCTGCGCCGGTATCCACAAGTAATTTTAAATTAGAATTTGTGTCTGCAATAATTGTACAGCTGATTGTCTGCCGTGTATCGTCGATGGCGACAGACTGTTCAGTTTAACTTTTCCGTACATGGCTGTCTGAATTTCTTGGCCTCAGCACCGAATTTTCTATGGTACCAGCAGATTCTACTGTTTTGAGAATTATCGCGAGAGTTTTTCCTACTGCGATTTCTGGGATATGATTTATCACGGCTGCGAGATCGTTGGATCTGGGATCTGAAGTTGGCGACTTCCCTAGATAACTCATTTATCTGCTGTGCCAGTGACGAATCCGGTGTGGAAATGGCAGCTGCTGTCGAAATTGCATGCACTGAAGAGTTATCGTTGATCTCGGCTATTTTATCGGACATAAATGCAATTTTGTCAAGCGGTTCGCTGCTGACGGAAATAATTGCCTGAATATGTTTTGTAGACGTGTCATCGACATAGATTTCAACAATGCATCGTCAACTTGGTTGGCGGCCAGATTTTTCATTTCCCGTACCAGTTGAGATGGCCGTAAATCTCCAATTTCCATGTCCTGCAACAGTTTCTTCAGTCTTTTCTGTTCCGAGACAGAGAATTCCTCTAACATACGTGTTTTTAGAGTTGAATATGGCAAATTCTTCGGCATATACAAAATGATGTCGCTCACCTGCGATAAAATCGATCCGTCAATTGCTGAAACTACTGTGTAATATTTCGTCGGCTCGTTGACTATGCCAGAGTTTCGGACGGGAGTTCCAAAAAGGTGGGATCTTTACCGAAATCCTTGCCAGCTCTTCTCCTGGTGGTTTTTGCTAGGACCGGCTGCCCCCATACCAAGTACATTCTCGGCCTTCCATTGTATATCACGTCGGGGTCACCAAATGTGGAAACTTTCTCGATGTTTTCTCCAAATCAGAAGTCGATACAAATTCGTGTTTCACACAATAACTTTATTTTCAGAATTAAAACAAAAGACTATTTACAAGCTATATATAGAATATTCGTTTTTTCAAAAGTGACAGTCAAGTTGACAGCTGAAAAAGTGTTACCATATTTTCCTTATCATCATGGTACAATATGTAGGGGAAAGTACGCCACAGATTAATTGTTTGAAGTAGGATTTTGGTAGAACTGAAACGTCAGCTCCAGTGTCTACCAAAAAATCATGTCTTGAGCAACGGTCTCTTATAAAAAATGCGGCATGAAAGATTCGGATGACGCGACGACCGAAAATAAATTTAGTTTTTTTAAAACTAACATGGCGAGACTTATTTTAATGCCTTGTCTATAAATGTCTTATGGTACCAGCAAAATTCCTTTCTGCTATTGCGACTTCTAGATCTGCTTCGCGTGAATCTGTTAAATCTTAAAGGTTCGGGCGAACGAGAGCGCATGTTATTGAAACGTTTTTCAACGGCATCTATTTTGTCCCAAATTGTATTTAAAGAAATAGCGCTATTATCAATCGCTGATATTGAAGGGGATTATTGGTCCACAATATTGTCTGTCTGTGCTGCTATTTCGTACCAATGAAGATAATGCGCACATTTTCAGGCACAGCAATGATTGTGGAACAGAATCGCTATCTTGTCCTATACCTGTATTGCGCATAAACTGCAACTGCCACTTTGGCTTGGTTTCTGTTTTTCTGATTCCGTATAAGCTGAAATAAGCTTATTTTTGCTTATTTGCAACCATTAAAACTGGTGGCCAAGATAATATAATATAATATCCGATACAAATTCAAGAGTTTCGGGATCGAACTTACATAAGATGTGATCAAAGTTAGTCTCACCCCGGGTAATTCTGTTGAATTTAAAAACTACTCGATGCAATTTGTTGAGGTAAGATTTGAGTTGATTGAAGAGGAATTTGTCGAATATCATTAGTTACACTATCCCCTGCGCCTGTGTGTACTATTAAAACTCGTTATTTATAAAAAATAAAAACAAATTGATTATGTTATTGAACAAGAAAAATAATAAACTTATATGAATGCAATTACTGACAAGACTGAACAAATATTTGAAGACTAAATCAATGTACAATAAAAACATCAAAGTAAATAAAAGTGTAAAAAGACTATTTTGTCGGGGCATGTGAAGTCACGATTGCTGCCTTGGAAGATAACATTGCACATGTCATAGTCGAGATACCGGCCGAAATGTTGGAATAGTATGTCAAATTTGGCAACATGCAACTTCTACGAGTTTTGGTGCCTTGGATCCCGTAGTCGAAAATGAACCAAGAGCATATCCAGCCGAAGGCAAACCAAAAGATAAGACAGATGAAGCAGAATCCAGAAAAGCCAGTAGGGACTCTGAATCATCAAATGAAAACAATATCACTATTGTTGCTAACTCAAAGAGACTGTAAGGGCGCAAAGAAGGAAACTGATTAAGTTGAACCGACGGAATCTATTACGCGTTGAACCTGACAATTCTACCTCCAACACACGCATGGAGGCCGCTACAAATGTCAGGTCTCCCGAAGAACATAGCGCTGTGAAAGTGACTAAGAAGAAAAAGGGCTCGCCGTGTTCCAGTAATTCGGAGAAGCCTAACGTAACCGCACAAAAGGAAGTCTCTAGTCGTGGTCCTTCGATTGTGGGCGGTAAAGTTGATCCAGTAACGCAGATCAAGTCAAACAAATCATCCGTTAAGGATAAGGCTGTAAACAAAAAGACTCTGCAGACACGGAAAAATCAATTGGTCATAATGAAGAGTAAGAAGCCACCATCCTATTCTAATATAGCTAAACAACATTTCCGGACGATCTATGCCATAATTGATAGCAGTAGTGTATCTGGCAGAATCCCCGAAGACCAAAAGAGTAACTTCGAAGATTTTGTCTATACGAGGGTAGCGTAGTACGTCCTCGAATCTAAGGATGAAGCACCAATCGAAGTAATGAGTTGCAAGTTTGAGAGGGGTGTTTTGATGCTAAGGCTGACATCACAACGCTGCGCTGGTGTCCTCGTAAAACTTGTGGATAGCTTTCCCTCACTTTTGGGACGGCTCAAAGCTGCAATTGGTAAGGAAAAGCGACATTCCCGAACTCAAGGAATGTCCCAGTAAGTTCTCATCAGAGTACATACTCGACATCACCGGCAAACAGAATTCAAAACTTAAAAAAGTGGAAAGTCTTCTATAGGAAGGATGATAACGGGGGTACTCTCTTCGTGTTGGGCATAGACCCAGAATCCAAAAACAATCTTGTCATGGCGAAGGGCATGGCGTACTTCTTGATCTGGATAGTACCAGAGGCAAACACTGGTAGTGCACGGATGGAGACAAGTAAGACACTGCCAAAAACTGATGTAGTCGATTACACCACCAGTTTACCAATAGTACCGCCACTTTTGCAGGATGTTCCCAGCAAAGGTGGTGATCAAAATAAAAAGAGCCATACAACGATTCAAAACAATGAGGGAGCGACAAAATTACACCGCCTCCCAAAAATGTATATTGGAAGATGGTGTAATAGGTAGTGAACAAAAGGGGGAGAATGACCCACTACCAAATAATGAGGGAGTGCCACCAGTTAGGATTTACTCCCAAAAGAAACTTTAACTGGAAAGACAATGATTGAGGTCATCCAGATAAACCTCCACCGGAGCGAGACAGCATCCAACGCACCAATATATCTGCCATTCAGAAAATCTTATTGATGAGATCAATGAGTAGAGGGTTTCGGATCAAGATAAGGTTTAAAAGTGCACGGTCACCGCCAAACCCAATAAGTTTCCGTAATAAGGCTAAGACCGACTGGACAAAATTCGGAAATTTACTTAGAAATTGGGCCAGCCTACACGCGATTATCCATGTACAGAAGACATTGATATCAATGTGAAGAAGATTACGGAGGCTCTTGTAAAATCATTCAAAAAAAGTTGCCCACTTCGAGAAAGGAAATCTGCCTATGAGAAACCCTGCATGACAGGACAAATTCGCTCGATTGGCAAGGATATCCGCAGACTTTACAACAGAGCTTTTCTGTGCGTAGGTAGACAGCGTCAACAGCATGTCTAAAATAAAAAAGTTAATTTCAAAAACTCATATCCAAACCGAAACACTGGTGGATGAAACGGGTAAAAGGATGAAAACTAGTGCCGTAAGGCACTTGATGACAACTCATTTTCCAACTGGTAATGCTTGGCCAACAGAGGAACAGTTATAGAATGAAAATGTATTGCATCAAGTACCTATTACGGATATAACAGATGATATGGTTAAAGAAGCGATAAGAAGCTTCTCTCTCTTCAAGGCTGCGGGACCGGATGGAACATTTCCTTCTTCTGCGGAATGAGATGGATCTGGTATCAACTCATCTAGCTGGAGTGTTCATGGAATGCCTAACCAATGTTTTTACCCCAAAAACCTGGCAGGAATCAAGGGTGGTATTCATACCCAAGCCTGGCAAGCAGGGCTGTGAAGTCGGCGTTGTTTTTGCTGCTTTCATGAAATTATACTTTCCAATTAATACGTTGTATATTTTTAAAATATTTTGTATAAATATATGAATGGACACACATATGAATGAATATGTTTGGTCCTTAATATAATTGATTCAGTACATTTTACAAAATTGATCTCGGAGTCTTAGCCGGAGTTTGCAAAATTATCTTTCAACTATTTTCGCGATCAAAAATTTCCATTGATACGTATGCACATAAACATACTTATACCAAATATGTGAAAAAATAATAAAAATTATGCATTTGAAAGTATAATTTTATGAAATTTGAAAGGCTTTTCGACACATTAGCCTAACTTCTTTCCTGTTAAAAACAGTTGAGCGAATAAATGATGACATGGTCAAAAGTAAAATAGCGGACGACAGGCTAAAATTCAAACAGCACGCCTATGTCAAAGGAAGATCAGTGGAATCAGCTCAGCATGAGGTAGTGCACCACATAGAAGAGTCCTTGAGTAAAGAAATGTATACAATTGCTGTTTGCATAGACATTGAGGGCGCATTTAAGAATGTACAGACCGATACACTTATCCAGTCCTTAGACGAGTTTCAGGTTGACCGGACGCTGAACCTATATGCTAAGGAATAGATGGATTATTTGTGGGACATATGACGTAAAAATTAGAGACAAGGTAGGTTAGGGTGGCAGCCGTTGTTTTTTTTAACAAGCTCACATAGACCAGTTTAGGTCCCTAGTGTTACCACGGGCTGAAATGCCCCTCATCGAAACAAACCTGTTTGATATACAAATTTATCGATAGTACGAATATTGGTACTGGAAAGATCTGTTATGCTGCCTAGATAGGCCGACCCCAGTATGTCCAGTCGTCGTTTATTCAGAGAGGGGCAGTCGCATAGCAAGTGCTCAATGCTCTCCACTTCTTCCTCATCACCACAGCTTCTGCAGAAGTCATTGGAGTCAATACCCAATCTTTTGGCGTGTTCGCCGATCAAGCTGTGTCCCGTCAGAACTGATACTAACGTAGACAATCTTTGGCTCTCTAGTGCGAGGAGATATTTTGATCTCTCAGGTCATACCGTGGCCAGATTTGTCTAGCTACCCTGCAGGTGCGAATTTCCGTCCTTCTTTCGTTGGACTGCCTGATTGCCTCTTGCCTAAGCCAAAGCTTGCAAGTGGATAGTGGCGCACCAATACATGCAAATTCTTCGAGAATTTGTAATGTCGTCCCTTTCCTAGCAAATTTATCGGCTTTGCAGTTCCCCGGGATATCGCTATGTCCAGGCACCCATATGAGGTGTATATTAAACTTCTCAGCCATTTCGTTAAGATATCTGCGGCAGTCGAGGGCTGTTTGTGAATTTAGGGATGTTGCCTCCAGAGAATTGATGGCCGCCTGGCTGTCCGAGTAAATGACAACGCCAGTGTTGGTTACTATGTTGCGACTCAGCCACTTGGCGACTTCCCATATTGCCATTATTTCGGCTTGATATACACTGCAGGTATATGGTAGTCTGTGAGATGTATCCAAACTAAGTTCTCCACAGTGTACTCCGAAGCCAACCTTTTCATCAAGCTTCGAGCCATCCGTGTAAAAGTGGACATGGTTTCTATTACCCGGTATTCTGCCAACCCATTCATCTCTGGCGGGAATCATAGTGTTGTAATTTCTCTCTTACACAGTTGGTATATAGTCCACTCGATCGGTTACCATAGCTCGGTCGGTTACCACTACACTTTAATATCCTCATGTGACCGTAGTTCTTGTACCTCCACATTGTTGGCAGTTTAATCTTATTGCCGCTCTGGTTGCAACTTCTCTCGCCACAATATTAATCGGCAGTATGTGGAGTGCTTGTAGAGACTCAGTCGCTTGTAGAGACTCAGTCGCTGTAGTCCTTAAGGCTCCGTTTATGCACAGGCAGGCAGTTCTTTGAACCTTTGTTAGTTAGTTGGTGATGGTTAGTTTGTCAGTTGCCGTCCACCATACCACAATGCCGTATAACAGTATTGGACGAACTACTGATATATATATCCAGTGGACGATTTTAGGACAGAGGCCCCACCGCGACCCTACAGCCTTTTTGCAGGAATATAAGGCGACGTTGGCCTTCCTTACACGTTCCAATAGGTTAAGTCTAAATAACAGTTTCCTATCTAGAATTATTTCTAAAAATTTTGCGCTTTCAGAAAAGACTAGATCTGTTCCATTTATCAGAGGTGGAGGGTCTACATGTGGGACATATTCATCCTGGTAAAGAGAACCAATTCTCTCTTGTTTGGGTTAACGCCCAAACCGCTGCAATTTGTTCAGAGCCACCTGTAGGATGTGTCTGAGGACGTTTTCGAATTTGCCACTTACGTCGTCCGCATGTGCTACGACCTTGCAGCCACAACGTTCTAGATCTAGCAGGATTTCATTCACCGCTAGGTTCCAAATTAGTGGAGACAGTACTCCTCCTTGTGGAGTCCCTCTGTTTACAAACCTTGTTAGAGTTGTGGACCCAAGACACGCTGTTATGCGTCTTCTGTGGAGCAGCCTGTGTATACAGGGTGGCTGATATGTAATGCAACGAAGTAAAGCACTATATTTTTTAATTTTTTTTTTAAATTTTATTGTTCAAAAGCAAAAAATGTCGGAAATAACATAAAATTTTAGAAACAGTTTAGATTTGTTCGAATTGGCCACCTTTGGCACGAATTATGGCCATCGGCCGTTACGGCGGCCCACACCATTATCATAGGCGGCGCTTGAGTTCTGGTGGCCAATCGAAGGTGTAGATTTTCAGCTGACCTCTTTGGCAAGTAAACCCGATCATTTTCTTTGTTCACAAACTGCTCAATTTGGAATGGCTTCTCATCGGAGAAAACCAAATTCGGTAACTGGCCACTTTCGTGCAAGCGAAGCAACTCCTTGGCTCTTTCCAGTCTAACTTTTTTTTGTGCATCGGTGAGCTCTTGCACTTTTTGGAACTTCAATGGCTTTAGTCCAAGCTCATTTTTTAATATGTGTTGTATCCGTTCTCGCGATATGTTCAGCTCACGAGCAATTTTTCTACCACTGCGTCGTGGATTTCGATCAAATCTGGCCTTCACTTTTCGAATCATTTCTGGTGTTGTTACCGTTTTTTTTCGTCCACTTTTTGGACGCGATGCAACACTGCCAGTATCACGGTAACGAGCAATGGTACGAGAAACAAAAGATTTATTCACATTTAAATGCTGGAGGGCTCTAACGATAGTCACTTGTGTTTTTCCACCCAAATATAAAGCAATCACACTATCACGCTTGAATTCCATCACGAATAACTTTTTTTCTGAATGCAATAGATCAAAATGCTTTTGTAAGCTTGTAAACAATAAAATGAACTGTCACTGAAATAAATCTGTCAGCTATCAGACTAGCGGTTTAGAAATGATAGCAACCTGAAGTTGGTTGCAATACATATCAGCCACCCTGTAGATCTTGAGTTGCCCTTTATATGCATCCCATTCATTAGCGACTAGGTAAATCGTAGCCCAGGGGGCATTTTATCGCCTCTTCTATGGGTTACGACGATACATAGTCTCCTACAAGCCCTCACTACGAATTTATAATACTTCTAAGGGGCTTTCATCCAAACCTATTATGCAGAAGAGCTGAGGAGACACTTAACATAGCATATAACTGGGCACAACCAAGTTAACCCAGACAAAACAGAAATATGTCTATTTACATGGTATACTAAGATCCCACGTTTTACCCGGCCTCGATTCCTGAATAAGACAATTGCTATAACTATAAAGGTAAAACACTTGGAAGTAATCTTGGATCAGAAACTGTACTGGAAAGATCATCTTGAAGAAAGTTACAAAGGCCCACAGATGTTGGTCGTTGTGCAGAAGAGTTATAGGTTAAAAATGGGGACTACGTCCAAATATGGTTCACCGGCTTTACATGAGCGTGATTAGATCAATAATAACATACGCCTGTGTTGACATCAATGGACAAGAAGTGCAACGTAATACCTTTGCAAAAAATTCAACATATGTGCTGTTTAGGCATAAGCGGGGTATTTAGAACTGCACCAACGAGAGCGTTAGAGACTATACTGCACATCCAACCAATAGACATCCGTACAAAGTATGAGGCAGCCCTCACAGTAAGACGTCTACAAGTGATGGGAGAATGGATAAATCGAGACTACGAGTAGTACGACCAGAAGATTTTAGTTGGTCTCATTTAAACACCAGAAATCTCCGACCGCATTTCTGAAGTGCGGCTTACCGCTACCTGTGATACCTGTTTGTGCCAGACAGACGCTCCTGGGAAAATTTAACTCTGGCCCATGTGCCAGTGGGAACCAGCTGCTACACGGATGGGTTTAGGCTAGGGGGAAGGACGGGTCTGGGACTTTTTATTGATAAACCAGAAGTCGAACTTCACTTCCGCCTCCCAGACTATAACCCGGTATTTCAATCAGAAGTTCGAGCATTCACGGAGTGTGTGAACTGATTCAGTAATACCACAAAGCCTTAGGGCCTGTTTTTGTAACGTTTTTTTGTCACTTCGCACGTCTGTAGGCAAGAGAATGAAAATTTTGGTTCTTGCATACTTTGTTTTGAATGTAAATAAAGAAGCTTTCAATTATCGCCAACAATTTGGTTCTTATAAGACAACAACGAACGAAACGGAATGTCAGATTAGACGATCAGAAAAAATCGTTGGTGTTGGTTATTGTTTTTCGGTTTCAATCAAAAATAAAATATAAAATATGTAATGTTAATAGCATTAATAATACTTTACAGCATAAAAAAGACGAATCATGGTCAGTTCCGAACATTGGTAGACGCGATGGACGAGTTCCATGAACTTGCCACTTCCAGTCGCATTTTCGGAAAAACAAAAGGCGAAATTGTAGCCAAATGGGACATTGTAGCTGGTAGGGTAAATGCTGGCGGGCCTCCAGTACGCAGTACATCGGATTGGAAGAAAGTACGTTTTTGACTTGTTTTACTTCAGTTTTATTTGATGGTTCGTTTTTATACAGGGTGAGCCTAAAGAAAACAAGGGGTGTAAAAGTTTAATAACTTTTTCGTTTATTAATTTTTTTTATTTTTTCTTTCAGATTATAATTACAACACTTGGAGAATTTAAAATGGAGAGGTTCACAATTGAACAGAGAACCAGAACAATAGAATTTTATTATTTAAACCAGAGATCAATTATTTTAACGCAAAGAGCATATCGTCGACATTTTGATTGAGATTTGACAGCACCCGACTATTTTTTTGGGGGTTATTTGAAGGAGCGAGTGTATATGAACAAGCCAGAGACAATCCTTGAACTCAAGGCAAACATTGTTGCAGAAATTCGAACGCTACAGCCACAAGTTTTGAAAGGTGTTATGGAAAATGCTCTAAAAAGAGCCCATCAGTGCGAAGCTGAAAACGGTGGTCATTTAAGATACATTATTTTTCATACGTAGTGTAAAAAAGTTTGCCTTTTGTATATTATATAATCTGGAAGAAAAAATAAAAAAAAATTAATAAACGAAAAAGTTATTAAACTTTTACACCCCTTGGTTTCTTTAGGCCCACCCTTTATATGGGCAGACCTAAAGTGTAGACCCAAAGCAAAAATAGGGGAAAACATAAAAAATATGAATGGTACAGGTGGCGGACCTTTGTGTATAGCGATGTTGACAGATTTGGAAAATGACATCGATAGAATATGCCACCTTTCCGCAGCTGCAGCTCCCCCGGGAATATATTTGGTTTATTGGTGAAAACGAATGAGCCAATTGTTTTGGAGGCAACGCCACCCAGACGTAAACAAGATGTGGCAGTTATAACTCCGACAACATCGCATAAAAATCAGCCGCATCTGGAATATCATTATCCACCATCAACATCTACACCAGATACATCAATGCCACTTTCATCCAACAACAGCAAATCCTTACCAACAAAAACATCAACACAACGAAAACGATAATGTCCCGGAAGCAAGGATGAAGAAGCAGAACAGGTATAACTTTTGAGACTGCAGGTGGAACAGAGCGTTGGTGGACGAGATTAGGGCTCAAACTCGAAGTCTTAACTCGATGGCGGATTCTCTCCATGGCATTGAAAATGCTATGAAAGAAATTTCTTTTTTTTAAAGAAGAATTAAAATGAAAACATCTAGTAACATAATAAAACTATAACATAATAAAACTAATAAATACAAATTATAAGTATAAACAAATATATGTCTTTATTATAGCCTACGATACAATCTACACACAAATATTGGATTCCTTTTGTTCAAGTACACTTGCAGTCAAACAGTTTTACATGGTTCACGCAATCAACTAAGCCAACCATCAAAACCATCGTATCATAAAAGCAACACTTGCACAAAAGCGAACATGTTTTACGAACACAAAGTGTATGGAAACCTCTCCATTTCCCAGAAAAGACATTGCGAGATAATTTGCTGATTGTTATAAAGGGTCCGCCATATAACGTTTTTTTTTTAACTAGTGCTTATTTCGTGAATGGTAACACTTAGCTCATGCCTGATTTGACAGATAATTAGTTTTATCCTTCCGCTGAACGAATATGGTTGTGTATACGCTTGAACTTTGAAAAATACGCTTGACTGCGATCGACTTACAGAAGATGCCGATTTTGCCAAAAAATCATCTTTTCAGATGAAGCTCATTTTGATCTTGGCGGGTATGTAAACAAGCCAAATTGTCGCATTTGGGGCACAGAAAACCCGCACACATACATTGAAAAGCCGACACACCCAAAACGAGTCACTGTTTGGTGCGGATTTTGGTCCAGAGGCATAATTGGGCCATTTTTCTTCGAAAATGAGCAAGGAGTGGCCGTTACAGTCAATGGCGATCGTTATCGGGCCATGTTGAACGAATTTTTGTTCACAAAAATTGAAGGGGAGGATATTGGCAACATTTGGTTTCAACAGGGCGGCGATGTTTTCAGAAAAAAAAGTTATTTGTAGGACCCTTTATGTGCGAAGTTTATGCATGTGACAACGGCGCCATTGCCAGAAAAACCTTTTATTTGCAACACTGTCTATAATGTATTTTTATTGGCAATACTGCATATAAATATTTACAAAATATATTGTAAATATATGAAATTGTAATGTTTTCTTGCAATCGTCTGAACTGTCAATTCACCTTTGCCTAACAATCTGTCATTGTCCGTATATTTGCATCACTTTAACAGGGTTGATAACGTTTGCCGATCTGGCAATCGTCTATACTCAGCTTAAGACGATGAAGAAAAGAGCTTTCTTACCCGAACGATAAGTGACAATGAACCAAATTAAAAACATGATTGCTTGGGTGAGAATAAGAAGAAGAATATCATTGCTTGGGTGACTATCGCACGTCTGCGTTTTCGGTAATTTCGGTGAACAGGCTGTAAATATGCCAACAACTTCACACATAGCCAAATGGCGATTAAAGCAATAACATCGGAAAGGGTCAAATCTAGAACTGTGTGAGACTGTAGCAAACATGGAAAATTGGAAACCTTTCGAAGCCACGAAGGATGAGGTGAAGCACTGGACAGTGATGGCTCACAAAACTGCGTGGAATAGCGCAACAGTAGGAGCAACTGCAAAGATACTGTGGGGTGACCCAAATGAAAAGAAAACAAGACGTTTTCTGAAACTAAACAATATCGAGATTAGCAAGATGATGAGTGTTCTAACGGGACACTCAAGCTTACAAGCACATCTTCATCGCATAGGACTAGAAGATGGCTTTCACCCATGCAAGATCCCAATATTTCGGGTCCGACCTATTACCAGACTTGACTCATCTCAGAGGATATGACTGGAAGATACTGAAAAAATTCGTGTCTAGTACTAATTTTCTGTAAGTAGTGAGGTATAAAACGATCATAAATAAGGAGCGCACAACAGGCCGAACCACTGGCTTAAGTGTATGTCCATGGACATGAGACGTTTAAATGTCTCATCTCTTCAACCTAACCTAACCTGTGTCAAATTTGGCCTTCAGAATGGACCATCTGACGTGTTGCCGTGGTCAAAATTTGTTGGAAATTTCCATAAAATAATCTTTAAAGAGACAATGGAAGGCATTGATTTAGTGATACAAATACCAAAAACCAAACCTATATCACGGTTTACTTAAACCACATACGTTTCTATATATGTAATTGAAAGTAAGGTTTACTATTTTTCGTGGATAAAGGTTCAACGAACAATGTGTATAGCATGTATGTCTTGTGTATTCTTCGATATTGCGTGTAGTTAGGGCTGTATCTACAGGGTGTTTTCTTTAAACGTGTGGTTTTCAAGAAGAAATAAAACGCATAAAATTTAATGTTATGTCCAAGAGTTAGCTTGTTATAAAAATAAGGGTTTGCCATTATGTTTGGAAAATGATTTCGGGCAAGTGACTGCCGCGGCTGACTCGAATAAATTCCAGCCGAGACGCCCAATTTTTAACGCGCCAAATATTCTCATCCAAGGCGTCAATCGTGTCGTGCTTATCTGCGTAGACAAGCGACTTCACATAACCCCACAACAAATAGTTCAGCGGTGTTAAATACCAGTCTTGTTGGAACCAAAGTTCGTCCACATCAACATCCTCCAATTCAGGCACGAAAAAGTCATTAATCATGGCTCTGTAGCGTTCCCCATTGACTGTAACATTATGGCCGGTTTCATTTTTGAAGAAATAGGGACCAATGATTCCCTCTGCCCATAGAGCACACCAAACAGTGAAATTTTGTGAATATAACGGCGTCTGAACAATGGCTTGTGGATTATCATTACTCCAAATGCGACAATTTTGTTTATTAACGTACTCATTCATCAAAAAGTAAACTTCATCGCTGAACAAAATTTTCTTGTGAATATATATATATCATATGCTACGAGCCAAAAGTGTAACACATCGAACGAGTGACCTATGACCCCAAGTATGTTCGGCGGATATCCGTTTTGGGTCATTTTAAGTCGAATGAGCAATGTCCGTCAGTCTGTCTGTCAGTCTGTCTGTCAGTCTGCTGACTGGTGCGCACGATAACTCTCAAAAGGAGTAACCGATTGACTTCAAATTTGGTACGTGGTAATATTTTCTTATATCTCCGGCTAAGTTCGAAGATGGGCCATATTGGTCCACTCCTTCTAGTACCTCCCCCACAAAGGGTTAACACTTAGTGAAATATTGATTATTTAATAACTTCCTTTGAATCCTCTGAAATTCTACACATAATATTAGTATATTAGTCACTATTACCTGAAGAAAAATGGACGAAGTTGCCACCTCGTTTTGATACCTCCCACAAAAATAGACCATTTTGTACCAAAAGTTACCAGCTTATAACTTTCATAACAGTGCATACAAATACTTGAAATTTTGTACAGTGTAATGCTTTTATAGTACCTAGAGTCCAGAGAAAAGTGACCGTTATTGGGACGCCCCTTTTGATACCTCTCACACAAATGGATGTTTACTTTTGGTACAAAATAGCTTTTAACTTTAATACCAGTTCATACTTTAAAGTTATTAAATGCAATTTAAATTGATAATAATTTAATTAAAACAAAAAATAAATAAATTTACTAATATTTTTTGAGGGGATTCTTTAGTCGGTTTACCCGACTGAACTTTCTTACTTGTTTTGGTAACAAATTTGAACGATTTGCAAACGTTTTTCCGGAGTAAGTCTCTTCATTATGAAATGGCAAACCAAACTAAGCATAAATCAAGTGACAGCTGTCAAAAGGACCAACGCCGATAAAAGTGTTGCCAGAATTAAAAGCACACGTCTAAAAAAACACCCTGTATTTATCAATTAAAGACTCATGTAGTTAGTGCCTATTGTATTTCGTTAATAATATCGCTATTTTTGATCGTACGACTCTCTGTGATGATGAAGTTTCATCAAATTTACAATATTCAATCAAAAAGTAGATTTGGATTTTCCTGTTAGCTAGGGCCTTTTGCATTGCTGGAGACGATATATAAAAGAAATCGTCTGTTTGTGGGTGTTTGTTCCGATCTTCTTGAAATTGTCACAGAATGTACATGTGTTAGGTTTAGGTTAGGATGGCAGCCGTATTTATACCCTCACTTTAGTGTGACGAGGGTATATATCATTTGCTACGGAAAAAAGTGTAACACATCGAAGGAGTGACCTAAGACCCCAAGTATGTTCGGCGGAAATCTGTTTTGGGTCATTTTAAGTCGAATGAGCAATGTCCGTCCGTCTGTCTGTCTGTCTGTCTGTGTGTCTGTCTGTCTGCTGGCTGGTGCGCACGATAACTCTCGAAAGGAGTAACCGATTGACTTCAAATTTAGTATGTGGTAATATTTTTTCTATCTCCGGCTAAGTTCGAAGATGGGCCATATTGGTCCACTCCTTCTGGTACCTCCCCCACAAAGGGTTAAAATGTTGTGAAATATTGATTCTTTAATAACTGCTATTATACGTATTCGAATCTTCTGAAATTCCATACATAGTATTAGTTTGTTAGTCGCTATCAACTAGACGAAAATGGCCGAAATTGCCACGCCCGTTTTAGTATCTCCCACACAAATGCACCATTTTGCACTAAAAGTTAAAAGCTTATAACATTAATACCAGTGTTTAGAAATACTTGAAATTTTGTACAGTGTAATGCTTTTATAGTGCCTACAGTCCAGTGAAAAATGGGCGTTATTGCCGCTCCCCTTTTGGTACCTCCCACACAAATGCACCATTTTGCACCAAAAGTTAACAGCTTATAACATTAATACCAGTGTATAAAAATACGTGAAATTTTGTACAGCGTAATGTTTTTATAGTGCCTACAGTCCATTGAAAAATGGGCGTTATTGTCACGCCCCTTTTGTTACCTCTCCCACAAAGGCACCATTTTGCACCAAAAGTTAACAGTTTATAACATTAATATCAGTGTATACAATTACTTGAAATTTTGTACAGTGTAATGCTTTTATAATGCCTATAGTCCAGTGAAAAATGAGCGTTATCACCACGCCTCTTTTTGTACCTCCCACACAAAATGGCCAAATTATACCACAATTTAATATCTCAACGTTAATTTACCAGTCCATATAATCGGTTACAATTCGGCACAGTGCAATATATTTAAAGTATCTACTATTCAGCGAAATATAGGTGTATTTCTTAAACCCCTTCTGGTACCTCCCACAAAAATTGACAGAATAATTTGTGTAATATTCAATATTACATTACTCACAAAGTGAGGGTATACCTTAGTCGGTTTACCCGACTGAAACTTTCTTACTTGTTTTTATACAAGCTCACATAGACCAGTTTAGATCCCTAGTGTTACCACGGGTTGAAATGCCCCTCATCGAAACCAACCTGTTTGATATACAAATTTGTCGATATTACGAATATCGGTACTGGAAAGATCTGTTAGGCTGCCTAGAAAAGCCGACCCCAGTATGTCCAGTCGTCGTTTACTCAGAGTGGGACAGTCGCATAGCAAGTGCATTGAGCACTTGCTCTCCACTTCTTCCTCATCTCCACAGCTTCTGCAGAAGTCATTAGAGTCAATACCCAATCTTTTGGCGTGTTCGCCGATCAAGCAGTGTCCCGTCAGAACTGATACTAACGTAGACAATCTTTGCCTCTCTAGTGCGAGGAGATATTTTGATCTTCTCAGGTCATACCTTAGCCAGATTTGTCTAGCTACTCTGCAGGTGCCGATTTCTGTCCATCTTTCGTTGGACTGCCTGATTGCCTAAGCCAAAGCTTGCACGTGGATAGTGGCGCACCAATATATGCAAATTCTTCGAGAATTTGTAATGTCGTCCCTTTCCTTTGCAGTTCCCCGGGATATCCCTATGCCCAGGCACCCATATGAGGTGTATGTTAAACTGCTCAGCCATCTCGTTAAGAGATCTGCGGCAGTCGAGGGCTGGTTGTGAATTTAGGGATGTTGCCTCCAGAGAATTGATGGCAGCCTGGCTGTCCGAGTAAATGACAACGCCACTGTTGGTTACTATGTTGCGACTCAGCCACTTGGCTACTTTCCATATTGCCATTATTTCGGCTTGATAGACACTGCAGGTATCTGGTAGTCTGTGAGCTATATCCAATCTAAGCTCTGCACAGTGTACTCCGAAGCCAACCTTTTCATCAAGCTTCGAACCGTCCGTGTAAAAGTGGAGGTGGTTTCTATTACCTGGTTTTCTTCCAACCCATTCATCTCTCGCGGGAATCATAGTGATGTAATTTCTCTCGAATGTGTACACCGTTGGTATATAGTCCACTCGGTCGGTTACCATAGCACTACACTTTGATATTCTCATGTGACCGTAGTTTTTGTACCTCCACATTGATAGGCAGTTTAATCTTATTGCCGCTTTGGTTGCAACTTCTCTCGCCACAATATTAATCGGTAGTATATGGAGTAGGGCTTGTAGCAACTCGGTCGCTGTAGTCCTTAAGGCTCCGCTTATGCTCAGGCAGGCAGTTCTCTGAACCTTTGTTAGTAGGTTGGTGATGGTTAGTTTGTCAGTTGCCGTCCACCGTACCACAATGCCGTATAGCAGTATAGGACGAACTACTGCTATATATATCCAGTGGACGGTTTAAGGAGAGAGGCCCCACCGCGACCCTACAGCCTTTTTGCAGGAATATAAGGCGACGTTAGCCTTCCTTACACGTTCTAATACATTAATGGTGTTTTCTTTTCTAAAAAAAGATGTTGCCCTGTCAGAGAGCAGCATTTTAATAATGTCGCCTACACCCTCTTGCACTGCTGCATTTTTTATGGTCAGAATCGATAACAAAAATGCAAAAAACTAGCCTTTTAACTCACTAAAAGTAAACTAAAAACAAAGAATACTCCACGGCGCCGCCTAAATAAAGCATCTGACCAAACTTCATTATAAAAAAGCACGCACGGACACGCACGGACACACGCGGTTATTTAGGCTATTCGCTCGACGCCGAAAAAACATCTGTTTTGTAGGGCAGCGTCCACCCCTTCGATTAAATACAGGGCTGAAATGTTGCATTTTTGCCCACAAACCCTTTCGCAGTGCAGCATTTATTTTACAATCGAAGACAAAAAGGCATTTTTGGGGCGAAAGGCATAAAAATGTAGCATTTTTTGGCACAAAAGAAAACACCATAAGTCTAAATAACAGTTTTCTATCTAGAATTATTCCTAAAAATTTTGCACTTTCAGAAAAGACTAGATCTGTTCCATTTATCCGAGGTGGAGGGTGCACATGTGGGCCTTTATTCATCCTAGTAAAGAGAACCAATTCTGTCTTGTTTGGGTTTATGCCCAAACCGCTGCTTCTGGCCCATCTAGCCAATTTGTTCAGAGCCACCTGTAGAATGTCTCGGAGGACGTTTTCGAATTTGCCACTCACTGCGATTGCAACGTCGTCCGCATATGCCACGACCTTGCAGCCACAACGTTCTAGATCTAGCAGGATTTCATTCACCGCTAGGTTCCAAATTAGTGGAGACAGTACTCCTCCTTGTGGGGTCCCTCTGTTTACAAACCTTGTTAGAGTTGTGGACCCAAGACATGCTGTTATGCGTCTTCTGTTAAGCAGACTTTGAATTAATCTAATCAAACTAGAGTTAACATTAATATGTGACAGTGCCGCAATTACTGCATCTGAGTGAATGTTGTTAAAAGCCCCTTCTATGTCAAGAAATGCCACCATGGTGAATTCCTTGAAATGCAGGGACGATTCGATAGTGCTACAAGTTCGTGCAGGGCTGATTCTGTAGACTTCCCCTTATTGTAAGCATGTTGGTTCACTGACAGGAGTTTTGTATCCAGGTTTTCCCTAATGAAATAATCTAAAAGTCTTTCCAGACCTTTCAATAGGAAGGAGGATAGGCTAATTGGTCTGAAGTATTTTGGCCTACTGTGTGATATCTTCCCCGCTTTTGGTATGAATACCACTTTGGTATCCCTCCATCGATTCGGGATGTATGAAAGCCTGATACAGCCTACATAAATTTTCTCCAGCCAGGGAATAATGTATTTCAACATTTTCTGCATTTCTGCTGGAGTGATGCCGTCTGGTCCAGGTGACTTGAAGGGCTCAAAGCTATTAATAGCCCAGCTTATTCTGGATCTCTCAGTCAACAAGCTAGCGACGCTCGCAGTCCACTCGCACTCTTGTTGGTCCTGCTGATCCTCTGGTTCTGTTAGAGAGTTCCCCGGGAAATGTGTGTCGAGCAGTACATTGAGCGACTGCTCGCTGTTTTTGGTCCAATTATTTGCCTCATCCTGCAAGTAACCCACTGTACAGGGTGAAGCTGATAATATTTTCCTCAGCCTTGCGGCGTCGGAGACCTTTTCCACAGAAGGTATACCATGAGCGTCTTTGCGCCTTTCTAAGCTCCTTCTTATAGATCTTGAGTTGCTCTTTATAGGCATCCCAAACATTAGCGACCCCTGTAGATTTAGCCTTGTTGAATAGCTTGTTGAAGGTCTTTTTCATAGCCGTTAGCTCAGAAGTCCACCATTGGGGTTTAGTTTTACCCTTGTACCTTGTTTTTGGACAGGCTTCTTCAAGGGAACTATTGAATGATGTGGTGATATGCTCGACCAGATGATCCAGACCGGCTTTGTCATTCGGTTCGTACAGAAGTTTGGAGTTGAGGACTTTCTTGAAATTCTTTTCATACAGGTGCCACTTTGTCTTTCTCACATTTCTGTGGACGGCAGGTTCTGGCGCTTTTTCAGCGAGTTTGAACTCAATATAATGGTGATCTGAGAATGAGTGGTCGTCCAGTACATTCCACCCAATAATTTTGTCTGACAGCCGGTCAGTAGCAATCGTTACGTCGAGTACTTCTTGTCTATCTTTAATTGTAAAGGTCGGTTTATTACCTATGTTACAAATACTTAGGTTGGTAGTTAGAATAAAGTCAAGAAGCGAATCACACCTATTGTTTATATCCGTACTACCCCAGATAGTATGATGAGCGTTCGTGTCTGCGCCAACAATCAGCTCGACCTCGTCAGATGTTGCTTCTTCTACTACTTCCCTGAATAGAGCAGTCGGTACTACAGCTTCATAAGGCAAGTAACTGGAGACCACCCAATATATGCGATTACCGATCTCCAGACTAGCAGATGTTTGGTCTTTACCACTTAAGTTAGCCAGGAGAAAGATACTTAGATCTTTCCTGGCCAAAATGCAGGTTCTTGGAGTGCCTTCACAGTTGGCCACAAGCAGTTTAAAGTTGGGTGTCCTGATACCGCACACCCTTCCTCCCACTGCGTAGGGCTCCTGTATCAGGACGATGTCTACTGCACCTGTGGACAGGCGCAGCAATAGAGCCGCTGAGGCTGCTTTAGCGTGATGGAGGTTAATCTGTAAAATTCTTACCATCATTGGTAATTGACAGATTAACTTCCACCCCGACAAGGGTGTTATCGAACTCTGCGTCCGTATCATCGAGAAGCGTGTCCCCGCCAGATGCGTCAAAGAGTCCGGAGACTCCCCTCAGCCCCTCTGTGACAGAAGTAGAGCTTTCGTCCTCAGAGTAGGACGTTACAGATCTTCTGTTAGAGTTGGAGTCACCCGAAATAATGGGCGTGGATACCTCCGCACTTCCAGAAAGCTGTGTATCAACCGCGGTGGACGACTCACCTTCCGCAGTGGGAACTATATCCTGCTTGTATACCTTCAAGACTATAGTCTCGAAGCCATACTGTAGGGTTGCACTTGCACGTTGTATATGGGAGGTGGATTCAGCGTTAAGGATCAAATTGACCTGCCGCTTTTTACAATCCGCCTCACCCACCTTGCTGATTCTCCAATTATGGGCGGGCAGACCAGGATTGGAATCTTTTATTATTTCTAATATGTCTGCCGGGTTGGAGGGCTCTTCTGTAACCCAGGTGATGGCTCTAGGGTGGGCACCCGGCCACTGTGCTGGGGGGAAATTTTCACCATGTTTGGTGTGGTCGGCTTTGGCCAAGACCAACGGACGGACAGTAGGACGATTGGGTAACCCCGCTCCATCGGAACGCGAAGGCATCCCCGCCAATGATTTTTTTTCTGTATTAGCCCGTAATAGGTACTACGATGTAGGCCTTCCAGACTTTCTACAGATTTTGTTTTGTTTTTGTGATTGCGTAATAGGTACTGCGTAATAGATTTTAACTATCCGCTCTGTGCTAAACACGTCCGTACACTACGACTGATCAGCAACGATAGGGGGGTGGTGAAAATAGGGTACTTGAATTTTCGATATATCGAGTGGGCGTGGGCGAGTCAAGTTTTGATATTGAGAAAAATGTTCAGCAAGGGTGCTGAGGCAGTTTATGTTAATGATCAAAAAATAGGCGGAATCGGATCAATAGGAGTAGCCCAGCCCATATAAGCCAAATTTTCAAATTGAAATATTTTGTACAATTTATTATCGAGTGTTTTGTGTGTATGTGTAATTGGATCGGACAAAAGGGCGCGGCCACGCCCATATAGGCCAAATTTTGGAATTGAGATATCTTTGTCAATTTGTTAGCGAAAGTCCTGAAATTTAACGAATGTGTATCTGGTAGCTGTCTACCTGAGTGCTCCAAAAATGGGGATCGGGATCGGACCAATGGACGTGGCCACGTCCATATAGACCAAATGTAGAAAATGAGATATTTTGCACAATTTATTAGCGAGAGTGCTGTAATTTTGTGTATATGTATCTGATCGCAGTCTACGTGATTCTAAAAAAGGGCGGGATCGGACTAATGGGCGTGGTCCCGCCCAAGTGAGACAAGTTTTGAAATATCTTGCATAATGTATTAGCGATTTTGTAATTTTGTATATATGTATCTGGTGGCTGTCTACGTGATTGACCAAAAAATTGGCGGAATAGGACCAGAATAGGCCACGCTCGTATAAACCAATATTTTAAATTGATATATCTTGCACAATTTGTTCGCCAGAGTCCTGTAATTTTGTGTATATGTACGTTTAGGTTTGGGTGGCAGCCTTTTTTTCATCTCATATAGACCAGCTTAGTTCCCTAGGATTACCACGGCCTAAAATGTCCCCCATCGAAATCAACCCGTTTGATATACAAATTTATCGATAGTACGAATATCGGCACCAGAAAGATCTGTTAGACAGCCTGGAACTGCCGACCCCGACATTCGCATATCAAGAGTTCAATGCTCCCCACTTCTTCCTCATATCCACAGCTTCTGCATAAGTCATTGGAGTCAACACTTAATCTTCTGACGTGTTCGCAGATCAGGCAGTGTCCCGTCCGAACTGATACTAACATATACAATATTTCACTCTCTAGTACGAGGAGATATTTTTACCTTCTCAGGTCATAGCTTGGCCAGATTTGTCTAGCTACCCTGAAGGTGCCGATTTCCGCCCATTTTTCGTTGAACTGCCTGATTGTCACTGGCCTAAGCCAAAGCTTGCACGTGAATAGTGGCGCACCAATGTATGCAAATTCTTTGAGCATTTGTAATGTCGTCCCTTTCCTAGCAAGTTCTACGGCTTTGCATTTCCTGGGATATCCCTATGCCCAGGCACCCATATGATGTGTATATAAAACGCGCTGCACAATTGACTGCTTTCTAGCCTTAAACCATATTCAGGCGCACGAAATCACGCTCTGCTGGGTGCCAGGACATAGCAGCACACAGGGCAACGAATTAGCAGACGAATGTGCCAGGATAGGGGGCCGTTCAAGTATTACGTAAGCACTATAGTGATGACATTGGGGGGGGATGTTGGAGATGGTGATTACGTCAGCAGTAGTTCTTTACTTTTTTCCACATATGACAACCCACACAGATTGTGATTACTTCAGCAGTAGTTATTTACTTTTTTACACATATGGCAACCCACACAATGTCTATGCTCGAAAACAAAACCCATATTCGGGGATTCCCATAAATAATGAGTACATTTAGGTACTCGCTTAGAATTTCTTCAATCAGTTTCGTTTCGGTACGATTGACGATTTGACGTGGTGTAAGCAAAGCAAAGCAAGTAAATATTTGTGTTACCGTTGATCCACTTTCGCCAAAGTGGAATTGTTTAAGATGTCGTTTCAAATAGACAAATCCAAGTTATACCAACAATTGTTTGAAAGTTTTAAAAAATCTCATACAAATACAAAACTACAAAAAGTACAGAAGTTAGTTAACGAAGTGTGGCGTAATTATAAGTTACAAGCAAAATCGGACAAGGAACTTGATATTATTGTCTCTAAGAGAATTGAAGAAGAATTGCAAATTTAAAAGAATTTTGTTTAGTTCGTAATATTACTTAATAAGATTATAATATTTGTACTTTACTCTATGTTGAATACCGTATCAATAAAGTTTGTTTAAATGAATATTATGTGCGTTAAAGTCCTCTATCCTAAGCCTATTTTCTTATTTCTAGAATTTTAACTGCTGCTCATGAATGAATAACAAAAATAGAATACATTAAATGAAAAATGCATATAACAATGTTTACGTAAGCATGGGGGGGGGGATAAGAGCTTTGCTTACTTTTGATGACAAGGGGGAGGGGGGGGGTAAATAATTGCAATAAATCTGCTTACGTAATACTTGAACGGCCCCTAGGATCAGGTGCGCGAAATGAAACCGCGACTCTGGACGTGCAAATTCCGTTCGTGGAACTTAAAAACGAAATCGACGAACGCGGAGCAGCACTAACCAGATCGAGGTGGGACACAGTACAAAACTGCAGGACTGCAAGAATTCTTTGGCCATCCATTGATGTGAACCGTACCAAAGAATCAGGAAGAGAATTCAGGAAGAACACACTTAGCATCCTCACAGGAGTCATCACAGGGCACTGCGTGATAGGCAATATGGCTGCATGCATGAAGCTTCCTTACGAAGACTTCTGTAGAAGCTGCTTAGATGAAGAAGAGGGGGAGTCAGTACAGCACTTGCTATGCTCATGCAAAGGACTGCAAGAGTACCGTTTGGCCTATTTAGGGCACAGGCTCTTCGTAAACCTAGACGACCTAGCAGATGTACCGCTCAAACCCCTTCTCAAATTCATCAGTAAATCTCTCTGGTTTAGTAAAGCCACGAGGACAAACGAAAGTAACTAGATCTTACTCTCACCCTTCCTAAATCTTCTCTCCCTCTTCCTAAACCTTTTCTCCATCTTCCTAATCTGTCAACCTCCAACTATTTCTTCTATTCTTCCTTTCTACTCACGGGAAACACAATGGACCGAATTGTCGGCCCCGAGTGAACTCGTCAGTTGTATTCTGCCAGAGAGGATTGAGTTGGCAGAATGCCAGGTAATATAAACCATCTCCACTTCTATGCGGATGGTTCGAAGCTGGATGAAAAGGTTGGTTCGGAGTACACTGTGTATAATTTTTGGTGTTTTCTTTTGTGCCAAAAAATGCTACAAGTTGTGCGCCCGTTCTGTTTTCGATTCTGACCATAAAAAATGCAGGAGACATTATTAAAATGCTGCTTTCGGACTCTTTTTTAGAAATGAAAACATCACACCTGCAGTGTCTATCAAGCCGAAATAATGGCAATAATGGAAGTCGCCAAGTGGCAGAGTCGAAACATAGTAACCAACACTGACGTTGTCATTTACTCAGACAGCCAGGCTGCCATCAATTCTCTGGAGGCGACACCCATAAATTCACAAACAGCCCTCGACAGCCGCAGATCTCTTAACGAGATGGCTGAGCAGTTTAATATACACCTCATATGGGTGCCTGGACATAGGGATATCCCAGGAATCTGCAAAGCCGATGAAGTTGCTAGGAAAGGGACGACATTACAAACTCTCGAAGAATTGGCATATATTGCTGCGCCACTATTTAAATCAGATCAGTACGAAATTTAGCAGAGAGAGTTCTCTTATTACGTGAATAAACACTGCCAAATTCGGGGAAAATCGGTTCAGATTTAGATATAGTCCCCATTAGACCGTTTATAGCACATGATGCAAAAAGTGAATGTTGCTGCGATCTTTGATTTCCGGACCGAGAAAGGTTCCATTTGCCAAATGGATGGGTCATTCTTTAAAAATTCAGTACTCAATCCAAAAGCACCGAAAAAATGTTTGGTATTGTATGAGATGAAATCGCTCAAATTATTACACAGCAATAGTTTCGGGTCGGAGAAATTTCGATCGTTTTCCAGATTTACGACGGGCTCTGTTGATTGCAGATGCCTAACCATTTTTCGTTACTCTTTGAGTGAAACATCCGAATCGAAAAATGCCAAAGCCATTGATTCTAGGGCCAAATACAACAAATGATTTTTCAATTTCTTCAAAACCGCTTCAGACACATCTTGTCTTTCAACAAGTGTATATCTTGATTTTGTGCTCGTATGGCATTTTGCATGTAAACCACGCCCACTGGACTCTCGTTTGCTCTAGAAATAGGTATATTTTTAAGGCATAAATGCCTTTTCCCATGAACCTTGCGTGGGATGTTGGACGGAAGTTATCGCCGACATCACCAACGATTTGTGGTCGAGACTTACCCAAACGGCAGCAAAACGATTAAAAATAGGCACTTCAGGACCACAAGTCGCCGAAGTTTAACCTCAAACACATGTTTCAATACTATCTCCATCATGTGATGAGAACATGGGAACTTGATTAATTTTCGATCTAATTTGTTCTGCAACAAAATGCACGATCCAGTGTTTTGACCTGTATTTGATGAGTGTATCATGAACGACTTTGGCCATCTTTTCTCCAGTACCAGCCGGGATTTTGGGGGTGCCCAAAAATTTTGATGTGTAGATCGATTAATCACAAGCTCACCAACAGTGGTCAGAGGCGAAAAATCAACTATCATGCAAATCCGTTGTTTTTTTTCATGCATGCACAAGCATGATCTATTTTTTGTTGTGATTGCATAGAGACCATGTCGGTGTGCATTCATGCCCTGTCATATTTTTTAATTACTTGAACATGTGACATTTGATAAAAACCCAAATTTTGTTCATGTAAAGTGAGTTTTGTGTTTTCAAACAACTTTGGGCAGACCTTAGCGTTATCCAATCGGCACCAAATTTTTTATTGGAGGTTTGTAGTTCAAATGGAAACTTTTTCGGCCCGAAAATCAGTACCGAAAAAATAATAAATGGTCTAGTCCCCATATATATGTTTCACCCGATTTGACATGAAAGCGCTGTAGAAACCGTATTTTACATCCGACCTGTACGAAATTCGGCAGAGAAAGTTCTCTTATTACATGAAAAAACACTGCGCAATTCGGGGAAAATCGGTTCAGATTTAGATATAGCCCCCATATATATGTTCCACCCGATTTAACATTTAAACGCTGTAGAAATCGTGTTTTATATCCGATCAGTACGAAATTTAACAGAGAGAGTTTTCTTATTACATGTATGAACACTGCCAAATTCGGGGAAAATCGGCTCAGATTTAAACATAGTCCCAATATATATGTTACACCCGATTTGACATGTAAGCACTGTAGAAACCGTGTTTTATATCCGATCAGTACGAAAATCGGCAGAGAGAGTTTGCTTATTACATGTATGAACACTGCCAAATTCTTATCGCAATGCCCATTTTCGCATTGGTAGGTAGATGTAGGGTATTATATAGTCGGCCCCGCCCGACTTTCTGTCTTTCCTTACTGGTTTTTAATTAATGTTTATATATTTTATTTTTAAAGATTAATATATGAAAAATAACCAATATTTAATGGCAATAAAATTTAAACATCATAAAATTCGGTGAAAATTGTTTTCACTATAATTTAGTTTGAAAATTAATCTATCAGAAAAAAATCAAAATATTTGTAACGTGTTTTTGTCGAAGGCTGAGGTAAGTTCAGTCGTCTCCAGGGTCGTCCATGGACCCACAAACCTTAAGAAATAAGAACACAAGGATTTTCCCTGACTAGGGCTACAATTCAGGTTTTATTGAAGTGATAAACTATTTTACAATCTACTTGTGTTTGCTTTAAAGATACGATTGACAATAGATTTTGCTTATGGCCGCTACGACTCGTAGAACTGGTCGTGAGGTCGAGACTGTCGTTGTTCGGTGAATATCGATTTGAAAGTTATCGGGAACTTGCTGTTTGTTCGATTTATAGATAACATTATGCAACAAAAATTTGTCCAATTAGTCTATTTGATCTATAGATAGATGTAAAAGTTATGAGCCATTTTGTAAATGTTAGAGAAATTCAAAAAAATCTTGTTTCATTTTTTATATTGAATGTTAGTGAGACATATAAGAGACATTGCTCTTGTATTTTATTTTATGAGGATTGATGTCAGACATTATAAACTTATAGAGAGGACGAGGTTTTATGGCCGTTCGTAACCCTCCATAAAACATGATATGCAATGTGAGAGCTATATTAGATGAGATCCGCTCAGGTAGAGGGTCATTCAACAATATTTGTGGTTTTTTATTTATAAGGTTTCCATTCAGTTACGCCTTTTATGGGCTCGGACATCCCAGTCGTATATACAGGTAGTAAAATTATATGTACGCAATACAAAGTAGTACGCGACAGTCTTGAAAATATTGGGTTTCTACGTGCGAAGCAAACTATATGTCAGCCACAGGTACTGCAACTTATGAACTTTAAACCCTGAATTTATGAATGAAATTTCTTATTAATAAATTAGTGTAATTCAGCGCCTTAAAGAGATAAGTCGATTTTCTGAATAATATTACAAAGTTATATTTCGAAGTATGAGTAAGAGACAAAGAACTTTTCAATGTGAAAATGATTCCGACAATTTCTGCTACATCTGCGGAAAATATGTAATTCAAAAATACACCTGCGTTTAGTAAAATAATAGAAGAAATATATGTGTAATATTTTGGTATATAAGTTAAAAATATGAATGAACCGTGGACACCTAGTATTTTGTGTAATTCGTGCCATGTAAATCTTACTCGACGGACTAGTGGAAGAATGCGGTAAGTACTTTAAAATTAATGTATTACAATGTTTTGTGGAATAAAACGTTTTAATTTTAGACTTCACGTGCAATTCGGAATGCCAATGATTTGGAGACAACCATTCATTCACGATACGGGCTGCTATTTTTGTCTAAGTTAATAGATTGGAGTAGGAAGTGTCCAAGTATAGCTAACAGCCTAATTACGGAAATATCATCAAGTTCAACTGAGTACTCAACTCTGAGCGATCCAAGTTTGAGTCTCGGATGAAACGGTACAATATTTTGGCCCCAGATGTTAACATATCATATTATAGAGTCCATGATATACCTTATAAAAAATTTTATACAACTGTGAATAACATATGCTTTTGAAAGGACATGTTCAAGGAACTTAATCAAACATACAATTCAAAAGAATGGCGGTTATTTGTTGACAGCAGTAAAGAAAGTTTGAAAGCAGTACTTTTACACAACGGAAATCAGAAACCGTCGATTCCCATTGCTCATGGTGTCAACACTAAGGAATCATCGAAACAATGGCTAAATTGATAAAATACATAAAATATGAACAACATGACTGGAAAATTTGTTGCGATTTAAAAGTAGTTGTATGTTCTGCCTCTGGGATAGCCGTGCTCGCGAAGATCATTACAGAAGAATGAAATGACCAACAAGAAAACACATAACATTGGGCGAAAACAACATAAAATACACACCTCCCGTACAAAAAGTAAACATTATTTTGCCACCTCAGCATATTAAGCTGAGGCTCTTTAAAAATTTTGTAAAAGCCTTACGGAAAGATGGCAATTCACTCTCATATTTTAAGTTTATTTAAAAGTCTTTCTTCTTTCATAATTTCTTGCATTCTCATTTAAACTTTTTCCCCGAGAATCTTGGCGACGAACATGGCGAAAGGTTTCACGAAGAAATGAAGTCCATCGAGCGGCGTTACCAAGGGCTCTGGGATGAAAGAATGGTGGGAGATTATATTTGTTTCTTCATTAGAGAAACCGATTCCGAAATCTGCAAACGTCAACAAATAACTCACAATTAGTTCTAATGAAACTTGTACATGTAAATAAACTCAAACATACATAATATAAATGAAAGTAATAAATAAAGTCGCTATTTAAACAGAAATATAGAAAAAAAGATTTTTTGAATTTCTCTTACCTCTACCAACTACGCATTATTTTCTTCGCTAGGATGCAAACTTTTAAAAAATAAAATAAAATATTTTTTTTCGATAGTTTTTCTATTTTTTTTTTCGTCCCAGGATTTTTTTTCAAAAAATCTACTTTTTCCAATTTGTTTAATGACTGTTACTAAACCACTGTTTCTAAGTGAAAGAGATATTTCCAACATTGGTAGTCCACATTAATATACGGGGCAAAATCGCCTTTTTTGATATGTTTGAAACGAAAGAAAATATATTTGGAACACAATTTTTTAAATATTATATATTTCTTAGCAAATAAATTGTATTTGAAAATCAATGAAATATATTTGGAACGCATATATTAATATATTCCTATCTAAAATTATTCCTAAAAATTTTGCACTTTCAAAAAAAAAAATAGATCTGTTCCATTTATGCAAGGAGGAGCGTCCACATGTGGGACATTATTCATCCTAGTAAAGAACCCAATTATGTCTTGTTTGGGTTAACGCCTAAACCGCTGCTTTTGGCCCATCTAGCTAACTTGTTCAGAGCCACCTGTAGGATGTCTCGTTTTCGAATTTGCCACTCACTGCGCTTGCCACGTCGCACACTGCTCCGTTTCATGGACAAAAAAATCTTAAATCTTCGAATTAAATTTTTTTGGTATCATTTTAAAAACAAATAAAAACAGTTCGCAAAAATTTTTTCATAGAAATGGTTTTTTGAGCTACAGTGAAATTCAAAGTGTAGGTAAAATAAATAGATTTTCTAATTTCACTCATGAGTATTTGAAGGGAAATATTGTTTAATAATACATTTGTAGACAGAATTGCATATTCTTATATTTTTTGAATAACTGAGGAGTGGTACGAATTTTGATTTTTTTATAAATCTTAACAACTTATTATACCCTACACCACACTGTGGTACAGGGTATTATGACTTTGTGCATTTGTTTGTAACACCTAAAAGGAGAAGAGATAGACCCATTGTTTATTATACCGATCGACTCAGAATCACTTTCTGAGTCGATTTAGCCATGTCCGTCTGTCTGTCCATGTATTCTTGTAATCAAAGTGCAGGTCGTATTTATGGTCCGATTGTGATGAAATTTAGCATAGTGCTCTTTTTTGTCCCAAGGACGATCCCTATTGAAATTGGTTAAAATCGGTTCAGATTTGGATATAGTCCCCATATATATGTTTCACCCGATTTGACATGTAAGCGCTGTAGAAACCACATTTTACATCCGATCTTTATGAAATTCGGCAGAGAGTTTTATTATTACGTGAATGAACACTACCAAATTCGGAGAAAATCCGTTTAGATTTAGATATAGCCCCCGTATATATGTTTCACCCGATTTGACATGTAAGCGCTGTTGGAACTGTATTTTAAATCAGATCAGTACGAAATTTGGCAGAGAGAGTTCTCTTATTAGATGAATAAACACTGCCAAATTTGGGGAAAATCTGTTCAGATTTAGATATAGTCCCCATTAGACCGTTTATAGCACATGATGCAAAAAGTGAAAGTTGCTGCGATCTTTGATTTCCGGACCGAAAAAGTTTCCATTTTGCCTACAAGACTTCCATAAAAATTTTTGTGCCGATCGGATAACTCTAGGGTCTGCCCAAAGTTCATTCAAAATTTAGAACACACTTTATAGGGGAAATATTTTTTTTATTCAAAAATCGTATGTTTAAATAAGTAAAATAACATTTCTTTGTATTATTAATTAATAAATAGTTTTTAAATATTAAGATCGGTGAAAAAAAACAAAAAAATACAATTAATTCAATATTATATTAGATCTGACTTCTTATGTGAGGGACATTTTCTACGATATTCTTCAATGCACTGTAATATAAATTGATTTTGTTCTTCGTCTTTCGTAAGTATTCTGTTGTAATCATTCATAAATTGTACACCGTGTCGTTAACAACAAACAGATTACGACAAACATCGAGAGTATCTTGATAATCTTGCCAAATGGATGGGTCATTCTTTAAAAATTCCGTACTCAATCCAAAAGCACCGAAAAAATGTTTGGTATTGTATGAGATGAAATCGCTCAAATTATTACACAGCAATAGTTTCGGGTCGGAGAAATTTCGATCGTTTTCCAGATTTACGACGGGCTCTGTTGATTGCAGATGCCTAACCATTTTTCGTTACTCTTTGAGTGAAACATCCGAATCGAAAAATGCCAAAGCCATTGATTCTAGGGCCAAATACAACAAATGATTTTTCCATTTCTTCAAAACCGCTTCAGACACATCTTGTCTTTCAACAAGTGTATATCTTGATTTGGTGCTCGTATGGCATTTTGCATGTAAACCACGCCCACTGGACTCTCGTTTGCTCTAGAAATAGGTATATTTTTAAGGCATAAATGCCTTTTCCCATGAACCTTGCGTGGGATGTTGGACGGAAGTTATCGCCGACACCACCAAGAAACATTATTGTTAATTGTAATAGTTCCTTGTAATCAGCTCGGATTTGTGTTTCATTTAGCTGTTTAATGCAGAATTTCTTAATGACTTCGCAGTCAGCATTACTTATTTTTGAGCGTACAGTTGGATCTTCGAGTCCGTTTTTAAACGATTTGTGGTCGAGACTTACCCAAACGGCAGCAAAACGATTAAAAATAGGCACTTCAGGACCACAAGTCGCCGAAGTTTAACCTCAAACACATGTTTCAATACTATATCCATCATGTGATGAGAACATGGGAACTTGATTAATTTTCGATCTAATTTGTTCTGCAACAAAATGCACGATCCAGTGTTTTGACCTGTATTTGATGAGTGTATCATGAACGACTTTGGCCATCTTTTCTCCAGTACCATCCGGGATTTTGGGGGTACCCAAAAATTTTGATGTGGTCAGAGGCGTCGCAGCATTATACATTACAGTTATCACATCATGAAATATCTGTCTGTTTGACGGCAGCTTGGCTCCAGATATTGTATGTGATACATGCCCAACTGATTCTACGGTGCGAAATTTATCACTGGATCTAGTAACCATTTTGGATGTGGTCGGTCTGGAGACAAATAAGAATATGACTAAAATTAGTCACATAGGCTGGAGGCAGAGCGCGTTCTGTAAACGACCCTGTTGCATGACCGAAAAATATCAGACTGATGCGAAAAATCAACTATAGACCCATTGTTTATTATACCGATCGACTCAGAATCACTTTCTGAGTCGATTTAGCCATGTCCGTCTGTCTGTCCATGTATTCTTGTAATCAAAGTGCAGGTCGTATTTATGGTCCGATTGTGATGAAATTTAGCATAGTGCTCTTTTTTGGCCCAAGGACGATCCCTATTGAAATTGGTTAAAATCGGTTTAGATTTGGATATAGTCCCCATATATATGTTTCACCCGATTTGACATGTAAGCGCTGTAGAAACCACATTTTACATCCGATCTTTATGAAATTCGGCAGAGAGAGTTTTATTATTACGTGAATGAACACTACCAAATTCGGAGAAAATCCGTTTAGATTTAGATAGAGCCCCCATATATATGTTTCACCCGATTTGACATGTAAGCGCTGTAGGAACTGTATTTTAAATCAGATCAGTACGAAATTTGGCAGAGAGAGTGAAACTTGTACATGTAAATAAACTCAAACATACATAATATAAATGAAAGTAATAAATAAAGTCGCTATTTAAACAGAAATATAGAAAAAAAGATTTTTTGAATTTCTCTTACCTCTACCAACTACGCATTATTTTCTTCGCTAGGATGCAAACTTTTAAAAAATAAAATAAAATATTTTTTTTTCGATAGTTTTTCTATTTTTTTTTCGTCCCAGGATTTTTTTTTCAAAAAATCTACTTTTTCCAATTTGTTTAATGACTGTTACTAAACCACTATTTCTAAGTGAAAGAGATATTTCCAACATTGGTAGTCCACATTAATATACGGGGCAAAATCGCCTTTTTTGATATGTTTGAAACGAAAGAAAATATATTTGGAACACAATTTTTTAAATATTATATATTTCTTAGCAAATAAATTGTATTTGAAAATCAATGAAATATATTTGGAACGCATATATTAATATATTCCTATCTAAAATTATTCCTAAAAATTTTGCACTTTCAAAAAAAAATAGATCTGTTCCATTTATACAAGGAGGAGCGTCCACATGTGGGACATTATTCATCCTAGTAAAGAACCCAATTATGTCTTGTTTGGGTTAACGCCTAAACCGCTGCTTTTGGCCCATCTAGCTAACTTGTTCAGAGCCACCGTTAGGATGTCTCGTTTTCGAATTTGCCACTCACTGCGCTTGCCACGTCGCACACTGCTCCGTTTCATGGACAAAAAAATCTTAAATCTTCGAATTAAATTTTTTTGGTATCATTTTAAAAACAAATAAAAACAGTTCGCAAAAATTTTTTCATAGAAATGGTTTTTTGAGCTACAGTGAAATTCAAAGTGTAGGTAAAATAAATAGATTTTCTAATTTCACTCATGAGTATTTGAAGGGAAATATTGTTTAATAATACATTTGTAGACAGAATTGCATATTCTTATATTTTTTGAATAACTGAGGAGTGGTACGAATTTTGATTTTTTTATAAATCTTAACAAATTATTATACCCTACACCACACTGTGGTACAGGGTATTATGACTTTGTGCATTTGTTTGTAACACCTAAAAGGAGAAGAGATAGACCCATTGTTTATTATACCGATCGACTCAGAATCACTTTCTGAGTCGATTTAGCCATGTCCGTCTGTCTGTCCATGTATTCTTGTAATCAAAGTGCAGGTCGTATTTATGGTCCGATTGTGATGAAATTTAGCATAGTGCTCTTTTTTGTCCCAAGGACGATCCCTATTGAAATTGGTTAAAATCGGTTCAGATTGGGATATAGTCCCCATATATATGTTTCACCCGATTTGACATGTAAGCGCTGTAGAAACCACATCTTACATCCGATCTTTATGAAATTCGGCAGAGAGTTTTATTATTACGTGAATGAACACTACCAAATTCGGAGAAAATCCGTTTAGATTTAGATATAGCCCCCATATATATGTTTCACCCGATTTGACATGTAAGCGCTGTTGGAACTGTATTTTAAATCAGATCAGTACGAAATTTGGCAGAGAGAGTTCTCTTATTAGATGAATAAACACTGCCAAATTTGGGGAAAATCTGTTCAGATTTAGATATAGTCCCCATTAGACCGTTTATAGCACATGATGCAAAAAGTGAAAGTTGATGCGATCTTTGATTTCCGGACCGAAAAAGTTTCCATTTGGCCTACAAGACTTCCATAAAAATTTTTGTGCCGATCGGATAACCCTAGGGTCTGCCCAAAGTTCACTCAAAATTTGATTTGTTCTTCGTCTTTCGTAAGTATTCTGTTGTAATCATTCATAAATTGTACACCGCGTTCAGCAGTGTCGTTAACAACAAACAGATTACGACAAACATCGAGAGTATCTTGATAATCTTGCCAAATGGATGGGTCATTCTTTAAAAATTCAGTACTCAATCCAAAAGCACCGAAAAAATGTTTGGTATTGTATGAGATGAAATCGCTCAAATTATTACACAGCAATAGTTTCGGGTCGGAGAAATTTCGATCGTTTTCCAGATTTACGACGGGCTCTGTTGATTGCAGATGCCTAACCATTTTTCGTTACTCTTTGAGTGAAACATCCGAATCGAAAAATGCCAAAGCCATTGATTCTAGGGCCAAATACAACAAATGATTTTTCCATTTCTTCAAAACCGCTTCAGACACATCTTGTCTTTCAACAAGTGTATATCTTGATTTGGTGCTCGTATGGCATTTTGCATGTAAACCACGCCCACTGGACTCTCGTTTGCTCTAGAAATAGGTATATTTTTAAGGCATAAATGCCTTTTCCCATAAACCTTGCGTGGGATGTTGGACGGAAGTTATCGCCGACACCACCAAGAAACAATATTGTTAATTGTGATAGTTCCTTGTAATCAGCTCGGATTTGTGTTTCATTTAGCTGTTTAATGCAGAATTTCTTAATGACTTCGCAGTCAGCATTACTTATTTTTGAGCGTACAGTTGGATCTTCGAGTCCGTTTTTAAACGATTTGTGGTCGAGACTTACCCAAACGGCAGCAAAACGATTAAAAATAGGCACTTCAGGACCACAAGTCGCCGAAGTTTAACCTCAAACACATGTTTCAATACTATCTCCATCATGTGATGAGAACATGGGAACTTGATTAATTTTCGATCTAATTTGTTCTGCAACAAAATGCACGATCCAGTGTTTTGACCTGTATTTGATGAGTGTATCATGAACGACTTTGGCCATCTTTTCTCCAGTACCAGGCGGGATTTTGGGGGTGCCCAAAAATTTTGATGTGTAGATCGATTAATCACAAGCTCACCAACAGTGGTCAGAGGCGTCGCAGCATTATACATTACAGTTATCACATCATGAAATATCTGTCTGTTTGACGGCAGTTTGGCTCCAGATATTGTATGTGATACATGCCCAACTGATTCTACGGTGCGGAATTTATCACTGGATCTAGTAACCATTTTGGATGTGGTCGGTCTGGAGACAAATAAGAATATGACTAAAATTAATCACATAGGCTGGAGGCAGAGCGCGTTCTGTAAACGACCCTGTTGCATGACCGAAAAATATCAGACTGATGCGAAAAATCAACTATCATGCAAATCCGTTGTTTTTTTTCATGCATGCACAAGCATGATCTATTTTTTGTTGTGATTGCATAGTGGCCATGTCGGTGTGCATTCATGCCCTGTCATATTTTTTAATTTCTTGAACATGTGACATTTGAAAAAAACCCAAATTTTGTTCATGATGTAAAGTGAGTTTTGTGTTTTCAAACAACTTTGGGCAGACCTTAGCGTTATCCAATCGGCACCAAATTTTTTATTGGAGGTTTGTAGTTGAAATGGAAACCTTTTCGGCCCGAAAATCAGTACCGAAAAAATAATAAATGGTCTAGTCCCCATATATATGTTTCACCCTATTTGACATGAAAGCGCTGTAGAAACCGTATTTGACATCCGACCTGTACGAAATTCGGCAGAGAAAGTTCTCTTATTACATGAAAAAACACTGCGCAATTCGGGGAAAATCGGTTCAGATTTAGATATAGCCCCCATATATATGTTCCACCCGATTTAACATTTAAACGCTGTAGAAATCGTGTTTTATATCCGATCAGTACGAAATTTAACAGAGAGAGTTTTCTTATTACATGTATGAACACAAAATCGGTTCAGATTTAAACATAGTCCCAATATATATGTTACACCCGATTTGACATGTAAGCACTGTAGAAACCGTGTTTTATATCCGATCAGTACGAAAATCGGCAGAGAGAGTTTGCTTATTACATGTATGAACACTGCCAAATTCTTATCGCAATGCCCATTTTCGCATTGGTAGGTAGGTGTAGGGTATTATATAGTCGGCCCCGCCCGACTTTCTGTCTTTCCTTACTGGTTTTTAATTAATGTTTATATATTTTATTTTTAAAGATTAATATATGAAAAATAACCAATATTTAATGGCAATAAAATATAAACATCATAAAATTCGGTGAAAATTGTTTTCACTATAATTTAGTTTGAAAATTAATCTATCAGAAAAAAATCAAAATATTTGTAACGTGTTTTTTGTCGAAGGCTGAGGTAAGTTCAGTCGTCTCCAGGGTCGTCCATGGACCCACAAACCTTAAGAAATAAGAACACAAGGATTTTCCCTGACTAGGGCTACAATTCAGGTTTTATTGAAGTGATAAACTATTTTACAATCTACTTGTGTTTGCTTTAAAGATACGATTGACAATGGATTTTGCTTATGGCCGCTACGACTCGTAGAACTGGTCGTGAGGTCGAGACTGTCGTTGTTCGGTGAATATCGATTTGAAAGTGATCGGGAACTTGCTGTTTGTTCGATTTGTAGATAGCACTATGCAACAAAAATTTTGTCCAATTAGTCTATTTGATCTATAGATAGATGTAAAAGTTATGAGCCATTTTGTAAATGTTAGAGAAATTCAAAAAAATCTTGTTTCATTTTTTATATTGAATGTGAGTGAGACATATAAGAGACATTGCTCTTGTATTTTATTTTATGAGGATTGATGTCAGACATTATAAACTTATAGAGAGGACGAGGTTTTATGGCCGTTCGTAACCCTCCATAAAACATGATATGCAATGTGAGAGCTATATTAGATGAGATCCGCTCAGGTAGAGGGTCATTCAACAATATTTGTGGTTTTTTATTTATAAGGTTTCCATTCAGTTACGCCTTTTATGGGCTCGGACATCCCAGTCGTATATACAGGTAGTAAAATTATATGTACGCAATACAAAGTAGTACGCGACAGTCTTGAAAATATTGGGTTTCTACGTTCGAAGCAAACTATATGTCAGCCACAGGTACTGCAACTTATGAACCTTAAACCCTGAATTTATGAATGAAATTTCTTATTAATAAATTAGTGTAATTCAGCGCCTTAAAGAGATAAGTCGATTTTCTGAATAATATTACAAAGTTATATTTCGAAGTATGAGTAAGAGACAAAGAACTTTTCAATGTGAAAATGATTCCGACAATTTCTGCTACATCTGCGGAAAATATGTAATTCAAAAATACACCTGCGTTTAGTAAAATAATAGAAGAAATATATGTGTAATATTTTGGTATATGAGTTAAAAATATGAATGAACCGTGGACACCTAGTATTTTGTGTAATTCGTGCCATGTAAATCTTACTCGACGGACTAGTGGAAGAATGCGGTAAGTACTTTAAAATTAATGTATTACAATGTTTTGTGGAATAAAACGTTTTAATTTTAGACTTCACGTGCAATTCGGAATGCCAATGATTTGGAGACAACCATTCATTCACGATACGGGCTGCTATTTTTGTCTAAGTTAATAGATTGGAGTAGGAAGTGTCCAAGTATAGCTAACAGCCTAATTACGGAAATATCATCAAGTTCAACTGAGTACTCAACTCTGAGCGATCCAAGTTTGAGTCTCGGATGAAACAGTACAATATTTTGGCCCCAGATGTTAACATATCATATTATAGAGTCCATGATATACCTTATAAAAAATTTTATACAACTGTGAATAACATATGCTTTTGAAAGGACATGTTCAAGGAACTTAATCAAACATACAATTCAAAAGAATGGCGGTTATTTGTTGACAGCAGTAAAGAAAGTTTGAAAGCAGTACTTTTACACAACGGAAATCAGAAACCGTCGATTCCCATTGCTCATGGTGTCAACACTAAGGAATCATCGAAACAATGGCTAAATTGATAAAATACATAAAATATGAACAACATGACTGGAAAATTTGTTGCGATTTAAAAGTAGTTGTATGTTCTGCCTCTGGGATAGCCGTGCTCGCGAAGATAATTACAGAAGAAAGAAATGACCAACAAGAAAACACATAACATTGGGCAAAAACAACATAAAATACACACCTCCCGTACAAAAAGTAAACATTATTTTGCCACCTCAGCATATTAAGCTGAGGCTCTTTAAAAATTTTGTAAAAGCCTTAAGGAAAGATGGCAATTCACTCTCATATTTTAAGTTTATTTAAAAGTCTTTCTTCTTTTATAATTTCTTGCATTCTCATTTAAACTTTTTCCCCGAGAATCTTGGCGACGAACATGGCGAAAGGTTTCACGAAGAAATGAAGTCCATCGAGCGGCGTTACCAAGGGCTCTGGGATGAAAGAATGGTGGGAGATTATATTTGTTTCCTCATTAGAGAAATCGATTCCGAAATCTGCAAACGCCAACAAATAACTCACAATTACTTCTAATGAAACTTGTACATGTAAATAAACTCAAACATACATAATATAAATGAAAGTAATAAATAAAGTCGCTATTTAAACAGAAATTTAGAAAAAAAGATTTTTTGAATTTCTCTTACCTCTACCAACTACGCATTATTTTCTTCGCTAGGATGCAAACTTTTAAAAAATAAAATAAAATAATTTTTTTTTCGATAGTTTTTCTATTTTTTTTTCGTCCCAGGGTTTTTTTTAAAAAAATCTACTTTTTCCAATTTGTTTAATGACTGTTACTAAACCACTGTTTCTAAGTGAAAGAGATATTTCCAACATTGGTAGTCCACATTAATATACGGGGCAAAATCGCCTTTTTTGATATGTTTGAAACGAAAGAAAATATATTTGGAACACAATTTTTTAAATATCATATATTTCTTAGCAAATAAATTTTATTTGAAAATCAATAAAATATATTTGGAACGCATATATTAATATATTACAACAAACTGTATTTGCAAACTAAATTTCTCAAAATAAATATGTGTTTAAATACAATTAAAATTATTATTTAGGATATTTTCCAAATATATTTTATTTAAAAACGATTTCAAAAAGTTTTGCTGACTTTTTCGAATTTCAGTTTTAATTTTTCCTTGGTTTCGAATTGTACTTCCCAGTTATGATACCATATGCAGTATTAACTTCTGTTTTAAATCAATCATTTAAAATTTTCTGAGTATTCCAAACCATCATAATTGTCAATCCTCTAAGTACTTTATTATACGATTTCAATTATTATTATTTACTAGCTGGACCCGGTCCACTTCGTTGCCCCAGATTGAGATTTCCCATCCCACCAATTTTTGAACCAATCACGAATCCTTCCACCAAATACATACACACAACATTACAGCACTCTCGGGAACAAACAAATTGTTCAAGATATCTCCATTCTTGGCTCATATGGGTGGGGCCACACCCGGGCAACACCCATCGGCCCGATCCGAGCACTCACGTAGAATGCCAACAGATACATATACACAAAATTACAGCGCCCTCGCTAACAAATTGTGCAAGATATAGCAATACCATTGGCCCGATCCCAGCACTCACGTAGAATACCAACATATACATATACACAAAATTACAGCGCCCTCGCTAACAAATTGTGCAAGATATTGCAATTTCAAAATTTGGCTCATATGTGCGGGGCCAGGCCCGTTGGTCCGATCCTGACCATTTTTGGACCAATCACGTAGACTGCCTCAATATGCATATACACAAAATTACAGCACTCTCGCAAACAAATTGTTTTCTATACCTCCATTTCAAAACATGGCTCACATGTGCGGGGCCACGCCCGTAGGTCGTATCCCGCCCACTTTTGGAACTATCACGTAGACTGCCAAAGATACATATACACACAATTACGGCACTCTCGCTCCCGCTCACGTGGACTCCCAGCTACTTCGAGTTGGACCCGGGACTGGCCCATCTGGGATCAGGGTCCAGTATTAATCATGATAGGGACAGTAGGAATCTCTCAAAAAATCATAACTCCAAATTGGCTTATATGGGCGGGGCCACGTCCCCTCAATCAAGAACTAATATAGCCTATGTCACCCGCCTGAATATTTTGAAGATTCCCTGAAAATTTCATCAAAATCAGCCCAGCCCTTTTGGAGTCCATACGTTACGTACATACACACATCCAATTTTATATATATTGATAGATAGCTGGACCCGGTCCACTTCGTTACCCCAGATTAAAATTTCCGATCCCGTCCATTTTTTAACCAATCACGAATTCTGCCACCAAATACATATACATAAAATAACAGCACTCTCGCTAACAAATTGTGTTAGATATATCAATTTCAAAATTTGGCTTATATGGGCGGGGCCACGACCATTCGTCCAATTCCGCCCCTTTTTGGACTAATCACGTAGACTACCACCAGATACATATACACAAAATACAGCACTCTCGCTAACAAATTGTGCAAGATATCTTAATTTTAAAATTTGTCTTATGTGGGCGGGGTCACGCCCACTTGATATATCGAAAATTCAAGTACCCTATTTTCACCACGCCCCACACGTGTACATTCTGTGAAAATTTCAAGAAGATCGGTCCAGCCGTTTATAGGTGTATAATGTACAAACAAACAAACACATTCTTCTTTATATATAAACTAGCTGACCCGGTCCACTTCGTTGGCCCAGATTTCAGATTTCCCATCCTGTCAATTTTTGGGCTAATCACGTAGACTGCCACCAGATACATATACACAAAATACAGCACTTTCGCTCACAAATTGTGCAAGATATCCCGATTTCAAAATTTGGCTTATTTTTTGCCCATTTTTGGACCAATCACGTAGTTTGCTACCAGATACATATACACAGAAGTACAGCACTCTCGCTGACAAATTATGCAAGATATCTCAATTTAACAATTTGGTTTACTTTGGCGGGGCCACGCCCATTGGTCCGATCCCGCCCATTTTTGGACCAATCACGTAGATTTCCAGCTACTTTCAGATGGATCTCAGAAAGTCCATGAGTGGTGCGACATCTGGGATCACGATCCAATCCCAATCGTGGAAGTAGATAGGGGCAGTAGGAATCTCAATTTCAAAAGTTGCCTTATAAGGGCGTGGTCACGCCCATTGGTCCGATGCCGCCAATTTGTAGACAAACTACGTAGACTATCGCCAGATTCGTATGCACATAATAACAGCATTCTTGCTAAAAAATTGTGCAGATATCTAAATTTTAAAATTTGGCTTATATGGGCAGGGTCACGCCCATTGACCCGATCCCGCCCATTTTTGGACCAATCACGTAGACTATCACCAGATACATATTTAGACAATTACAGTACTCTCGCTAACAAATTGTGCAAGATATCTAAATTTTAATATTTGCCTTATATGGGCGGGGCCACGCCCATTGGCCCGATCCCGCCCATTGGCCCGACCCCGCCCATTGGCCCGATCCCGCCCATTTTTCGGCAATTCACATAGACTGCCACCATATATCTTTAAAATAAATTGCAGCACTCTCGCTAAATTTTTTTAAGATATCCAAATTCCAAAATTTGCCTTATATGGGAGGGGCCACGACCATTTTTGGACCAGTCACGTAGACTGTCACCAGATATATATACACAAAATTGCAGCACTCTCGCTAAAAAAATAGCTCAAGATATCTCAATTCCAAGATTTGCCTTATATGGGCGGGGCCACGCCCATTAGTCCCATCCCGTCCATTTTTAAGCCAATCACTTAGACTGCCACCAGATATATATACAAAAAATTGCAGCACTCTCGCTAAAAAATTGTTCAAGATATCTCAATTCCAAAATTTGCCTTATATTGGAGGGGCCGCGGCCATTTGTCCGATCCCGCCCATTTGTTGGACCAGTCACGTAGACTGCCACCAGATATATATACACAAAATTGCAGCACTCTCGCTAAAAAAAATGCTCAAGATATCTCAATTCCAAGATTTGCCTTAAATGGGCGGGGCCACGCCCATTCGTCCGATCCTGCCCATTTTTGGACCAATTACGCTGTCTTGTACCAGATACATATACGCAAAATTTCAGCGCTCTCTTTAACAAATTGTGTAAGATATCTAGATTTCAATATTTGGCTTATATAGGCGGGGCCACGCCCATTGCTCAGATCGCGCCCTTTTTTAGACAAAACACGTAGACTGCTACCAGATACATGTAAACAAAATTACAGCACTCTTGCTAAAAAATTGTGCAAGATATCTCAATTTAAAATTTCGTCTTATGTGGGCGGGGCCACGCCCGTTGGTCCGATTCCGCCAACTTTTGGTCCAGTCCCGTAGACTGCCACCAGATACATATACACAAAATTACAGTACTCTCAAGATATCTCAATTCCAAGATATCTTCCACAAACTGTGGAAGATATCTCCATTTTAAAATTTGGGCGAGGCCACGCCCATTGGTCCGATCCCGCCCACTTTTGGACCAATCACGTAGACTTCCACCAGATACATATGCACCAAATTACAGAACTCTCGCTAACAAATTGTGTAAGATATCGCAATTTAAAAATTTGTCTTATGTGGGCGGGGCCACGCCCATTGGTCCGATCCCGCCCTTTTTTGGACCAATCCCGTAGACTACCACCAGATACACATGCACCAAAGTACAACACTCTCGCTAACAAATTGTGTAAGATATCTCAATTCCAAAATTTGGCTTATATGGGCGGGGCCACGCCCATTGGTCCGATCCCGCCCATTTTTGGACCAATCAGGTACATTGCCACCATATATATATATATGCACTAAATTGTGTCACTCTCGCCAATAAATTGTGCTAGATAAATCATTTTTAAAATTTGGCTTTTATTGGCGGTGCCACGCCCATTGGTCCGATCCCGCCCATTTTTGGACCAATCACGTAGACTGCCACCAGATACATATGTACAAAATTACAGCACTCTCGCTAACAAATTGAGCAAGATATCTCAATTTTAAAATTTGTTTTATATGGGCGGGGCCACGCCTACTTGATATATCGAAAATTCAAGTACTCTATTTTCACCACGCCCTACATATGTTCATTCTGTGAAAATTTCAAAAAGATCGGTCCAGCCGTTTAGACGTCTATTCGGTACAAACAAACCAACAAACAAACAAACACACATTCTTCTTTATATATATAGTAGGGATGTAACGAAAGTGGCTTTAGCGAAAGCGAATGCGAAAGCGAATATTGAAATATATTTTTTGCGAATGCGAATGCGAAAGCGAATAGTGAAATATGCATTTTTGCGAAAGCGAATGCGAATAATAGTTAGAGCCTTTAGTACCAACAAATTTAAGGAACTGAATTGATACTTTTCCATGATATTCAAGTATTAAGACTGTTTTCCATAGTTTTACCTCCTGTTACCACAAGCACACACATATCTTCAAATTGTGTGGAGGGAATAAGGAGATTTAACACTTTAATAAATGGAAGCGAATACTGAAATATATGTTTGCGAAAGCGAATGCGAAAGCGAATAATCCAAAGATGGTTTTTGCGAATGCGAATGCGACAGCGAATTTTAAAATGATGCGAATAATTCGCGTTCGCATATGCGAATGCGAATATTCGTTACATCCCTAATATATAGATAGATAGATAGATTGTGTAAGATATATCAATTTCAAAAATAACCAAGTAGACTGCCACCAGAAAATTACAGCACTCGCTAACAAACTGTGCAAGATATCTCAATTTCAAAATTTGGCTTATATGGGCGGGGCCACGCCCATTGGTCCGATCCCGGTTATTATTGGAACAATCTCGTATACTACCACCAGATATATATGTACAAAATTACAGCACTCACGCCAACAAAATTTTCAAAATATCTCAATTTCAAAATTTGACTTAAATGAGCGGGGCCATGCCCATTGGTCCGATCACGCCCATTTTTAAACCAATCAGGTAGACTACCAGATACACATGTACTAAATTACAGCACTCTCGCCAGCGCTCTTGTGGATGATATCTCAATTCAAAAATTCGACTTATATAGGCGGGGCCACGCCCATTGTTCCGATCACGCACATTTTTGAACCAATGACGTAGACTACCACCAGATACATATACACAGAATTACAACACTCTCTCGAACACATTGTGAAAAATATCTATATTTAAAAATTTGGCTCATGTGGGCGGTGCCACGCCCATACGTCTGATCCCGCACACTTTTGGACAAATTACGAAGACTACCACCAGATACATATGCACAAAACTCTCGCACAGCACAGCACTCTCGCTAACAAATTGTGCAAGATATCGCATTTTAAAAATTTGGCTTGTATCTTCCCAAATCCACAACTTTTGTGTGTACCAAATATTATATATTTCGAGTGTAACCTAAACATATATATCTTTCAAGCCGAATATGTTTGGGACAATATACTACAGAAGCGATTTTTTTTCAGCGTGTAGCTTCAATTAAACGTATAAGTCGACCTGATCGGGCATATACTCCAAAAATTATAGTGCAAATAAGGGCACCTTTGACGATAATAGTATTTTTAATAAAAAAATTTTTAAAAAAATTTTACCATAACAAAATTTTTGGTTTTGATCTTATATAACAGTATGCCACAATGTATACGAAGAAATAATTTTAAGGTCTAGGACAAAAAAAAAATTTTTTTTTTGTGGTCCTCGGAACCGGATGATAGTTGTTTGCGTAGCAATGCAATGAAAAAAGAAATAACCAGTAAGGAAAGACAGAAAGTCGGGCGGGGCCGACTATATAATACCCTACACCTACCTACCAATGCGAAAATGGGCATTGCGATAAGAATTTGGCAGTGTTCATACATGTAATAAGCAAACTCTCTCTGCCGATTTTCGTACTGATCGGATATAAAACACGGTTTCTACAGCGCTTGCATGTCAAATCGGGTGTAACATATATATTGGGACTATGTTAAAATCTGAACCGATTTTTCCCGAATTTGGCAGTGTTCATATGTAATAAGAAAACTCTCTCTGTTAAATTTCGTACTGATCGGATATAAAACATGATTTCTACAGCGCTCAAATGTTAAATCGGGTGAAACATATATATGGGGGCTATATCTAAATCTGAACCGATTTTCCCCGAATTTGGCAGTGTTCATACATGTAATAAGAAAACTCTCTCAGTTAAATTTCGTACGGATCGGATATAAAACACGATTTCTACAGCGCTTAAATGTTAAATCGGGTGAAACATATATATAGTGGTTATATCTAAATCTGAACCGATTTTCTCCGACTTTGGCAGTGTTTATTCATGTAATAAGAGAACTCTCTCTGTTAAATTTCGTACTGATCGGATATAAAACACAATTTCTACAGCGCTTAAATGTTAAATCGGGTGAAACAAATATATGGGGGCTAAATCTAAATCTGATCGGATTTTCTCCGAATTTGGTAGTGTTCATTCACGTAATAATAAAACTCTCTCTGCCGAATTTCATAAAGATCGGATGTAAAATGTGGTTTCTACGGCGCTTGCATGTCAAATCGGGTGAAACATATATATGGGGACTATATCCAAATCTGAACCGATTTTAACCAATTTCAATAGGGATCGTCCTTGGGCCAAAAAAGAGCACTATGCTAAATTTCATCACAATCGGACCATAAATACGACCTGCACTTTGATTACAAGAATACATGGACAGACGGACGGACAGACAGACGGACATGGCTAAATCGACTCAGAAAGTGATTCTGAGTCGATCGGTATAATAAACAATGGTGTTACAAACAAATGCACAAAGTCATAATACCCTGTACCACAGTGTGGTGTAGGGTATAAAAACAAATGCACAAAGTCATAATACCCTGTACCACAGTGTGGTGTAGGGTATAAAAAGGCAGGTGTGGTTAGAATTGTTTCCAATAATATTTGTAGTTGTTTTATTGAAATAATTGTCGTAGAACAATTATTAATATTACCTTCGATAATAATTTTGGGATGCTTTTCGGACGAAATCCAAATAACGAGTGATTAAAAAAAGGAAACAAAGCTTGGGCGCTGAAAGGCCGCGCTAGTAGCTTTTTTACTCATTAGATTCTGTCGTACATTGGTCGTAAACCACAAAGTCGTATGTGAAAGTGGTAGACAGAATCTAACGCCGATGAAACAAACAGATTAATATTTGAACTTAAACATTGATGTGTTATTGCAAAAAATATACATATATTTCATCGTTTTTTATTATTTTTTCATAAAAATGTGCTCGACGAGCTAGTTTTTAAATGAATGGTCTGACAGTCCTAAGCCAACATTAGGTTGGACCAGACTGGCCCGTTGACATAATTTACGTTAATTAAATGTTACATGGACCCGATATAACCCACCCGAAAATGGTAAGTTGGGCCCATGGGAAACCGGGGCTCGAGTAGGTTTGCGGCTTTATTATTTTGGGGTAAACTTCAGGCCCTATAACTATGCCTATGGATGAAGCCCGATTAAACTGGGGATCTGCTAGTTGCATACCCGCGTAATGCTCCCTGATGGCATCTGTCGCAGACTCTGAATGAGCCCTTAGATGCGCCAAACTCATTAAGCGAGCGGATATGCTCAATTGCTGAGTGATGTCGTTACTTGACGCGAAGGTCAACTGGCAAAAGCTCTTTTGGCCAATGCTAACGGGGTGCAGCGGAAGTTTCTCAGCCAACGTCCGACAAACTATGCTGTGCCCGAGCAAAGGTTCAAAAGAGCTCTCACCGGCATTCGTCGGTCGGGCAGGATAAGTATTATCACTGCCGTAGGCCCAACGGTGACAACGGACTGAAGAGCCATTTTCGGACGTGATGTAGGAGTAGGAAGCAAACGATTAATTTGATCGGACAGACGATTTTCTGAGGACAGACGTGGAGGTTTATCGGACGGACCTTTTCCAGCGGACTGACGTGAAAACCGCTGGTTTCGTGCGGAAGGAGCACTACATCCTTTCGATGTACCTGGACGTGATACAGAGGCGTGAGAAGAAGAGGAAGTGTCAGCATGTAGTAGGGTATGGTGATCAGCCTGACAGACTTTGCAACGCTGCTTTCGGAAACCATCGCGTAGAAGGTGCGTACTGTCCAAGCAATTGGCACAGCATCTGTGCAATGCGACTGTGCGAAGCTTCCTCACCATCCGCATAGCCTGGAATTCCCTACAGTTCCTGAGGAGATGGTTAGCCTGGCAGACTCCGCATGGAATTTTGCAATGCAGCCTTCCCGAGCCCGACCAGATGCCGAAATTAGTGGCGACGCCACAGTATTTACTCCGTAAGGAACGGTAGTGCCTGTTCAAGTTGGGGAGGCACGGATTCAGCTGCCGAAGGCGCTGTAGTCTCGGAAGGGACAGCTTTTCCCGAGATGGATTTTGCTGAAATCTCTCACTCCTCGTCGGACATTGGGACGTCATCCTCATAGTCAGGGAATGTCGCTGCCATCGTGCCTAGATTTTCCATAGTTCTGCGGAAAAATAGAGATGGCAACACACAGTGCTCTGTCTTCATGTATCAATGTGACAAAAATAGAAGGAGTAATTGCAGAGTTATGAATTTTGGTACGTAGCGAGCGGATAGTTTTTAACCTATAACGCAATACCTATTCACATACCTACTACGCAACCACGTGGTTTGTTGTTTTTAAAGCGTAGGTTGGACAGAAATTTCTGATCTTAGTCTGGAAGGCCTATATCGACGTACCTATTTCGGGCTAATACTGGCTATGGGGGTGTCTCCCCCAACCAATTTATGATTAAAACAAAAAAGATGAAGAAGATTACGGCGCAAGGGAGGGAAAACCCGGTGCCGGCGACAAGCGTTGATTCACTCACGAGTCATGAGTCGTCTTTATCGAACAATCGTGAGCATGCAACTTCTACGAGCTTTGTGCCTTGGATCCCGTAGTCGAAAATGAAACAAGAGCACATCCAGCCGCAGGCAAAATAAATGATAAGATAGATGAAGCAGATCCCAGCTGGGGCTCTAATCAACCCCAGCCTTTAAAAGCCAGTGGCACTCTGACTCTGAATCATCTAATAAAAACAATATCACTATTGTTGCTAACTCAAAGAGACTGTCAGGGGCACAAAGAAGGAAACTGAATAAGTAGAACCGACGGAACCAACAATTCTACCTCCAATACACGCATGGAGGCAGCTAAAAGAGTCTGGTCTCCCGAAGAACATAGCGCTGTGAAAGTGACTAAGAAGAAAAAGGGCTCGCCGTCTTCCAGTAATTCTGAGAAGCCTAACGTAACCACACAAAAGGAAGTCTCTAGTCGGGGTCCTTCGATAGCGGGCGGTAAAGTTGATCCAGTAACGCAGGTCAAGTCAACCAAATCATCCGCTAAGGATGAGGCTTTAAACCAAAAGACTTTACAGACACGGAAAAATCAATTGGCCACAAAGAAGGGTAAGAAGCCACCATCTTATTCTAATATAGCTAAACAACATTTTCGAGACGATCTATGCTATGCCATAATTGATAGCAGTAGTGCACCTGGCAGAATTCCCGAAGACCAATAGAATAACTTCGAAGATTTGGTCTATACGAGGGTAGCGGAGTACGTCCTCGAATCTAAGGATGAACCACCAATCGAAGTAATGAGTTGCAAGTTTGAGAGGGGTGTTTTGATGCTAAGGCTGACATCACAACGCTGCGCTGGTGTCCTCGTAAAACTTGTGGATAGCTTCAAATCAACTTGGGACGGCGAAAAGATAAAATTAACAAGGTAAAGCGACATTCCTTAACTTATAAAAACGACCCTATATGTTAAGGGATGTCCCAGTAAGTTCTCATCAGAGTACATACTCGACGTCATTGGCAAATAGAATTCAAAACTTTCCGTGAGAAAGTGGGAAGTCTTCTATAGGAAGGATGATACCGAGGGTACTCTCCTCGTGTTGGGCATAGACCCAGAATCCAAGATCAATCTTGTCATTGCGAAGGGCATGGCGTACTTCTTGATCTGGGCAGTCTTTTTCAAAATTGGAAAGGTCCCGATTGGCAGGACAGATGAATCGAGTCCAAATATACTGCCTGAAGAGGCAAACACTGGTAGTGAACGGATGGAGACAAGTGAGACACTGCCAAAAACTGATGTGGAAGTCAATAACACCACCAGTTCACCAATAGTACCGCAGCTACTGCTGGAAGTTCCCGGCAAAGGTGGTGATCAAAATAAAAAGAGCCACAACACGATTCCAAACAATGAGGGAGCGTCAAAAACTAACACCGCTGGTGTGACTGCAAGATAGTGTAATAGGTAGTGAACGAAAGGAGGAGAATGACCCACTACCAAATAATGACGGAGTGCCACCAGATAGGATAGACTCCCAAAAGAAACTTTTACTGGAGGTCATCCAAATAAACCTCCACCGGAGCGAGACAGCATCCAACGCTCTGATGGACATCATAAATAAAGGCAGGGTTCACATTGCTTTTTTACAGGAACCATGGACAACTAGCAACAAGGTTACTAGATTAAACCATGTGAACTATAACCTTTTCTACGCTAACACAGGTACTCGTCTTACTTATGTTTTCTTTTCTCTCTAGAGTTGTCAACATCGGACGCAACGGTGCTGAGGCAAGGTAATGGAAATATGTACCTGGCGTCAATATATCTGCCATTCGATGCGCCGACATTGCCACCTACGTCGGAATTACAACGTCTGGTGAGGGAATCCAAACACACAATTAATGAGTTATTAGCTGGGTGTGACGCCAACTCCCATCATATCGCTTGGGGAAGAACTAACATCTATAATATTGGACACTCCCTTATAGAATTTTTGAATACAAATGACCTCATAACTCTTAACATAGGAAACACTGCAACCTTTGTTAACAAAATTATGGAAGAAGTATTAGATATAACGATATGTTCAGAAAATCTTATTGGTGAGATGCATGAGTGGAGGGTTTCGGATGAACACTCCTATTCGGACCATCGTTATTGTTTAATTGTAGGGAAATAGATATACACAACACTTAAATTGCGTAATCTGGATAGTTGTACAATTTCTTGTAAACTACTCAGAACTTTATTTTTCTTTCTTATTTATAGCTGATGATACATTAAATTGACTATAAACTAAAGTAAATAAACAAAATGCTAAACGTGCAATTATAAATCATACTTCAGCCAATAACCCGTGTAATGTGAAACTTGTCAAGTTGTTTCTTTATTTTGGGTTATTGGCCTGCATACATTCAATACATAGTAGTTCAATGTTATTATGAAAGTAAGTGAATACTGCAAACTAATGTAAATTTTGAACAATACATGAATTTAATTATGATCTAATGTACAGTGGTGTGCATAGCACTAGTAATAAATGTGACTATTATTAACTTAAATCTAAACATTCTCTGCCGCGTTGAACGTTATTGTTCAACCCTATGAATGTCCTCCAGGTTCCTTGGCATCGGGTGTTGTCGAGAGGTAGGTTGTGGTACATCGTAATCTGTGGTGGTCTAATTCAAAGTTAATTTAACCTTGTGGTGTAGCTGACGACATAATGGTGTAGTGAATTATGATCCATGGTTTGGGAAATGTTGATATAGTTCGTTTGGGAAATGTTGATATGTTCGTAGATTTCAACAGCTCTTGGAGTTTTTTTAGTTCATCTATGTGGGCCCTTTGAGGACCCTTGGGGTTGGTTATTACCCGAGTGACCTCATCCGTTGAACTCATATATGCAAAGGGCTTCAACCTGGCGTAGGACGTGTGCATGATGTTTGAGTTTCCAAAGTGGCCTTGTATTGTGATTGTGTCACTTTTTAGAATGCAATCTGGTTTCACCTCCAGGATGCCGGAGCCGCTTAGGGTTAATTGAGATGTCTCCTTTCCGCATACCGATGTCAGTTCTGTACCATTTGGAATAACAAAAACCCAACGGTTTTTATGTCTCATTTGGATCCATACTGGCGAACTAATTTACATGTCGTGGAAGATTTATTGATAAAAAGATGTATTTCGCACGAAATTGTTGTTGAGCCCTTTCCCAGTTTGGATTGCTTATTGTGGCAAATGTAGGTATCATCGTTCGAACAGAAGCATGACTGTAGATTTTCAGTACTGAAGGGAATGTATTCATCTCTGTGTCCATTCACTGCCAATAATGGTGTGGTGGGAGATACGGCCCATCATGGAAAGAGGGCACAGATATTAGCTGGTATAAGTCAAAATGATTTTGGTCCACCAGGGGAAGGCGAATTTCAAAGATTATTTCAGACTTTGTGACAGTTCCTCTAGCAGTCATCAGTTTGTAAAATTCAATTAACATTGTTTCCGAGACTGGCAAGTTACGAGATTGTGAAAGATTGGCTCGAATTGTTTGAAGTTCATTTTGAAGTTGCTGTGGTGTTAACAGCAATGGACTTATACGTCCATGATGAGCATCGGTTAATACATCTATGAGAGTGGCTTCGGTCTGCTGCAATCTATTTGCTATTAGGGTCAGTTGTATACTTAGTAGTCCCAACAGTTGTGTTATATTGATACTCCGCTCTTCCTTTGATATTTCGTTGGTCAAATTAAGCATAATTTTTTGTATTTCATTAATGTTCGATTGACCTGAACGCTCATCTTGTTTAATTATGCTGATAGTCGAGTTTATGACAGATGTTTGGTTCCGTAACAGTGCTACTATATATCCTTCATCAAGCTTTGCCTTGTTGATTGTGTGAGACATTTCTTCCGCATAATCCGAATCTAAAGCACCAAATAGAGTACGAGCTATATTCCCCACAACATTTATAGCTCCCCATAAAAGGTCATAATCTTCCATTCTGCAGTAACGATCTTGGTTGTGCCTATTCCTTCAAAATATATACCTGGTTCCCTTCCAAATTTTTGTATGGAAAACGGATGGCTTAGGCATACAGGAAAAAACATGAATACAAATAGCATCGTGATCAACAAAACGTTTTGAGATTTGTGCCGTTTAGCCGGAATAGGATCATTATTTGTAAGATCCTTGTCAACTTCTGCGTGAATCATATCAACCTGAGAAGGGGGTTTAGATTCGTCTTGAATTAAAGGTGCCAGTTTATGTATAGGTCGTTTAGTTTCGCCGGACTGGGTCTTTAAATCGACTACTCTAACCATCCCATCATTTCCTTTGTACATTTTTGTTATTCTACCAAGTGGCCATTGCATGACGGGAGTGTTGTCTTCCTTTATTATTACTAAGTATTATATTTGGTGATTTTATATTCCATTTCTTTCTTTCTTGAAGACTGTGTAAATATTCGTTGGACCACCTATTCCAGAATTCATGTCGAAGTTGTGAAACTAATTTCCATCGGTTTGCTAATGTTGAGGATGATTGTGGGGCTCTTGGATCGATTTGTGCGGTGAGGGGTTCTCCAATCAAAAAATGGCCTGGAGTTAGGGCAGCCAAATCATTCGCATTATTTGATAAAGGTGTCAGTGGCCGCGAGTTGAGAATCGCTTCAATCTCGATCACCACTGTTTCGAGCTCTTCGTGAGTCAGTGAAGCGTTTGCTACTGTACGTACTAAAAGTTGCTTGGCTGACTTCACTGCCGCTTCCCAGAGCCCACTGAAATTAGGGGCTCTTGGTGGTATGAACTTAAACTGGATACCTTCCTTATTGCAATAATCAGATATACAATTTTGTCCCTTTTCTCCAAAAATAGTTTCGGTCAGTTCAGTAAGCTGATTTTTAGCGCCAACAAAATTCGTTGCGTTATCTGAGAATATTGTTTGACATCGTCCTCGTCGTGCTATGAATCGCTGAAGAGCTCCGATGAAAGCTTCTGTTGTTAGATCTGTTACTACTTCGAGATGTACAGCTTTAGTTGTGAAGCAAACAAAAACTGCAATGTATACCTTATGAGGTTTCTAGCCTCGGATTTTGTAATGCACCCATAATGGCCCGCAGTAGTCCACACCTAAAGTGATAAAAGGACGGGCTGGTGTTACTCTATTTGCTGGCAGATTACCCATGATTTGTTGGTATAAAATTGATCTGGCCCGAGTGCAACGCACGCAGTTTTGAACTATGCTACGTGCCATTGATTTTCCTTTGATTATCCAAAACCTTTGTCTGGATGTTTCTAGCAATAACTGGGGACCACAATGATAGTTATCAGTATGAATCATGGTCATGATTAATTTTGTGAGTGTATCATTAAACGGTAATAGAATAGGATGTTTTGCTTCAAAAGTTAACATAGAATTTTCTAGTCGGCCACCGACTCTCAGTACTCCTCTGTCGTCCAAAAAGGGTGATAAGTTGAAGATTGAGCTGGATTTGTCGATTGCTCCATGTTTGGAAAGTTGAGATATCTCTGTAGCAAATTCGGATGATTGGATGGTCCTTACTATGAGATATAGTGCGTTGTCAAGCTCTCGGGGGGATAGGGATATACAATCACTCTTTTCCTTTCGTCGTTTTATATGCTCAACAAAACGTAATACGTATGCGACAACTCCTTGTAGAACCTTAAATGAGTTTAGGTGATTAATCCGGTAAACAATATTTTCTAGCTCTTGAGTTGACGCCACTCCTGATACATTGCTCCTCTCCTTGAATTCTAAGTCAATAACTTCACTAGTATTTTTGTTGAAGGGCTGAGGCCATAACGTTTCCTTACCATGAAGGAAAGTGGGTCCAAAAAACCACAATACACATTTTGTTAATCGATCTGGAGCCAGGCCTCTTGATATGAAGTCAGCCGGATTGTCCTTTGTTCCGACGTGTCGCCATTGAGTATTAATGGTTAAACTTTGTATCCTGTTGATCTTGTTCGCTACGAAAATACGTAATGATGACGCTTTCGAATTTATCCAGTACAGCACTATTTGAGAGTCAGACCAGAAGTATGTTGGAATGTTCTCATATTTTAGTTCTCTTTTGATTTTGTTGGTAAGTTCGGCTCCCAATGCAGCGGCACATAGTTCCAATCTGGGCAAAGTTAGTCTTTTCAATGGTGCTACCTTGGATTTCGAATATAGCAATCTGACGATAAGCCTTCCATCAGTCAATTTTGCTCGAATATATATTGCTGCACCATATGCTCTTTCAGAAGCGTCGACAAATGTATGGATCTGAACCTTGGTAGCAATTTGACCATCAACAAGTAAGAAAGTTTCAGTCGGGTAAACCGACTAAGGTATACCCTCACTTTGTGAGTAATGTAATATTGAATATTACACAAATTATTCTGTCAATTTTTGTGGGAGGTTCCAGAAGGGGTTTAAGAAATACACCTGTATTTCGCTGAACAGTAGATACTTTAAATACTTTGCACTGTGCCGAATTGTAACCGTTTATATGGACTGGTATATTAACGTTGAGATATTAAATTGTAGTATAATTTGGCCATTTTGTGTGAGCATTATAAAAGCACTGTACAAAATTTCAAGTAATTGTATACACTGATATTAATGTTATAAACTGTTAACTTTTGGTGCAAAATGGTGCATTTGTGTGGGAGGTACCAAAAGGGGAGCGGCATTAACGCCCATTTTTCACTGGACTGTAGGCACTATAAAAGCATTACACTGTACAAAATTTCAAGTATTTCTAAACACTGGTATTAATGTTGTAAGCTTTTAACTTTTAGTGCAAAATGGTGCATTTGTGTGGGAGATACCAAAACGGGCGTGGCAATTTCGCCCATTTTCCTCGAGTTGATAGCGACTAACAAACTAATACTATGTGTGGAATTTCAGAAGATTCGAATACGTATAATAGCAGTTATTAAAGAATCAATATTTCACAACATTTTAACCCTTTGTGGGGGAGGTACCAGAAGGAGTGGACCAATATGGCCCATCTTCGAAGTTAGCCGGAGATAGAAAAAAATATTACCACATACGAAATTTGAAGTCAATCGGTTACTCCTTTCGAGAGTTATCGTGCGCACCAGCCAGCAGACAGACAGACGGACGGACATTGCTCATTCGACTTAAAATGACCCAAAACGGATTTCCGCCGAACATACTTGGGGTCTTAGGTCACTCCTTCGATGTGTTACACTTTTTTCCGTAGCAAATGATATATACCCTCGTCACACTAAAGTGAGGGTATAAAAATATGTCGGCCTAAACGACTGTCATTCAACATCTCTAATTTTTGGCGAAACGATGACCATTGTGTAGATATTGTATGTGGCAATTCTTCATCCCAGGACAACTGCATTTCCCAAAGGTTTTGAATAAATATTTTTGCTGAAGCTACTACTGGCCCTGCTATTCCCAGCGGATCGAAAATCCTTGCCACATCAGAAGTAACAGTTCGTTTTGTTATAACCGGACATGATTGCACATTTGGTTTTATGCAGAAGATGTCTGATTTTGGAACCCATGTTAATCCCAAAACTTTAGTTGAAGTGTTCTCGAAATCGAGATTGATTTCCCTATCTTCTGGCGGAATTCCCTGTAGTAGCCTTGAGTGATTGGCACACCATTTTCTGAGTTTAAACCCCGCCTCTCGGAGTAATGTAGTAAGTTGATTCTGCATCTCTATCGCGGTTTGAAGGCTTTTTGCCAATAATGGTGTGGTGGGATATACGGCATACATGTGCCCATCATGGAAAGAGGGCACAGATATTAGCTGGTATAAGTCAAAATGATTTTGGTCCACCAGGGGAAGGCGAATTTCAAAGATTATTTCAGACTTTGTGACAGTTCCTCTAGCAGTCATCAGTTTGTAAAATTCAATTAACATTGTTTCCGAGACTGGCAAGGTACGAGATTGTGAAAGATTGGCTCGAATTGTTTGAAGTTCATTTTGAAGTTGCTGTGGTGTTAACAGCAATGGACTTATACGTCCATGATGAGCATCGGTTAATACATCTATGAGAGTGGCTTCGGTCTGCTGCAATCTATTTGCTATTAGGGTCAGGTGTATACTTAGTAGTCCCAACAGTTGTGTTATATTGATACTCCGCTCTTCCTTTGATATTTCGTTGGTCAAATTAAGCATAATTTTTTGTATTTCATTAATGTTCGATTGACCTGAACGCTCATCTTGTTTAATTATGTTGATAGTCTAGTTTATGACAGATGTTTGGTTCCGTAACAGTGCTACTATATATCCTTCATCAAGCTTTACCTTGTTGATTGTGTGAGACATTTCTTCCGCATAGTCCGAATCTAAAGCACCAAATAGAGTACGAGCTATATTCCCCACAACATTTATAGCTCCCCTTTTGTCACGGGTGGTAAATATTCTTGCCTTGTCGTTAAATAGCTGCTTTCCTATTTGGTCGAAATTTGCAGCAACTGTTTCACACATTGCTCTTTCCGAGGATTTGGCACATAGCTCGTGAAGCGACTTCAATCCAGTTGTAAAGGCATCCAATTCTTCCCAAAATGGTCCCAGTTCATAAAAGGTCATAATCTTCCATTCTGCAGTAACGATCTTGGTTGTGCCTATTCCTTCAAAATATATACCTGGTTCCCTTCCAAATTTTTGTATGGAAAACGGATGGCTTAGGCATACAGGAAAAAACATGAATACAAATAGCATCGTGATCAACAAAACGTTTTGAGATTTGTGCCGTTTAGCCGGAATAGGATCATTATTTGTAAGATCCTTGTCAACTTCTGCGTGAATCATATCAACCTGAGAAGGAGGTTTAGATTCGTCTTGAATTAAAGGTGCCAGTTTATGTATAGGTCGTTTAGTTTCGCCGGACTGGGTCTTTAAATCGACTACTCTAACCATCCCATCATTTCCTTTCTACGTTTTTGTTATTCTACCAAGTGGCCATTGCATGACGGGAGTGTTGTCTTCCTTTATTATTACTAACTGACCTGGTATTATATTTGGTGATTTTGTATTCCATTTCTTTCTTTCTTGAAGACTGTGTAAATATTCGTTGGACCACCTATTCCAGAATTCATGTGGAAGTTGTGAAACTAATTTCCATCGGTTTGCTAATGTTGAGGATGATTGTGGGGCTCTTGGATCGATTTGTGCGGTGAGGGGTTCTCCAATCAAAAAATGGCCTGGAGTTAGGGCAGCCAAATCATTCGCATTATTTGATAAAGGTGTCAGTGGCCGCGAGTTGAGAATCGCTTCAATCTCGATCACCACTGTTTCGAGCTCTTCGTGAGTCAGTGAAGCGTTTGCTACTGTACGTACTAAAAGTTGCTTGGCTGACTTCACTGCCGCTTCCCAGAGCCCACTGAAATGAGGGGCTCTTGGTGGTATGAACTTAAACTGGATACCTTCCTTATTGCAATAATCAGATATACAATTTTGTCCCTTTTCTCCAAAAATAGTTTCGGTCAGTTCAGTATGCTGATTTTTAGCGCCAACAAAATTCGTTGCGTTATCTGAGAATATTGTTTGACATCGTCCTCGTCGTGCTATGAACTATGGTGATAAGTTGAAGATTGGGCTGGATTTGTCGATTGCTCCATGTTTGGAAAGTTGAGATATCTCTGTAGCAAATTCGGATGATTGGATGGTCCTTACTATGAGATATAGTGCGTTGTCAAGCTCTCGGGGGGATAGGGATATACAATCGGAACTCTTTTCCTTTCGTCGTTTTATATGCTCAACAAAACGTAATACGTATGCGACAACTCCTTGTATAACCTTAAATGAGTTTCGGTGATTAATCCGGTAAACAATATTTTCTAGCTCTTGAGTTGACGCCACTCCTGATACATTGCTCCTCTCCTTGAATTCTAAGTCAATAACTTCACTAGTATTTTTGCTGAAGGGCTGAGGCCATAACGTTTCCTTACCATGAAGGAAAGTGGGTCCAAAAAACCACAATACACATTTTGTTAATCGATCTGGAGCCAGGCCTCTTGATATGAAGTCAGCCGGATTGTCCTTTGTTCCGACGTGTCGCCATTGAGTATTAATGGTTAAACTTTGTATCCTGTTGATCTTGTTCGCTACGAAAATACGTAATGATGACGCTTTCGAATTTATCCAGTACAGCACTATTTGAGAGTCAGACCAGAAGTATGTTGGAATGTTCTCATATTTTAGTTGTCTTTTGATTTTGTTGGTAAGTTCGGCTCCCAATGCAGCGGCACATAGTTCCAATCTGGGCAAAGTTAGTCTTTTCAATGGTGCTACCTTGGATTTCGAATATAGCAATCTGACGATAAGCCTTCCATCAGTCAATTTTGCTCGAATATATATTGCTGCACCATATGCTCTTTCAGAAGCATCGACAAATGTATGGATCTGAACCTTGGTAGCAATTTGACCATCAAAAATATGTCGGCCTAAACGACTGTCATTCAACATCTCTAATTTTTGGCGAAACGATGACCATTGTGTAGATATTGTATGTGGCAATTCTTCATCCCAGGACAACTGTATTTCCCAAAGGTTTTGAATAAATATTTTTGCTGAAGCTACTACTGGCCCTGCTATTCCCAGCGGATCGAAAATCCTTGCCACATCAGAAGTAACAGTTCGTTTTGTTATAACCGGACATGATTGCACATTTGGTTTTATGCAGAAGATGTCTGATTTTGGAACCCATGTTAATCCCAAAACTTTAGTTGAAGTGTTCTCGAAATCGAGATTGATTTCCCTATCTTCTGGCGGAATTCCCTGTAGTAGCCTTGAGTGATTGGCACACCATTTTCTGAGTTTAAACCCCGCCTCTCGGAGTAATGTAGTAAGTTGATTCTGCATCTCTATCGCGGTTTGAAGGCTTTTTGATCCGCTCATTCCGTCATCTACATAGAAATCATTTTTTAGGATCTCAGCACCCAACGGATATTTATGCACATTAGCCTCTGCCAACTGTTTAAGGCATCTTGTTGCTAGGTAAGGGGCGCTGGATGTTCCATATGTTACCGTATTTAACATGTAATGTCCAATGTTTTTACTGGGATTGTCTTTCCAGATAATCAATTGAAATTTCCGATCTCTCTCATCGACTAAAATCTGGCGATACATTTTTTCAATGTCTGTTGTAAAGACAAATCTTGGTAAACGGAATCGTAACAGCATCCCAAAAAGGTCGCCTTGAACTCGGGGTCCAGTGTGTAGTATGTCGTTCAATGAATATCCGGACGATGTTTTGCATGAAGCATCAATTACAACTCGGAGTTTTGTGGTGCTGCTACTAGGACGTAACACGCAATGATGCGGGATGTAACAACAAGTACCCTCAATATCAGCCGGATTAATTTGAGACATGTGACCTAACCTTTCGTACCTTGTCATAAACTCAACGTACTGTTTTTTAAGTTGGTTATCTCGTGATAGTCGACGTTCTAGAGCCAATAATCTTGAAACTGCAATATTTTGCGATTCTGCTAGTCTGTCTGAACCATCGGCGAACGGCAATCGAACTACAAATCTTCCATTAAAATTTTTGGTAGTATTTTGAGTAAAGTGAGCTTCACATTTTTTCTCAGCTTGAGTTAACTCAGAATCCTGGGAGAAGTCATCCACCTTCCAAAATTGTTGTATGAGCTCATTCGTGGTCTGTTCATCCTCTCCAAATATTGCGCAAGTTGCTGTATCTGCTGATGTATCTTCCACCCTTCCACTTGCGATCCATCCTAGGCGTGAGTTCCGTAACACCGGTAGTTGCTTCGATAGTCTTATCTCTTGATTCAATATTAAATCAAAATAAAACTCTGCTCCTAGGAGGATATCTATTCCTCCTGTTTGGTAGAATCGGGGATCCGCCATTTGAATGTTTTCGGGAAGTGGCCAACGTGATACATCGATGGATCGGCTTGGTTGAGGCGGGACAATTTTAGGGAAAATAAAAGCCTCCACTCTTGTCGAATATTTACTTGTTAGAGATTGTAGTTGGAGGTTAACACGATGATCTGCCTTCCTTTTCCCTCCTCCTACACCTTCAACAGCGAGTGACATTCTAGTTGGCTCCGCCATAAGCTGTTTTACAAGTTTCTCCCTCACAATATTAATTTGTGAACCGGAGTCTAAGATCGCTCGGAATTCTCCATATTTTCCATTATTGGCTCTTATTATTACTCGAGCAGTGGCCAGTAAAACATAACCTTGACGTGTATCCTTATAATTTGCAGATGCCACTGTAGATGTCGGTGGCATTGTTGATGACGAGGTTGACGGCTGTTCGGCTGTTGGCGAAACTGAAGTTTGCAATTTCTCTCCCTTGTTATTTAAATGTAGCAGTGAGTTATGTTTTCCAGAACATTTCTTGCATGATCTGCTTGTACATGCCTTCGCTTGATGATTTGGCTTAAAACAATTGGTGCATAATTTGTTCTTCTGCAAGGTACGAGATTGTGAAAGATTGGCTCGAATTGTTTGAAGTTCATTTTGAAGTTGCTGTGGTGTTAACAGCAATGGACTTATACGTCCATGATGAGCATCGGTTAATACATCTATGAGAGTGGCTTCGGTCTGCTGCAATCTATTTGCTATTAGGGTCAGTTGTATACTTAGTAGTCCCAACAGTTGTGTTATATTGATACTCCGCTCTTCCTTTGATATTTCGTTGGTCAAATTAAGCATAAGTTTTTGTATTTCATTAATGTTCGATTGACCTGAACGCTCATCTTGTTTAGTTATGTTGATAGTCGAGTTTATGACAGATGTTTGGTTCCGTAACAGTGCTACTATATATCCTTCATCAAGCTTTACCTTGTTGATTGTGTGAGACATTTCTTCCGCATAATCCGAATCTAAAGCACCAAATAGAGTACGAGCTATATTCCCCACAACATTTATAGCTCCCGTTTTGTCACGGGTGGTAAATATTCTTGCCTTGTCGTTAATTAGCTGCTTTCCTATTTGGTCGAAATTTGCAGCAACTGTTTCACACATTGCTCTTTCCGAGGATTTGGCACATAGCTCGTGAAGCGACTTCAATCCAGTTGTAAAGGCATCCAATTCTTCCCAAAATGGTCCCAGTTCATAAAAGGTCATAATCTTCCATTCTGCAGTAACGATCTTGGTTGTGCCTATTCCTTCAAAATATATACCTGGTTCCCTTCCAAATTTTTGTATGGAAAACGGATGGCTTAGGCATACAGGAAAAAACATGAATACAAATAGCATCGTGATCAACAAAAAGTTTTGAGATTTGTGCCGTTTAGCCGGAATAGGATCATTATTTGTAAGATCCTTGTCAACTTCTGCGTGAATCATATCAACCTGAGAAGGGGGTTTAGATTCGTCTTGAATTAAAGGTGCCAGTTTATGTATAGGTCGTTTAGTTTCGCCGGACTGGGTCTTTAAATCGACTACTCTAACCATCCCATCATTTCCTTTCTACGTTTTTGTTATTCTACCAAGTGGCCATTGCATGACGGGAGTGTTGTCTTCCTTTATTATTACTAACTGACCTGGTATTATATTTGGTGATTTTGTATTCCATTTCTTTCTTTCTTGAAGACTGTGTAAATATTCGTTGGACCACCTATTCCAGAATTCATGTCGAAGTTGTGAAACTAATTTCCATCGGTTTGCTAATGTTGAGGATGATTGTGGGGCTCTTGGATCGATTTGTGCGGTGAGGGGTTCTCCAATCAAAAAATGGCCTGGAGTTAGGGCAGCCAAATCATTCGCATTATTTGATAAAGGTGTCAGTGGCCGCGAGTTGAGAATCGCTTCAATCTCGATCACCACTGTTTCGAGCTCTTCGTGAGTCAGTGAAGCGTTTGCTACTGTACGTACTAAAAGTTGCTATGCTGACTTCACTGCCGCTTCCCAGAGCCCACTGAAATGAGGGGCTCTTGGTGGTATGAACTTAAACTGGATACCTTCCTTATTGCAATAATCAGATATACAATTTTGTCCCTTTTCTCCAAAAATAGTTTCGGTCAGTTCAGTAAGCTGATTTTTAGCGCCAACAAAATTCGTTGCGTTATCTGAGAATATTGTTTGACATCGTCCTCGTCGTGCTATGAATCGCTGAAGAGCTCCGATGAAAGCTTCTGTTGTTAGATCTGTTACTACTTCGAGATGTACAGCTTTAGTTGTGAAGCAAACAAAAACTGCAATGTATACCTTATGAGGTTTCTAGCCTCGGATTTTGTAATGCACCCATAATAGCCCGCAGTAGTCCACACCTGAAGTGATAAAAGGACGGGCTGGTGTTACTCTATTTGCTGGCAGATTACCCATGATTTGTTGGTATAAAATTGGTCTGGCCCGAGTGCAACGCACGCAGTTTTGAACTATGCTACGTGCCATTGATTTTCCTTTGATTATCCAAAACCTTTGTCTGGATGTTTCTAGCAATAAGTGGGGACCACAATGATAGTTATCAGTATGAATCATGGTCATGATTAATTTTGTGAGTGTATCATTAAACGGTAATAGAATAGGATGTTTTGCTTCAAAAGTTAACATAGAATTTTCTAGTCGGCCACCGACTCTCAGTACTCCTCTGTCGTCCAAAAAGGGTGATAAGTTGAAGATTGAGCTGGATTTGTCGATTGCTCCATGTTTGGAAAGTTGAGATATCTCTGTAGCAAATTCGGATGATTGGATGGTCCTTACTATGAGATATAGTGCGTTGTCAAGCTCTCGGGGGGATAGGGATATACAATCGGAACTCTTTTCCTTTCGCCGTTTTATATGCTCAACAAAACGTAATACGTATGCGACAACTCCTTGTAGAACCTTAAATGAGTTTCGGTGATTAATCCGGTAAACAATATTTTCTAGCTCTTGAGTTGACGCCACTCCTGATACATTGCTCCTCTCCTTGAATTCTAAGTCAATAACTTCACTAGTATTTTTGTTGAAGGGCTGAGGCCATAACGTTTCCTTACCATGAAGGAAAGTGGGTCCAAAAAACCACAATACACATTTTGTTAATCGATCTGGAGCCAGGCCTCTTGATATGAAGTCAGCCGGATTGTCCTTTGTTCCGACGTGTCGCCATTGAGTATTAATGGTTAAACTTTGTATCCTGTTGATCTTGTTCGCTACGAAAATACGTAATGATGACGCTTTCGAATTTATCCAGTACAGCACTATTTGAGAGTCAGACCAGAAGTATGTTGGAATGTTCTCATATTTTAGTTGTCTTTTGATTTTGTTGGTAAGTTCGGCTCCCAATGCAGCGGCACATAGTTCCAATCTGGGCAAAGTTAGTCTTTTCAATGGTGCTACCTTGGATTTCGAATATAGCAATCTGACGATAAGCCTTCCATCAGTCAATTTTGCTCGAATATATATTGCTGCACCATATGCTCTTTCAGAAGCATCGACAAATGTATGGATCTGAACCTTGGTAGCAATTTGACCATCAAAAATATGTCGGCCTAAACGACTGTCATTCAACATCTCTAATTTTTGGCGAAACGATGACCATTGTGTAGATATTGTATGTGGCAATTCTTCATCCCAGGACAACTGTATTTCCCAAAGGTTTTGAATAAATATTTTTGCTGAAGCTACTACTGGCCCTGCTATTCCCAGCGGATCGAAAATCCTTGCCACATCAGAAGTAACAGTTCGTTTTGTTATAACCGGACATGATTGCACATTTGGTTTTATGCAGAAGATGTATGATTTTGGAACCCATGTTAATCCCAAAACTTTAGTTGAAGTGTTCTCGAAATCGAGATTGATTTCCCTATCTTCTGGCGGAATTCCCTGTAGTAGCCTTGAGTGATTGGCACACCATTTTCTGAGTTTAAACCCCGCCTCTCGGAGTAATGTAGTAAGTTGATTCTGCATCTCTATCGCGGTTTGAAGGCTTTTTGATCCGCTCATTCCGTCATCTACATAGAAATCATTTTTTAGGATCTCAGCACCCAACGGATATTTATGCACATTAGCCTCTGCCAACTGTTTAAGGCATCTTGTTGCTTGGTAAGGGGCGCTGGATGTTCCATATGTTAACGTATTTAACATGTAATGTCCAATGTTTTTACTGGGATTGTCTCTCCAGATAATCAATTGAAATTTCCGATCTCTTTCATCGACTAAAATCTGGCGATACATTTTTTCAATATCTGTTGTAAAGACAAATCTTGGTAAACGGAATCGTAACAGCATCCCAAAAAGGTCGCCTTGAACTCGGGGTCCAGTGTGTAGTATGTCGTTCAATGAATATCCGGACGATGTTTTGCATGAAGCATCAATTACAACTCGGAGTTTTGTGGTGCTGCTACTAGGACGTAACACGCAATGATGCGGGATGTAACAACAAGTACCCTCAATATCAGCCGGATTAATTTGAGACATGTGACCTAACCTTTCGTACCTTGTCATAAACTCAACGTACTGTTTTTTAAGTTGGTTATCTCGTGATAGTCAACGTTCTAGAGCCAATAATCTTGAAACTGCAATAATTTGCGATTCTGCTAGTCTGTCTGAACCATCGGCGAACGGCAATCGAACTACAAATCTTCCATTAAAATTTTTGGTAGTATTTTGAGTAAAGTGAGCTTCACATTTTTTCTCAGCTTGAGTTAACTCAGAATCCTGGGAGAAGTCATCCACCTTCCAAAATTGTTGTATGAGCTCATTCGTGGTCTGTTCATCCTCTCCAAATATTGCGCAAGTTGCTGTATCTGCTGATGTATCTTCCACCCTTCCACTTGCGATCCATCCTAGGCGTGAGTTCCGTAACACCGGTAGTTGCTTCGATAGTCTTATCTCTTCATTCAATATTAAATCAAAATAAAACTCTGCTCCTAGGAGGATATCTATTCCTCCTGTTTGGTAGAATCGGGGATCCGCCATTTGAATGTTTTCGGGAAGTGGCCAACGTGATACATCGATGGATCGGCTTGGTTGAGGCGGGACAATTTTAGGGAAAATAAAAGCCTCCACTCTTGTCGAATATTTACTTGTTAGAGATTGTAGTTGGAGGTTAACACGATGATCTGCCTTCATTTTCCCTCCTCCTACACCTTCAACTGCGAGTGACATTCTAGTTGGCTCCGCCATAAGCTGTTTTACAAGTTTCTCCCTCACAATATTAATTTGTGAACCGGAGTCTAAGATCGCTCGGAATTCTCCATATTTTCCATTATTGGCTCTTATTATTACTCGAGCAGTGGCCAGTAAAACATAACCTTGACGTGTATCCTTATAATTTGCAGATGCCACTGTAGATGTCGGTGGCATTGTTGATGACGAGGTTGACGGCTGTTCGGCTGTTGGCGAAACTGAAGTTTGCAATTTCTCTCCCTTGTTATTTAAATGTAGCAGTGAGTTATGTTTTCCAGAACATTTCTTGCATGATCTGCTTGTACATGCCTTCGCTTGATGATCTGGCTTAAAACAATTGGTGCATAATTTGTTCTTCTGCACCCATCTAAGCCTTTCCGCGGGATTCATTTCCAAAAATTTTCCACAATAATACAGTGGATGGCATGTTTTACAATGTGGACAATCCTGTTTGACCGCTGAAGCTGTCGTTGCAATAGCTTTAGACCTTTGGCTACTTCCAGGGGCTCCAATTGTTTCCAATGACTGAAACCTGCTTTGAGGGCATCGTTGAAAGTGATCACTTGACTGAAGCTCCTTAGTATTCTCCAGAGATTGCTCATATAAAATATGAGTGGTCCGATCCAACTTCTTTATGAGGAGATGCAAAAGAAGTGGATCCCAATGCTTAGTATTGATTCCCAAGTTCTCCAGTGCTGACAGACACTCGTTCAGCACATCGTGGAATTCTTTTACAGATTTACTCTCCGCTGACATATTCGGTAAGCTTAATATTTTTTGAATTAGCACTGTAACTTGTGCCCGTTTATTGTCATATCTGGAAGTTAGAGTCTCCCAGGCAGTATGATAGTTTTTCTCTGTAAGCTCCAGATGACGTATCTGTCTTTCGGCCTCACCAGTAACGTTCGCCTTCAGATACCACATCTTCTGAATCGGGGCTAACGGCTGCTCGTGTATCATTTTCTTGAAGATGTCCGAAAATGTCTGCCACTTTAAGTAATCTCCATCAAACTTAGGGATTGTCATCTTTGGCAGATTCACACCAGGCACGCTTGCATTTGACTGGCCTCCAGTTGGTAGTTGTTGCTCTTTTAACACGCTAGTTATCAGTTCTTTTTGCCTCAGTGTTTTCAATTCTAGTTGTAAATAACCTGCGATGTCATAGCCTTTTTTTGCAGGATCTTCAAATTCTTCATAAATTTGTAGGTGAATAGCTTCTATATTCAACCATAGTTTTTCGATAGCTGCCAATGTTTGTGTCGGCGCATTTTCCTTTGAATCTCCGTCCAGTAGCAGCTCTAGAGATTGTATTAAGGCACGTTGACGCCGGCCAAGGGCTCGTGCCTCCTTGTTTATTTCAACCGAATCCTTCTCTTGGAGAGATTCTCTTAAGGCTGGTAACGGTTTTCCACTTACACCAGCAGCTGCTTGATTGATTTTTTTTATTTCGGCCTCTATTTGTTCCATTATTTGCCGATATTGTCGACCAGCCGCTTCATACCAGTTTTCGCAAATATGGGGATGACCTTCAGCAGCCTGGTCTTGCCGAATCGCATTTTCTGTACGATATATTTCAATCCATAATGTCTCCAAGGTGCTTAGGCCTTTTTCATACAGCTCTAAGGATCTACGTTCTATCGGTGCCTTTTTCAAATTTGAAAAAATCCTCTGGATTTCTGCCGCTGACTCCTTTTGTTTTTGCACCAATTTGTCCATGTTTATGATTTGTTTTTATGTATATATGTACGTTTGTAATAATATGTACGTATGTATGTAAGTATGTATGTACGTTTGAGTGTATTTACGTCTATACGTATGTCGTTATGTGAACCGAATGTTATTTTAAGCTCCTTACCGCTGGTGGGGGGTATCTTAAAATATTTAGTTATTTGTCCTTGCGTCCAAATGGTCAACAAAATGTCCCAAAATGGTCTATAAATGTTCCAAATATTAAAGTCACCAATATAGTCAACAAATTGTTCCAAATGGTCAAGTAAATTTTCAAAAAAAAAATAGTCGTGGTCACCAAAATGTTTAATTGTAGGGAAATAGATATACACAACACTTAAATTGCGTAATCTGGATAGTTGTACAATTTCTTGTAAACTACTCAGAACTTTATATTTCTTTCTTATTTATAGCTTAAAATTGATGATACATTAAATTGACTATAAACTAAAGTAAATAAACAAAATGCTAAACGTGCAATTATAAATCATACTTCAGTCAATGACCCGTGTAATGTGAAACTTGTCAAGTTGTTTCTTTATTTTGGGTTATTGGCCTGCATACTTACAATACATAGTAGTTCAATGTTATTATGAAAGTAAGTGAATACTGCAAACTAATGTAAATTTTTAACAATACATGAATTTAATTATGATCTAATGTACAGTGGTGTGCATAGCACTAGTAATAAATGTGACTATTATTAACTTAAATCTAAACAGTTATATAAGGTTTACAATTGCACGGCCACAGCCAAACCCAATAAGTTTCCGTAATAAAGCTAAGACCGACTGGACTAATTTCGGAAATCTACTTAGAAATCGATTGGGGCAGCCTACACGCGATTGTCTATGTGCAGAAGACATTGATATCAATGTGAAGAAGATTACCGAGGCTCATGTAAAATCAAGAAAGGAAATCTGCCTATGAGAAACCCTGGATGACAGGACAAATTCGCTCGATTGGCAAAGATGTCCGCAGACTTTACAACAGAGCTCGTCGTAAAAAACAATCAGTATATTGGGACGACTACCACAGAAAATGTATTGCATTAAGTACCTATTATAACAGATGGTATGGTTAAAAAAGCGATAAAAAGTTTCTTTCCCTTTAAGGCTGAGGGACCGGATGGAATATTTCCAGCACTTCTGCAGAATGAGGTGGATCTGGTGTCAACTCATCTGGCTGGAGTGTTCACTGCATGCCTTACCCATTCTTATACCCCAAAAACTTGCAAGAATCAAGGGTGGTCTTCATACCAAATCCTGGCAAGGCAAGTTATACGACCCCAAAGGCTTATTAGGGGCATTTTATCGCCTCTTCTATGGGTTACGACGATACACAATCTCCTAAAAGCCCTCACCGATGAAGGACTTAAACCAGTCTGTTATGCAGACGACGTTGTAATACTTCTAAGTGGCTTTCATCCAAATCTATTATGCAGAAGAGCTGAAGAGACACTTAACATAGCATATAACTGGGCACAACCAAGGGGATTAACTGTTAACCCAGACAAAACAGAAATATGTCTATTTACAAGGAAAACGAAGATCCAACGTTTTACCCGGCCTCGATTCCTAAATATGACAATTGCTATAACTAAAAAAGTAAAATACTAGCAGGAAACGACGAATTCAGAGCATACAGGGAAAACATCGAAACGATGGAACATTTTCTGTGTCACTGCCCGGCTTTCACACATGCAAGATCCCAACATTTCGGGTCCGACATATTACCAGACTTGACTCATCTCAGAGGATATGACTGGAAGATACTGAGAAAATTCGTATCTAGTACCGATTTTCTGTAAAAAGATCATAAATAAGGAACGCGCAACAGGCCGAACCACTGGCTTAAGTGTATGTCCACGGACATGAGACGTTTAAAAGTCTCCTCAACCTAACCTAAGAAAAATTTAAAATTTGGTCCCAATCGGACTCTAATGTTGCCTGGCGCCATTCGGCATTTCCATTGGAAAGTTTGACATTTTTTATCATAAACGTACTTAAAACGTTTTGACGTACGACCATCATTTGTGTTGTTTACAGTGACTTGAAAAAATCAATTTGGCAAAAAATTGAAATAACTAGTGAACATTTTCGTGCGATCATTTTTCACAACTTTCGACGTGGATTATCACGACAATTGTACATCGATGAACTTAAATCTTTGTATGGCGATGAAGCACCATCCCATAGCACTGTGAAAAACTGGTTTAATGAGTTCAATCGTGGCCGACGCTCGCTCAAAGACGAAGGTTTTCCAAAGACGGCCGTTGTGCCAGAGAACATTGATGCCGTGCGTGAACTGATAATGCAAGATCGTCATGTGACATACCGTGAGATAGAGACATCCTTGGGCATTTCTTCCACTAGCATACATTCGATATTGCACGAACACCTGGCCGTAAAATAGGTTTGTTCTCGTTGGATCCCGCACAATTTGACAATCGCTCAAAAAAAGGCTCGTGTCGAAAGAAATTTTGAAAAAACACGATCGCAGTGCTTTAAAACAATTTTATAAGATCGTCACAGGTGACGAATCTTGGATCTATGCGTATGAGCCCGAAACAAAACAGCAATCTACCGTGTGGGTCTTCGAAGACGAGCCAAATCCAACGAAAGTTGTTCGTGGAAGAAGCACTTCGAAGCAAATGGTCGCCTGTTTCTTCGGCAAAACTGGTCATGTGGCGACTGTTCCACTTGAGCAAGGTAGGACGGTCAATTCTGAGTGGTACACCACAATTTGTTTGCCAGAAGTCTTCGGAGAAATTCTAAAAACGAACAAGAGAAGACGAATCATTGTGCACCATGACAATGCGAGCTCTCACACATCGGCTCAAACAAGCGCCTTATTGACCGACCAAAACGTCGAATTGATGGGTCATCCGCCGTACAGCCCTGACTTGACACCCAATGACTTCTTCTTATTCACTCACATCAAGAAAAAACTGCTTGGTCAACGTTTTTCGACGCCTGAAGCAGCTGTTGAAGCGTTCAAAAACCATGTTTTGGAGGTGAATTTTCAACACACTGTAACCAAAACAATTCGCGCTCAAATGACAAAACGGTCTGAGTGAAGTTATGCTAAAAATTTTCATACTTTCCAATGGAAGTTCCAGTTTTCATCTGGCAACACCAGCATTGCCAGAACTGAAATATAAATAGCAACCCTCGTAACACTGTATTGGAACATGGTATATTTATGAAAATTAACCGGTAATAATATTATATAGCGAGTCCTTTTGGTACCTCACACAAAGGGTTCAAAGGACTTAAAAATAAATATATGTATAAAGAACGCTCAAGAGTGGCGCTGGATTTCGACCAAAGTTGGTAAAGCGTAATAGGCTTGCTGTGAGTAAATGTGTGCACAAATTTGGGAGGAATTGTTTCAATATCCCTCAACACAGCCCCCTAGAAAATCTTGAAAAATGGGTTTTTGGTCCATATATCGTGCGACCCATCAAATTAAAGGGAATTTTGCGTAGATTACAAATATTGTGAGAAAAAGTTAAAGACTCTATAGGGAAATTTTCTGTTTGTCAAACGTTGGGTACGTGGACCAAAGTGTTTTTGAGTAATATTGTACTCTTTGTTTCGTTTTAAAAGTTTATTGTTTATTTATTTATTTTTTATTCTAAAAAAATTTCGTTTAAAGGATACTTGATATATTACTCTTAAAAATATCGGATAATTTTGTGACTGGCTATCCTTCTTGCTATTAGGAAGTCCTTAAATGCATTACTGTTAATTTTAGCAAAGACCTCTTCCAAGATAGGGGGAAGTAACCTACACGGAGCATTGAATAAAAATAACATCATTTTCAAGGGTGAAAAGGGAAGTTCTTTAATCATTTTCGCTGTTATACCATCTCCTCCGGGCGATTTCTTTAACTTTAGATCTTTGACAGATTTTTCAACATCCTTTATTCTAAACTTGATTGGGCCAGGAATTATATCATCTATCACGGGCTGATAGATTGGGCGTGGAGTTATGTCATCTATCACGGGCTGATAGATTGGGAGAGGAATTGAGTCATTTATCCCGGGCGGATAGATTGGGTGAGAAATTATATCATCTATCACGGGCGGATAGATTGGGCGAGGAATTATGTCGTTTATCACGGGCGGATAGTGTGGGCGAGGAATTATATCTATCACGGGCGGATAGTTTTCAGATGTATCACTGTTGGGTGTAAAAACGGACTCGAGGTACTTTGCAAATACACTTATTTTCTCTTCTGTGCTTTTTGCCCAGTTCCCATTTTCAAGGCGACTTTGGGATTCATGAGCAACAGGGCCTCGCATATTTTTTGTGGCCTTCCAGAGACTATAATCTGTTTTCTGGGTTGGATCCTAACCCAGCAAAATCTTGGTAAGTACCTGTCATTATTCCCTGCATTACCAAATAATGACATCTTATTATTCGCTGCATTACTTTCGGCTTATTAATAATGACTTGCCAATAATAACAGAAATAAGTGATTTTTTGTTATCAAAATCATTTTGGCAAATTTTAATAGAATGCAATTTTGGCTCTATGTGGTTATGTACAAGATTTATTTATATTTCAACATGTTTTCAAACAATACGTGCAGATTTGAATGAAAATATCAGAAATTCGAATCTGGCATGAGGAAAATGTTTGTTTCGAGAAATATGCGCGACAATATGCAAAAAATCATTTTAAATGGCCATTTCTACATATTTACTACTTATTTTATAACTTATTGGTAATGCATTATTCAAGTACATAAACTCGAGCTACAAATAAGTACTTATTATGCTACTTTATTGTATGCTTTTGGGAAATACTTTCCTCCAATGACATCCCCATGTTAAAATAATGAGAACTTTGCTTACTCGTCGGATTATTTGGTAATGAGAAATTTTGCTGGGAAGATTGCAAATATATATTTAGATCACTTTCCTCGGCTGATTTTAGGGCTGATTTCAATCTCTTCTGGCAATTTTTTAGTTTTTTTCTCAGCGATATTGTTGCCACTCTCTTCTAACTCTTCTTTTTTCAGTGATTAACGCTTGGACTGTTTACAACGTCTGTGAATAGGTTTACCGCGGCTCCAATTTCATCCGTTGTACGTAACGATACACCATTGGATAAGTGTGAGCTAACGTATTTTTTATATTTTAGCTTATTGGGCAAATTGTCACACCCATTTTCATGATTGTTGTAAAGCAGTGTCAAAATGGTAGGCGAATGATCCGATGATAGATCAAGTGATGGACATAGAGATAATTGTTCACGCCTTATATTTTTTATTATAGCGAAATCAATAAGGTCTGGCGTTTTATTCAGATCTGAGGGCCAATATGTTGGATGACCGCTCGAAGCTACATCTAGTTTAGCAGATGTAATGGCTTTAAGTAGTTGTCTACCTTTTGGAGTAGTGATTCGAGAGCCCCAAAATGTGTGGTTGGCATTGTAGTCACCTGGTACCAAAAACTTTGTGCCAAGAGAAGAAGAACTCCATGAATTGATCTTTGTTAATATTGTGCCTAGGGGGACAATATATCGACGATATCACCAGATTTGTGCCTGTGATAGCGATAGGATTTGCTTGTATATGCTCAGTCCTATATTCGGGCATAGGATAATGTTTGATTTTATTTTGGACAATATGAGCTGTACCACTACAGGTTCTCCCGCTAGGGAGTTTAGTATCGTATGTGGAATAACCACGTATCCTAAAACAATTTCTGGTTGAAAAATGTGTCTCAGAGACTAATAAAATATCTATACAGTGGTTTCGGAGAAAATTTTCTACCTCATTTCTGTGTTGGCACAGGCCGTTTGCATTCCAATAACAAATTCTCAGTGGATTTATTTTTGATTTAACACGAGTTGCATAAGCATACTTTGATTTCTCATCATTTCTTGCATAATGCTATGCATATTCAACTTGAATGAATTCATAGTTTCTATTAATTATACCCTACACCACACTGTGCTACAGGGTATTATGACTTTGTGCATTTGTTTGTAACACCCATAATGAGAAGAGACAGACCCATTATACCCTACACCACACTGTGCTACAGGGTATTATGACTTTGTGCATTTGTTTGTTACACCCAAAATGATAAGAGTAGTCTCGTGATAGACTTAGAGACAACACACAATTTGGGGGAAATCGGTTCAGATTTAGATATAGCCCCCATATATATGTTACACCCGATTGGACATGTAAGCGCTGTAGAAACTGTATTTTATATCCGAACAGTACAAAATTCGGCAGAAAGAGGTTTCTTATTGCACGAAGGAATTCGTCCAAATTCGGAAAAAATCGGTTCAGATTAAGATATAGCCCCCATATATATGTTACCCCGATTTGAAATTCAAGCGCTGTAGAAACTGTATTTTGTATCCGATCACAGCGAAATTCGGCAGAAAGAGGTTTCTTATCACATGAAGGAATACTGCCAAATTCTGAGAAAATCGGTTCAGATTTAGATATAGCCCCCATATATATGTTAGCCCCGATTTGACATCTAAGCGCTGTAGAGATTGTATTTTATATTCGATCAGTACGAAATTCGACAGAAAGAGGTTTCTATTTTACATGAATGAGTATTCAGGGCAAATCGGTTCAGATTTATTTATAACCTCCATATATATGTTCCTCCTGATTTGGTATCAAAGCGCTAAAGAAGTTGTATTTTACTTCCTATCATTAAAATTTTCCAGAAAGATGTTTCTCAATTTAGGAACGAATATTGCCGAATGTAGCGATTATCGGTTCAGAATTAGATAATATGTTCCTACCCATTTACCAATTATTCGAAATTATTATCGAAATGACCCTTATCGCATTGTTAGGGAGGTGTAGGGTATTATATAGTCGGCCCCGCCCGACTTTGTGCATTTCCTTACTGGTTTTACAATGAACCAAAGCCAAAATACAATTCCTCAGACGAGCAATAACTTCACGATCACCGCGAGGTATATCCTCTGACAAATTTTGTGAGATACCACCATCGCCATCAGCACGAGAAGATGGTGATATCCAAATGAAATCATTGTTACCTATGATTATGCTGGCATCACAGGGCAAGTTGTGGAAATGTGTCTTACGTCTTTTGACTAAGACATGGTTTCTTAGCCGATTTGTCTTTCTGCCCTAAATGGTTAGAATTTTGTATATCGGCCTAAGATTTTTTCCAAAAAAAAGTTCAAAAATCGTTTATCTATTTCTTAAAAAGCAGAAGATGAACAGGCAATGCGAAAGTATCTGTAAGAAGGTGATCTTATTTCTGCTGAAGTTCAAAACATTTATGATGAGGGCACATTATCGCTTTACACCCGCTCTTTCAAATATGGCATGTCTTAGACAAAAGACGTAAGACACATTTCCACAACTTGCCCTGTGATGCCAGCATAATCTTAGGTAACAATGGTTTTATTGGATATCACCATCTTCTCGTGCTGATGGCGAGGATGGCGATGGCGGTATCTCACAAAAATTGTCAAAGGATATACCTCGCGGTGATCGTGAAGTTATTGCTCGTCTGAGGAACTGTATTTTGGCTATGGTTCAATGTAAAATGACGATATAAGTATTCAATAATCTTATGAGAAGTCCATGAAATACGAGGTCCCGAAAAGTACAACATGAGGAGATATATGATGTGGCATTTTTAACACAACATCGTTTGAGATTACAGGAGGTATAAGAGGAGGAGGACCAGGAAACTGTTGAAGCTATGCTTTTGGTATGTGTTTATTATGTAGAGGTTAAGTTTTGTTACAAATATTTTTTAAATAAATTATATACAATAGCAGAAAAATGAAACACCAAAAATTTATTATTTTGTATTAAAATTACATTTTTCTAGCAAATTTGGTCGAAAATGAATTTATTATTAATATAGGAATTTATTCGAAATGCTTTTATCTAGAAAATTTTGTCAAAAATATGATTGAAACAGCATTTTTATAGAAAAACTAGCTGGACCCGGTCCACTTCGTTGCCCCAGATTGAGATTTCCCATCCCACCAATTTTTGAACCAATCACGAATCCTGGCACCAAATACATACACACAACATTACAGCACTCTCGGGAACAAACAAATTGTTCAAGATATCTCCATTCTTGGCTCATATGGGTGGGGCCACATGGGCGGGGCCTGGGCGGGGCCTCACCCATTAGTCTGATCCTGCCCATTTTTGAACTAATCACGTAGACTCCCAACATATACATATAAACAGAATTACCGTACTATCACTACTAAATTGTGCAAGATAGCTCAAATTTGGGTTATATGGGCGGGGCCACGCCCTTTGGTCTGATCCCGCTCATTCTTAGACCAATCACATAGGCTACTACCAGACACATACATAAAAAATGACAGGACTCTCGCAAACAGATTTTGCAAAATACCTCAATTTCAAAAGGTTGCTTATATGGGCGAGGCCACGCCCATTGATCCGATTCCTCCCATTTTTGGACTGATCACGTAGACTACCACCAGATACACATGCACACAATTACAGCACTCTCGCTAATAAGATATATCAATTTCAAAATTTGGCTTATATGGGCGGGGCCACGACCATTCGTCCAATTCCGCCCATTTTTGGACCAATCAAAAATAACCACGTAGACTGCCACCAGAAAATTACAGCACTCTCTCTAACAAATTGTGCAAGATATATAATTTTTAAAATTTGGCTTATATGGGCGGTGCCACTCCCATTGGTCCGATCCCGTCCATTTTTGGACAAACCACGTAGACTGCAATCAGATATATATGTACAAAAATACAGCACTCTCGCTAACAAATTGTGCAAGATATCTTAATTTTAAAATTTGTCTTATGTGGGCGGGGTCACGCCCACTTGATATATCGAAAATTCAAGTACCCTACACGTGTACATTCTGTGAAAATTTCAAGATCGGTCCAGCCGTTTAGACGTCTATACGGTACAAACAAACCAACAAACAAACACACATTCTTCTTTATATATATAAGTCGTCAAAATCGCATTAACCTAGAAATATTCACCAAAAGTTATTATTATTATAAACATTTCTAGAATGTTTCATAAACATAAAATTTAAATCTGGATTATTTGGTCAGTCGGAAATAGTTGCTAGAAACTCTGAATACATGGAAATGTTCGTACGGATTTCCTCTTTCAGTGGAGGAATATATTGTATCTCCTTTTGGCCTCCACACCGTATTTTGTGTCCTGACCACCAGTGGATAAACCGAAATCAGGAATTTTTGGTCAGTCGGAAACAGGTTTTGTCAACTATGAATACATGGAAATGTTCGTGTAGGTCTCCTCTTTCAGTGGAGTAAAATTCAGAATATATTTTCTTTCCGTTTGGCTTCCAGTCTGGATTTTGTGTCCTGAACACCAGTGGCCAAACCGAAATCTGGAATTTTTGGTCAGTCGGAAACAGTTTTTGTCAACTATGAATACATGGAAATGTTCGTATAGGTTACCTCTTTTAGTTGTGTAGAATTCAGAATATATTGTCTCTCCCTTTGGCTTCCAATCTGGATTTTGTGTCCCGACAACAACTGGGCAAACAGAAACCTGGAATTTTTGTTCAGTCGGAAACAGTGTTTGTCAACAATGAATACATGGAAATGTTTGTATTGGTTTCCTCTTTCAGTGGTGCAAAATTCTGAATATATTGTCTCTCCGTTTGGCTTCCAATCTGCAGTTTGTGTCCTGACCACCAGTGGCCAAACCGAAACCTGGAATTTTTGGTCAGTCGGAAACAGTTTTTGTCAACTATGAATACATGGAAATGTTCTTATAGGTCTCTTATTTCAGTGGTGTAAAATTCAGAATATATTGTATCTCCGCCTGGCTTCCAGTCTGCAATTTGTGTCCTGACCACCAGTGGCCAAACCGAAATCTGGAATTTTTGGTCAGTCGGAAACAGTTTTTGTTAACTATGAATACATGGAAATGTTCGTATTGGTTTCCTCTTTCAGTGGTGCAAAATTCAGAATATATTGTCTCTCCGTTTGGCTTCCAGTCTGGAATTTGTGTCCTGACCACCAGTGGCCAAACCGAAACCTCGAATTGTTGGTCAGTCGGAAACAGCTTTTGTCAACTATGAATACATGGAAATGTTCGTATTGGTTTCCTCTTTCAGTGGTGCAAAATTCAGATTATATTGTGTTTCTGTTTGGGTTCCAGACTGGATTTTGTGTCCCGACCAACAGTGGCCAAACCTAAATCTGGATTATTTGGTCAGTCGGAAAAAGTTTTTGGAATTGATTGATTTCCTCTTTCAGTGGAGCAAAACTTGGAATATATTGTATCTCCGTTTGGCCTCCAGACCGGATTTTGTGTCCTGACCACCAGTGGCCAAACCTGGATAAACCGAAATCTGTAATTTTTGGTCAAGCGGAAACAGTTTTTGCAAACTCTGAATACATGGAAAAGTTCGTATAGGTTTTCTTTTTCAGTGGTGAAAAATTCAGAATATATTGTCTCTTCGTTAGGCTTCCAGACTGCATTTTTTTCCCTGACCACCAGTGGCCAAACCTGGGCAAATCGAAATCTGGATTATTTGGTCAGTCGAAAACAGTTTTTGGAAACTCTGAATACATGGAAATGTTCGTATAGATTTCCTCTTTCAGTGGAGCAAAACTTGGAATATATTGTATCTCCGTTTGGCCTCCAGACCGGATTTTGTGCCCTGACCACCAGTGGCCTCAGTGGAAAACTGCAAGTTATATGGTGAGATTTATAATTTCAAGGACATATGGTACACGAATATATTGTCTCTCCGTTTGGCTTCCAGTCTAGTATTTGTGTCCTGACCACCAGTGGCCAAACCGAAATCTGAAATTTTTGGTCAGTCGGAAACAGTTTTTGCCAACTATGAATACATGGAAATGTTCGTATAGGTCTCCTCTTTCAGTGGTGTAAAATTCAGAATATGTTGTCTCTCCGTTTGGCTTCCAGTCTGGAATTTGTGTCCTGACCACCAGTAGCCAAACGGAAATCTGGAATTTTTGGTCAGACTGAAACGGTTTTTGTCATCTATGAATACATGGAAATGATCGTATTGGTTTCCTCTTTCAGTGGTGCAAATTTCAGAATATATTGTCTCTTCGTTTGGCTTTCAGACTGGATTTTGTGTCCTGACCACCAGAGGCCAAACCAAAATCTGGATTATTTGGTCAGTCAGAAAAAGTTTCTGGAAACTCTGAATACATGGAAATGTTCGGATTGGTTTCCTCTTTCAGTGGTGCAAAATTCAGAATTTATTGTTTTCTGTTTGGGTTCCAGACTGGATTTTTTGTCCCGACCAACAGTGGCCAAACCTAAATCTGGATTATTTGGTCAGTCGGAAACAGTTTTTGGAAAATCTGAATACATGGAAATGTTCGTATTGATTTCCTCTTTAGTGGAGGAATATATTGTATCTCCGTTTGGCCTCCTTATCGGATTTTGTGTCCTGACCGCCAGTGGCCAAATCTGGATAAACCGAAATCTGGAATTTTTGGTCAGCCGAAAACATTTTTGAGAAACTCTCGTATTTTTTTCCTCTTTCAATGGTGCAAAAATCAGAACATATTGTGTTTCCGTTTTGGTTCCAGACTGGATTTTGTGTTCTGTCCAACAGTGGCCACACCGAAATCTGGATTATTTGGTCAGTCGAAAACAGTTTTTGGAAACACTGAATACAAGAAATGTTCGTATAGGTTTCTTTTTTCAGTGGTGGAAAATTCAGAATATATTGTCTCTTTGTTTGGCTTCCACACCGGATTTTGTGTCCTGACCACCAGTGGCCAAACCGAAATCTAGATTATTTGGTCAGTCGGAAATAGTTTTTGGAAACTCTGAATACATGGACATGTTCGTATTGATTTCCTCTTTCAGTGGAGCAAAACTTGAAATTTATTGTATCTCCGTTTGGCCTCCAGACCGGATTTTGTGTCCTGACCAACAGTGGCCAAACCTAAATCTGGATTATTTGGTCAGTCGGAAACAGTTTTTGGAAACTATGAATACATGGAAATGTTCGTGTAGGTTTCCTTTTTTAGTAGTGAAAACTTTAGAATATTCTGTCTGTTCGTTTGGCTTCCAGACTGGATTTGGTGTCCTGACCACCAGTGGCCAAACCTGGACAAACCGAAATCTGGATTATTTGGTCAGTCGGAAACAGTTTTTGGAAACCCTGAATACATGGAAAAGTTCGTATAGGTTTTCTTTTTCAGTGGTGCAAAATTCAGAATATATTGTCTCTTCGTTAGGCTTCCATACTGGATTTTGTGTCCTGACCACCAGTGGCTAAACCTGGGCAAACCGAAATCTGGAATTTTTGGTCAGTCGGAAACAGTTTTTGCAAACTCTGAATACATGGAAAAGTTCGTATAGGTTTTCTTTTTCAGTGGTGCAAAATTCAGAATATATTATCTCTTCGTTAGGCTTCCAGACTGGATTTGGGCCACCAGTGGCCTCAGTGGAAAACTGCAAGTTATATGGTGAGATTTGGTTAGGTTTAGGTTAGGGTGGCAGCCGTATTTTTTTACAAGCTCACATAGACCAGTTTAGGTCCCTAGTGTTACCACGGGCTGAAATGCCCCTCATCGAAACCAACCTGTTTGATATATAAATTTATCGATAGTACGAATATCAGTACTGGAAAGATCTGTTAGGCTGCCTAAAATGGCCGACCCCAGTATGTCCAGTCGTCGTTTACTCAAAGCGGGACAGTCGCAAAGCAAGTGCTCAATGCTCTCCACTTCTTCCTCATCTCCACAGCTTCGGCAGAAGTCATTGGAGTCAATACCCAATCTTTTGGCATGTTCGCCGATCAAGCAGTGTCCCGTCAGAACCTGTACTAACGTAGACAATCGTTTCCTCTCTAGTGCGAGGAGATATTTTGACCTTCTCAGGTCATACCTTGGCCAGATTTGTCTAGCTACCCTGCAGGTGCCGATTTCTGTCCATCTTTCGTTGGACTGCCTGATTGCTTCTTGCCTAAGCCAAAGCTTGCACGTGGATAGTGGCGCACCAACATATGCAAATTCTTCGAGAATTTGTAATGTCGTCCCTTTCCTAGCAAGTTCATCGGCTTTGCAGTTCCCCGGGATATCCCTATGCCCAGGCACCCATATGAGGTGTATATTAAACTGCTCAGCCATCTCGTTAAGAGATCTGCGGCAGTCGAGGGCTGTTTGTGAATTTAGGGATGTTGCCTCCAGAGAATTGATGGCAGCCTGGCTGTCCGAGTAAATTACAACGCCAGTGTTGGTTACTATGTTGCGACTCAGCCACTTGGCTACTTCCCATATTGCCATTATTTCGGCTTGATAGACACTGCAGGTATCTGGTAGTCTGTGAGCTATATCCAGACTAAGTTCTTCACAGTGTACTCCGAAGCCAACCTTTTCATCAAGCTTCGAACCATCCGTGTAAAAGTGGAGATGGTTTCTATTACCTGGTACTCTGCCGACCCATTCATCTCTGGCGGGAATCATAGTGATGTAATTTCTCTCGAAGGCGTACACAGTTGGTATATAGTCCACTCGGTCGGTTACCATAGCACTACACTTTGATATTCTCATGTGACCGTAGTTTTTGTACCTCCACATTGATAGGCAGTTTAATCTTATTGCCGCTTTGGTTGCAACATCTCTCGCCACAATATTAATCGGCAGTATATGGAGTAGGGCTTGTAGAGACTCGGTCGCTGTAGTCCTTAAGGCTCCGCTTATGCTCAGGCAGGCTGTTCTCTGAACCTTTGTTAGTAGGTTGGTAATGGTTAGTTTGTCAGTTGCCGTCCACCATACCACAATACCGCATAACAGTATTGGACGAACTACTGCTATATATATCCAGTGGACGATTTTAGGAGAGAGTCCCCACCGCGACCCTACAGCCTTTTTGCAGGAATATAAGGCGTCGTTGGCCTTCCTTACACGTTCCAATACGTTAAGTCTAAATAACATTTTCCTATCTAGAATTATTCCTAAAAATTTTGCACTTTCAGAAAAGACTAGATCTGTTCCATTTATCCGAGGTGGAGGGTCCACATGTGGGACATTATTCATCCTAGTAAAGAGAACCAATTCTGTCTTGTTGGGGTTAACGCCCAAACCGCTGCTTCTGGCCCATCTAGCCAACTTGTTCAGAGCCACCTGTAGGATTTCTCTGAGGACGTTTACGAATTTGCCACTCACTGCGATTGCCACGTCGTCCGCATATGCCACGACCTTGCAGCCACAACGTTCTAGATCTAGCAAGATTTCATTCACCGCTAGGTTCCAAATTAGTGGAGACAATACTCCTCCCTCTGTTTACATACCTTGTTAGAGTTGTGGACCCTAGACATGCTGTTATGCGTTTTCTGGTGAGCAGACTTTGAATTAGTCTAATCAAACTAGTGTTAACTTTTAGATGTGAGAGTGCCGCAATTACCGCATCTGAGTGAATGTTGTTAAAAGCCCCTTCTATGTCAAGAAATGCCACCATGGTGAATTCCTTGAAATGCAGGGACCATTCGATAGTGCTCACAAGTTCGTGCAGGGCTGATTCTGTAGACTTGCCCTTATTGTAAGCATGTTGGTTCCCCGACAGGAGTTTTGTATCCAGGTTTTCCCTAATGAAGTGATCTAAAAGTCTTTCCAGACCTTTCAATAGGAAGGAGGATAGGCTAATTGGTCTGAAGTCTTTTGGCCTAGTGTGTGATATCTTTCCCGCTTTAGGTATGAATACCACTTTGGTATCCCTCCATCGATTCGGGACGTATGAAAGCCTGATACAGCCTACATAAATTTTCTCCAGCCAGGGGATAATGTACTTTAACATTTTCTGCATTTCTGCTGGAGTGATGCCATCTGGTCCAGGTGACTTGAAGGGCTCAAAGCTGTTAATAGCCCAGCTTATTCTGGATCTCTCAGTCAAGAAGCTAGCGACGCTCGCAGTCCACTCGCACTCTTGTTGGTCCTGCTGATCCTCGGGTTCTGTTACAGAGTTCCCCGGGAAATGTGTGTCGAGCAGTACATTGAGCGACTGCTCGCTGTTTTTGGTCCAGTTATTTGCCTCATCCTGTAAATATCCCACTGTACATGGTGAAGCAGATAATATCTTCCTCAGCCTAGCGGCGTCGGAGACCTTTTCCACTTCACCACAGAAGGTATACCAAGAGCGCCTTTGCGCCTTTCTAAGCTCCTTCTTATAGATCTTGAGTTGCTCTTTATAGGCATCCCAATCATTAGCGACCCCAGTAGATTTAGCCTTATTGAATAGCTTGTTGCAGGTCTTTTTCATAGCCGTTAGCTCAGAAGTCCACCATTGGGGTTTAGTTTTACCCTTGTACCTTGTTTTTGGACAGGCTTCTTCAAGGGATCTATTGAATGATATGGTGATATGATCGACCAGATTATCCAGACCGGCTTTGTCATTCGGTTCGTACAGAAGTTTAGAGTTGAGGACTTTCTTGAAATTCTTCTCATACAGATGCCACTTTGTCTTCCTTACATTTCTGTGGACGGCGGGTTTAGGCGCTTTTTCCGCGAGTTTGAACTCAATATAATGGTGATCTGAGAATGAGTGGTCGTCCAGTACATTCCACCCAATAATTTTGTCTGACAGCCGGTCAGTAGCAAACGTTACGTCGAGTACTTCTTGTCTGTCTTTAATTGTGAAGGTCGGTTTATTACCTATGTTACAAATACTAAGGTTGGTAGTTAGAATAAAGTCAAGAAGCGAATCACCCCTATTGTTTATATCCGTACTACCCCAGATAGTATGATGAGCGTTCGTGTCTGCGCCAATAATCAGCTCGAGCTCGTCAGACGTTGCTTCTTCTACTACTTCCCTGAATAGAGCAGTCGGTACTACAGATTCATAAGGCAAGTAGCTGGAGACCACCCAATATATGCGATTACCGATCTCCAGGCTAGCAGCTGTTTGGTCTTTACCACTTAAAATAGTCAGGAGAAATATACTTAGATCTTTCCTGGCCAAAATGCAGGTTCTTGGAGTGCCTTCACAGTTGGCCACAAGCAGTTTAAAGTTGGGTGTCCTAATACCGCACACCCTTCCTCCCACTACGTAGGGCTCCTGTATCAGGACGATGTCTACTGCGCCTGTGGACAGGCGCAGCAATAGAGCCGCTGAGGCTGCTTTAGCGTGATGGAGGTTAATCTGTAGAATTCTTACCATCATTGGTAATTGACAGATTAACATCCACCCCGACAAGGGTGTTATCGAACTCTTCGTCCGTATCGTCGAGAAGCATGTCCTCGCCAGATGCGTCAAAGAGTCCGGAGACTCCCCTCAGCCTCTCTGTGTCCAAAGTAGAGCTTTTGTCCTCAGAGAAGGACGTTACAGATCTTCTGTTAGAGTTGGAGTCACCAGAAATAATAGGCGTGGGTACCTCCGCACTTCCAGAAAGTGCCACGGTGGAAGACTCACCTTCTGCAGTGGGAGCTATATCCTGCTTGTATATCTTCAAGACTATAGTCTCGAAGCCATATTGTAGGGTTGCACTCGCACTTTGTATATGGGAGGTGGATTCAGCGTTTAGGATAAGATTGACCTGCCGCTTTTTACCATCCGCCTCACCCACCTTGCTGATTCTCCAATTATGGGGCGGCAGACCAGGATTGGAATCTTTTATTATTTCTAAGATGTCAGCCGGGTTGGAGGGTTCTTCTGTAACCCAGGTGATGGCTCTAGGGTGACTAGGGATGTTGTTTTTTTCGACAACATCCAACTGGGCACCCGGCCACACCTCACCCGCTCGACTCAGAGCAGCCTTATACAGGTCTACTGATCTGGCATCACCGAAATATAAGAGCTTTACTCTCCCCTGATGCCATCCTGCATCGTTGCAGATTGGTGGTTTGCCCGGCATTTCTCTACGGACATCGAGGTAATGAGCCATAATGGCTGATTGTACATGACTCCATTTGTCCTTGAGGATGGATCCATCCTCACTACTTCTGTCTATAACAGCCATCACTAGACTCTCCTTCGCCACTTCATTGAAGGGCTTGGTGAGTGTCCTGTTGATGGTGACATTTGGTATTCCAAGGACATATGGTACACGAAAATGATCAGTGCAATGACCTCTTTTATTTCTATTATTCACTTTCCTTTAAAACAAAAATAATTTTCACATATTTACTAATAAATGACAATCTTACATCTGTCATTCACCGACCAAAATCGGTAAATTTTTCTGTCTAAAACAGCTGATACGTAATTAATTTGTATGGGGAGCTAAGCACTATTAGTTCCCGATGAAGTTTGGTGCTTGTGTTCCTGTCTTAATCGAGTATGATGTTGCCAGATTGGGCACAATATATTTAGCAATATGGCATCCCATTTTTTTGAGAGATTGTTATCAATTACTGTGAATTAACGGGAAGAAGAAGAACAAAAATGGGAAATTATTTTAATATTTGCAAAAAGAGTGTAAACAATTGAACATAGAATAGTAAATATATGTTTTATAAATACTTTTCACGAATTTTTGGTCTGTTTCGCACTGTTCTTTCTTCGCAACTCATGACACCATTGCTACCAGATAGTGAAAATTCGCCACTTATTGCTTATGTGCCAGTTAGTGGAAGTCAGTTGTTTTCGTTGCAAAGTGCTAAACTAAAATTGCTAGCTTGTAACGAAAACATGCATTTTGTTTTTTGACATTATGCTGTGCTACTTTGGGTCACCCTGTTATTTCGTGTTATCGGAAGTTACCGGCGTCGGTATATTCACGCAGGTCAAAACAAGAATAAAATATGAGATGCATTTTATCGATGACTCACTTAGTTATCGAGTTATCGGACGTTATAGTTGCAAAAAATACGATTTTTTTAAATTGTATCATCCGATAACTAGCCAGGATTTCGAAACAGTTTCCGTTAAGTTTTCGTCTTATTTTGAGGTCTTCGATACAAATAGGCATCAAATCGAGGATTCTGGTGGTCACCACTTATAATTCACTTGTTGATCGTCATTCCCCGGCGCACTTTGGTTCAGAATTGACCAAAAGTAAATTTTTTGTCATACTGTACTGTTTACACGTGGTTTGTTATAACATATATCCTAGTATATGTGGAATTTTTGTCAAATTGGAATTTTAGTGGAATGAAACTTTTTATCATCAAGATACTTCAAGAAGATTGTGGTACCAGAAGAAAGTTCGGGGTACCTGCCACGACCAGCCTGTAGACCACTTTTTTAATTTTAATGAAATTACTCGGGAAAAAATTGATTGTTCTTTTTTATTTTACCTGTTCATATGTTATACCCTACACCACACTGTGGTACAGGGTATTATAACTTTGTGCATTTGTTTGTAACACCCAAAAGGAGAAGAAATAGACCCATCGTTTATTATACCGATCGACTTAGAATCACTTTCTGAGTCGATTTAGCTATGTCCGTCTGTCCGTCTGTCTGTCTGTCTGTCTGTCTGTCCGTCTGTCTGTCTGTCTGTCTGTCTGTCCGTCTGTGCATGCATTCTTGTAATCAAAGTACAGGTCGCAATTATGGTCCGATCTCGACGAAACTTTACACATATCTTATTTTTGGCCCAAGGACGATCCCTATTGAATTTGGTTAAAATCGGTTCAGATTTAGATATAGCCCCCATATATATGTTAGCCCCGATTTGACATGTAAGCGCTGTAAAAACTTTATTTTATACCCGATCAGTATGAAATTCGGCAGGAAAAGGTTTCTTATTACATGAATGAACTCTGGAAGAAATCGGTTCAGATTTAGATATAGCCCCCATATATACATTACCCCTGGTTTGACATATAAGCGCTGTAAAAATTTTATTTTATATCCGATCAGTGCGAAATTCGGCAAAGAGAGGTTTCTTATTACATGAAGGAATACTGCTAAATTCGGAGAAAATCGGTTCAGATTCAGATATAGCCCCCATATATATGTTACCCCCGATTTGACATGTAAGCGCTGTAAAAACTGTATTTTATATCCGATCAGTGCAAAATTTGGCAGAAAGAGGTTTCTTATCACATAAAGGAATACTGCTAAATTTGGAGAAAATCGGTTCAGATTTAGATATAGCCCCCATATATACGTTACCCCCGATTTGACTTGTAAGCGCTGTAAAAATGTTATTTTATATCCGATCAGTATGAAATTCGGCAGAAAGAGGTTTCTTATTATATGAATGAACACTATTAAATTTGGAAGAAATCGGTTCAGATTTAGATATAGCCCCCATATATACGTTACCCCCGATTTGACATGTAGGCGCTGTAGAGACTGTATTTTATAATGAGTATTCAGGAAAGATCGGTTCAGATTTATATTGATTGTTCCTCCTGATTTGGTATCAAACCGCTATAGAAGTTGTATTTTACTTCCGATCATTAAAATTTTCCAGAAAGATGTTTCTCAATTTAGGAACGAATATTGCTTAATTTAGCGATTATCGTTTCAGAATTAGATAATATGTTTCTACCCATTTACCAATTATTCCAAATTATAATGGCAATGACCCTTATCGCATTGTTAGGGAGGTGTAGGGTATTATATAGTCGGCCCCGCCCGACTTTCTGCCTTTCCTTACTGGTTTTACCTGTTCATATGACTATGATGTAGGTACACCAAGCCAAGTTGTGTGTGTTTTATGACATATTTACCATATTAATGACATCTTAACCCTTTTTTAGATTTTTGGGTCGTTTTTTATTTTACCATGTTTATGCTACTTATGAACAGAGAATGACACTATACATGTAAGAAAAGGATAAAATCCAGTGGTATTCGAATACAAACTCAGTTGCAAAATTATATCCAAGTAGAAACAATCAGATTTTAGAATTTTAAAAATGTAGAACTTCAGCTATAAAGAATTATCCGAAGAGTATTTTAGAAACAACCAGTAAGGAAAGGCATAACGTCGGGCGGGGCCGACTATATAATACTCTACACCTCCCTAACAATCAATAAGGGTCATTTCGATAATAATTTGGAATAATTGGTAAATGGGTAGGAACATATTATCTAATTCTGAACCGATAATCGCTAAATTAAGCATATTCGTTCCTAAATTGTGAAACATCTTTCTGGAAAATTTTAATGATAGGAAGTAAAATACAACTTTTTTAGCGCTTTGATACCAAATCAGGAGGAACATATATATGGAGGTTATATATAAATCTGAACCGATTTTCCCTGAATACTCATTCATGTGAAATAGAAACCTCTTTCTGTCGAATTTCGTACTGATCGGATATAAAATACAGTCTCTACAGCGCTAAGATGTCAAATCGGTGGTAACATATATATGGGGGCTATATCCAAATCTGAACCGATTTTCTCCGAATATGGCAGTTTTCCTTCATGTAATGGGAAACCTCTTTCTGCCGAATTTCGCTGCGATCGGATATAAAATACAGTTTCTACAGCGCTTGAATTTCAAATCGGGGGTAACATATATGTATATGGGGGCTATATCTAAATCTGAACCGATTTGCTCCGAATGTGGCAGTATTCCTTCATGTAATAAGAAACCTCTTTCTGCCGAATTTCGCTCTGATCGGATATAAAATACAGTTTCTACAGCGCTTGAATTTCAGATCGGGGTAACATATATGTGGGGGCTTTATCTAAATCTGAACCGATTTTCTCCGAATTTGGCAGTATTCCTTCATATAATAAGAAACCTCTTTCTGCCGAATTTCGTACTGATCGGATATAAAATACAGTTTCTACAGCGCTTACATATCAAATCAAGGGTAACATATATATGGGGGCTATATCTAAATCTGAACCGATTTCCCCCAAATTTTCTATTGTATCTAAGTGTATCACGAGACTACTCTCTGTCAATTTTTGTACAAATCTGTTCAAAAATGTTGCTTATACAGTGCATATATGCCAAATCGGAGGTACATATATATGAGAGCTATATGTAAATCTGAACCAATTTTAACCAAATAGGGATCGTCCTTGGGCCTAAAGAAATATATGTGCAAAGTTTCGTTGAGATCGGACAATAATTGCGACCTGTACTTTGGTTACAAGAATGCATCTACAGACAGACGGACAGACAGACGGACATAGCTAAATCGACTCAGAAAGTGATTACAAGTCGATCGGTATAATAAACAATGGGTATATCTCTTCTCCTTTTGGGTGTTACAAACAAATGCACAAAGTCATAATACCCTGTACCACAGTGTGGTGTAGGGTATAAAAAGAAGGAAGATGTTTTAATTTACGTTCAAAGCAAAGGAAATTCCTCACGCATCGAAATACAATTGGAACTGCAAAATAAAGTAAATATTTTCATCAACAACTTGACTAAGCGCTACAAACAAGTTGGATGGAATAAACATAAATTTTATAAGACCTTTGCAATATGGTTAGACGGCGAAATTAGTGTCCACGATAGATCTAAAAGTCTGAAACTTAAGGATATCAATGAAGAAATCGGATGTGAAACTATTGCAGAAAGCTTGTTACATCAATTGCGATCAAAAAATAACGCACAAAAGCCGAAATTGTTGAAAAAGTTTTAAACGCTAGTCCTCTGAGAACAAAGCGTATTATTAAGAGTATTCCAACTCCAAGCGATGAAAAACAGTTCTCAAAAGAAGAGGCATTAGCATTATTTTTGGATTTGAAGTTAACAAACCACCAATATACACAGCTCAGGATGCGTGCGATTGAAAAGCTCAAATCTGTATCCATCATATTATCACATACTTGCTGCTAAAAAGGACTGTTGTGGCAAACACGGACACTATTAAAGTCACATTTAGTTCGGCAGAGGTAAAACTTCAAGACCTACTTGATCATACAGCTCAACGCTTGCTACAATCATTTAAAGGACATGATTTTAAGAAATATGGGAACTGCAAGTTAACTCTCTTTTGCAAATGGGGATGTGATGGTTCTTCTGGACAAAAACAATACAAGTAATCTGTATGTGAAAATACCTCAGACGCAGATATGTTCATGGTGTCATTTGTGCCACTGCGATTGATAAAGAATTTGGAAGACTCGGAACCTTCGACCAGTACGACGTAGACAAAGGATATTTGGAAAAATCAAACACCATCTTCTACGAAATACTGCAATCAATTTTGAATTTAAAAAAGAAACTCATGATACCATTGAAAAAGAAGTCCATGATATAAGAACCCAAATTACAAGACTGCAGCCATTAGAAGTAGAAATTGAAGACCAGACAATTGAAGTTAACTACCAATTAGTGCTAACGATGATAGATGGAAAAGTTGGCCATGCTTTGACTGACACAAAGGCTTCATCCAGCTTCTGTCAATCTACATCAAGCAAATTAAACCAAGTCCCGGAAAAATCAGTAGATAAAACTGATGCATATGAATTTGGATTATCGCCATTACATATGAGAATACGATTTATGACAACAAGAAGACACCAACAAGATTTTAAGAAATTTAAAAAAGAAACATATTCAGGATGAATTTCTCAAATGTGGGTTGATTATAGACCAACCAAAACAAGGATCAGGCAATATCAATGATGGGAATACAGATGCTTTTCTGATCCCGAAAAAGCATCTGAAATAACTGGTGTTGATATAAATCTCATTTCAAGATTTAAAATAATTATCGATGTACGATGTACTGCAGCCATTAGAAGTAGAATTGAAGAGCAGACAATTGAAGTTAACTACCAATTAGTGCTAACGATGATAGATGGAAAAGTTGGCCATGCTTTGACTGACACAAAGGCTTCATCCATCTGCTGTCAATCTACATCAAGCAAATTAAACCAAGTCCCGGAAAAATCAGTAGATAAAACTGATGCATATGAATTTGGATTATCGCCATTACATATAAGAATACGATTTATGACAACAAGAAGACACCAACAAGATTTTAAGAAATTTTAAGAAACATGTTTAGGATGAATTTCTCAAATGTGGGTTGATTATAGACCAACCAAAACAAGGATCAGGCAATATCAATGAAGGGAATACAGATGCTTTTCTGATCCCGAAAAAGCATCTGAAATAACTGGTGTTGATATAAATCTCGTTTCAAGATTTAAAATAATTATCGATGCCATAAACAAATTGATGCTAAAAAATTTAATGAATATACAGCCCTCATCTTTTATTTATTTTCTGTTTAGGGTACTATAAAAAAGTTTACCGCTTTCTTTCAAAATTACATGATAATTATATATGGTGCAAAATGAAGAAGATTTGATTACCTTTATACTATAAAATACGAACCCTCGTTACATTTCTAGTTTGTGTCCCAAGAGTTATCCTGACATCATGGTACAATATTAATCCCTTTCCACACTGTACCTCTGAACGTTGAAAAACTAGTTTTATAACCTCCACCATAGGATGGGGGTATATTCTAAATATTGATCTGAGACCCCATATATTCTTATATATATTCTTAATCGTCGTAAAATTCTAAGACGATTTAGCCATGTCCGTCTGTCCGTCCGTCCGTCTGTCTGTGGTAATCACGCTACAGTCCGCAATAATAGAGCTAGGTTGATCAAATTTGGTACAAATACTTCTTATAGTTGCAGGTTGTTTGGGATTGCAATGGGCCATATCGGTCCATATGTATATATAGCTCCCATACATAGCATCTAACTTGTTGTGATTCCTACTGTTCTCATCTACTATATTTTTTGTGTGTTTCGGTGTTATTTTCTTTAGGTTTGAGTTATTTTGTGAGGCCACATCCCAGTGGCGGAAAGAGGCGTTTGTAATGCCTATTATAAATGCCTATTATAATGCCTGCTAAGGCATGCCGTAGGTCTTCCGTTCAAATGCAAACTCTATTTCAAAATAACATTGCGTGTCGTAGGCGGTCAAGGCCTTGCCCTCTCGCTTACACTTGCAGGCCTTCTTTGAAGCCTGCTTGTGAAGGCCTTATTAGATGTGAGTCTGGGAAGGCATTTTATTTGTCCTCTATAAAAATATCTTTAAGGCCTGACCAAAAAGGACTTTTATGTTGCCTCTAAAAAATTGCTTTCTTAGAGGCCTTCTAAGTAAGGCCTTCGTGGAAGCCTGCCAAGAAATAAGTTCTAAAAGCACTGTAAAACAGGCCTACTTGAATGCCTGCGAACGCCATTTTTCGAAAGGTCTTAAAAGTAATAAAAAATATATATCAGAATTATTTCGCATTTTAATACTTTATGTGTTCCCTACACTTTAATTGTACTATTAAAGTGAAGGATCTGTTCACCAGACAACTTCCATATTTTTCTGCCAGCGGGATTTGAACCTGCGACCTCACTGATTATCAATCGGGAGTGCTACCATCTCGGCCACCGCACACATGTCGTACACAAGAACTAAATGAACAATATCAATCCATGTGAGTGTGAGTCAATCAGCAACCGATCTGCCTTACAGTTTCAAGCCTGAAAAAGCACCTTCTTGGAGAAGGCGGACATACATGTGTTTTACATGTTTTTCTTTACAGGCTTGTTATAACCACTCTACAAAGAAATGAAAGAAACAGGTGTGTATAATAGTGAGGTTGTGAATATTAAAGACATAAAACAGAGGTTCCTTAGAAAGGGATAATTTCACGCGTTTACGATTTGATAGCATTTATTTCAAATGTTTTAAATAAAATATATCATCATCGGAAACAAGAAAGGGCCTATCATCATATTTGAAAATTTTACAGGAGAAGCAAAAAACTAAATAAAATGAAAAATATTGTCGTTAAAAAAAGTGTTTCCAGGATAATAACTAAACATAATGATGCATATATAAATTCACACAATCATGATTTATAACTTTTTTACGAAAATTACGTGAAATTAGAATTTTTAGCTATGAAAAAAGAAATAATTTGTTGTTGGGCCCTTTTGAATTTCGTTAAAAAAATCGCCATTTTTGATATTATGCCGCTAAAAATTTGTCAGGATGTGTATTTTGATGCAGTGTATCGAAATCCATCAAAAACTGAATTTCCATTTTTCTTGTTGTTACGCCCTTTTTCGTTTCTGATGACGATATATAATATTCAATTAAATGAAGATTTTTGTATGGCAGCTATAGCAATAATAAATACATAATAAAAGTAAAGTAACATGTTTTTGTCAACGGGATGTTTTCATTGAAGATATATCAACACAAGTTAGAAACGGATTGACAAAGTGAATATATCCACATCATACGAAGGTTGCTATATATTTCGGGTCCTGACAATACTGGTGTTGCCGGATGAAATCTGGAACTTCCATAGGAAAGTATGAACTTTTTTTCATAATTTCACTCAGAGCGCTTTGTCATTTGAGCGCGAATTCTTTTGTTTACAATATGTAAAAAATGCACCTCCTAAACATGGTTTTAGAACGTTTCAACAGTTGTTTCGGGCGTCGAAAAACGTTAACCTGGCAGTTATTATACCCTACACCACACTGTGGTACAGGGTATTATAACTTTGTGCATTTGTTTGTAACACCCAAAAGGAGAAGAAATAGACCCATCGTTTATTATACCGATCGACTTAGAATCACTTTCTGAGTTGATTTAGCTATGTTCTGTCTAAAACAGCTGATACGTAATTAATTTGTATGGGGAGCTAAGCACTTTTAAGCACTATTAGTTCCCGATGAAGTTTGGTGCTTGTGTTCCTGTCTTAATCGAGTATGATGTTGCCAGATTGGGCACAATATATTTAGCAATATGGCATCCCATTTTTTGAGAGATTGTTATCAATTACTGTGAATTAACGGGAAGAAGAAGAACAAAAATGGGAAATTATTTTAATATTTGCAAAAAGAGTGTAAACTATTGAACATAGAATAGTAAATATATGTTTTATAAATACTTTTCACGAATTTTTGGTCTGTTTCGCACTGTTCTTTCTTCGCAACTCATGACACCATTGCTACCAGATAGTGAAAATTCGCCACTTATTGCTTATGTGCCAGTTAGTGGAAGTCAGTTGTTTTCGTTGCAAAGTGCTAAACTAAAATTGCTAGCTTGTAACGAAAACATGCCTTTTGTTTTTTGACATTATGCTGTGCTATTTTGGGTCACCCTGTTATTTCGTGTTATCGGAAGTTACCGGCGTCGGTATATTCACGCAGGTCAAAACAAGAATAAAATATGAGATGCATTTTATCGATGTCTCACTTAGTTATCGAGTTATCGGACGTTATAGTTGCAAAAAATACGATTTTTTTTAAATTTTATCATCCGATAACTAGCCAGGATTTCGAAAAAGTTTCCGTTAAGTTTTCGTCTTATTTTGAGGTGTTCGATACAAATAGGCATCAAATCGAGGATTCTGGTGGTCACCACTTATAATTCCCTTGTTAATCGTCATTCCCCGGCGCACTTTGGTTCAGAATTGACCAAAAGTAAATTTTTTGTCATACTGTACACGTGGTTTGTTATAACATATATCCTAGTATATGTGGAATTTTTGTCAAATTCGAATTTTAGTGGAATGAAACTTTTTAGCATCAAGATACTTCAAGAAGATTGTGGTACCAGAAGAAAGGTCGGGGTACCTGCCACGACCAGCCTGTAGACCACTTTTTTAATTTTAATTAAATTACTCGGGAAAAAATTTATTGTTCTTTTTTATTTTACCTGTTCATATGACTATGATGTAGGTACACCAAGCCAAGTTGTGTGTGTTTTATGACATATTTACCATATTAATGACATCTTAACCCTTTTTTAGATTTTTGGGTCGTTTTTTATTTTACCATGTTTATGCTACTTATGAACAGAGAATGACACTATACATGTAAGAAAAGGATAAAATCCAGTGGTATTCGAATACAAACTCAGTTGCAAAATTATATCCAAGTAGAAACAATCAGATTTTAGAATTTTAAAAATGTAGAACTTCAGCTATAAAGAATTATCCGAAGAGTATTTTAGAAACAACCAGTAAGGAAAGGCATAACGTCGGGCGGGGCCGACTATATAATACTCTACACCTCCCTAACAATCAATAAGGGTCATTTCGATAATAATTTGGAATAATTGGTAAATGGGTAGGAACATATTATCTAATTCTGAACCGATAATAATACCACAGTGTGGTGTAGGGTATAAAAAGAAGGAAGATGTTTTAATTTACGTTCAAAGCAAAGGAAATTCCTCACGCATCGAAATACAATTGGAACTGCAAAATAAAGTAAATATTTTCATCAACAACTTGACTAAGCGCTACAAACAAGTTGGATGGAATAAACATAAATTTTATAAGACCTTTGCAATATGGTTAGATGGCGAAATTAGTGTCCACGATAGATCTAAAAGGCTGAAACTTAAGGATATCAATGAAGAAATCGGATGTGAAACTATTGCAGAAAGCTTGTTACATCAATTGCGATCACAAAAATAACGCACAAAAGCCGAAATTGTTGAAAAAGTTTTAAACGCTAGTCCTCTGAGAACAAAGCGTATTATTAAGAGTATTCCAACTCCAAGCGATGAAAAACAGTTCTCAAATGAAGAGGCATTAGCATTATTTTTGGATTTGAAGTTAACAAAACACCAATATACACAGCTCAGGATGCGTGCGATTGAAAAGCTCAAATCTGTATCCATCATATAATCACATACTTGCTGCTAAAAAGGACTGTTGTGGCAAACACGGACACTATTAAAGTCACATTTAGTTCGGCAGAGGTAAAACTTCAAGACCTACTTGATCATACAGCTCAACGCTTGCTACAATCATTTAAAGGACATGATTTTAAGAAATATGGGAAATGCAAGTTAACTCTCTTTTGCAAATGGGGATGTGATGGTTCTTCTGGACAAAAACAATACAAGTAATCTGTATGTGAAAATACCTCAGACGCAGATATGTTCATGGTGTCATTTGTGCCACTGCGATTGATAAAGAATTTGGAAGACTCGGAACCTTCGACCAGTACGACGTAGACAAAGGATATTTGGAAAAATCAAACACCATCTTCTACGAAATACTGCAATCAATTTTGAATCTAAAAAAGAAACTCATGATACCATTGGTAGAGTAGCAACTATAAAGTAGCAACATGCAATTGTTATTATTACTTAATTTAATAGTTATTAAGTTATACATATATCTAGAACTATTTACGTTGTTCCGCTGTAGTAGAAACTCAAATTAAATACCTAAACCAATTTTGCGTTGAAGAATATTGTAATTTACCTATACTTGGCCTACAGGCTTTAAATTACATTAATAAAAAATGAAATGAAATGAAAATAAGTCCATGATATAAGAACCCAAATTACAAGACTGCAGCCATTAGAAGTATAAATTGAAGACCAGACAATTGAAGTTAACTACCAATTAGTGCTAACGATGATAGATGGAAAAGTTGGCCATGCTTTGACTGACACAAAGGCTTCATGCAGCTGCTGTCAATCTACATCAAGCAAATTAAACCAAGTCCCGGAAAAATCAGTAGATAAAACTGATGCATATGAATTTGGATTATCGCCATTACATATGAGAATACGATTTATGAAAACAAGAAGACACCAACAAGATTTTAAGAAATTTAAAAAAGAAACATATTTAGGATGAATTTCTCAAATGTGGGTTGATTATAGACCAACCAAAACAAGGATCAGGCAATATCAATGATGAGAATACAGATGCTTTTCTGATCCCGAAAAAGCATCTGATATAAATCTCATTTCAAGATTTAAAATAATTATCGATGTACGATGTACTGCAGCCATTAGAAGTAGAATTGAAGAGCAGACAATTGAAGTTAACTACCAATTAGTGCTAACGATGATAGATGGAAAAGTTGGCCATGCTTTGACTGACACAAAGGCTTCATCCATCTGCTGTTAATCTACATCAAGCAAATTAAAGCAAGTCCCGGAAAAATCAGTAGATAAAACTGATGCATATGAATTTGGATTATCGCCATTACATATAAGAATACGATTTATGACAACAAGAAGACACCAACAAGATTTTAAGAAATTTTAAGAAACAGGTTTAGGATGAATTTCTCAAATGTGGGTTGATTATAGACCAACCAAAACAAGGATCAGGCAATATCAATGAAGGGAATACAGATGCTTTTCTGATCCCGAAAAAGCATCTGAAATAACTGGTGTTGATATAAATCTCGTTTCAAGATTTAAAATAATTATCGATGCCATAACAAATGCCATAAACAAATTGATGCTAAAAAATTTAATGAATATACAGCCCTCATCTTTTATTTATTTTCTGTTTAGGGTACTATAAAAAAGTTTACCGCTTTCTTTCAAAATTACATGATAATTATATATGGTGCAAAATGAAGAAGATTTGATTACCTTTATACTATAAAATACGAACCCTCGTTACATTTCTAGTTTGTGTCCCAAGAGTTATCCTGACATCATGGTACAATATTAATCCCTTTCCACACTGTACCTCTGAACGTTGAAAAACTAGTTTTATAACCTCCACCATAGGATGGGGGTATATTCTAAATATTGATCTGAGACCCCATATATTCTTATATATATTCTTAATCGTCGTAAAATTCTAAGACGATTTAGCCATGTCCGTCTGTCCGTCCGTCCGTCTGTCTGTGGTAATCACGCTACAGTCCGCAATAATAGAGCTAGGTTGATCAAATTTGGTACAAATACTTCTTATAGTTGCAGGTTGTTTGGGATTGCAATGGGCCATATCGGTCCATATGTATATATAGCTCCCATACATAGCATCTAACTTGTTGTGATTCCTACTGTTCTCATCTACTATATTTTTTGTGTGTTTCGGTGTTATTTTCTTTAGGTTTGAGTTATTTTGTGAGGCCACATCCCAGTGGCGGAAAGAGGCGTTTGTAATGCCTATTATAAATGCCTATTATAATGCCTGCTAAGGCATGCCGTAGGTCTTCCGTTCAAATGCAAACTCTATTTCAAAATAACATTGCGTGTCGTAGGCGGTCAAGGCCTTGCCCTCTCGCTTACACTTGCAGGCCTTCTTTGAAGCCTGCTTGTGAAGGCCTTATTAGATGTGAGTCTGGGAAGGCATTTTATTTGTCCTCTATAAAAATATCTTTAAGGCCTGACCAAAAAGGACTTTTATGTTGCCTCTAAAAAATTGCTTTCTTAGAGGCCTTCTAAGTAAGGCCTTCGTGGAAGCCTGCCAAGAAATAAGTTCTAAAAGCACTGTAAAACAGGCCTACTTGAATGCCTGCGAACGCCATTTTTCGAAAGGTCTTAAAAGTAATAAAAAATATATATCAGAATTATTTCGCATTTTAATACTTTATGTGTTCCCTACACTTTAATTGTACTATTAAAGTGAAGGATCTGTTCACCAGACAACTTCCATATTTTTCTGCCAGCGGGATTTGAACCTGCGACCTCACTGATTATCAATCGGGAGTGCTACCATCTCGGCCACCGCACACATGTCGTACACAAGAACTAAATGAACAATATCAATCCATGTGAGTGTGAGTCAATCAGCAACCGATCTGCCTTACAGTTTCAAGCCTGAAAAAGCACCTTCTTGGAGAAGGCGGACATACATGTGTTTTACATGTTTTTCTTTACAGGCTTGTTATAACCACTCTACAAAGAAATGAAAGAAACAGGTGTGTATAATAGTGAGGTTGTGAATATTAAAGACATAAAACAGAGGTTCCTTAGAAAGGGATAATTTCACGCGTTTACGATTTGATAGCATTTATTTCAAATGTTTTAAATAAAATATATCATCATCGGAAACAAGAAAGGGCCTATCATCATATTTGAAAATTTTACAGGAGAAGCAAAAAACTAAATAAAATGAAAAATATTGTCGTTAAAAAAAGTGTTTCCAGGATAATAACTAAACATAATGATGCATATATAAATTCACACAATCATGATTTATAACTTTTTTACGAAAATTACGTGAAATTAGAATTTTTAGCTATGAAAAAAGAAATAATTTGTTGTTGGGCCCTTTTGAATTTCGTTAAAAAAATCGCCATTTTTGATATTATGCCGCTAAAAATTTGTCAGGATGTGTATTTTGATGCAGTGTATCGAAATCCATCAAAAACTGAATTTCCATTTTTCTTGTTGTTACGCCCTTTTTCGTTTCTGATGACGATATATAATATTCAATTAAATGAAGATTTTTGTATGGCAGCTATAGCAATAATAAATACATAATAAAAGTAAAGTAACATGTTTTTGTCAACGGGATGTTTTCATTGAAGATATATCAACACAAGATAGAAACGGATTGACAAAGTGAATATATCCACATCATACGAAGGTTGCTATATATTTCGGGTCCTGACAATACTGGTGTTGCCGGATGAAATCTGGAACTTCCATAGGAAAGTATGAACTTTTTTTCATAATTTCACTCAGAGCGCTTTGTCATTTGAGCGCGAATTCTTTTGTTTACAATATGTAAAAAATGCACCTCCTAAACATGGTTTTAGAACGTTTCAACAGTTGTTTCGGGCGTCGAAAAACGTTAACCTGGCAGTTATTATACCCTACACCACACTGTGGTACAGGGTATTATAACTTTGTGCATTTGTTTGTAACACCCAAAAGGAGAAGAAATAGACCCATCGTTTATTATACCGATCGACTTAGAATCACTTTCTGAGTTGATTTAGCTATGTTCTGTCTAAAACAGCTGATACGTAATTAATTTGTATGGGGAGCTAAGCACTTTTAAGCACTATTAGTTCCCGATGAAGTTTGGTGCTTGTGTTCCTGTCTTAATCGAGTATGATGTTGCCAGATTGGGCACAATATATTTAGCAATATGGCATCCCATTTTTTGAGAGATTGTTATCAATTACTGTGAATTAACGGGAAGAAGAAGAACAAAAATGGGAAATTATTTTAATATTTGCAAAAAGAGTGTAAACTATTGAACATAGAATAGTAAATATATGTTTTATAAATACTTTTCACGAATTTTTGGTCTGTTTCGCACTGTTCTTTCTTCGCAACTCATGACACCATTGCTACCAGATAGTGAAAATTCGCCACTTATTGCTTATGTGCCAGTTAGTGGAAGTCAGTTGTTTTCGTTGCAAAGTGCTAAACTAAAATTGCTAGCTTGTAACGAAAACATGCCTTTTGTTTTTTGACATTATGCTGTGCTATTTTGGGTCACCCTGTTATTTCGTGTTATCGGAAGTTACCGGCGTCGGTATATTCACGCAGGTCAAAACAAGAATAAAATATGAGATGCATTTTATCGATGTCTCACTTAGTTATCGAGTTATCGGACGTTATAGTTGCAAAAAATACGATTTTTTTTAAATTTTATCATCCGATAACTAGCCAGGATTTCGAAAAAGTTTCCGTTAAGTTTTCGTCTTATTTTGAGGTGTTCGATACAAATAGGCATCAAATCGAGGATTCTGGTGGTCACCACTTATAATTCCCTTGTTAATCGTCATTCCCCGGCGCACTTTGGTTCAGAATTGACCAAAAGTAAATTTTTTGTCATACTGTACACGTGGTTTGTTATAACATATATCCTAGTATATGTGGAATTTTTGTCAAATTCGAATTTTAGTGGAATGAAACTTTTTAGCATCAAGATACTTCAAGAAGATTGTGGTACCAGAAGAAAGGTCGGGGTACCTGCCACGACCAGCCTGTAGACCACTTTTTTAATTTTAATTAAATTACTCGGGAAAAAATTTATTGTTCTTTTTTATTTTACCTGTTCATATGACTATGATGTAGGTACACCAAGCCAAGTTGTGTGTGTTTTATGACATATTTACCATATTAATGACATCTTAACCCTTTTTTAGATTTTTGGGTCGTTTTTTATTTTACCATGTTTATGCTACTTATGAACAGAGAATGACACTATACATGTAAGAAAAGGATAAAATCCAGTGGTATTCGAATACAAACTCAGTTGCAAAATTATATCCAAGTAGAAACAATCAGATTTTAGAATTTTAAAAATGTAGAACTTCAGCTATAAAGAATTGTCCGAAGAGTATTTTAGAAACAACCAGTAAGGAAAGGCATAACGTCGGGCGGGGCCGACTATATAATACTCTACACCTCCCTAACAATCAATAAGGGTCATTTCGATAATAATTTGGAATAATTGGTAAATGGGTAGGAACATATTATCTAATTCTGAACCGATAATAATACCACAGTGTGGTGTAGGGTATAAAAAGAAGGAAGATGTTTTAATTTACGTTCAAAGCAAAGGAAATTCCTCACGCATCGAAATACAATTGGAACTGCAAAATAAAGTAAATATTTTCATCAACAACTTGACTAAGCGCTACAAACAAGTTGGATGGAATAAACATAAATTTTATAAGACCTTTGCAATATGGTTAGATGGCGAAATTAGTGTCCACGATAGATCTAAAAGGCTGAAACTTAAGGATATCAATGAAGAAATCGGATGTGAAACTATTGCAGAAAGCTTGTTACATCAATTGCGATCACAAAAATAACGCACAAAAGCCGAAATTGTTGAAAAAGTTTTAAACGCTAGTCCTCTGAGAACAAAGCGTATTATTAAGAGTATTCCAACTCCAAGCGATGAAAAACAGTTCTCAAATGAAGAGGCATTAGCATTATTTTTGGATTTGAAGTTAACAAAACACCAATATACACAGCTCAGGATGCGTGCGATTGAAAAGCTCAAATCTGTATCCATCATATAATCACATACTTGCTGCTAAAAAGGACTGTTGTGGCAAACACGGACACTATTAAAGTCACATTTAGTTCGGCAGAGGTAAAACTTCAAGACCTACTTGATCATACAGCTCAACGCTTGCTACAATCATTTAAAGGACATGATTTTAAGAAATATGGGAAATGCAAGTTAACTCTCTTTTGCAAATGGGGATGTGATGGTTCTTCTGGACAAAAACAATACAAGTAATCTGTATGTGAAAATACCTCAGACGCAGATATGTTCATGGTGTCATTTGTGCCACTGCGATTGATAAAGAATTTGGAAGACGCGGAACCTTCGACCAGTACGACGTAGACAAAGGATATTTGGAAAAATCAAACACCATCTTCTACGAAATACTGCAATCAATTTTGAATCTAAAAAAGAAACTCATGATACCATTGGTAGAGTAGCAACTATAAAGTAGCAACATGCAATTGTTATTATTACTTAATTTAATAGTTATTAAGTTATACATATATCTAGAACTATTTACGTTGTTCCGCTGTAGTAGAAACTCAAATTAAATACCTAAACCAATTTTGCGTTGAAGAATATTGTAATTTACCTATACTTGGACTACAGGCTTTAAATTACATTAATAAAAAATGAAATGAAATGAAAAGAAGTCCATGATATAAGAACCCAAATTACAAGACTGCAGCCATTAGAAGTAGAAATTGAAGACCAGACAATTGAAGTTAACTACCAATTAGTGCTAACGATGATAGATGGAAAAGTTGGCCATGCTTTGACTGACACAAAGGCTTCATGCAGCTGCTGTCAATCTACATCAAGCAAATTAAACCAAGTCCCGGAAAAATCAGTAGATAAAACTGATGCATATGAATTTGGATTATCGCCATTACATATGAGAATACGATTTATGAAAACAAGAAGACACCAACAAGATTTTAAGAAATTTAAAAAAGAAACATATTTAGGATGAATTTCTCAAATGTGGGTTGATTATAGACCAACCAAAACAAGGATCAGGCAATATCAATGATGAGAATACAGATGCTTTTCTGATCCCGAAAAAGCATCTGATATAAATCTCATTTCAAGATTTAAAATAATTATCGATGTACGATGTACTGCAGCCATTAGAAGTAGAATTGAAGAGCAGACAATTGAAGTTAACTACCAATCAGTGCTAACGATGATAGATGGAAAAGTTGGCCATGCTTTGACTGACACAAAGGCTTCATCCATCTGCTGTTAATCTACATCAAGCAAATTAAAGCAAGTCCCGGAAAAATCAGTAGATAAAACTGATGCATATGAATTTGGATTATCGCCATTACATATAAGAATACGATTTATGACAACAAGAAGACACCAACAAGATTTTAAGAAATTTTAAGAAACAGGTTTAGGATGAATTTCTCAAATGTGGGTTGATTATAGACCAACCAAAACAAGGATCAGGCAATATCAATGAAGGGAATACAGATGATTTTCTGATCCCGAAAAAGCATCTGAAATAAGTGGTGTTGATATAAATCTCATTTCAAGATTTAAAATAATTATCGATGTACTTGCGTGCCATAAACAAATTGATGCTAAAAAATTTAATGAATATACAGCCCTCATCTTTTATTTATTTTCTGTTTAGGGTACTATAAAAAAGTTTACCGCTTTCTTTCAAAATTACATGATAATTATATATGGTGCAAAATGAAGAAGATTTTATTACCTTTATACTATAAAATACGAACCCTCGTTACATTTCTAGTTTGTGTCCCAAGAGTTATCCTGACATCATGGTACAATATTAATCCCTTTCCACACTGTACCTCTGAACGTTGAAAAACTAGTTTTATAACCTCCACCATAGGATGGGGGTATATTCTAAATATTGATCTGAGACCCCATATATTCTTATATATATTCTTAATCGTCGTAAAATTCTAAGACGATTTAGCCATGTCCGTCTGTCCGTCCGTCCGTCTGTCTGTGGTAATCACGCTACAGTCCGCAATAATAGAGCTAGGTTGATCAAATTTGGTACAAATACTTCTTATAGTTGCAGGTTGTTTGGGATTGCAATGGGCCATATCGGTCCATATGTATATATAGCTCCCATACATAGCATCTAACTTGTTGTGATTCCTACTGTTCTCATCTACTATATTTTTTGTGTGTTTCGGTGTTATTTTCTTTAGGTTTGAGTTATTTTGTGAGGCCACATCCCAGTGGCGGAAAGAGGCGTTTGTAATGCCTATTATAAATGCCTATTATATTGCCTGCTAAGGCATGCCGTAGGTCTTCCGTTCAAATGCAAACTCTATTTCAAAATAACATTGCGTGTCGTAGGCGGTCAAGGCCTTGCCCTCTCGCTTACACTTGCAGGCCTTCTTTGAAGCCTGCTTGTGAAGGCCTTATTAGATGTGAGTCTGGGAAGGCATTTTATTTGTCCTCTATAAAAATATCTTTAAGGCCTGACCAAAAAGGACTTTTATGTTGCCTCTAAAAAATTGCTTTCTTAGAGGCTGTGGCGACAATATTCTACTGTACAACATTCTCATTTTTAGTATCATACATGCCTTTGACAATTTGTAATTGTCATTTAAATATTAATTGTATTTATTCATTCTGATTTTGGTTTTGTGAAATAAAATACTCGAATTGTAAATCGAAATAAAAATATATTTCAAAAGGCAAAGACCCACAATTGGTGACCCCGACTATTGAACATGTTTCACACCCCAAACCGAAATACTGGAGATGTGCCAAACATCGCAGATGGAAATCAATCTCAAACTTTATCTCCAAATAACCAAGGAAATGACTCAATTATCAATATGGAGCCTCAACATCCTTACCCCAACCAGGTTCAACAGCAACCACTATTACAGCAATCGAATATTTCTCAACTGCAATGGCAAGATACCGGAATGCAAACCCAATCATCAAATAGCCGCGAGATCAACGCATCAGCTCTGCACAAACTTCCTCCCTTTTGGTCAGAAAATCCTCAGCTATGGTTCGCTCAGATTGAGTCTGTTTTCTCATTGACCGGTATAACACGCGATGAGACCAAGTTCCAGCATGTAATCGCAAATATGGATCCAACAGTCTGTGAGTATATTTCGCATATCATATTTAGTCCTCCTACGAACCAGACGAAATACGCCGCTGTTAAAGAAGTACTGATAAAGAACTTTGGTAAATCAGATCAGGCCAAAATTCGCGAGATTTTAGGCGGTATGAAATTAGGGGACTATAAGCCTTCACAATTTATGAGAAAAATAAGGAATCTGGCATCGGAACATTTGAGTGCAGAAGCAATCAAATCCATATTTATAGATGAAATGCCTGACCAAATTCGTGCCGTGCTATGTACAATGACAGACCAAAGCTTGGATGTGCTAGCTGAAAAGGCCGATTTAATATATTCAACGTTTAGACAACGTCCAGTGTTTATGGTTGATCAAGCACAACATGAGGTAAATTTGTCACAAGAAGAAATATCTCTTACGCAACTTGCCGCACAAGTAAATCAACTTTCGCGACATGTTGAGCAGTTGAGCAGTCGGAAAAACGGTGCTATCAAAAAGGTTTTCAAAGGACAGGATAACGAGATTGGATATTGTTGGTATCACCGTCGCTTTGGTAATAAGGCATCTCGTTGCACAGTACCGTGTTCATTCCCAAAAAACGAAGAAGGATTTCCGACGCGGGTGGAAGCCTGCCAAGAAATAAGTTCTAAAAGCACTGTAAAAACAGGCCTACTTGAATGCCTGCGAACGCCATTTTTCGAAAGGTCTTAAAAGTAATAAAAAAAATATATATCAGAATTATTTCGCATTTTAATACCTTATGTGTTCCCTACACTTTAATTGTACTATTAAGGTGAAGGATCTGTTCACCAGACAACTTCCATATTTTTCTGCCAGCGGGATTTGAACCTGCGACCTCACTGATTATCAATCGGGAGTGCTACCATCTCGGCCACCGCGCACATGTCGTACACAAGAACTAAATGAACAATATCAATCCATGTGAGTGTGAGTCAATCAGCAACCGATCTGCCTTACAGTTTCAAGCCTGAAAAAGCACGTTCTTGGAGAAGGCGGACATACATGTGTTTTACATGTTTTTCTTTGCAGGCTTGTTATAACCACTCTACAAAGAAATGAAAGAAGCAGGTGTGTATAATAGTGAGGTTGTGAATATTAAAGACATAAAACAGAGGTTCCTTAGAAAGGAATAATTTCATGCGTTTTCGATTTGATAGCATTTATTTCAAATGTTTTAAATAAAATATATCGTCATCGGAAACAAGAAAGGGCCTATCATCATATTTGAAAATTTTACAGGAGAAGCAAAAAACTAAATAAAATGAAAAATATTGTCGTTAAAAAAAGGGTTTCCAGGATAATAACTAAACATAATGATGCATATATAAATTCACACAATCATGATTTATAACTTTTTTACGAAAATTACGTGAAATTAGAATTTTTAGCTATGAAAAAAGAAATAATTTGTTGTTGGGCCCTTTTGAATTTCGTTAAAAAAATCGCCATTTTTGATATTATGCCGCTAAAAATTTGTCAGGATGTGTATTTTGATGCAGTGTATCGAAATCCATCAAAAACTGAATTTCCATTTTTCTTGTTGTTACGCCCTTTTTCGTTTCTGATGACGATATATAATATTCAATTAAATGAAGATTTTTGTATGGCAGCTATAGCAATAATAAATACATAATAAAAGTAAAGTAACATGTTTTTGTCAACGGGATGTTTTCATTGAAGATATATCAACACAAGTTAGAAACGGATTGACAAAGTGAATATATCCACATCATACGAAGGTTGCTATATATTTCGGGTCCTGACAATACTGGTGTTGCCGGATGAAATCTGGAACTTCCATAGGAAAGTATGAACTTTTTTTTCATAATTTCACTCAGAGCGCTTTGTCATTTGAGCGCGAATTCTTTTGTTTACAATATGTAAAAAATGCACCTCCTAAACATGGTTTTAGAACGTTTCAACAGTTGTTTCGGGCGTCGAAAAACGTTAACCTGGCAGTTATTATACCCTACACCACACTGTGGTACAGGGTATTATAACTTTGTGCATTTGTTTGTAACACCCAAAAGGAGAAGAAATAGACCCATCGTTTATTATACCGATCGACGTAGAATCACTTTCTGAGTTGATTTAGCTATGTCCGTCTGTCTGTCCGTCTTTCCGACTGTCTGTCCGTCTGTGCATGTATTCTTGTAATCAAAGTACAGGTCGCAATTATGGTCCGATCTCGACGAAACTTTACACATATCTTTTTTTGGCCCAAGGATCCGTATTGAATTTGGATAAAATCGGTTCAGATTTAGATATAGCCCCCATATATGTGTTAGCCCCGATTTGACATGTAAGCGCTGTAAAAACTGTATTTAATATCCGATCAGTATGAAATTCGGCAGAAAGAGGTTTCTTTTGATATGAATGAACACTATTAAATTTGGAAGAAATCGGTTCAGATTTAGATATAGCCCCCATATATACGTTACCCCCGATTTGACATGTAAGCGCTGTAAAAACTTTATTTTATATCCGATTAGTATGAAATTCGGCAGAAAGAGGTTTCTTTTTATATGGATGGACACTATTAAATTTGGAAGAAATCGGTTCAGATTTAGATATAGCCCCCATATATACGTTACCCCCGATTTGACATGTAAGCGCTGTAAAAACTTTATTTTATATCCGATCAGTATGAAATTCGGCAGAAAGAGGTTTTTTATTATATGGATGAACACTATTAAATTTGGAAGAAATCGGTTCAGATTTAGATATAGCCCCCATATATATGTTACCCCCGATTTGACCTGTAAGCGCTGTAAAAACTGTATTTTATATCCGATCAGTGCGAAATTCGGCAGAAATTATATGTTATATGTTAACCCCGATTTGACATCTATGCGCTGTAGAGACTGTATTTGATATCCGATCAGTACGAAATTCGACAGAAGGAGGTCTTTATACATGAGCAAGTATTCAGGGAAGATCGGTTCAGATTTATATTAAAGCTCCATATATATGTTCCTCCTGATTTGGTATCAAACCGCTATAGAAGTTGTATTTTACTTCCGATCATTAAAATTTTCCAGAAAGATGTTTCTCACTTTAGGATGCAAAATGGTCCATCTTCTCTCATTGTTTTTCCTCATTTCTTCGAACGCTGTTGGCAAATAGAGTACCTCACCGAATTGACCGTCCTACGTTCCACTAATTCGGCCGTATTTCAACATTTTTGTCCACTATATGTGTCATTTGTTTAACGTGTTTTTCCCCCACGGTTTAAGTATGTAGAATAACCTATTTGAAAAAAAAACAATTTCTGAGCTTTGGTTTACACTGTAAGAGCTACCTTTACACTCTGGGACCACATTCAACACTTTATGCACCACTGTTCCATATTAAACACTTATTATTACCCTGTGCTTCTAAAGTACGAATTGTTATACATATCTTGGACTATATATTGTATCTCCGTTTGGCCTCCTGACCGGATTTTGTGTCCTGACCACCAGTGGCCAAATCTGGATAAACCGAAATCTGGAATTTTTGGTTAGCCGAAAACAGTTTTGAGAAACTCTCGTATTGGTTTCCCCTTTCAGTGGTGCAAAATTCAGAATATATTGTGTTTCCGTTTGGGTTCCAGACTGGATTTTGTGTTCTGACCAACAGTGGCCACAGCGAAATCTGGATTATTTGGTCAGTCGAAAACAGTTTTTGGAAACACTGAAAACATGGAAATGTTCGAATAGGTTTCTTTTTTCAGTGGTGCAAAATTCAGAATATATTGTCTCCACACTGGATTTTGTGTCCTGACCACCAGTGGCCAAACCGAAATCTAGATTATTTGGTCAGTCGGAAATAGTTTTTGGAAACTCTGAAGACATGGAAATGTTCGTATTGATTTCCTCTTTCAGTGGATCAAAACTTGAAATATATTGTATCTCCGTTTGGTCTCCAGACCGGATTTTGTGTCCTGACCAACAGTGGCCAAACCTAAATCTGGATTATTTGGTCAGTCGGAAACAGTTTTTGGAAACTCTGAATACACGGAAATGTTCGTGTAGGTTTCCATTTTTGGCTTCCAGACTGGATTTTGTGTCCTGACCAACAGTGGCCAAACCGAAATCTGTGATTTTTGGTCAGTCAGAAACAGTTTCTGGAAACTCTGAATACATGGAAATGTTCGTATTGATTTCCTCATTCAGTTGAGCAAAACTTGGAATATATTGTCTCTCCGTTTGGCCTCCAGACCGGATTTTGTGCCCTGACCACCAGTGGCCTCAGTGGAAAACTGCAAGTTATATGATGAGATTTGGTATATCAAGGAAATATGGTACACGAATATATTGTCTCTCCGTTTGGCTTCCAGTCAAGAATTTGAAATATATTGTATCTCCGTTTGGTCTCCAGACCGGATTTTGTATCCTGACCAACAGTGGCCAAACCTGGATAAACCGAAATCTGGAATTTTTGGTCAAGCGGAAACAGTTTTTGCAAACTCTGAATACATGGAAAAGTTCGTATAGGTTTTCTTTTTCAGTGGTGAAAAATTCAGAATATATTGTCTCTTCGTTAGGCTTCCAGACTGCATTTTTTGTCCTGACCACCAGTGGCCAAACCTGGGCAAACCGAAATCTGGATTATTTGGTCAGTCGAATACAGTTTTTGGAAACTCTGAATACATGGAAATGTTCGTATAGGTTTTCGTTTTCAGTGGTGCAAAATTCAGAATATATAGTCTCTTCGTTAGGCTTCCAGACTGGATTTTGTGCCCTGACCGCCAGTGGCCAAACCTATGCAAACCGAAATCTGGATTATTTGGTCAGTCGAAAACAGTTTTTGGAAACTCTGAATACATGGGAATGTTCGTATTGATTTCCTCCTTCAGTGGAGCAACACTTGGAATATATTGTATTCTCGTCTGGGCTCCAAACCGGATTTTGTGTCCAGACCAATAGTGACCAAACCTAAATCTGGATTATTTGGTCAGTCGGAAACAGTTTTTGCAAACTCTGAATACATGGAAAAGTTCGTATAGGTTTTCTTTTGCAGTGGTGAAAAATTCAGAATATATTGTCTCTTCGTTAGGCTTCCAGACTGCATTTTTTGTCCTGACCACCAGTGGCCAAACCTGGGCAAACCGAAATCTGGAATTTTTGGTCAGTCGGAAACAGTTTTTGCACACTCTGAATACATGGAAAAGTTCCTATAGGTTTTCTTTTTCAGTGGTGCAAAATTCAGAATATATTATCTCTTCGTTAGGCTTCCAGACTGGATTTTGTGTCCAGACCACCAGTGGTCAAACCTAGGCAAACCGAAATCTGGATTATTTGGTCAGTCGAAAACAGTTTTTGGAAACTCTGAATACATGGAAATGTTCGCATTGATATCCTCTTTCAGGGGAGCAAAACTTGGAATATATTGTATCCTCGTTTGGGCTCCAGACCGGATTTTGTGTCCAGACCAACAGTGGCCAAACCTAAATCTGGATTATTTGGTCAGTCGGAAACAGTTTTTGGAAACTCTGAATACATGGAAATGTTCGTGTTGGTTTCATTTTTTAGTGGTGCAAAATTCAGGATATATTGTCTCTTCGTTTGGCTTCCAGACTGGATTTGGTGTCCTCACCACCAGTGGCCAAACCGAAATCTGTGATTTTTGGTCAGTCAGAAACAGTTTCTGGAAACTCTGAATACATGGAAATGTTCGTATTGATTTCCTCATTCAGTGGAGCAAAACTTGGAATATATTGTCTATCCGTTTGGCCTCCAGACCGGATTTTGTGCCCTGACCACCAGTGGCCTCAGTGGAAAACTGCAAGTTATATGATGAGATTTGGTATTTCAAGGAAATATGGTGCACGAATATATTGTCTCTCCGTTTGGCTTCCAGTCAAGAATTTGAAATATATTGTATCTCCGTTTGCTCTCCAGACCGGATTTTGTGTCCTGAACAACAGTGGCCAAACCTAAATCTGGATTATTTGGTCAGTCGGAAACAGTTTTTGGAAACTCTGAATACACGGAAATGTTCGTGTAGGTTTCCATTTTAGTGGTGAAAAATTTAGAATATTCTGTCTCTTCGTTTGGCTTCCAGACTGGATTTGGTGTCCTGACCACCAGTGGCCAATCCTGGACAAATCGAAATCTGTATTATTTGGTCAGTCGGAAACAGTTTTTGGAAACCCTGAATACATGGAAATGTTCGTATCGATTTCCTCTTTCAGTGGAGCAAAACTTGGAATATATTGTATCTCCGTTTGGCATCCAGACCGGATGTTGTGTCCTGACCACCAGTGGCCAAACCTGGATAAACCGAAATCTGGAATTTTTGGTCAAGCGGAAACAGTTTTTGCAAACTCTGAATACATGGAAAAGTTCGTATAGGTTTTCTTTTTCAGTGGTGAAAAATTCAGAATATATTGTCTCTTCGTTAGGCTTCCAGACTGCATTTTTTGTCCTGACCACCAGTGGCCAAACCTGGGCAAACCGAAATCTGGATTATTTGGTCAGTCGAAAACAGTTTTTGGAAACTCTGAATACATGGAAAGGTTCGTATAGGTTTTCTTTTTCAGTGGTGCAAAATTCAGAATATATAGTCTCTTCGTTAGGCTTCCAGACTGGATTTTGTGCCCTGACAGCCAGTGGCCAAACCTATGCAAACCGAAATCTGGATTATTTGGTCAGTCGAAAACAGTTTTTGGAAACTCTGAATACATGGAAATGTTCGTATTGATTTCCTCCTTCAGTGGAGCAACACTTGGAATATATTGTATTCTCGTCTGGGCTCCAGACCAAATTTTGTGTCCAGACCAATATTGACCAAACCTAAATCTGGATTATTTGGTCAGTCGGAAACAGTTTTCGGAAACTCTGAATACATGGAAATGTTCGTGTTGGTTTCCTTTTTCAGTCGTGCAAAATTCAGAATATATTGTCTCTTCGTTTGGCTTCCAGACTGGACTTTGTGTCCTGACCAACAGTGGCCAAACCGAAATCTGTGATTTTTGGTCAGTCAGAAACAGTTTTTGGAAACTCTGAATACATGGAAATGTTCGTATTGATTTCCTCTTTCGGTGAAGCAAAACTTGGAATATATTGTATCTCCGTTTGTCCTCCAGACCGGATTTTGTATCCTGACCAACAGTGGCCAAACCGAAATCTGTATTATTTTTTCAGACGAAAACAGTTTTTGCAAACTCTGAATACATGGAAAGGTTCGTATAGGTTTTCTTTTTCAGTGGTGCAAAATTCAGAATATATAGTCTCTTCGTTAGGCTTCCAGACTGGATTTTGTGCCCTGACAGCCAGTGGCCAAACCTATGCAAACCGAAATCTGGATTATTTGGTCAGTCGAAAACAGTTTTTGGAAACTCTGAATACATGGAAATGTTCGTATTGATTTCCTCCTTCAGTGGAGCAACACTTGGAATATATTGTATTCTCGTCTGGGCTCCAGACCAAATTTTGTGTCCAGACCAATATTGACCAAACCTAAATCTGGATTATTTGGTCAGTCGGAAACAGTTTTAGGAAACTCTGAATACATGGAAATGTTCGTGTTGGTTTCCTTTTTCAGTCGTGCAAAATTCAGAATATATTGTCTCTTCGTTTGGCTTCCAGACTGCATTTTTTGTCCTGACCACCAGTGGCCAAACCTGGGCAAACCGAAATCTGGATTATTTGGTCAGTCGAAAACAGTTTTTGGAAACTCTGAATACATGGAAATGTTCGTATTGATTTCCTCTTTCGGTGGAGCAAAACTTGGAATATATTGTATCTCCGTTTGTCCTCCAGACCGGATTTTGTATCCTGACCAACAGTGGCCAAACCGAAATCTGGATTATTTGGTCAGTCGAAAACAGTTTTTGGAAACTCTGAATACATGGAAATGTTCGTATTGATTTCCTCCTTCAGTGGAGCAACACTTGGAATATATTGTATTCTCGTCTGGGCTCCAGACCGGATTTTGTGTCCAGACCAATAGTGACCAAACCTAACTCTGGATTATTTGGTCAGTCGAAAACAGTTTTAGGAAACTCTGAATACATGGAAATGTTCGTGTTGGTTTCCTTTTTCAGTATTGCAAAATTCAGAATATATTGTCTCTTCGTTTGGCTTCCAGACTGGATTTTGTGTCCTGAACAACAGTGGCCAAACCGAAATCTGTGATTTTTGGTCAGTCAGAAACAGTTTCTGGAAACTCTGAATACATGGAAATGTTCGTATTGATTTCCTCATTCAGTGGAGCAAAACTTGGAATATATTGTCTCTCCGTTTGGCCTCCAGACCGGATTTTGTGCCCTGGCCACCAGTGGCCTCAGTGGAAAACTGCAAGTTATATGATGAGATTTGGTATTTCAAGGAAATATGGTACACGAATATATTGTCTCTCCGTTTGGCTTCCAGTCAAGAATTTGAAATATATTGTATCTCCGTTTGGTCTCCAGACCGGATTTTGTGTCCTGAACAACAGTGGCCAAACCTAAATCTGGATTATTTGGTCAGTCGGAAACAGTTTTTGGAAACTCTGAATACACGGAAATGTTCGTGTAGGTTTCCATTTTAGTGGTGAAAAATTTAGAATATTCTGTCTCTTCGTTTGGCTTCCAGACTGGATTTGGTGTCCTGACCACCAGTGGCCAAACCTGGACAAATCGAAATCTGTATTATTTGGTCAGTCGGAAACAGTTTTTGGAAACCCTGAATACATGGAAATGTTCGTATTGATTTCCTCTTTCAGTGGAGCAAAACTTGGAATATATTGTATCTCCGTTTGGCATCCAGACCGGATGTTGTGTCCTGACCACCAGTGGCCAAACCTGGATAAACCGAAATCTGGAATTTTTGGTCAAGCGGAAACAGTTTTTGCAAACTCTGAATACATGGAAAAGTTCGTATAGGTTTTCTTTTTCAGTGGTGAAAAATTCAGAATATATTGTCTCTTCGTTAGGCTTCCAGACTGCATTTTTTGTCCTGACCACCAGTGGCCAAACCTGGGCAAACCGAAATCTGGATTATTTGGTCAGTCGAAAACAGTTTTTGGAAACTCTGAATACATGGAAATGTTCGTATAGGTTTTCTTTTTCATTGGTGCAAAATTCAGAATATATAGTCTCTTCGTTAGGCTTCCAGACTGGATTTTGTGCCCTGACAGCCAGTGGCCAAACCTATGCAAACCGAAATCTGGATTATTTGGTCAGTCGAAAACAGTTTTTGGAAACTCTGAATACATGGAAATGTTCGTATTGATTTCCTCCTTCAGTGGAGCAACACTTGGAATATATTGTATTCTCGTCTGGGCTCCAGACCGGATTTTGTGTCCAGACCAATATTGACCAAACCTAAATCTGGATTATTTGGTCAGTCGGAAACCGTTTTAGGAAACTCTGAATACATGGAAATGTTCGTGTTGGTTTCCTTTTTCAGTCGTGCAAAATTCAGAATATATTGTCTCTTCGTTTGGCTTCCAGACTGGACTTTGTGTCCTGACCAACAGTGGCCAAACCGAAATCTGTGATTTTTGGTCAGTCAGAAACAATTTCTGGAAACTCTGAATACATGGAAATGTTCGTATTGATTTCCTCAGTGGAGCAAAACTTGGAATATATTGTCTCTCCGTTTGGCCTCCAGACCGGATTTTGTGCCCTGACCACCAGTGGCCTCAGTGGAAAACTGCAAGTTATATGATGAGATTTGGTATTTCCAGGACATATGGTACACGAATATATTGTCTCTCCGTTTGGCTTCCAGTCAAGATTTTGTGTCCTGACCACAAGTGGCCAAACCGAAATCTGAAATTTTTGGTCAGTCGGGAACAGTTTTTGTCAACTATGAATACATGGAAATGTTCCTATTGGTTTCATCTTTCAGTGGTGTAAATTTCAGAATTTATTGTCTCTTCGTTTGGCTTCCAGACTGGATTTTGTGTCCTGACCACCAGAGGCCAAACCGAAATCTGGATTATTTGGTCAGTCAGAAAAAGTTTGTGGAAACTCTGAATACATGGAAATGTTCGTATTGGTTTCCTCTTTCCGTGGTGCAAAATTCGGAATATATTGTGTTTCTGTTTGGGTTCCAGACTGGATTTTGTGTCCTGACCACCAGAGGCCAAACCTAAATCTGGATTATGTGGTCAGTCGGAAACAGTTTATGGAAACTCTGAATACATGAAATGTCCGTATTGATTTCCTCTTTAATGGAGGAATATATTGTATCGCCGTTTGGCCTCCTGGCCGGATTTTGTGTCCTGACCACCAGTGGCCAAATCTGTATAAACCGAAATCTGGAATTTTTGGCCAGCCGGAAACAGTTTTTAGAAACTCTCGTATTGGTTTCCTCTTTTTATTTGGTCAGTCAGAAAAAGTTTGTGGAAACTCTGAATACATGGAAATGTTCGTATTGGTTTCCTCTTTCCGTGGTGCAAAATTCAGAATATATTGTCTCTCCGTTTGGCTTCCAGTCTGGATTTTGCGTCCTGACCACCAGTGGCCTAACCGAAACCTGCAATTTTTGGTCAGTCGGAAACAGTTTTTGTCAACTATTAATACATGGAAATGTTCGTATAGGTCTCCTCTTTCAGTGGTGTAAAATTCAGAATATATTGTCTCTCCGTTTGGCTTCCAGTCTAGAATTTGCGTCCTGACCACCAGTGGCCAAACCGAAATCTGAAATTTTTGGTCAGTCGGAAACAGTTTTTGTCAGTTATGAATACATGGAAATGTTCGTATTGGTTTCCTCTTTCAGTGGTGCAAATTTCAGAATATATTGTCTCTTCGTTTGGCTTTCAGGCTGGATTTTGTGCCCTGACCACCAGTGGCCTCAGTGGAAAACTGCAAGTTATATGATGAGATTTGGTATTTCAAGGAAATATGGTACACGAATATATTGTCTCTCCGTTTGGCTTCCAGTCAAGAATTTGAAATATATTGTATCTCCGTTTGGTCTCCAGACCGGATTTTGTGTCCTGAACAACAGTGGCCAAACCTAAATCTGGATTATTTGGTCAGTCGGAAACAGTTTTTGGAAACTCTGAATACTCGGAAATGTTCGTGTAGGTTTCCATTTTAGTGGTGAAAAATTTAGAATATTCTGTCTCTTCGTTTGGCTTCCAGACTGGATTTGGTGTCCTGACCACCAGTGGCCAAACCTGGACAAATCGAAATCTGTATTATTTGGTCAGTCGGAAACAGTTTTTGGAAACCCTGAATACATGGAAATGTTCGTATTGATTTCCTCTTTCAGTGGAGCAAAACTTGGAATATATTGTATCTCCGTTTGGCATCCAGACCGGATGTTGTGTCCTGACCACCAGTGGCCAAACCTGGATAAACCGAAATCTGGAATTTTTGGTCAAGCGGAAACAGTTTTTGCAAACTCTGAATACATGGAAAAGTTCGTATAGGTTTTCTTTTTCAGTGGTGAAAAATTCAGAATATATTGTCTCTTCGTTAGGCTTCCAGACTGCATTTTTTGTCCTGACCACCAGTGGCCAAACCTGGGCAAACCGAAATCTGGATTATTTGGTCAGTCGAAAACAGTTTTTGGAAACTCTGGTTTCCTTTTTCAGTCGTGCAAAATTCAGAATATATTGTCTCTTCGTTTGGCTTCCAGACTGGACTTTGTGTCCTGACCAACAGTGGCCAAACCGAAATCTGTGATTTTTGGTCAGTCAGAAACAGTTTCTGGAAACTCTGAATACATGGAAATGTTCGTATTGATTTCCTCAGTGGAGCAAAACTTGGAATATATTGTCTCTCCGTTTGGCCTCCAGACCGGATTTTGTGCCCTGACCACCAGTGGCCTCAGTGGAAAACTGCAAGTTATATGATGAGATTTGGTATTTCAAGGACATATGGTACACGAATATATTGTCTCTCCGTTTGGCTTCCAGTCAAGATTTTGTGTCCTGACCACAAGTGGCCAAACCGAAACCTGCAATTTTTGGTCAGTCGGAAACAGTTTTTGTCATCTATTAATACATGGAAATGTTCGTATAGGTCTCCTCTTTCAGTGGTGTAAAATTCAGAATATATTGTCTCTCCGTTTGGCTTCCAGTCTAGAATTTGCGTCCTGACCACCAGTGGCCAAACCGAAATCTGAAATTTTTGGTCAGTCGGAAACAGTTTTTGTCAGTTATGAATACATGGAAATGTTCGTATTGGTTTCCTCTTTCAGTGGTGCAAATTTCAGAATATATTGTCTCTTCGTTTGGCTTTCTTTTTATTTGGTCAGTCAGAAAAAGTTTGTGGAAACTCTGAATACATGGAAATGTTCGTATTGGTTTCCTCTTTCCGTGGTGCAAAATTCAGAATATATTGTCTCTCCGTTTGGCTTCCAGTCTGGATTTGGCGTCCTGACCACCAGTGGCCAAACCGAAACCTGCAATTTTTGGTCAGTCGGAAACAGTTTTTGTCAACTATTAATACATGGAAATGTTCGTATAGGTCTCCTCTTTCAGTGGTGTAAAATTCAGAATATATTGTCTCTCCGTTTGGCTTCCAGTCTAGAATTTGCGTCCTGACCACCAGTGGCCAAACCGAAATCTGAAATTTTTGGTCAGTCGGAAACAGTTTTTGTCAGTTATGAATACATGGAAATGTTCGTATTGGTTTCCTCTTTCAGTGGTGCAAATTTCAGAATATATTGTCTCTTCGTTTGGCTTTCAGGCTGGATTTTGTGCCCTGACCACCAGAGGCCAAACCAAAATCTGGATTATTTGGTCAGTCAGATAAACTTTCTGGAAACTTTGAATACATGGAAATGTTCGTATTGGTTTCCTCATTCAGTGGAGCAAAACTTGGAATATATTGTCTCTCCGTTTGGCCTCTAGACCGGATTTTGTGCCCTGACCACCAGTGGCCTCAGTGGAAAACTGCAAGTTATATGGTGCGATTTATAATTTCAAGGACATATGGTACACGAATATATTGTCTCTCCGTTTGGCTTCCAGTCTAGGATTTGTGTCCTGACCACCAGTGGCCAAACCGAAATCTGAAATTTTTGGTCAGTCGGAAACAGTTTTTGTCAACTATGAATACATGGAAATGTTCGTATAGGTCTCCTCTTTCAGTGGTGTAAAATTCAGAATATATTGTCTCTCCGTTTGGCTTCCAGTCTGGAATTTGTGTCCTGACCACCAGAGGCCAAACGGAAATCTGGAATTTTTGGTCAGACGGAAACAGTTTTTGTCATCTATGAATACATGGAAATGATCCTATTGGTTTCCTCTTTCAGTGGTGGAAAATTCAGAATATATTGTCTCTTTGTTTGGCTTCCACACTGGATTTTGTGTCCTGACCACCAGTGGCCAAACCGAAATCTAGATTATTTGGTCAGTCGGAAATAGTTTTTGGAAACTCTGAATACATGGACATGTTCGTGTAGGTTTCCTTTTTTAGTGGTGAAAACTTTAGAATATTCTGCCTGTTCGTTTGGCTTCCAGACTGGATTTGGTGTCCTGACCACCAGTGGCCAAACCTGGACAAACCGAAATCTGGATTATTTGGTCAGTCGGAAACAGTTTGTGGAAACCCTGAATACATGGAAAAGTTCGTATAGGTTTTCTTTTTCAGTGGTGCAAAATTCAAAATATATTGTCTCTTCGTTAGGCTTTCAGACTGGATTTTGTGTCCTGACCACCAGTGGGTAAACCTGGGCAAACCGAAATCTGGAATTTTTGGTCAGTCGGAAACAGTTTTTGCAAACTCTGAATACATGGAAAAGTTCCTATAGGTTTTTTTTTTCAGTGTTGCAAAATTCAGAATATATTATCTCTTCGTTAGGCTTCCAGACTGGATTTTGTGTCCAGACTGGATTTTGGCAGACCAACAGTGGCCAAACCTAAATCTGGATTATTTGGTCAGTCGGAAACAGTTTTAGGAAACTCTGAATACATGGAAATGTTCGTGTTGGTTTCATTTTTTAGTGGTGCAAAATTCAGGATATATTGTCTCTTCGTTTGGCTTCCAGACTGGATTTGGTGTCCTCACCACCAGTGGCCAAACCGAAATCTGTGATTTTTGGTCAGTCAGAAACAGTTTCTGGAAACTCTGAATACATGGAAATGTTCGTATTGATTTCCTCATTCAGTGGAGCAAAACTTGGAATATATTGTCTCTCCGTGTGGCCTCCAGACCGGATTTTGTGCCCTGACCACCAGTGGCCTCAGTGGAAAACTGCAAGTTATATGGTGAGATTTGGTATTTCAAGGACATATGGTACACGAAAATGATCAGTGCAATGACCTCTTTTATTTCTATTATTCACTTTCCTTTAAAACAAAAATAATTTTCACATATTTACTAATAAATGACAATCTTACATCTGTCATTCACCGACCAAAATCGGTAAATTTTTCTGGACAAGAATAAAATATGAGATGCATTTTATCGATGTCTCACTTAGTTATCGAGTTATCGGACGTTATAGTTGCAAAAAATAAGTTTTTTTTAAATTTTATCATCCGATAACTAGCCAGGATATCGAAAAACTTTCCGTTAATTTTTCGTCTTATTTTGAGGTGTTCGATACAAATAGGCATCAAATCGAGGATTCTGGTGGTCACCACTTATAATTCCCTTGTTAATCGTCATTCCCCGGCGCACTTTGGTTCAGAATTGACCAAAAATCAATTTTTTGTCATACTGTACTGTTTACACGTGGTTTGTTATAACATATTTCCTAGTATCTGTGGAATTTTTGTCAATTGGAATTTTAGTGGAATGAAACTTTTTAGCATCAAGATACTTCAAGAAGATTTTGGTACCTGCCACGACCAGCCTGTAGACCAATTTTTTTAATTTTAATGAAATTACTCGGGAAAAAATTGATTGTTCTTTTTTATTTTACCTGATCATATGACTATGATGTAGGTACACCAAGCCAAGTTGTGTGTGTTTTATGACATATTTACCATATTAATGACATCTTAACCCTTTTTTAGATTTTTGGGTCGTTTTTTATTTTACCATGTTTATGCTACTTATGAACAGAGAATGACACTATACATGTAAGAAAAGGATAAAATCCAGTGGTATTCCAATACAAACTCAGTTGCAAAATTATATCCAAGTAGAAACAATCAGATTTTAGAATTTTAAAAATGTAGAACTTCAGCTATAAAGAATTATCCGAAGAGTATTTTAGAAACAACCAGTAAGGAAAGGCATAACGTCGGGCTGGGCCGACTATATAATACGCTACACCTCCCTAACAATCAATAAGGGTCATTTCGATAATAATTTGGAATAATTGGTAAATGGGTAGGAACATATTATCTAATTCTGAACAGATAATCGTTAAATTAAGCATATTCGTTCCTAAATTGTGAAACATCTTTCTGGAAAATTTTAATGATAGGAAGTAAAATACAACTTCGTTAGCGCTTTGATGCCAAATCAGGAGGAACATATATATGGAGGTTATATATAAATCTGAACCGATTTTCCCTGAATACTCATTCATGTGAAATAGAAACCTCTTTCTGTCGAATTTCGTACTGATCGGATATAAAATACAGTCTCTACAGCGCTAAGATGTCAAATCGGGGGTAACATATATATGGGGGCTATATCCAAATCTGAACCGATTTTCTCCGAATATGGCAGTTTTCCTTCATGTAATGGGAAACCTCTTTCTGCCGAATTTCGCTGCGATCGGATATAAAATACAGTTTCTACAGCGCTTGAATTTCAAATCGGGGGTAACATATATGTATATGGGGGCTATATCTAAATCTGAACCGATTTGCTCCGAATGTGGCAGTATTCCTTCATGTAATAAGAAACCTCTTTCTGCCAAATTTCGCTCTGATCGGATATAAAATACAGTTTCTACAGCGCTTGAATTTCAAATCGGGGTAACATATATATGGGGGCTTTATCTAAATCTGAACCGATTTTCTCCGAATTTGGCAGTATTCCTTCATGTAATAAGAAACCTCTTTCTGCCGAATTTCGTACTGATCGGATATAAAATACAGTTTCAACAGCGCTTACATATCAAATCAGGGGTAACATATATATGGGGGCTATATCTAAATCTGAACCGATTTCACGAGACTACTCTCTGTCAATTTTTGTACAAATCTGTTCAAAAATGTTGCTTATACAGTGCATATATGCCAAATCGGAGGTACATATATATGAGAGCTATATGTAATTCTGAACCGATTTTAACCAAATAGGGATCGTCCTTGGGCCTAAAGAAATATATGTGCAAAGTTTCGTTGAGATCGGACAATAATTGCGACCTGTACTTTGGTTACAAGAATACATCTACAGAGAGACAGACGGACGGACAGACAGACGGACATAGCTAAATCGACTCAGAAGTGATTACAAGTCGATCGGTATAATAAACAATGGGTATATCTCTTCTCCTTTTGGGTGTTACAAACAAATGCACAAAGTCATAATACCGTGTACCACAGTGTGGTGTAGGGTATAAAAAGAAGGAAGATGTTTTAATTTACGTTCAAAGCAAAGGAAATTCCTCACGCATCGAAATACAATTGGAACTGCAAAATAAAGTAAATATTTTCATCAAAAACTTGACTAAGCGCTACAAACAAGTTGGATGGAATAAACATAAATTTTATAAGACCTTTGCAATATGGTTAGACGGCGAAATTAGTGTCCACGATAGATCTAAAAGGCTGAAACTTAAGGATATCAATGAAGAAATCGGATGTGAAACTATTGCAGAAAGCTTGTTACATCAATTGCGATCACAAAAGCCGAAATTGTTGAAAAAGTTTTAAACGCTAGTCCTCTGAGAACAAAGCGTATTATTAAGAGTATTCCAACTCCAAGCGATGAAAAACAGTTCTCAAATGAAGAGGCATTAGCATTATTTTTGGATTTGAAGTTAACAAAACACCAATATACACACCTCAGGATGCGTGCGATTGAAAAAGGCTCAAATCTGTATCCATCATATTATCAAATACTTGCTGCTAAAAAGGACTGTTGTGGCAAACACGGACACTATTAAAGTCACATCGAGTTCGGCAGAGGTAAAACTTCAAGACCTACTTGATCATACAGCTCAACGCTTGCTACAATCATTTAAAGGACATGATTTTAAGAAATATGGGAACTGCAAGTTAACTCTCTTTTGCAAATGGGTATGTGATGGTTCTTCTGGACAAAAACAATACAAGTAATCTGTATGTGAAAATACCTCAGACGCAGATATGTTCATGGTGTCATTTGTGCCACTGCGATTGATAAAGAATTTGGAAGACTCGGAACCTTCGACCAGTACGATGTAGACAAAGGATATTTGGAAAAATCAAACACCATCTTCTACGAAATACTGCAATCAATTTTGAATTTAAAAAAGAAACTCATGATACCATTGAAAAAGAAGTTCATGATATAAGAACCCAAATTACAAGACTGCAGCCATTAGAAGTAGAAATTGAAGACCAGACAATTGAAGTTAACTACCAATTAGTGCTAACGATGATAGATGGAAAAGTTGGCCATGCTTTGACTGACACAAAGGCTTCATCCAGCTGCTGTCAATCTACATCAAGCAAATTAAACCAAGTCCCGGAAAAATCAGTAGATAAAACTGATGCATATGAATTTGGATTATCGCCATTACATATGAGAATACGATTTATGACAACAGGAAGACACCAACAAGATTTTAAGAAATTTAAAAAAGAAACATGTTTAGGATGAATTTCTCAAATGTGGGTTGATTATAGACCAACCAAAACAAGGATCAGGCAATATCAATGATGGGAATACAGATGCTTTTCTGATCCCGAAAAAGCATCTGAAATAACTGGTGTTGATATAAATCTCATTTCAAGATTTAAAATAATTAGCGATGTACGATGTACTGCAGCCATTAGAAGTAGAATTGAAGACCAGACAATTGAAGTTAACTACCAATTAGTGCTAACGATGATAGATGAAAAATTTGGCCATGCTTTGACTGGCACAAAGGCTTCATCCAGCTGCTGTCAATCTACATCAAGCTAATTAAACCAAGTCCCGGAAAAATCAGTAGATAAAACTGATGCATATGAATTTGGATTATCGCCATTACATATAAGAATACGATTTATGACAACAAGAAGACACCAACAAGATTTAAGGAAATTTTAAGAAACATGTTTAGGATGAATTTCTCAAATGTGGGTTGATTATAGACCAACCAAAACAAGGATCAGGCAATATCAATGAAGGGAATACAGATGCTTTTCTGATCCCGAAAAAGCATCTGAAATAACTGGTGTTGATATAAATCTCATTTCAAGATTTAAAATAATTATCGATGTACTTGCGTGCCATAAACAAATTGATGCTGATGATGAATATACCAAGGAAACTGCACGAATATATAATACCAACTAGCTTTAACCCGGTGCGCTTCGCAGCCCTCATTTTTTATTTATTTTCTGTTTAGGGTAAAAAAGTTTACCGCTTTCTTTCAAAATTACATGATAATTATATATGGTGCAAAATGAAGAAGATTTGATTACCTTTATACTATAAAATACGAACCCTCGTTACATTTCTAGTTTGTGTCCCAAGAGTTATCCTGACATCATGGTACAATATTAATCCCTTTCCACACTGTACCTCTGAACGTTGAAAAACTATTTTTATAACCTCCACCATTGGATGGGGGTATATTCTAAATATTGATCTGAGACCCCATATATTCTTATATATATTCTTAATCGTCGTAAAGTTCTAAGACGATTTAGCCATGTCCGTCTGTCCGTCCGTCTGTCTGTGGTAATAACGCTACAGTCCGCAATAATAGAGCTAGGTTGATCAAATTTGGTACAAATACTTCTTATAGTTGCAGGTTGTTTGGGATTGCAAACGGGCCATATCGGTCCATATGTAGATATAGCTCCCATATATAGCATCTAACTTGTTGTGATTCCTACTGTTCTCATCTACTATATTTTTTGTGTGTTTCGGTGTTATTTTCTTTAGGTTTGAGTTATTTTGTGAGGCCACATGCTATCCATGGTGGAGGGTATATAAGATTCGGCATGGCCGAACTTAACGCGTTTATTTGTTTTGGATCATACGTTAGTAACTTCCCTTAGTTTAAGTAGCTACATTCACACCCTGGCACAATATAAAACGATGTTTGTCCCACTGTGTCTATAAAGGTACATATTTAAAAAGTTAAGTGAGTCGCTCCATTGTGCCACATTTAACCCTTTGTGTGTCATAATTAACCAATTTTGCACGATTGTACAATATTTAAAAATCATAATTGATATTTCAAGATCCAAATTCGCAACCTTAGGCCGTATTTCAACATTTTTGTCCACTATATGTGTCATTTGTTTAACGTGTTTTTCCCCCACGGTTTAAGTATGTAGAATAACCTATTTGAAAAAAAAACAATTTCTGAGCTTTGGTTTACACTTTAAGAGCTACCTTTACACTCTGGGACCACATTCAACACTTTATGCACCACTGTTCCATATAAAACACTTATTATTACCATGTGCTTCTAAAGTACGAATTGTTATACATATCTTGGACTATATATTGTATCTCCGTTTGGCCTCCTGACCGGATTTTGTGTCCTGACCACCAGTGCCCAAATCTGGATAAACCGAAATCTGGAATTTTTGGTTAGCCGAAAACAGTTTTGAGAAACTCTCGTATTGGTTTCCCCTTTCAGTGGTGCAAAATTCAGAATATATTGTGTTTTCTTTTGGGTTCCAGACTGGATTTTGTGTTCTGACCAACAGTGGCCAAACCTAAATCTGGATTATTTGGTCAGTCGAAAAGAGTTTTTGGAAACACTGAATACATGGAAATGTTCGAATATGTTTCTTTTTTCAGTGGTGCAAAATTCAGAATATATTGTCTCCACGCTGGATTTTGTGTCCTGACCACCAGTGGCCAAACCGAAATCTAGATTATTTGGTCAGTCGGAAACAGTTTTTGGAAACTCTGAAGACATGGAAATGTTCGTATTGATTTCCTCATTCAGTGGAGCATAACTTGGAATATATTGTCTCTCCGTTTGGTCTCCAGACCGGATTTTGTGTCCTGACCAACAGTGGCCAAACATAAATCTGGATTATTTGGTCAGTCGGAAACAGTTTTTGGAAACTCTGAATACACGGAAATGTTCGTGTAGGTTTCCATTTTAGTGGTGAAAAATTTAGAATATTCTGTCTCTTCGTTTGGCTTCCAGACTGGATTTGGTGTCCTGACCACCAGTGGCCAAACCTGGACAAATCGAAATCTGTATTATTTGGTCAGTCGGAAACAGTTTTTGGAAACCCTGAATACATGGAAATGTTCGTATTGATTTCCTCTTTCTGTGGAGCAAAACTTGGAATATATTGTATCTCCGTTTGGCCTCCAGACCGGATGTTGTGTCCTGACCACCAGTGGCGAAACCTGGATAAACCGAAATCTGGAAATTTTGATCAAGCGAAAACAGTTTTTGCAAACTCTGAATACATGGAAAAGTTCGTATAGGTTTTCTTTTTCAGTGGTGAAAAATTCAGAATATATTGTCTCTTCGTTAGGCTTCCAGACTGCATTTTTTGTCCTGACCACCAGTGGCCAAACCGAAATCTGGATTATTTGGTCAGTCGAAAACAGTTTTTGGAAACTCTGAATACATGGAAATGTTCGTATTGATTTCCTCTTTCAGTGGAGCAAAACTTGGAATAAATTGTATCTCCGTTTGTCCTCCAGACCGGATTTTGTATCCTGACCAACAGTGGCCAAACCGAAATCTGTATTATTTGTTCAGACGAAAACAGTTTTTGCAAACTATGAATACATGGAAAGGTTCGTATAGGTTTTCTTTTTCAGTGGTGCAAAATTCAGAATATATAGTCTCTTCGTTAGGCTTCCAGACTGGATTTTGTGTCCTGACCAACAGTGGCCAAACCGAAATCTGTGATTTTTGGTCAGTCAGAAACAGTTTCTGGAAACTCTGAATACATGGAAATGTTCGTATTGATTTCCTCATTCAGTGGAGCATAACTTGGAATATATTGTCTCTCCGTTTGGCCTCCAGACCGGATTTTGTGTCCTGACCACCAGTGGCCTCAGTGGAAAACTGCAAGTTATATGATGAGATTTGGTATTTCAAGGACATATGGTACACGAATATATTGTCTCTCCGTTTAGCTTACAGTCAAGAATTTGTGTCCTGACCACAAGTGGCCAAACCGAAATCTGAAATTTTTGGTCAGTCGGGAACAGTTTTTGTCAACTATGAATACATGGAAATGTTCCTATTGGTTTCCTCTTTCAGTGGTGCAAATTTCAGAATATATTGTCTCTTCGTTTGGCTTCCAGACTGGATTTTGTGTCCTGACCACCAGAGGCCAAACCGAAATCTGGATTATTTGGTCAGTCAGAAAAAGTTTGTGGAAACTCTGAATACATGGAAATGTTCGTTTTGGTTTCCTCTTTCAGTGGTGCAAAATTCGGAATATATTGTGTTTCTCTTTGGGTTCCAGACTGGATTTTGTGTCCTGAGCACCAGAGGCCAAACCTAAATCTGGATTATGTGGTCAGTCGGAAACAGTTTATGGAAACTCTGAATACATGGAAATGTCCGTATTGATTTCCTCTTTAGTGGAGGAATATATTGTATCGCCATTTGGCCTCCTGGCCGGATTTTGTGTCCTGACCACCAGTGGCCAAATCTGGATAAACCGAAATCTGGAATTTTTGGCCAGCCGGAAACAGTTTTTAGAAACTCTCGTATTGGTTTCCTCTTTCAGTGGTGCAAAATTCAGAATATATTGTCTCTCCGTTTTGCTTCCAGTATGGATTTTGCGTCCTGACCACCAGTGGCCAAACCGAAACATGCAATTTTTGGTCAGTCGGAAACAGTTTTTGTCAACTATTAATACATGGAAATGTTCGTATAGGTCTCCTCTTTCAGTGGTGTAAAATTCAGAATATATTGTCTCTCCGTTTGGCTTCCAGTCTGGAATTTGTGTCCTGACCACAAGTGGCCAAACGGAAATCTGGAATTTTTGGTCAGTCGGAAACAGTTTTTGTCAACTATGAATACATGGATATGATCGTATTGGTTTCCTCTTTCAGTGGTGCAAATTTCAGAACATATTGTCTCTTCGTTTGGCTTTCAGACTGGATTTTGTGTCCTGACCACCAGATGCCAAACCAAAATCTGGATTATTTGGTCAGTCAGAAAAAGTTTCTGGAAACTCTGAATACATGGAAATGTTCGTATTGGTTTCCTCTTTCAGTGATGCAAAATTCAGAATATATTGTGTTTCTGTTTGAGTTCCACACTGGATTTTGTGTCCCGACCAACTGTGGCCAAACCGAAATCTGGATTATTTGGTCAGTCGGAAACAGTTTTTGGAAACTATGAATACATGGAAAAGTTCGTATAGGTTTTCTTTTTCTTCTTTTTATTTGGTCAGTCGAAAATAGTGTTTCGAAACTCTGAATACATGGAAATGTTCGTATTGATTTCCTCTTTCAGTGGAGCAAAACTTGGAATATATTGTATCCTCTGTGATTTTTGGTCAGTCTGAAACAGTTTCTGGAAACTGTGAATACATGGAAATGTTCGTATTGATTTCCTCATTCAGTGGAGCAAACCTTGGAATATATTGTCTCTCCGTTTGGCCTCCAGACCGGATTTTGTGCCCTGACCACCAGTGGCCTCAGTGGAAAACTGCAAGTTATATGGTGAGATTTGGTATTTCAAGGACATATGGTACACGAATATATTGTCTCTCCGTTTGGCTTCCAGTCTAGAATTTGTGTCCTGACCACCAGTGGCCAAACCGAAATCTGAAATTTTTGGTCAGTCGGAAAGAGTTTTTGTCAGTTATGAATACATGGAAATGTTCGTATTGGTTTCCTCTTTCAGTGGTGCAAATTTCAGAATATATTGTCTCTTCGTTTGGCTTTCAGGCTGGATTTTGTGCCCTGACCACCAGAGGCCAAACCAAAATCTGGATTATTTGGTCAGTCAGAAAAAGTTTCTGGAAACTTTGAATACATGGAAATGTTCGTATTGGTTTCCTCATTCAGTGGAGCAAAACTTGTAATATATTGTCTCTCCGTTTGGCCTCCAGACCGGATTTTGTGCCCTGACCACCAGTGGCCTCAGTGGAAAACTGCAAGTTATATGGTGAGATTTATAATTTCAAGGACATATGGTACACGAATATATTGTCTCTCCGTTTGGCTTCCAGTCTAGGATTTGTGTCCTGACCACCAGTGGCCAAACCGAAATCTGAAATTTTTGGTCAGTCGGAAACAGTTTTTGACAACTATGAATACATGGAAATGTTCGTATAGGTCTCCTCTTTCAGTGGTGTAAAATTCAGAATATATTGTCTCTCCGTTTGGCTTCCAGTGTGGAATTTGTGTACTGACCACCAGTAGCCAAACGGAAATCTGGAATTTTTGGTCAGACGGAAACAGTTTTTGTCATCTATGAATACATGGAAATGATCCTATTGGTTTCCTCTTTCAGTGGTGCAAATTTCAGAATATATTGTCTCTTCGTTTGGCTTTCAGACTGGATTTTGTGTCCTGACCACCAGAGGCCAAACCAAAATCTGGATTATTTGGTCAGTCAGAAACAGTTTTTGGAAACTCTGAATACATGGAAATGTTCGTATTGATTTCCTCTTTAGTGGAGGAATATATTGTATCTCCGTTTGGCCTCCTGAGCGGATTTTGTGTCCTGACCGCCAGTGGCCTCAGTGGAAAACTGCAAGTTATATGGTGAGATTTATAATTTCAAGGACATATGGTACACGAATATATTGTCTCTCCGTGTGGCTTCCAGACTGGATTTTGTGTCCTGACCACCAGAGGCCAAACCGAAATCTGGATTATTTGGTCAGTCAGAAAAAGTTTCAGGAAACTCTGAATACATGGAAATGTTCGGATTGGTTTCCTCTTTCAGTGGTGCAAAATTCAGAATTTATTGTGTTTCTGTTTGGGTTCCAGACTGGATTTTGTGTCCCGACCAACAGTGGCTGAACCTAAATCTGGATTATTTGGTCAGTCGGAAACAGTTTTTGGAAACTCTGAATACATGGAAATGTTCGTATTGATTTCCTCTTTAGTGGAGGAATATATTGTATCTCCGTTTGGCCTCCTGAGCGGATTTTGTGTCCTGACCGCCAGTGGCCAAATCTGGATAAACCGAAATCTGGAATGTTTGGTCAGCCGAAAACATTTTTGAGAAACTCTCGTATTTTTTCCTCTTTCAATGGTGCGAAAATCAGAATATATTGTGTTTCCGTTTGGGTTCCAGACTGGATTTTGTGTTCTGTCCAACAGTGGCCACACCGAAATCTGGATTATTTGGTCAGTCGAAAACAGTTTTTGGAAACACTGAATACATGGAAATGTTCGTATAGGTTTCTTTTTTCAGTGGTGGAAAATTCAGAATATATTGTATCTTTGTTTGGCTTCCACACCGGATTTTGTGTCCTGACCACCAGTGGCCAAACCGAAATCTAGATTATTTGGTCAGTCGGAAATAGTTTTTGGAAACTCTGAATACATGGACATGTTCGTATTGATTTCCTCTTTCAGTGGAGCAAAACTTGGAATATATTGTCTCTCCGTTTGGCCTCCAGACCGGATTTTGTGCCCTGACCACCAGTGGCCTCAGTGGAAAACTGCAAGTTATATGGTGAGATTTGGTATTTGAAGGACATATGGTACACAAAAATGATCAGTGCAATGACCTCTTTTATTTCTATTATTCACTTTCCTTTAAAACAAAAATAATTTTCACATATTTACTAATAAATGACAATCTTACATCTGTCATTCACCGACCAAAATCTGTAAATTTTTCTGTCTAAAACAGCTGATACGTATATACACACACGTACATTTTGTTTTTTGACATATGTTGTGCTACTTTGGGTCACCCTGTTATTTCGTGTTATCGGAAGTTACCGGCGTCGGTATATTCACGCAGGTCAAAACAAGAATAAAATATGAGATGCATTTTATCGATGTCTCACTTAGTTATCGAGTTATCGGACGTTATATTTGCAAAAAATACGTTTTTTTTTTAAATTTTATCATCCGATAACTAGCCAGGATATCGAAAAAGTTTCCGTTAAGTTTTCGTCTTATTTTGAGGTGTTCGATACAAATAGGCATCAAATCGAGGATTCTGGTGGTCACCACTTATAATTCCCTTGTTAATCGTCATTCCCCGGTGCACTTTGGTTCAGAATTGACCAAAAGTCAATTTTTTGTCATACTGTACTGTTTACACGTGGTTTGTTATAACATATTTCCTAGTATCTGTGGAATTTTTGTCAATAGGAATTTTAGTGGAATGAAACTTTTTAGCATCAAGATACTTCAAGAAGATTTTGGTACCAGAAGAATGTCGGGGTACCTGCCGCGACCAGCCTGTAGACCAATTTTTTTAATTTTAATGAAATTACTCGGGAAGAAATTGATTGTTCTTTTTTATTTTACCTGTTCATATGACTATGATATAGGTACACCAAGCCAAGTTGTGTGTGTTTTATGACATATTTACCATATTAATGACATCTTAACCCTTTTTTAGAGTTTTGGGTCGTTTTTTATTTTACCATGTTTATGCTACTTATGAACAGAGAATGACACTATACATGTAAGAAAAGGATAAAATCCAGTGGTATTCCAATACAAACTCAGTTGCAAAATCATATCCAAGTAGAAACAATCAGATTTTAGAATTTTAAAAATGTAGAACTTCAGCTATAAAGAATTATCCGAAGAGTATTTTAGAAACAACCAGTAAGGAAAGGCATAACGTCGGGCGGGGCCGACTATATAATACGCTACACCTCCCTAACAATCAATAAGGGTCATTTCGATAATAATTTGGAATAATTGGTAAATGGGTAGGAACATATTATCTAATTCTGAACCGATAATCGCTAAATTAAGCATATTCGTTCCTAAATTGTGAAACATCTTTCTGGAAAATTTTAATGATAGGAAGTAAAATACAACTTCTTTAGCGCTTTGATGCCAAATCAGGAGGAACATATATATGAAGGTTATATATAAATCTGAACCGATTTTCCCTGAATACTCATTCATGTGAAATAGAAACCTCTTTCTGTCGAATTTCGTACTGATCGGATATAAAATACAGTCTCTACAGCGCTAAGATGTCAAATCGGGGGTAACATATATATGGGGGCTATATCCAAATCTGAACCGATTTTCTCCGAATGTGGCAGTATTCCTTCATGTAATAAGAAACCTCTTTCTGCCGAATTTCGCTCTGATCGGATATAAAATACAGTTTCTACAGCGCTTGAATTTCAAATCGGGGTAACATATATATGGGGGCTTTATCTAAATCTGAACCGATTTTCTCCGAATTTGGCAGTATTCCTTCATGTAATAAGAAACCTCTTTCTGCCGAATTTCGTACTGATCGGATATAAAATACAGTTTCAACAGCGCTTACATATCAAATCAGGGGTAACATATATATGGGGGATATATCTAAATCTGAACCGATTTCCCCCAAACTTTGTATTGTAACAAATCTGTTCAAAAATGTTGCTTATACAGTGCATATATGCCAAATCGGAGGTACATATATATGAGAGCTATATGTAAATCTGAACCAATTTTAACCAAATAGGGATCGTCCTTGGGCCTAAAGAAATATATGTGCAAAGTTTCGTTGAGATCGGACAATAATTGCGACCTGTACTTTGGTTACAAGAATACATCTACAGACAGACAGACGGACGGACGGACGGACAGACAGACAGACGGACGGACAGACAGACGGACATAGCTAAATCGACTCAGAAAGTGATTACAAGTCGATCGGTATAATAAACAATGGGTATATCTCTTCTCCTTTGGCTGTCATAATACAGTGTGGTGTAGGGTATAAAAAGAAGGAAGATGTTTTAATTTACGTTCAAAGCAAAGGAAATTCCTCACGCATCGAAATACAATTGGAACTGCAAAATAAAGTAAATATTTTCATCAACAACTTGACTAAGCGCTACAAACAAGTTGGATGGAATAAACATACATTTTATAAGACCTTTGCAATATGGTTAGATGGCGAAATTAGTGTCCACGATAGATCTAAAAGGCTGAAACTTAAGGATATCAATGAAGAAATCGGATGTGAAACTATTGCAGAAAGCTTGTTACATCAATTGCGATCACAAAAACAACGCACAAAAGCCGAAATTGTTGAAAAAGTTTTAAACGCTAGTCCTCTGAGAACAAAGCGTATTATTAAGAGTATTCCAACTCCAAGCGATGAAAAACAGTTCTCAAATGAAGAGGCATTAGCATTATTTTTGGATTTGAAGTTAACAAAACACCAATATACACAGCTCAGGATGCGTGCGATTGAAAAAGGTTCAAATCTGTATCCATCATATTATCACATACTTGCTGCTAAAAAGGACTGTTGTGGCAAACACGGACACTATTAAAGTCACATCGAGTTCGGCAGAGGTAAAACTTCAAGACCTACTTGATCATACAGCTCAACGCTTGCTACAATCATTTAAAGGACATGATTTTAAGAAATATGGGAACTGCAAGTTGACTCTCTTTTGCAAATGGGGATGTGATGGTTCTTCTGGACAAAAACAATACAAGTAATCTGTATGTGAAAATACCTCAGACGCAGATATGTTCATGGTGTCATTTGTGCCACTGCGATTGATAAAGAATTTGGAAGACTCGGAACCTTCGACCAGTACGATGTAGACAAAGGATATTTGGAAAAATCAAACACCATCTTCTACGAAATACTGCAATCAATTTTGAATTTAAAAAAGAAACTCATGATACCATTGAAAAAGAAGTCCATGATATAAGAACCCAAATTACAAGACTGCAGCCATTAGAAGTAGAAATTGAAGACCAGACAATTGAAGTTAACTACCAATTAGTGCTAACGATGATAGATGGAAAAGTTGGCCATGCTTTGACTGACACAAAGGCTTCATCCAGCTGCTGTCAATCTACATCAAGCAAATTAAACCAAGTCCCGGAAAAATCAGTAGATAAAACTGATGCATATGAATTTGGATTATCGCCATTACATATAAGAATACGATTTATGACAACAAGAAGACACCAACAAGATTTTAAGAAATTTAAAAAAGAAACATGTTTATGATGAATTTCTCAAATGTGGGTTGATTATAGACCAACCAAAACAAGGATCAGGCAATATCAATGATGGGAATACAGCAAGAAGGTTCTTTTCTGATCCCGAAAAAGCATCTGAAATAACTGGTGTTGATATAAATCTCATTTCAAGATTTAAAACCGGTGCGCTTCGCAGCCCTCATCTTTTATTTATTTTCTGTTTAGGGTACTATAAACAAGTTTACCGCTTTCTTTCAAAATTACATGATAATTATATATGGTGCAAAATGAAGAAGATTTGATTACCTTTATACTATAAAATACGAACCCTCGTTACATTTCTAGTTTGTGTCCCAAGAGTTATGCTGACATCATGGTACAATATTAATCCCTTTCCACACTGTACCTCTGGACGTTGAAAAACTATTTTTATAACCTCCACCATAGGATGGGGGTATATTCATTTTGTCACTCCGTTTGTAACACCTCTAAATATTGATCTGAGACCCCATATATTCTTATATATATTCTTAATCGTCGTAAAATTCTAAGACTATTTAGCCATGTCCGTCTGTCCGTCCGTCCGTCCGTCTGTCTGTGGTAATCACGCTACAGTCCGCAATAATAGAGCTAGGTTGATCAAATTTGGTACAAATACTTCTTATAGTTGCAGGTTGTTTGGGATTGCAAACCAGTATTTCACTGGCATTTGAACTGTTCGGTTGTCGCGCGGCTATTGTTTAACAGTCAAGTCTAGTTTCAGTGCTTTTTTTTTACACAGCAAGTGTCTTTATTTTCTCACAATATCAAGAGAAAATATACCGTATATTTAAATTGTTACAACCATAAAAAAAAATGCCCCGCGCAGCCAAATCTTTGGCGCGCCATAGGGCGAAGCAAACTTTTAAAAAACCAAAACCCCAAAGGATGCCGTACCCCGTGGGGTCCATAGGTGCAACGTCATCGTCATATAACAGGTACAGTGATCTTTCCAGCATCGAGGATATGGATGATTCACCTGAAACCAACACTACTACGGCTGAAGTTCCGTCTAAACCTCCACCAATTGTAACCGACATCAAAGTTTCACTACGCGAAATACAACATCTATTGGGCAACGATTGTATTTATAAACGCACATCCATTGGCATAAAGATATTTCCCCAAACCAAAGATAAATTCGATTTTTGTATAAAATCATTATCTGAATCAAATGTTGAGTATCATACATTCAGTGCAAAAGAGGATAAATTATTCACAACATTCATCTATGGATTACCCAGGATTAGCCCTGATGACATAGCCAGTGAACTAAGGACCCACAACTTATCGCCGACCTGTGTAACAGAGGTTAAAACTAGATATAGCACAGCAAATGATGCAGTGTACAAAGTCCAATTCGTTCGTAGATCATTCAAACGAATCTGGTTAAAAAATATAAAAACAATCTCCAATGTTATTATTACATGGAGAAAGCAAAAGCCTAACAATAATAATAGACCAACACAATGTTGGAATTGTTTAATGTTTGGACACGGGGGGCAGCACTGCAAACGTCAGCCTGCTTGCATGACCTGTGCAAATCGACATCCAACAAAAGACTGTCCGTTGACTCAAAACAACAAAAAACCTGCTGTCTTCACGTGCTTCAATTGTAAGAAGAATGGGCACGAGAGAACTGATCACTCGGCAAACGACATACACTGTCCCATGCGTTCTTACTACCTAGAAGTCAGAGCAAAAGCAACAACAACTACAACGAGAAACACAACCAGACCCCAACGTGCTAACCACAACCATGTGCAAACACACACCCCCAACACCAGAACCCCACCGAACAGAGTTATCCACCAACAGAGAGACAATCGATCGTATGCCGGAGTAATTCGCAATGAGAGTAGTGATCTCTTCAATATTGACGAACTCTTCAATATATTCACATCTGCTCTAGACGATCTAAGCAGATGTACTAATAAAATTCAACAAATCCATGTAGTTATGTCCCTCTTAAAATATGCTCATGACATACGATAATTTAAAGAGATTACAAATGTTTCACTGGAATGCCAATGGTATTACAACACTTTCAGCTCAAAAGCAACTAGAATATATATTAGAGTCTCACAATATTCACATTGCAAGTTTAAATGAGACATTTTTAAAAGAGAATCATAAACCATATTTTGAAAATTATGCACTCTACCGCAATGACAGACTAAATGTCAGAGGAGGTGGAGTAGCTCTTCTAGTTCATAAATCTCTTAAACATAAATTATTACCAATAACAAAAACGTCGGTTATAGAAAATTTGTCTATCGAAATCACGTTAAACGGAAAACCTTTGATTGTCACATCAGCTTACTCTCCCAAACACAGTCAGCATTTCAGCAATGATATCAAAGCCTTAACACCGTGCAACAAGGATTTTATATTACTTGGAGACTTAAATGCCAAACATGTGTCATGGAATTGTCCATGCAACAATTCTTCAGGCAAATCCCTCTACGATCTTCAACTATCAAGCAACTTCTTTGTATATTATCCACCTGAATACACATTATACCCCCACCAAGAAAATAGAAGGCCGTCTACAGTTGACATTGTGCTAAGCAATATTACAAAAATTGTCACTGCAGAAACTTTTGAATACGAAATCCCGTCCGATCATCGTCCAATATTATGCTTTATTCGATGCTCCTCCATTCATACGAACGAAGCCAGCTATTTTTCTCATAAGAACATAAATTGGGCCAAATTTCGGCGGATAATAGATAGAAGCATAAACTTTTCTACCGAGAGATACAGTTCCAAATAGTCCATTGACAGGGAAATCCATGCCTTAATGAATTTAATTATTAATGCACGAAACATTTCCACAAATATATCGTTCAGTAACAGACAACGATTTTGTCTTCCTCACAGCATTGTCTCATTAATTGGCCAGAGGAAAAGATACAAAAGAAATGAACAACGCGCCAACTGTCCACAACAAAAATTATTCTATAAAAGATGTGTTTCATTTCTAAGTCGAGCTATCGACATAAAAATTAGTGAAGAAAGAAATAGAAAGTGGATAGATCTCTTACAACACTTGAAACCAGGCGATAAAAAGTTTTGGAAGATTAGTCGTTCATTACGATCAAAAGGAAATCGTACCATATCTCACATGATGTATAATGGAATTAAGATAATCACTGACACAGAAAAGGCAGAGTTACTTGCAACCACATTTGCAAAAACACACATTCTGACTCTTGATTATACTCATTCGGTGGACACAGTAGTGAATTCTACTGCCGCCAACATAAGAATTGAACCTCCAAACACAAATGGTGCAAGATTTACCACAGTTCCCGAAATTTATGATATTGTGTCCAACTTAAAATCATCCAAGGCTCCAGGAATGGATAATATCTCGAATACATTGCTAAAAAATCTTCCCAAAAAAGTTATCTGTTTACTCTGTTGTATTTTCAATAGCTGTATTTATTTAAATTATTTCCCGAAAACATTCAAGAAAGCTAAGGTCATCCCAATACACAAAATTAACAAGCCGGCCAACGATCCCACTAGTTACAGGCCAATCAGCCTGTTAAGTAATATTGGAAAAATTTTTGAAAAACTGATTTTCAACCGCCTAAGGGATTTCACAACAAATAACAATATAATATGCGATAAACAATTTGCATTTAAAAAGGAGCACAACACTGTCCATCAAGTTAAAAGGATCAATAATATAATTAAGATGAACATACGAGCCAAAAAATCCACAGGTCTAGTATTACTAGACATCGAAAAAGCTTTCGATACCGTGTGGCACAATTGTCTTCTCTACAAATTAGCACTCACAAACACTCCCAAATATATCTGCAATATTATAGCAGAATTTCTACATAACAGATCATTTGTAGTGTCAGTAAACAACAACAAATCGTCACCAAAACACATACCAGCGGGGCTTCCTCAAGGATCAATTTTGTCTCCGATTTTATACTCAATTTACACTTCTGACTTCAAACCATCCAGTGAAATCGAGGTCGCATACTACGCGGATGATACCGCTTTAATATCATCAAGCAAATTGACGAAGGCTCTAATGAAAAAGATGGAAAACAGTCTAGTATCATGCAACAAATATTTTCGCAAGCGGAAAATAAAAATAAACCAAGAAAAAACGCAGAGCATAATATTTCCCTGGAATAAGTCACCAAAAAGATTTCCATCGAGAGCTCTGTGGTCTTTATTAAACAAACGCTCGAAACTAACATATCGAAATAAAAATCTATTATATAAATGTGTCATTAGACCAATACTAACATGCGCATCACCTATATGGTACAAAGCAGCAAAAACTCATTTAAAACGTCTACAAGTCATACAGAACAAATGCCTTAAAATAATAAACAGAAAACACTGGCGATACCCAACAACACTACTGCATGAAGAGACAGGATACGAACCAATAAAGGCCTTCATTGCTCAATTAAATGAAAAATACTTTAGAAAACTTGCAGATTCTTCTTATGAAATACTAAGGGAATGTATCGAATTATAACAAAATATAACATAATATTACACAGAAACTTAACAAACTAAAATGTTGATTCATAGTAAATTATTCCATCGAATAATTACTCTATGTCTCAATATTTTTACTATTGTTTGAATTTAAAATTAAATACTTAAATAAGGTTTTTCTTATCCTTTTTGCCTTAAACATATCTTTGAAAACAAAATCTAAAACACAATGTAAATATAAAAGTAGTACCAGTTGCTGTAATATCTTATAGATAAAGCTCAATAATGTATTTCGTATCTTAAGTAAGATGTAATTTATGATTGGATTAATAAATATTTGAAATTTAAATTGAAAATTGGGATTGCAAACGGGCCATATTGGTCCATATGTAGATATAGCTCCCATATATAGCATCTAACTTGTTGTGATTCCTACTGTTCTCATCTACTATATTTTTTGTGTTTTCTGTGTTATTTTCTTTGGGTTTGAGTTATTGTGAGAGGTCACATGCTATCCATGGTGGAGGGTATATAAGATTCGGCATGGCCGAACTTAACGCTTTTACTTGTTTTGGATCATACGTTAGTAACTTCCCTTAGTTTAAGTAGCTACATTCACTCCCTGGCACAATATAAAACCATGTTTGTCCCACTGTGTCTATAAAGGTACAAATTTAAAAAGTTAAGTGAGTCGCTCCATTTTGCCACATTTAACCCTTTGTGTGTCATAGTTAACCAATTTTGCACGATTGTACAATATTTAAAAATCATAATTGATATTTCAAGATCCAAATTCGCAACCTTAGGCCGTATTTCAAAATTTTTGTCCACTATATGTGTCATTTGTTTAACGTGTTTTTCCCCCACGGTTTAAGTATGTAGAATAACCTATTTGAAAAAAAAAAAAAAAACAATTTCTGAGCTTTGGTTTACACTGTAAGAGCTACCTTTACACTCTGGGACCACATTCAACACTTTATGCACCACTGTTCCATATTAAACACTTATTATTACCCTGTGCTTCTAAAGTACGAATTGTTATACATATCTTGGACTATGGTTTCCCTTCTTCCCCACTTACCACATTTAACCATTTTACCGTATTTAACTTTTTTGCTTCGCCGTACAATATTTAACCCATTTTGCTCCACTAAGCCATATTTAACACATTTTAGCCCCTCTGTAACATAGTGAACAATTTTTGCTTTCCCCAACTTCATCATAATTTTAACCTTTTTGCACCACAGTGCTACTAAAAGCATAAATTTTGAAAAAAAAACATTCTAATTTCATATTTAAGTTACCCTCTCTCCCTGCATCCATATTTTTGTCCACTGTACTAAATGTACGCTTTTTACCCACTGTACCATATTTAACCCTTTTGGGTCCACTGGATTATATTTAACACCTTTTTGTCCTACTATATATTGTCCACTATATTTAACCATTTTTGCCCCACTGTACCATAGTTAACACATTTTAGCCCGAATTTTCCATAGTGAACGATTTTTGCCCCTCTGTACCATATTTAACCCATTTTGTCCCACGTCACCATACTCAAGTAATTGTGCCCCCCATTACCCAAAAATATATAATAAGTTTTTTTCTATTTAATGAATCTGGTTATTTTTGTTTATTTTGCAGATTGATTTTTAGATTTAACAAAAATGGATAACTAGGAGACTGAAACAGGAATTTGGATTGTCCGCCACTATCACGCACTGGAGTCCGTAGTTTCGGTTCAAAGAGAGTATAGGCGCACGTTTGGCGGCAATCCTTAGAGCAGATGGACCATAATGAGACTTGTTAACAATTTTGCTGAGCATGGGACAGTCAACAGAAGACCTTACCATCGAAACGTTTCAATTCGGGAGGAGGAAACAATAGCTGCTGCCATACAAAAAAAAATCCAGGAGTTTCGACAAGAAGCTTATCTGCTCAAATGGGTATAAGCAGGCAGCCATTGCAGTCAATTATGCACAAAGATTTTGAGTTATTCCCATATAAAATTCAAATGGCCAACAAACTGAACGCAGCGGACTTCCCGATTCGCTTGAAGTTTTGCCAGTAGATACTTTAAATGGTGGAAGAGGACGGAAACATGTTGAACTGTCTTTTCATGTCTGACGAGGCCCATTTCGATTTAAACGGCAACATAAACAAAGACAATTGTCGAATATGGAGTGCTTCCAACCCACTCCATGAGACGGAATTGCATCCACTTCGTGTTGTGTAGTTTAATCACGCTGCATTGTCGAGCCCTGCTCCTTCGAAGAAAACGGTCACACCGTTACGGTTACTGGAGACCGTTACTTGAGCATGTTGAGAGAGTTTTTCTATCCAGAATTACGCCGAATGAGAATTTCTTTCAACTCTGTGTGTTTCAGCAAGATGGTGCAACTCCTCACATAGCCCGGCCTGTTATGACAGAATTGCGACGAAAATGTCCCAATAAGCTGATATCCAGAAACTCTACATTTCGTTGGCTCCCCAGGTCGCCTTCCCTTACTTTTTCTTGTGGGGTTTTTGCAAACAGGGAGTTTACAAAGCAAAACCAACAAATTTGAATGAACTAAAGCAATTCATACGAGAAACGATTGCGGCTATTCCTGTTTCAACTCTCCAAGCAGCAATGAACAACTTTTTGGTAAGATGCCGCACATTCATCAACGAGCAGGGGGCATTTAAATTCCAATATTTTTAAAACTCATTAAGCTATATTTAATAAAATTGAGTGAGCTTCAACATGAATAAAAGAAAGTTTTTTGAGTTTCTTAATGTAGCAATAATCATCAGCCACCCTGTATATTTACTATTTCAAACAATTAGGTGAGCACTTTGACAATTTTTTCATAAAAAATAAATTTTTAGAAATATTTTTTTAGTGGCCGCTAAGGACCTAGAGAGCTTTGTAATAGAGTAAATACCAAAGTGGAATATATTTTATTTTCCTAATTTAAAATTTTTCCTAAATTAAAAAAATTTAAAAAAAAATTACGAAATCTTTTTTTAAAAGACGTTATAAAAAAATCCTCCTCCTTGTATTTTTTTAAATTTACACATATTATGCGCCAGACTCCCACAATATTTGTAAAAGTTATGGACGAAATACTAAGACTGGTCTGGCAATTTTTGACTTTTTTCTGTTTCTTCACGTACGTATAAACATACTGATCCGGTTTGACTGTTATATCTGATCGTTTCGACATTTTTGCTTAAATGATAATACTTTTGTAATTACTGTATTCTGACTAAGAATGAAAACATTTGTCCACTTTTCTGATCCTACAAAGAACATATTATTACTTACATTTCTTACGAAGTGAAGATTCGGATGAAATGCAGTTACTTATTTTTTTCGTTCTCAGAATAAAAAGGGTGGTGTGCTTTACATTGTTTATACTTCAAGTTAACCGTTGTAAAATATTTCGACAAGTCGATCATAAATTTCTGAACACCAGTGTTTGACCTACCTGTCGATTTAAATCTATATTTCTGAATGGATGTTGAAAATTTCTGGAGTTTCCCAAACATAAAGTGAATGAATGTCAGTGAATAATATTTGATTTCAGTGGAGCCATAAAAATTTTTCCTTAGTAAAAATTAGAGAATTTTCGATTGTTTTGAACGAATTAGTTTATATGGGGTTTCCCTATGGGCGTGCATCGAACGCAATATTTTCATTTAAAATATATCCCTGTCAATTTTTATTTTGAGGGGAGTGGAATTGCCGGGGGAAGTGATACCTTAAGCCCACTTTTTAATAGTTGAGAAATCGACCATTGAAGTCGCTTGAATATTGTCCATAGAATCTAAAATTTAAACATCTAGGATTAAACATCTCCCTTCAAGGAACTGGCGTAATTTACTCATATATAGAGATGGTAAGTCATAGAATCTAAAATTTAAACTTCAAGGATTAAACATCTCCCTTCAAGGAACTGGCGTAAATTACTCATATAGAGAAATGGTAAGTCAAATGAAGTGTTCGAATACCAGCAAATATTGCAATATGCTAATTTGTGAAAATTACCCAGGATGAAAATTACCCAAATGAAATCGATGTTGCCATTGAAGAGATTCGATCCGAAAAAATCGAAAATGTAATGAAAAATTGGGTTGGTCGGGTGAGGTACTGCCGAGCCAGCCGTGGTAGTCATATGAATGATATTGTGTTCCATTATTAAATGACCAGAAATTTGAAAAAATTATCAGTACTTTTTTTATAGCCGATTCAAATTTAAAATTTTAAATGGCCCACCCGTACCTGAGTCATCCCTAAAATTCTCAATGGCCGAGTCAGTCGTGGTAGTCATATGGATGTTATTGTGTTCCATTATTAAATGACAAAGTTCAAACTTTCCAATAAAAACAGAAATTTGAAAAAATTAGCAGTACTTTTTTTAAAGCCGATTCAAATTCAAAATTTTAAATGGCCCATCCTTTATAAAATAAATTGGTTGTATGCTATGGAGTTTGACAGACAGGTAAGATTTTTAGAAACATGTATATAAAATACTTTTTAATTCATAAATAACATATATTTTCAAATCGAGAATGTTGCTGATTTCCTAAATATTCTAGAAAAGGAACTGCCGATATATATAAAACACAGTTTTATTGTTAAGTCACAGTCACATCACTTGTGTTTCCTAAAGAGCAATTTACAAGAAGGAAATTTTTTAATAACCCTAGATTTTTCGGAAAATTACGCATACAAAATGCAAGATGTTGTACAGTCTTATCACAAGTCAAATAGCCAGGCTACACTTCATCCTTATGTTATATATCACAAAAATGAGGCTAACATCGACACTAATTGATTCATTGGAAGAGAAACATGATGCATCATAGTACATCTATTAAAAAAAAAACTATTCGACACATAAAAGAATTAAATGGCGACGTAGTTAAAAGGCTGATTCTCTTCTAACAATATAAAAACAAATTAAAATTTTTCAATTTATTGAACTACAATGCTGACTTTTGTATTGAAGCCGAATGGAACTTTTTCGCAACCTCTCATGGAAAAGGTGCATGTGACGGAGTTAGTGGGACTGTAAAGAGGATGGCATCTCGCGCTATATTGCAACGACGCCTTTTTAATATTATTTTAAATATTGCTCAAAAAAAGAACATAAAAAACATTTAAATGTTTAAAAATTTCCCCGTTTTGAAACGTTTTATATTTTTTCCAAAAAAACTTTGGGTCGTTATGAAAAATGTGACTCAGTACTCAGTACAGTGTATGGAATTCAGTTTTTTTTTTATTCATGTTAAAGCTCATTAAATTTAATTAAATATACTTTAATTAGTTTTAAAAATAGTGGAATTTAAATGCCCCCCTGCTCGTTGATGCATGTGCGGCATCTTACCAAAAAGTTGTTCAATACTGCTTCGAGAGTTGAGATGGGAATAGCCGCAATTGTTTCTTGAATGGATTGCTTTAGTTCATTCAAATTAGTTGGTTTTGCTTTGTAGACTTCCTGTTTGCAATAACCCCACAAGAAAAAGTCAGGTGCAGTAAGGTCAGGCGACCTGGGGGGCCAACGGAATGTGGATTTTCTGGGAAATCAGCTTATTGGGAAATTTTCGCCGCAATTCTGTCATAACAGGCCGGGCTATGTGCGGAGTTGCACCATCTTGCTGAAACCACACAGAGTTGAAAGAAATTCTCATTCGGCGTAATTCTGGATAGAAAAACTCTCTCAAAATGCTCAAGTAACGGCCTCCTGTAACTGTAACGGTGTGACCGTTTTCTTCGAAGAAGTAGGGCCCGACAATGCAGCGTGATGAAACTGTGCACCACACTGTGACACGAAGTGGATGCAATTCCGTCTCATGGATTATCTGTGGGCTGGAAGCACTCCATATTCGACAATTTTCTTTGTTTATGTTGCCGTTTAAATCGAAATGGGCCTCGTCAGACATGAAAAGACAGTTCAACATGTTTCCGTCCTCTTCCACCATTTGAAGCATCTTCTGTATGCTGTTCATCTTCTGTATGCTGTTCAGTATGCTGAGTTCACTTTGTGCAAAATAAAAAAAAAATTAACCAGATTCATTAAATAGAAAAAAAGTTATTAAATTTTTTTTTGGTAGCAGCTTTCATCAGCCACCCTGTACTTATATACCATATCGGAGCGATCGGATATAGTAATAAGATCGAGTAATCATATTTATAGTTCATGTTTAAAAAAACATTGGTTTCAAAAGGGTTCATATGTACAGAAGCAGAAAAAACGTCAGAAATTGCCAGACCAGTCAAAGCATTTCGTCCATAACTTTTACAAGTATTGAAACCCCAGTTATTGTTTTGGATTTGTTAGAGCCTGGCGCATATTCTATTCAAATTTGACAAAAAACTCGAAGAGAAAGCTAGTTTTTTTACAAAATTCCCAAAAGATGCGCCATTGTGTTCTCTTTAAAACAACGTAAACTTTGCAAAAATTGCGATTCAGGCGTTCGAGAACAATTACAAATTTCGTGAAATCCAAAATTACCTTTTTTAAATTTTTCAAAACTTAAAATGACCATAAAATTTTTTTAAAAAATAATTTTGAAGAAAATAACTTATTTTACCTATTTTTCCCTTTCTACCAACGCTTTTTCATATCTTAAAACAAGAGTTTTTGATGGTAAGCAGGAGATCATCTGCGTTAAAAAGTCATTATGATCATATTGATTGATTATATTTGGCAGAATATTATTGATCTAGTTGTCGCGAGTTTCTATATTTATGGCACCACTCTCTCCACATACAACATTTTCTACTATATTAAGTCTTCGTTTATGTTTATCAATCCATGCTCACTACTACAGTTCGAGCGATAAATCGGCTTCGGACTTCGGCCAAAAACTGATAATTGGCCCGCGTTTCGCCTTCGGCCAAATAGGCCGATTAGCCGAACACAACATTTTACCTTCTTTAGTTAAAAATTCTAAAGTATTTTATTCTTTTCTTAAGAACATGTTGTATAAATTATTAAAAAACTGTTTTGCATCATTAAGGTATAAAAAATCGAGCATTCCTTGATATATGTATTTTAGGCCGGGTCACAGCTAGTGTGAAAAAAAATGTTGACGAATCACCCCCTAGTTTTGAAGCTTAGCTGGAGAGGATTTAGGAAACACAACAATTATTTTTTTTTCGCGCAAGCTTCTACCGCCAAAACAGTTTTCTTTTCGTAGCTCATTCATTTATAGCCCGATCACAACGTCTGATATATCGCTGTTCTTGTCTATTCACGCGCTTTAATTCGTCCATACGTCATTTTTGACTTCGAAGTCAAATTAAATATGTTGCCTTCAATACCCGACTTTCTACTATCTTAACTGGAACTTTTTCTTGCACGTAGTAAAAGCTTTCTTAAATATATGAAATTTGCGCATTTAAAAAGTTTGAGTTTATTAGCAAACAAAAAAGCTATTTTGATTTTTGCATGCCTTTGCCAGTAGATATATGAAAATGAGAAAAAAGTTATTTCAATCAACAAGTATTGGGTCAGAATATTTAATATCGACCTATGTATTTTTGGCTAAAATGTTTATAAGCAGTTACAAATAGGTAAAATAAGATCTCGCTAAGATTTTTTTTAATTTTTTTTTTTGAAAAAATATTGTGGCCATGTTATTTTCGAAAAAAAATTAAAAAAAATGGAAATTTTTTTAAAAAAAATTTTACGATAGCTTTTTCTGAAAAAACCTTTGTAAAAAAAATTGCTCCTCCCTCGATTTTCATAATATTCGTCGCACACTCAAAAATCCAGAACAGTAAAAAAAAATTTTGATACTCAATATTTGTAAAAGTTATGGACGAAATACCAAGACTAGTCTGCACTGTGGTAAGAATTCAAATATTGCCTTTCACTAAACTTTTTTTACTGTTCTGGATTTGCGAGAGTGCGGCGAATATTCTGTGAAAATTTTATGAAAATCGAGAGGGAGAAATTTTCCTAAAAAGGCTTTTCCAAAAAAAACTTTATTAAAAATTGTTTTTACAAAAAATTGCGCATTGTTTTCTCTTTAAAACAAAGTAAACTTTGCAAAAATCGGTTCAGCCGTTCGAGAGCAATTAAAAATTTCGTAAAACACAAAAACTATTTTTTTTAAATTAAAATGCCTTTTTTAAAAAAAATGATAGCGAGATCTTATTTTACCTATTTGTAACTGCTTATAAACATTTCAGCCAAAAATAAACTACATAGGTCGATATTAAATATTCTGACCCTTTTATTAAAAACATAGTATTTATAATTTTAATACTCGTATTTATAAATTAATAACCTACATATCACATACAAATTAACATGTTTGTTTATTTTTAATTGGTCTTTTCAACTAAGTCCTGCCGAGAATACAGTTGACGGTACTTATCACGGCTCTCAATTTTTGCCAAAATATGTCCCAGGCGTTTTTCATTCGTAACTGCCAGAGCTGATTCGCTGACAACACGCGTAAATCTTTCAGTATTTTGTGAATTACAGAAAATGTCTATATTTATATATTTAGATTTTAATTAATATACATATTTTAATAAGATTTAAAAATGTACCTGGGATACTAATTATATCGTTAGTTGAATATTGGTAATGAGCTAATTGGCTTTCGGCATAAAACTGCAGACATGGAGGTTCAGTTATTTTCAGTTTATGCTAGCAAATCGTTTAACTCGTAGTATAACTGTCGCTGTCGAAATTTATGCAGCCTTTTGGAGGATGAAAATCTCGAACTCCGGGTATTGGATCAATTCGGGCAATTCTTATCATATCATATGCTTGGTGGCGAATTGTTTCGTCTGGGTCAGTTACCATTGATAATATAATATTTTCAGGATGAAAGAAATAACTATTATTTTCTATGGTGCGTCAAATTACCAATTGTATTTCCACTGGCAAACAGCGAACCCAACATATGTAGTTAAAACAAGTAAGAAAGTTCAGTCGGGTAAACCGACATATGAACCCCTCACCTTGAGTCCAAAAAAAATATTCGTAAATTTAATTAAATTATTATCAATTTAAATTGCATTAAATAACTTTAAAGTATGTAAAGGTATTAAAGTTAAAAGCTATTTACTTTTGGTACAAAATGCTCCATTTGAGTGGGAGGTACCAAAAGGGGCGTGCCAATAACGGTCACTTGTCTTTGGACTCTAGATACTATAAAAGCATTACACCGTACAAAATTTCAAGTATTTGTATTCACTGGTATTAAAGTTAAAATCTGTTAAATTTTGGTGTAAAATGGTCCATTTGTGTGGGAGGTACCAAAAGGGGCGTAGCAATAACGCCTTCTTTTCTCTAGAATCTAGATACTATAAAAGCATTACACTGTACAAAATTCCATGTATTTGTATGCACTGGTATTAAAGTTATAAGCTGGTAACTTTTGGTACAAAATTGTCAATTTGTGTGGGAGGTACCAAAGGGGCGTGCCAATAAGGCCCACTTTTCTCTGGACGCTAGGTGCTATAAAAGCATTACACTTTACAAAATTTCAAGTCATTGTATGCACTGGTAAGGTAATCAAGATTCAATATTTCACTAAAAGGTAACCCTTTGTGAGGGAGGTACTAGAAGAAGCGAACCAATATGGCCCATCTTCGAACTTAGCCGGAGATAGAGCAAAATATTACCGCATACCAAAATATAAGTCAATCGATTACTCCTTTCGAGAGTTATATGATATATACCATCCTCTCTAAAGTGAGGGGATAAACATGCCGACTGCCAAGAATTGTGGCTTATTACTAAAAACCAGAAAGGGGCATATACCTTCACCACAATGATGTTTGTACACATATAGGCGAAGTATTCTCGATGCAGTTGTCAGCCAACGGGCAGTGCTAACTGGTTCTGGTTTTGCACAAGCCAAACTCCTTTGTTTCTAGCTTCAACCATGCGAAATAGATAACGTGGGTCATCGCGGATGTTCCAGTTATCGACGTTATGAGGCATTAGACCCATAAGAAAGGGTTCAAATCCATTTACAACCTAAAAATATTTCACATGAATAAATCATAAAAAGAAATGCATGACATCACTATCACTACCTGTGGCTTTCACAAATAACAACTTAAGTCAGAAAATAAAAATATTCAGAGGAGCGTATACAAGTTTCGGGTTCTAGTGCTTTCCTTGTGGGAGTGACAAACTTCCATGCGGCATAAAATGATCAAAAACGCCTGTTATCGCATATAGTAAGTATTATTGTGTAGATCATAGACAATTTAATACATTTATCTAAACAACTCGAAAATGACTCAACTCGACTTAAGTGGTTATTTGTGAAAACCACAGATATGAGGTACAGAACTAATGTGAAGGAATATGTGAGATATAATAATATCTAGACTTACCGGATATATTTCACATAATACAATTTCAGACCCAAATGTGCCCGGCCAAACTCCTGGACCAGTTTGTTTTCCAAATAGTTTTATAATTAAGACTTTAAGAGGCAACTTATTGAAGTGCAGAAGACAAACGTTCCACAGCAATGGTCTCTGCAAAAACTTCTCCATACAAGCAATAATTCCTGTTTTGTAGCCAGTATTTACAGGAGCTCCATCGCAATTTATCGCAACCAAATTATCAAGGCAATAATTTTCTAAACTTAGAAAGATTACAATAGCTTTCTGAACATCTATACCTTTTCCACTTTCTTGTGTTGTATAACCGATAGATTTTGAATAAGGTTCCTTCAGTAGAGTAATTAGGTTTATACGATCTCCAGCTTTAACTTTTTTAATGTTTGATCTTTCTTCCCATCGTAAAAAATACATGACAAAACATCGATATTGGTGTTTGTCTTTAATTCTGTATTTAGCACGCTCTCTACGAATTTTATTTAATAATTTGTTCACTTAAGTCAGGGAACTCTTTCTTGGATTTTGATGCAATAGATATTCTCAAATCATTTATTAAGGTTGTAGCAAGCTAGGATCCAAACCGATCAGATGTATCAGTACGATCCAAGGCAAGTGAATGATGCAGCAGAGATATGTCCGAAGTTTTCAAATCAAAATTTTCTGTTTCCACTTTGTTTTATTCACAGTCATTGTCCTCGCTGGTGCTTGGAACGTATTCATCTGTATATGAAGGTCCAACAATGTCTACAATTGAACACATTTCGAACCTACCAGCATCTGAGTGATGTACTGACTCCAATCGTGGTGTTTTATAGTTTGTAATATACACTGCACTTTTTTCTGGATTTTTTTATTTGGCGGACAGTTACATTTGATATTCGATTTAATATTGCATTTACATAGAGAAATTTTAAAAATTGTATCCCATTAATTTTTTGTAAAATACGCCGGGTGTTTAATTGTTATAATATTTATCCATAAGACGAACGAGTAATTTACGTATAGTGGTTTTTCCGAAAATTGGAATGTTTGCACGCTTCCATATGTCGCAAAGAATTGTCATAACTGTATAACTTTATATTTTTTTACTCTACGAGAACCATGTTGCTTCAAATACAACAGATATTGGATCACTCACGATTTGTGGGCAGTTTGCTCCTATCGATGTCACACGCGACAAAATACATTTAAAAATTTGATTCTGGTTAATACTCGCAATATTACAGTATCTTACTATTCTCAGAATTCAATTATCAAGTAAAACCGAATGTTCTCGATTACGACTGAACTCAAGCCAAAGGAAGCAAATGTTTAATATGAATAAAAACATTGTTCTGACAGAATTATTAAATGTTACCATATTTCTAATTCAGGCCATAAGATAATCAAGTTATTTATACCATAAAATTGCAATAACTCCTTTGTTTGTAAAGCGATCTAAACTTTTTAAAAGTGCAGATTGCATGTATTGAAGAAAGCTCTTAGTGCGTGCAAGAAAAAGTTCCAGTTAGGGTAGTAGAAAGTTGGGTATTGAAGGTAAGAAATTTAATTTGACGTCGGAGTCAAAATAACCTAATTCAGCTTCTTCGATCTTATTTTGGTTTTGGAAAGTTGTTGAGAGAGTGGTGGGGGAAATTACAAATTCCAAAGCAACATCTTTCTTCTTTTTATTGCCCTTGTTTACTTCAAATATTATAATAAATTTACATTTTGCTATCTTTCAAACACCCGTCCGATCAGTACGAAAAATATTTGACCCTGAGTTTTTGTGTATGTATTCACACACATGTTTCTGTTTTGTTTTTTCTGTAGCTATGTATGAGTATTGCAAATGATTTACCGTAATTTTTGCTTGTCCTTGAATTCGGAGATAAAAAAGATTATTCAATGTGCGCATTTCGACTTGTGTCTTTCAATAAGATTCGTTACAGAGGAAACTTCGCTAAAGAGAAGTTCGTTATGGAGAGATCATAATGTATGAAAATAGTTGCAAAAATGTTGTGTTCACAAATTCTGTTTGTCATAGAGAAGAATTCGCTATAGAGAAGATCGGCTGTACCTACAGTTCAGTGAAAAATGGGAGTTATTGCCAGAGCCCTTTTGGTACACAACATTTTTCAATATGCATTACATTCTTCGTAAGCATGCTAGAATTAAAAAATGGATTAAATTTTTCTCTATTATTTCCTTCCACGATTAAAAAAAAAATACTTGCTTTAGTATACCTCTGTTTCTAAGAGAAAGGGGTATTTGCAACTTTTGTAGCCCTCATATTTGCCATAAATTTGACGCGTGTCTTACAAAAAACATTTTTTCAAGTAACGGACACAAACAAATATTTTTTGTTGTATATGTAGTGTAATCGAAATGTTCAATACTGTTTACTAGTTTTCTTGATGCAAAATGGGATAGAATATATTAAAAAAATGTAATCTACCCAAAATCTTTCCACCTAGTAAGAACGAGTATTCCTCAGAAAAAATATTTATATATGTGTTTGTATTATTTTTCTCATATTTAATAATAAATAGATCATTATATCGTCGGTGCGCCGACGAAAACTCCTATGTGTTTTTTTACTAGTTTTCAGGAGAGACAAAAAGCGTTGCTATTTCGTCAAATCGCTATAGTTTTAATATCTCAGATTTTCGAATTTTTCTTTTAATTATTTACCACCAATATATCATAACAAAAATCGTATATGTGAAAAGCCCATGACGTGGTAAATGATTTTCATTAAAATCGACACATAGGATGTTTTGTTTGGAGCACTTTAAATAATTATCAAACAAAAAAATTACACATAGGAGTTTTGATATTTGAATGTTCACAGCGTACCTCAAGCAAACGAAAGTTGGCCTGGATTGTGGCTAAAAACGGCTAATGAGGTTTTGTACAGAATCATCTCCTCTACTCAGATAAGAAGAAATCCAAATCTGATCTGCTTCCTTTCGCGAGTTATCGCGATAAAAACAATCCCGAAAAAAACCCGAACTTAATTTCATTGAATCGCGGAAATTTAAAACTATAACATAATTTCCCATAAATATAAACATTTGAAAGACGCTTTGTAATGTCCGCGATATGTGTTATATTATTCTATAACGAAATTTTTGTAATCCAAAAATTCGACTTACACCGCAAAATTTGTTCAAAAATATTATCTCGAATTTATTAAAATTAATATATTTATATTCTATGATTTCTGAGAGATAGATTGGCACTAGCATTTCCGCCATAAACATCCCGCGACGAATACGTTTCGAACAAAAAACAACTAAGTTCAGAATTATTTAACTATATAATGCTATTATTACGCGAACGGTCAGTCCTAGGAAGAAGTGGTCAAAGAAAGTTTGGGAGATATTAAGAACGACTACAACTCTTTCTTTAACAAAAACAATTATAATAATTTGGTAGGGATTTACAATGTGTCAAATCAAAATATGCCTCATATAAAGGGAAAAGCATACAAAAGTTTTAACACACTGTAAATCCTTGCACAGAAAAAACAGACAGTTTAAACATTTCAACAAATGTATCTGTATGTTAAAATTTTTCAAGTTCAACAAATATTGTTAATGAAATTTTGAAAATAATTTTTAAAATTATTCCTAAACTAATCAAATGATAAATTTGTCAAAGTCTTACTTATTTTATGTAATATTTTTCGTATTTTGAGTTTGTTTTTCAAATTCATACACACAATACATACATAAAAATGTCATTAAAAATTTCAAAATAAAAATTTATTGTCGTGCCCTTTCCATCGGAAACAAACGCGTTTTTAATTTATATTAAAAGAATATCAGTAGTGGTTTTAAGCTTGTTTAGTACACATATACTAGGAATCACTAGCTGATTCGATTTTGCAATGTACGTCCGTCTGTAAATGGTACAAAGAACTTGTTCACAACAGGATGTAAGTGGTTAAAATCGGTTAAGATTTAGATATAGCCGGTCTATATACTTATATACACTTCCGATTTGGCATCTAAGCGCTAGAGAAGCGACATTATTTAACAAATGTGTAAAAAATTCGACACAAAGGAAATTTTTGGACCAAACAGAGATATATCCGATTAGCCTCTTAGCGCTATAGAAACTGTATTTATTTATTATTATTCCGAAATTTGGGAGAGTGGATTTGTTTAACCCAGAGACGGACTTCTAGAAAATATGTTCAGATTTAGATATAGCGACCTCACATACTTATATCCCGATTTTTCATCTAAGCGCTATAAAATCCTCATTTCTTATTAGATCGTTAAAAGATTCAACAGATATACTTATACAGTTTATTTTAACCAAAAACGAACGTTGTCTTATTTCATAAAAATCGTTCCAGATTTAGATATAGGCGCGTAAATAAATACCTGCATTCCGATTTTGAATCTAAGCGCTACAAAATACAACATTTTCGACAGATCATTATCATTAGAAAAACATTATCTGTAAAACTTGACATTAATTTTGAATCTGCTCTTTAAGACTAGCAGGGTATATTTCACACTTCCTTACTCAGTTCCAGAGAAAAGTTAAGTGGAGGCAGTAAAACATTTGCAAAAATATCAGAGCAAATAACGTGGACCTAATATGGAGGATGTGCTGAAGCAAATTCAAAGGGAAAAACAGACTTCTCATCTCTAAGTATAAAGCTAAAAAATTTAGAATCTTGCGAAGAAGGTAAGATATTATTGCATCAAATAATATCGATCATTAACATAATGTTTTGCATTTTTTTTGTACTTTCTTCAAATATTTTCTTTAGAGTCGACGTTATTGAATGAATTGTGGAATCTACACGCTCTGTCCCCATCTCGCCTAAATGTAGATAAGGAAGGAGTCAGTACGATTTTAAAGAAGTGCATATTATAATCATTCTCTCATTTCACTATTAAAAATATCCTTAAATATAAATAAATGTCGATATATAATATTGTTTTATTCAATAATTGTATTGTATAAAGTCCATTAATTTCCAGGGCAGATAGAAAATGTTGTTGTTAATATGACAATATATTTGTTGAATTTAAAGGCAATATATTTTCAATAAATGAGATGAAAATATATTTGCTGAGCAAAATCAAAAATATTTTTAATAAACAAATTACAAATGAACTGTTTATTTTGAAAGTGGCGTAAACGCCATTCTGTTTTTAAACCAAGAGTAGTATCGTTGATAGGCTAAGTGATAAATATATAAACATATTATTTACATTCAGGTCATCTCAAGAATTCAATGTTTCGGAATTAAGTGGAAATTTTCACATTTGGTTTTTTTTAACAACCTTTTTTCAATGATGAATCGAATAAAGCAGAATGGCGTTTACGCCACTTTCAAAACAAACAGTTCAAATATTGTTGTTGAAATGAAAATATATTTGTTGAATAAAAAAGTAAAAAATATTCAATGAACAACCCACAACTATCGTTGATGAAACTTCAATTTTCTTTATCACAGGAATTTTGAAAATTTTTGTATTTGAGTTTTGTAAAATTGTTGTTGAATTAAACATTTTGATTTTTCTGTGTGCCAAATTCCTATAAATTTTGTTTGTTAAAGAAAGAGTTGTAGGCCTTTCGCTTAGTCGCAAACTTCCTTTGACTACTTTTCGCTAGAACTGTTCATTCGCGAGATAATAGCATTATATAGTAAAATAATTTCGAACTAATTTTTTTGTACAAAATTTATTCGTCGAGGGATATTTTTCGCGAAAATGCTGATATTTATTTATTTCCTCGGAGATTATAGGATGCAAATATATTAATCTTATTAAATTCGGTATAATATTTTTGGAAAAATTTGGCGGTGTAAGTCGATTGGAAAATGTCGCGGACGTTACAGACAGTCTTACAAATAATCATATTTAAAGGAAATTGTGTTACAGTTCTAAATTTCCGCGTTTTCTTGACAAATCAAAGTTATTAAGTTTGTTTTGAGTAAAAGTACTGTGTTCGCGATAACTCGCGAATGGAAGCTGATTCAATTTTGATCTATTCATTGTCGAATAGAGGGGATGATTCTGAAAAAAACCTCATTAGCCGTTTTTTGGCGTGAATCTAAGCCAACCTTCTATCCCTTGGGACAGGCTGTGCCTACAATACATAGGAGTTTTTGTCGGAGCATTGCTATAGAGGGCTACACATAGGAGTTTTTGGTAATTTTGGAACCGGTGAAGATAGCGCAAAATGCTTTGGTGGGTAGTCGTTTGACCGCTAGGGCGTTCTAATTCGACAATAAAAAAAATTCGAAAAATTACACATAGGAGTTTTTGTCGGCGCACCGACGATATGATTTTATTAGTTAATATTCTTACCTTGTTAAAAATGTCCATTTTTTTGTAGGGATTGATAGCAATTAGAATGGAACCAGTGTATGTCTAAATATACGTATTAAGGAAACTTCGTTGTGTTACTTTCATTGTAAAAGGAAATAAATAGAAAATAGCAGTTTCTACAGGAGTGTCCATAATAATTTGCCTTTCTAAAGTATGTGGAAAAATTGCTCTACACTTTTTCAAGAGTACATCATCACTACTTGCGAATAATCATAGACTGGATACTCAACTCACTAAAGCCTGGTATTGTATTCAACATTTCACGTGAACAACTGCCATACTCCATACAAAAAAAATATGTATGGAATATATATGAAAATATGTTGCTGGAGTGGTACTCTGCTCAAAATGTGAAAAATATGTGAAATGAATCTGGCAACATTCAATTTTTTCAGATTTGTGGAAGAATGTAAAAAGCACTTATTTCATACGGAATTTGAAGGAACAGCCGATCAGCCGTTGTCATTTTTCTTTTGTTTTTAAATTGTTTTCAAACGTGCAAAAAATGGAAAAATTGATAACCGAAAAGGAAAAGATTAAATTTACTGATGGAGAGAAGCGACAATTAATATCGTCAGTAAAAAATAAAAGGAGCATTTGGGATAAATCCCAAAAGCTACATTCTAACCGGAACACCATGAAATCATCGTGGAAAGAAATTGCCACTGAATTAAACAAGCCAGGTGAGATAAAACATACATACAATAACTTCAGTTTCATTAAATTATTTTTCAGAGGATGCCTGTCGACAAAATTGGAAAAGTATTCTTGATAGTAAAAGGTACTTTAACAAAAAACTAAAAACTCCAAAGAAGTCCGGCAGTGAATGTGACTTGGCAATGTTATCGGACAAGTCCGGATACACGTTGCCATGCAAATGCAATCCAATATCATTTCTATGCTGTATAATGAGATTGCTCTGCAAGGTCCCAAAGATGTTGATATCTAATACATATTATATATATTTTAGTACAATGATCTCTAAAGGCTTGAAATACGATATTATTTTTAGTTATTAATGAATTGTTTTTGTTCTTTTTTGTTTTTTTTTTATTAATAGAAATACACTAATAAAAATGCATTTATATTTTAAAAATAAAATCGACCCTGTTTTCTTTTTAATTAATAGAATACATTAAGTAGTTTCATTCAAGTTATAAAATTATTCTAAAAAAGCAAATTTGTTTTGCCAAGGTACAGAACCTTCCGTTGAATTTAAGTAAGTGGCAATCTTATTCCGAACCATTTTGCCAGATTGATCTAGTCTTCCTACGTGTGCGCTGTTAATGTTAGACGAAAAAAGAGAATCTGCGGGTAATTGATCTCGGAAAGCCCCGTCAATAAGTACTCCAGATTCGCTTATGTAATCTGCATATTTGGCATATTGGTCTTTTCGAGTTTGAATAAGATAGTTGTGCAAATATACACACGTTTTTATAATCAAATTTGCACGAACGGGTCCACAAAACATTTTGCGAGATAAGCAGAAGAACTTAGAGCTCATTAACCCAAATGCGTTCTCAACGCATCTCCTAGCTCTGCTTAGTCTGTAGTTGAAGATATTCTCGTTATCTTCGAGATTCTTACCAGATTTAGGTTTGAAGGGTTTCATAATTCGTCGATGCAAAGGGAATGCGTCATCTGCCACAAAGACGTATGGTGTTTCATTGTTTGGTTCTTTCGGAAAAACAAAAAGGTTTTCGCGAATAGCAGCTCCTAGCGTACATTTTTCAAATATGTTGGAGTCTCCTTCACTTAGGCTCCAATATCGACGTAGGTAAAACGATAGTCTCCATCGGCCACAGCCATTAGCACTGTACTAAAGAAGCCCTTTGAAATGTATGTACGTTGAACTATTAGTAATAGGTTTGTGAAACGAAATCGGAATTACCTTGTAGTTATAAAATAGACTACCAGAGTTTGGAGGGCACTTCACCGCCACATGTTTTCCATCGATTGATCCGACGCAATTGGGGAAATTCCACTTTTTATAAGAATCCGCAACTCGAACTAATTCCTCTGTCGACATTGGTGGTATCTGATCATTTAGGGCAATACACAATGCGTTACAAACTTCATCAATGATAACTTCAAATTTCTGTTTGCTAATTCTATAGCAACAAGCTATATGGCGCTGCAACGTTCCACATGCTAAATATCTATTAAAGATCGAATACATTTAAAGTGTATATATACATAAAAGTGAACGTATACTTACTCCAACACTATGGCCAATTTTTGTTTCGGTGAAATACCATCATTAGGGTGAGTATTTCTCTTGGGGTTGAGTAAATTCTTGACTTTACTCAGTAGGTCAAAAAATGCAGAGCTATCCATATGGAAGTTCTCCTTGAAAATTTTTTCGTTTTTGAGCATATCCTCGAACTAAAGTAAAACTGAATTTTCTAAATATATTCAATAAATTCGCTTTACCATCACATACATCCGAAGCAAATCTTCCTTTATCATTTCGTTCCTTGAGGTAAGGATTTGTTGGTGATCGTGTGTCGTCCAAGACTTCTTCTGCCGCAGCTACGATAGTTATCAGTCCTTGTGCCGCTGTCAAAAGCAATTCATTGTCCATTTTATGTTATCGTATACAAATTCACAATTTTATTTTTTTAAAATTTACCTCTTTATGATATTTAACATATGTCTTTTGTTTATATACATAAAACAATGAGGTATACTATACAAAGAAATAAAAACGTCAAATTCATCCAAAGCCCGTGATATGTATCACTTTTTATATGTCATGTTCTTCGAATGAAATAATGAATGTTGCTCAACATTTTTCCCAAATTAGAACAGAGTACTAGGCTCAAGACCTAAAACTCTGAATGAATATGTTGAAAAAGAGAAATTCAACGTCACGTATTATATGCGATGTACAGAATACGTTACTATTATGCATATAATTATGTATTCATTAAGAACTTTCGGATTTGCTTAAAAAAACACATGCAATTTAGAGAAATGTATGAACTCTTTATTTAAGTCGATGGACGGTCTTTATAATTAAGCCCTCTGTTGGGCACATGAGTCTGGCCGGAACTTTTTCGAATTGAATTGAAATTTAAAGATATTTCTAAACGCGCTAGCGACTTGAAACATCAGGTAGCTTCCTCAAAAATAACATGAGTCTGGCTAGACCCATACTGACTTCATACGAAAGTTTGTACAATTTTATTATTTTATTTTCATGTATTTGATAACTTTTCATTTAAATTGCCATTTGTATATTCTCAATAATGTTCTTACACATAGCTGTAGGTATTATGAGAGTTTGTTTTTAAATACACCCTCACGCACATATGTTTTTTTGTTTCTATCGGCCATTACAACATACATGACTCTGTGGTAAAGGGTACTATAAGTTCTTGTTGCCCAGATGTTTGTAACACCCTTAAATATTGGAGCTGGACCCACCTTGGAGGCTATTTCAGATTTAGGTATATCCACCATATATCGATACCTCCATTCTAAAATAATGCTAAGTGCAAAAAGGTAGTTTTTCAAGAGAGGCGACCAAAGTTTGATGAATTTCTTAAATTTGTGTGGAATTCCTTTACAATGAAATAGAACGACCTGTACTGTTTTCTGAATAATTTTTGATTGGGTTAAAATGCAATGCTATTAAAAATGCAATCTCCCTAAGAACATGCCATGTCGGCTTAGCATCCTTCCGATTTAGCCGCTTAACGCTACAGAAGCTGCATTTTTACTTCGAATCATTTTGGAATTTTAACGCTACAGAAGCTGTATTTTTCTACCAATCATTTTGGAATTTTAGAGTGTTCTGAAATTGAAAAAAAACGGTTCCGATTTAGATATAAGCCCCATATATACATTCCTATATTGGTATATATTTGCATATAAGCGCTATAAAGCCCTCATTTCTCAGCAGATCTTTTTAAAACTTTACCGATAAGTGTTTGTTGAACCAAATAACCGCCGACAAATATCAAGAAATCAGTCCAGATTTATATATAGTCGCATACATATAAATAAATATCCGATTTCGAATCTAAACGATATCAAATAATTTTTTTTGGACAGATCAGTAACATTAGACAAATAAGTTTGATAAATCTTGACAATATTTCTCTTATTCTGCTCGAAAATATAAAAAGTATTTTTTCACATTTTACGATATTTTTTTAAATTATTTTTATAAGTTTAAGAACCTTAATACATAGAAAAACAACTAAAGTCAAAACCAAATGTAAATTGTATACCAATCTTCTATATATATAAAGAAGAATGTGTGTTTGTTGGTTTGTTTGTACCGTATAGATGTCTAAACGGCTGGACCGATCTTCTTGAAATTTTCACAGAATGTACACGTGTGGGGCGTGGTGAAAATAGGGTACTTGAATTTTCGATATATCAAGTGGGCGTGACCCCGCCCACATAAAACAAATTTTAAAATTAAGATATCTTGCACAATTTGTTAGCGAGAGTGCTGTAATTTTGTACATATGTATCTGATGGCAGTCTACGTGGTTGGTCAAAAAATGGGCGGGATCGGACCAATGGGCGTGGCACCGCCCATATAAGCCAAATTTTAAAAATGATATATCTTGCACAATTTGTTAGAGAGAGTCCTGGAATGTTGTGTATATGTATCTGGTGGCAGTCTACGTGATTGGTCCAAAAATGAGCGGTCCAAAATTGAAATATATTGCACAATTTATTAGCGAGAGAGCTTGAATTTTGTGCATGTGTATCTGGTGGTAGTCTACGTGATTAGTCCAAAAATGGGAGAAATCGGATCAATGGGCGTGGCCTCGCCCATATAAGCAACCTTTTGAAATTGAGGTATTTTGCAAAATCTGTTTGCGAGAGTGCTGTCATTTTTTATATATGTGTCTGGTGGAAGCCTACGTGATTGGTCTAAAAATGAGCGGGATCAGACCAAAGGGCGTGGCCCCGCCCATGTAACCCAAATTTGAGCTATCTTGCACAATTTAGTAGTGTTAGTACGGTAATTCTGTTAAAATGTATATGTTGGGAGTCTACGTGATTAGTTCAAAAATGGGCAGGATCAGACTAATGGGTGAGGCCCCGCCCATGTAAACCACATTTTGAAATTAAGATATCTTGCACAATTTGTTAGCAAGAGTGCTGTTATATGTATTTGGTGGCAGAATTCGTGATTGGTTCAAAAATGGACGGGATCGGAAATTTTAATCTGGGGTTACGAAGTGGACCTGGTCCAGCTATCTATCTATATATATAAAGAAGAATGTGTGTTTGTTTGTTGGTTTGTTTGTACCGTATAGATGTCTAAACGGCTGGACCGATCTTCTTGAAATTTTCACAGAATGTACACGTGTGGGGCGTGATGAAAATAGGGTACTTGAATTTTCGATATATCAAGTGGGCGTGATCCCGCCCACATAAGACAAATTTTAAAATTAAGATATCTTGCACAATTTGTTAGCGAGAGTGCTGTAATTTTGTACATATGTATCTGATGGCAGTCTACGTGGTTGGTCCAAAAATGGGCGGGATCGGACCAATGGGCGTGGCACCGCCCATACAAGCACAATTTTGAATTTCAAATATCTTGCACAATTTGTTAGCGAGAGAACTGGAATTTTGTATATATATATCTGTCTACGTGATTGGTCCAAAAATGGACGGGGTCGGACTAAAGGGCGTGGCCGCGCCCCTTCAAAATGACATATCTTGCACAATTTTGTTATCGAGAGTGCTGGGAATTTTGTGTATATGTATCTGGTGTCAGTCTACGTGATTGGCCAAAAATAGGCGGAATCGGGCAAATGGGCGTGATATCTTGCACAATTTGTTAGAGAGAGTGCTGGAATTTTGGCATATGTATCTGGTGGTAGTCTACGTAATTTGTCCAAAAGTGGGCGGATCAGACTTATGGTACCGCCCACATGGAGCCAAATTTTTAAATTTAGATATTTTTCACAATATGTTAGAGAGAGTGTTGTAATTCTTGTATATGTATCTGGTGGTAGTCTACGTGATTGGTTCAAAAAAGTACGTGATCGGAACAATGGCGTGGCCCCGCCTATATAAGTCGAATTTTTGAATTGAGATATAATCAACAAGAGCGCTGACGAGAGTGCTGGTAATTTAGTACATGTGTATCTGGTAGTCTACCTGATTGGTTTCAAATTGGGAGGGATCGGACCAATGCGTGCCCCCGCTCATTTAAGTCAAATTTTGAAATTGAGATATTTTGAAAATCTTGTTGGCGTGAGTGCTGTAATTTTGTACATATATATCTGGTGGTAGTCTGTATGGTGGTAGTGTTGTAATTCTGTGTATATGTATCTGGTGGTAGTCTACGAGATTGTTCCAAAAATATTTTGATTGGTCCAAAAATGGGAGGAATTGGACGAATGGTCGTGGCCCCGCCCATATAAGCCAAATTTGAAATTGATATATCTTTACACAATTTATTAGCGCCCATATAAGCTTGAAATTGAGGTATTTTACAAAATCTGTTTGCGAGAGTGCTGTCATTTTTTATATATGTGTCTGGTGGAAGCCTGCGTTATTGATCTAAAATGAGCGGGGATCAGACCAAAGGGCAGTGGCCCCGCCATAAACCCAAATTTGAGCTTTCTTGCACAATTTAGTAGTGATAGTACGGTAATTTGTTTATATGTTGGGAGTCTACGTGATTAGTTCAAAAATGGTCAGGATCAGACTAATGGGTGAGGCCCCGCCCATGTAGCCACATTTTGAAATTAAGATATCTTGCACAATTTGTTAGCGAGAGTGCTGTTATTTTATGTATATGTATTTGGTGGCAGAATTCGTGATTGGTTCAAAAATGGACGGGATCGGAAATTTTAATCTGGGGTAACGAAAGTGGACCTGGTCCAGCTATCTATCTATGTGTGTATGTATGTATGTAACGTATGGACTCCAAAAGGGCTGGGCCGATTTTGATGAAATTTTCAAAGAATCTTCAGATATTAAGGCGGGTGGCATAGGTTATATTAGTTCTTAATTGGGGGGGCGTGGCCCCGCCATATAAGCCACTTTGGAGTTATGATTTTTGAGAGATTCCTACTTTAACGAGATTTTCCTACTGTCCCTATCATGATTGATACTGGACCCTGATCCAAGATGGGCCAGTCCTGGGTCCAACTCGAAGTAGCTGGGAGACCACGTGAGCGGGAGCGAGAGTGCCGTAATTGTGGGTATATGTATCTTTGGCAGTCTACGTGATAGATCCAAAAGTGGGCGGGATGCGAACTACGGGCTTGCCCCGCCCATGTGAGCCATGTTTTGAAATGGAGATATATAAAACAATTTGTTTGCGAGAGTGCTGTAATTTTGTGTATATGCATATTGAGGCAGTCTACGTGATTGGTCCAAAAATGGTCAGGAATCGGATCAACGGGCCTGGTCCCGCACATATGAGCCAAATTTTGAAATTGCTATATCTTGCACAATATGAGCCAAATTTTGAAATTGCTATATCTTGCACAATTTGTTAGCGAGGGCGCTGTAATTTTGTGTATATGTATCTGTTGGCATTCTACGTGAGTGCTGGGATCGGACCAATGTATTGCTATATCTTGCACAATTTGTTAGCGAGGGCGCTGTAATTTTGTGTATATGTATCTGTTGGCATTCTACGTGAGTGCTGGGATCGGGCCAATGGGTGTGGCCCCACCCATATGAGCCAAGAATGGAGATATCTTGAACAATTTGTTTGTTCCCGAGAATGCTGTAATGTTGTGTGTATGTATTTGGTGGCAGGATTCGTGATTGGTTCAAAAATTGGTGGGATGGGAAATCTCAATCTGGGGCAACGAAGTGGACCGGGTCCAGCTTGTATTTTATATAAATGCGTTTCATTAAACCACCAAAAACCCGATATTTTCAGACATATACATGAAAATGTCTATCGGTCTGGCCAGACTCATGAGGCACGAATATGACTATTGAAACATGTGCCTAACGGAGTGTTAAATATGATTTCATGTAATTTTTGACCGCGGCTGCACCTCAAATGGTTCATACCCTGGGTCCAATTTTGGCATACTTTCTCCAACATATCAGCCGGTATCTCATAATTAAATTCTTTAAAATTGGCTTTCCGTGCGTCAACCAACCGTTGCGGGCTTGTCCCTATAGACATGAGCCTTAATGTAGCCCAACAAAAATTATCTGATGCGTAAAATCGCACGATCTAGGCGGCTAAATGACCGTACCCAAAAGTAAATTAAACTGTTCACCGAACTCAAAATTTAATAAAAAAGAATAATCTGCAAGCGTGGTTCGTTTGTAAGTCGATTGATGGTTAAATTATAGACCAAACTGAACATGTTACACGAAAACAGCTGAGCTGCGTGTTGGCAAAAAGAAAGTTGCCAAAAAATCGCCCATTACTAATAAAAGTAATAAGTAAACGCGAAGTTAACTCGGCCAGGTCGAATCTCATATACTGTCCGCCATGGTTCGCATTCAGTGTTGCCACTACAATAATTCACAAAAAATTCTACCAAAATCGTTTAAAATCTACCATTTTTCATTTAGATTTATTTATTGAATGTTTTCACATTCGAATTGTTCAGCTTTTCGATCAACTCTTCCTTTCGAAAGATAGGTTTTTTTTTGTGGTGTATTGGAAATGGTAAGACACTGCGCTCTGAAAGCCATGTAAACACACACCCTTATACGTATTTCAATCCTGTGCGGGGATATCATCAGAGGGTCTTATACATGACACAGTGTGAGCTTGTAGTTGTGGCGATCATCACTTGTATATATACCAATCTACAAAGAAATTTGCATAAGTCACACAGCCAAAGCTTTAAGCGAGACTTAAATTCACCATTTTCACCACCCATGTGACTGGTAAGGGTTGCCAGTTCGACACAGTTGTCTCTACACCAATCGCCAGGTATATGTATCTTTGGCAGTCTACGTGATAGATCCAAAAGTGGGCGGGATGCGATCTACGGGCGTGGCCCCGCCCATGTGAGCCATGTTTTGAAATGGAGATATATAAAACAATTTGTTTGCGAGAGTGCTGTAATTTTGTGTATATGCATATTGAGGCAGTCTACGTGATTGGTCCAAAAATGGTCAGGATCGGATCAACGGGCCTGGTCCCGCACATATGAGCCAAATTTTGAAATTGCTATATCTTGCACAATATGAGCCAAATTTTGAAATTGCTATATCTTGCACAATTTGTTAGCGAGGGCGCTGTAATTTTGTGTATATGTATCTGTTGGCATTCTACGTGAGTGCTGGGATCGGACCAATGTATTGCTATATCTTGCACAATTTGTTAGCGAGGGCGCTGTAATTTTGTGTATATGTATCTGTTGGCATTCTACGTGAGTGCTGGGATCGGGCCAATGGGTGTGGCCCCACCCATATGAGCCAAGAATGGAGATATCTTGAACAATTTGTTTGTTCCCGAGAATGCTGTAATGTTGTGTGTATGTATTTGGTGGCAGGATTCGTGATTGGTTCAAAAATTGGTGGGATGGGAAATCTCAATCTGGGGCAACGAAGTGGACCGGGTCCAGCTTGTATTTTATATAAATGCGTTTCATTAAACCACCAAAAACCCGATATTTTCAGACATATACATGAAAATGTCTATCGGTCTGGCCAGACTCATGAGGCACGAATATGACTATTGAAACATGTGCCTAACGGAGTGTTAAATATGATTTCATGTAATTTTTGACCGCGGCTGCACCTCAAATGGTTCATACCCTGGGTCCAATTTTGGCATACTTTCTCCAACATATCGGCCGGTATCTCATAATTAAATTCTTTAAAATTGGCTTTCCGTGCGTCAACCAACCGTTGCGGGCTTGTCCCTATAGACATGAGCCTTAATGTAGCCCAACAAAAATTATCTGATGCGTAAAATCGCACGATCTAGGCGGCTAAATGACCGTACCCAAAAGTAAATTAAACTGTTCACCGAACTCAAAATTTAATAAAAAAGAATAATCTGCAAGCGTGGTTCGTTTGTAAGTCGATTGATGGTTAAATTATAGACCAAACTGAACATGTTACACGAAAACAGCTGAGCTGCGTGTTGGCAAAAAGAAAGTTGCCAAAAAATCGCCCATTACTAATAAAAGTAATAAGTAAACGCGAAGTTAACTCGGCCAGGTCGAATCTCATATACTGTCCGCCATGGTTCGCATTCAGTGTTGCCACTACAATAATTCACAAAAAATTCTACCAAAATCGTTTAAAATCTACCATTTTCATTTAGATTTATTTATTGAATGTTTTCACATTCGAATTGTTCAGCTTTTCGATCAACTCTTCCTTTCGAAAGATAGGTTTTTTTTTGTGGTGTATTGGAAATGGTAAGACACTGCGCTCTGAAAGCCATGTAAACACACACCCTTATACGTATTTCAATCCTGTGCGGGGATATCATCAGAGGGTCTTATACATGACACAGTGTGAGCTTGTAGTTGTGGCGATCATCACTTGTATATATACCAATCTACAAAGAAATTTGCATAAGTCACACAGCCAAAGCTTTAAGCGAGACTTAAATTCACCATTTTCACCACCCATGTGACTGGTAAGGGTTGCCAGTTCGACACAGTTGTCTCTACACCAATCGCCAGGTAGATGGCGTGGATTCTGAGATTAGTTGGACGATTAGAAAGACTTTACTACATTTCAGTAAGCATAGTATTTTTTGTTGAATATCAAATATTTTTATGTTATTATTTAGAATTCATTAACACTACGTGTTGAAGATGAGCAGCTTCGTTCTAATTGTATTTAGGCGGGCTGATCCTTATTATTTAAATGTTTTTAGAAGTTTTTTGTTAATGATCGATTTAATTTTTATTTAGATTTATTTATTGAATGTATGTTTTCACATTCGAATTGTTCAGCTTTTCGATCAACTCTTCCTTTCGAAAAAGAGGTTTTTTTTTGTGGTGTATTGGAAAAGATAAGACACTGCGCTCTGGAAGCCATGTAAACACATACCCTTATACGTATTTCAATCCTGTGCGGGGATATCATCAGAGGCTCTTATACATGACACAGTGTGAGCTTGTAGTTGTGGCGATCATCACTTGTATATATACCAATCTACAAAGAAATTTGCATATGGGAATTATATACCTACGAAGAAAGCGTACAAGTCACACAGCCAAAGCTTTAAGCGAGACTTAAATTCACCATTTTCACCACCCATGGTGAATTTATTTCGCTTTAATTTCACGAAAAACAGCTATAAATTATTATGTACGGTTTATTTATTTTTAATATTAAAAAATGCATTTTTAATAACATATTTAAATAACATACGTGAAACTTAAACGAAGCACTTGCAGTAATTCAGTCTTTAAAATAATATAATATACCTTGGAGATAATTTTTAGCATCTTGGATGGCTGTATACGAATATTTACGTTCGAAAATTAAAATAATATTTAATCATTCAGATAGTACATATGTATATGAGATCGTTTTAGTTATTGCTAATATTGTACTTGGTAAAAAGTACAAGTTAGCTAAACTGTGACGAGCTATGACGAGGTGTTAAAAATGTATTTTGGGTGCCAAGGAATGCTGGAGTGTTAACAGAAAGCAATTTTTTTGATGTTTTTATCCCTTTTTTGGTGGAATATACAGGAAGATGAAAAATAACCAATATTTGTGTATTCTGGTAACTTTTTGTTCAGTATTAAATTCATCTTTCTCCTATACAAATGACAATTAATACTGATCAGACAGTATTGCCACCTATATAAATGAAAGGTGGCAAAATCGAAGGAGTTTGTGGCTAATACAGCAGGACCAAATGTCTGGGTTAAATAAGCACTATTATTATAGATACACTCACGATGTACATATTTGATTTCATCTTACCGAAACTCTCTCTACTGATCAGACAGATAAAAACTTTCAGAATTATTACACTTAATTTGCACAGAGTTAAATAGATTCCGTGAAAGGTGGAAAAATCGAAGGAGTTTGTGGCTAATACAGCAGGACCAAATATCTGGGTTAAATAAGCATTATAGATACACTCACGATGTACATATTTGATTTCATCTTACCGAAACTCTCCAATTCAAAACATTTTTGGGAATTTTCTCCCTAATTACGAGCATTAATATAATATTTCTGTCGGTATTTTCACTGTACTATATAAGCCGTTTTTGATCAAATTGATTTCACTTTTGGAATACGATTATTGTGTGTTGATGCAACAAGGTCCAAGGTAGGAAAGCAATATTTCAAGACTTCTAGAGTCGGAAATGAGTTTTGACAACCATGGTGTAGCTACACGCTGAAAAAAATCGCTTCTGTAGTATATTGTTCCAAACATATTCGGCTTGAAACATTATATGTTTAAACATATAATATTTGGTAAATAAGAGATTTGTATATGTTATCTTTGCATGGAATCAAAATTTAGAACAAATCAATGAGCTGAAAAATGATGTACTGTGTAATGGTATCGTCTTCCAATGTATCAATGGCTTATATCCATTTGTGGCTATATTAAAAAACCAAATTTTCCAGGAGAGCAAAAAAAACTGTTTTATTGTCACATTGTTTGAGCTTCAGCCAATTTTTGTTCTACGAAATGTTCCACATATTGCTAATATCTGCAAAAAACAAAAAAATGTTAATACAATCCATAATACGCGAATTTCTAAAATATAGCCCCATTTTTCCCTTCGTAAATTGTCTATGTTTTGTGGAATTTCTAGGTAAGCAGCATTTGCTGAAAATAAAAAATGTTGAAGACAAACTATTTATGGTTAAATAGTAAATAAATGGCTATTGGAAGCTCTATATTCGCAGACATTTTGCAATACTAAGCCAAATGAAAGAAGATTTTTTCGCGATTCTGTATAAAAACCATATATACGTTAAAAAAAGAACACGAGTGTTCCCAGATACAATGCGAAGAACAAAAAATGTATGACGGTATCAATGATTTTTGTATATTTGCAAAGAGTACACGTAATTCAATTGTATGTATATATAGTTTAGGTTATGAAAAAGTAATGATAATCGGATGTAATCACAGATTTCAATTCTTGTAAATGCTTCCATTTACTCGTAGAAATTGGAAGCTGGCCGTATGGCAAATATTGAATTTTGCGATTTGTTTGAATGTTTTTTTTATATTTTAAAGTTATTTAAAAATACAGTTTTCTACCTTCTCCGTGTAGCCCACATCATGTGCTTTTAAAGAAATTGCATTTCGCGATTTTTTGCAATGTTTTAGCAATATTTTTGCAAAAGTAATTTTAACATAGTGTTTTCTACCTTTTCTGCGTCATATACTTCACATTGTTTTAAAAAACTGAATTTCGCGATTTGTTGCAAATTTTTAATTGTGCTTTAAACAGAGTGTTTTCTACTTTTTCTGCGATACCCATATCAAGATAAATAGTTTAGATTATTTATTACATGTAGATATCACACATAAAACTGTTTTTCTCAAAATATTTAATATAGACCAGGTCCGTGTGCAGGGTGGGGGTTGGTGGTTCAGCCCCACTCCCCAAAACGATTTGGAATTAAAAATTTTTACTATTGATTTTAAAGGTTAAATTGTTTTTCCTGTTCCAAAAAGTAAATCAAAGACTAAAAATTTAACCGTTGTTTACTTTAAAGTTGTATTCTAAAATTTAGTAAATTGTATCATATGATGGCAGATATAATTTATTAAAAGGAAGTCAAAGCCTATACTATCCGTAAAATTTGACTGTTTTTAGGGCTTTATATCAAAAATTACCTCCTTTTAAATTAAAAAGTTGTACGCCTAAGAAACTGCAAATGTGTGCTTTATTTGCTATACTCTCTGGAAAATTTTACTATTTTTAAAGTTTTATCTCAAAAACTACATCCTTTTAAATAAAGTTGTACACTGTAACGGGGTTTTATTCATAGGCTGAGGTAGTTCAGCCGCCTCCAGGATCAATTCAAGGACCCACAAAAACCTTAAATAAGAACACACTATTTTCCCTTTTCAGGGCAACGAAATTCAGGTTTTATTTATCGTGTTTCTTTGTCCAACAAGTAATACTTTATTTTATTAAAATAATGAGTCGCTCTATATAGGATTGTTCGTTGCATGAACGAAGTTTCGCTCTGTACGCAGGAGTATGGGTACACGTCTCTAGTGCGTTGGTTTTGCCTGTTCCAGATGTAAGTTGCAGAATAATGGCCGATGAAGATTGTAGGGAAGGCTATCCTTCAATAAGACGGTGGTATGTAAACTATCGTGGCGCTTGACGGACGCCTCATACAGATGCTTGATGGACGCCCCACATAGGCGCGTGGCGGGTTTCGGTGGCGGTAGATGACCCGACGTACTGGCTGTTATCGGATTATGCGGTGTGTTGGTTTTATGACGCACAGGCGGTTGGCGGATTATGCGGCGTGTTGTCTTCGGTTTCGGTAAATGACCCAGTTCTGACGCACAGGCGGTTGGCGGATTATGCGGCCTGGACTTGGTCCTCGGTATAGTGGAGTAGGATTGATCTTCGACGGCAACCTGCGAATGGAACAGACGATTTTATTTAGTGAGAAGTGGCATAAAGACAGTTAATTGAGAAGCGGGCGAACCGCGTAGGCGGGCGAATCGCGTAAGCGGGCAAATCGCGTAAGCGAGCTAATCGCGTAAGCGAGCGAATCGCGTAAGCGGGCGAACCGCGTAAGAGGGCGAACCTCGTAAGCGAGCTAATCGCGTAAGCGGGCGAACCGCGTAAGAGGGCGAACCTCGTAAGCGAGCTAATCGCGTAAGCGGGCGAACCGCGTAAGAGGGCGAACCTCGTAAGCGAGCTAATCGCGTAAGCGGGCGAACCGCGTAAGCGGGCTGACTACTTGTGCAGTCTTACCGCGTAAGAGGGCGAACCTCGTAAGCGAGCTAATCGCGTAAGCGGGCGAACCGCGTAAGCAGGCTGACCACGTGTGCAGTCTTACCGCGTAAGAGGGCGGACCTCGTAAGCGAGCGAATCGCGTAAGCGGGCGAACCGCGTAAGAGGGCGAACCTCGTAAGCGAGCTAATCGCGTAAGCGGGCGAACCGCGTAAGCGGGCTGACCACGTGTGCAGTCTTACCGCGTAAGAGGGCGGACCTCGTAAGCGAGCGAATCGCGTAAGCGGGCGAACCGCGTTAAAGCCCTGAAAAGGACCGTTCTACAACTACTAGTCCTGAAGAGGACTGTTCTACTACTACTAGCCCTGAAGAGGACTATTGGGGCGGATCTCTGTTGCTTCGGGTTAAGTACTGCGGACTATGCCACTTGTCTTTCAACTCGGTTGGTAGCTCCGTTGATCCACACCATTGACTGAAAAATGTCAACACCTTATACCACTGGCTATACAGAGTCAACGAGAATTATATGCACAGCGTGTATTTTAATTTACTTTCATGTTACACCCGAAACAAGAAAGTATAAGCATAGCCATATATTCATTCTGAGTGGCTGTGGCTGTCAATGGTTGTATGTGGGTGCGTGCGTGTGTTCGCTGTGATGGCTTAGCACAGTGGTGATGGTGGATGTTCTTGCTTTTGATGACGTCAATGGGGGATCGTAGTGGCTAACTTAGAGAGAATGCCAATGCACAGTGGTAATAAATGACTATGTGCGGATAAAACAACATTTTGTCCGTTACAACACCTAAGAAATAGCAAATGTGCTACACATCTGTGACTTTTAAATTCAGAAAACTGTACACTTCAGAAAATAGCTGTAACAGATTTGTAGTAGATGATGACAAATATCGTTTACGCAAAATAGGATAATTTATCTTACAGAAAAAATTATATGTGGATTCCATTACGAGTTCATCCTGTGAATATATTTTTCAGACAAAAATAATCAGAAAATTTTTAACAGTTTTTTAATGAACAAGACATTTTAGTTGAAAATCGCACAAAACTATTAAATCATTGAATAAAATTATAATATTTTTAATTTATTATTCGTGCCAATTATTGTTAAGAATTTTCAATTTAAATAGGTGCGGTGAAGACGTGACATTTAATTTTAAATACAACAGAATGGATATTCGACAATATTTTAATAAAAGGCAAAGAATTGATGATGACGTAAGAATTATGATATATTTAACTAATAAGCAGAATGTAAAAAACATATAATATATATGTTTAGTATGTATAATATAGTTTATAATATGTGTATGTGTGAATAATTTAGGATCTTCATGATTTAGGATCCACAGAGATGTAACTTGCCAGTCGAAACGAATGATGGCCATATGGAAAAGCCAACTACATCAAACTCTACAGCTTCCAGTAACCCAAACGAAGTATCACCATATGACATAGGTTTATTCGGGAACAAGTCAGCTTCAGAGAGTATCGACTATATAGAAGGTCTTCAAGAAAAAATATGGATTCCTCCAGATAATTATAGTTTTCAAGTGACTGGGTAAAGAAATTTAAAATTCCAAGTTTCTTGGTTACATAAATATAAATGGTTGGCGTACTAGGAAACTTGGTATCAAGACCATTTAATAATTGGAAAAAAAGCACTGGACGTATTTCGCCACCACTCATCACTCGAATACTATAGAAATAGTGTATTGAAAGCTGAAATGAGATCTAATGTAGAAAAGCAAGCCATAGCGTCCATCGATAAACAATTACAAATTCAGGAAAAGCAGGTCGTAAACGAAAATAGAAAGCATTTGGAGGCAATATTTCAAACAGTAGTCCTTTGTGGTCGACAGGGATTCGCACTAAGAGGAAGTTGTAATACAGGCAGAATCGATTCAAGTGAAACTATTCAAAATTATGGCAATTTTAGAGCCTTGCTAAGGTATCGGGCGATAACGGATTAAAATTTGAATAGTCACGTGACAAATTCACCACGAAACGCAATGTAAATAGGCAATCGTGTTCAAAATGAAATTATAAGTATTTGTCACACTCATATACACCGACAACATATTAAGAGAATCAATAATTCCAAAGCCTTCCCCTTCATGGCGGACGAATTAGCTGATATTTCAGGAGTTGAGCAAGTTTCAATGTGTATCCGGTACCTTAACAAAAACGATGGGAGATATAAAATTTGCGAAGATTTTTTGAGTTTCGTCCCAACAAAACAGTTCGATGGAAAAGGTTTGGCTGATGTTATTCTACATTTCCTCGAAACTTCTAGTATTGATTGTATTTATTTTGGGCAATGCTATGACGGAGCAAGAGCAATGAACGGAGAATTTCATGGGGCGCAAGCATATATCCAAGAAAAGTGCAGCTTAGCACTGTATTCACATTGCGCAGCACACAGCTTCAACTTGGTTGTAAGTTACGCATGCAAAGTACGTAGTCCCAATAAGAAATTATCTCGGCACTATCCAAACCATATACCACTTTTTTAAATATCCTAAAAGGAAATAGCTCTTCAAGAAGCAATTTCTAACAACAGCAATCTCCGTGATGATAAAAAGCAAAAATTAAAGCGGTATTGCGCAACTCGGTGGGTAGAACAAGATGAGTCTGTTGAAATATATCTTCACCTACAAGTAGCCGTTATCGAGGCTTTGGAATGCATCTACACCACCTTGTCTGGTCAGAAAACTACAACATCTGCATTTCAGTTGTTGATGGCTATTAAAACGTTGGATTTTCAAGTTTCGGTCCACCTAGTTCATTCATTTCACTGCTTGGCATTATCATTAAGTCGCGTTCTTCAAAGTGAAAATCATGATTTAGCTGAATCCGTCCATCTGGCAGAAAATACGAAATAGGAATTGATGGACATGCGCGAAAATTTTACTCCCTATTTTGGCGCGATTTTTTCATCTATTAAAATATTTTGTGAAGAACAGGACATTCAAATCAAGAAACCAAGGATTGCGGCCCGACAAAGTCATCGTTGCAATGTTGATGCAACAAATATTGAAGAGTTTTACAAGATTTCAACCCATATTCCATATCTAGATTTATTCACCACTCATCTCGAAGATCGCTTTTTGAAACACCGTAGAATTTTGTCAAATTTCCAATGTCTTTTTCCAACTAAAATGGCAATACTAAATGAAGAAAATTTTAAACAATTATTTGAAAAATATTCATCAATTTTGCCTGACAGTTCTTTTGAAGTGTGGATTAGTGAAGTGAAGCTTTGGAGAAGAAGAATTGAAGCGGAGAATGTCAGAAATTCTCTGGAAGCTCTTGATATATGTAATATAGATGCATTTCCAAACGTTCACAAAATATTGACAGTGATGGCGGTGTTACCTGTGACAACAGCGACAAACGAAAGCTCGATTTCAACATTGCGTCGGCTAAAAAACTACTTGCGGTCAACCATGACTGAAAATCGTTTAAATGGATTGGCTTCGTTGAATATTCATCGAGACATTCCAGTAGATGTTAACGCAGTATTAGAGGAATTTTTTATTTCGCCTCGTCGCACAATGGGAAAAAAGGGGTAAATACGCACGCATAGCAGTATTTTCTACCTCATGACTATACCGTTAGAGATAGAGTCATACGGTTTGGACTATCTTCAAGAGAATTCTTTGGAGAAGAAATTAGTGTACCCAGATTTAATTTTACTGTTACCATGTATCGCACAGTGGAGCTACAAAAACGACTTTGTGGAAATTAGTGTAAAAATCAGAATACACTGTGCAACAGTGAAAAAAATACACGGATCTGACGGTATAGGTTCGATTCTACTGCTAAATGGTAGTATAACCCTATACTCAGTTTGGCGAGATTGGTGACCAATTTCTTTTTATGGGCCTCGAAAGATTCGGAAAATCAGTGGACCCCTTGAAAAAAGGTGTCATCGGTTTTTGAGCAACATCTACTTCAGACTTTGTGATAGCGCTTAACTATATTTGGCAATAATGTAGCTAAAAACACGTTGAACAAAGTTTGTTAACATTTCATGCCAAAAAATTTTTGTTTTCCTGCACTTTTTTTCGAAAAACATGGGATTAAATTTATTTTTTTTTCACTTTTTTTGGCATAACTTTAAGGGATCGTTGATTTTTTACTAACAATATTTGGCAATATTGTAGCCACGGTAAATCTGAACAACTTTTATGAACATATCAATACAATCTGAACGTGTCTAGGCACCTTAAATAGCTCAAAAATCCACATTGTACCCCAAAAATGTAAGTATTTCACTGTTATGTAACAAAAATATATTTTTTTGGTATATGGCATGTAAAGCAACTTTATAGAAAATATTAATGCCAATATTTTTGTGGAACATTTTAACCCTCTAGCTCCCCCACATAACTGTAATTTTTGGCCCCATTTTAACAAATCGTAAAAAACACCCCTTAAAAGGGGGAGGGCGGGGATGAAATGTTCTACAAAAATGTTCGCCATAAAATTTTACTATATGTAAAGGTGCCTAGACACGTTCAGATTGTATTGATTTGTTCATAAAAGTTGTTCAGATTTACCGTGGCTACAATATTGCCAAATATTGTTAGTAAAAAATCAGCGATCCCTTAAAGTTATGCCGAAAAAAGTGAAAAAAAAATAAATTTAATCCCATGTTTTTCGAAAAAAAGTGCAGGAAAACAAAAATTTTTTGGCATGAAATGTTAACAGACTTTGTTCAACGTGTTCTTAGCTACATTATTGCCAAATATAGTTAAGCGCTATCACCAAGTCTGAAGTAGCTGTTGCTCAAAAACCGATGACACCTTTTTTCAAGGGGTCCACTGATATTCCGAATATTTCGAGGCCCATAAAAAAAATTGGTCACCAATCTCGCGAAACTAAGTATAGGGTTATACTACCATTTGGTAGTAGAATCGAAGCTATACAGTCAGGTTCGTGTATTTTTCAAAAAGTGTTCATTTGTTGCATAGTGATATCGTACCAACTTCAGTGATCTTGATTTTAAATTAAAGCTGACAAAATTTAGTTCACTATATATTTGAGTTACTTGATTGTGTGTTGCTGCGTTTTAAATATATAGACCATTGAAGTTCAAACATATTTTTGTCAACATTGCATTAAAAGTCTACAAAACCGGGTAATGCTTTTGACATTGAAACCAAAACAACATAAATAGGATAAGATTGTCGTCTGCAATATTTTTGAAAGCGGAAGTGTTGCACTAATGCAATTTTTGTTCGTAGGACACTACAAACATGCAGCCGGACATGTATCGGTCGTATTTATTATCCGATTTTGCCGAAATTTCGTAAAATTTATTATTTTGGACCCATAAAATCGGTCCACATATTTCGGGAAAATCGGTTCATAGATAGATGTAGCTCGCACACATATTTTCTATATTTAAAGTAAAAAAAGCACATATTAAAAGTACAAAAATCTGCCATAATCGCAAACATCGCAGATAAACTAGGTACTGTTGGATACACCACTAAGTCATCTATCTATCTTCTGTATGTCATATGGTAGTGATCCCACGTGATGCAATAAAGTTGTATTCATTCCATTTACTGTGTATAATTTTTTTGAAAAACAAAAAAAAAACTGTATTTTTACTTGGAAATATATCTTCATTTAAAGACGTTAAAAATACGTCTTATACACAAAAATTAAGATTAATATAACCTTATTATATGTTACAAGTCCGGTCGCATTTCACCAACAAACATATAGACATTTTATCATCGCATTTTTATTTGAATTTATTAGTAAAAAAAACAATCTTTGAATGGTCACAACTCGGAATCGCCTAGAGATATTTTCATACAATTTTAAGGTATTTTCATTAAATGTTATCCATATTAAAACAACAATCCCAAAAAACTGATTTTTGAAAGTCGTTTTCAAAGTCCTATGCGCGCATATTTCATCATATTTTCCCATCGTGCGTCGTGTCAATTTATTAAAACATTAATACAATTAATATATGATTTAAATTAATGAAAATATTACCTAAGTATATTTGAATGTTAATCACTAAAAATATATATATATTAGGGCGGGTTGATTTTTTTTATTTTAAATCGTATAGCAAAAACGTAAACTACATAAAATTGTAAGAAAATTCTCCGAAGAAACCATGTACCTAAAATAAAATCCTAATCCGCGCCTCTCGACTTGAAAATTTATGTGCCCGCCTTTGCCACAAAAAAATAAATGTTAGAAAAAAACCTTTTTCCAAAAAAAATCGAATTTTCTGAATAAAATTGTTTAGCAAGGTAGTTCTTTTGCACTTTATATCTTTTCTACACCCAAAAAATTGTTTCATTAAAAAAAATATTCACCCAAGTAAAAAAGTTTGTATATAATTTTATATTTAAATTTTTTATAAGGAACATATATAAAAAAATGTCTTTCATAATTTATAAAAAAAGATTGGAAATACAAAAAAAAATATTGCACTCAAAATTGTTTTGAGTATTTATAAAATAACCTTCTTTTGTTTCGATAAACAATTCTTATTTTATAAGGCAAATAAAAACGTGAAACGTGTTCTAACTATTTGTATATAGAACGCAAATCAGAGGAGATGCAAATTGGGGTTTAACTGCTTTTTTGATAATTGAATATTTTCATTAGTCTCAAGACAAATCCTGTATTGCATAAACTATAATATAACAAGTAAGAAAGTTTCAGTCGGGTAAACCGACTAAGGTATACCTCACTTTGTGAGTACTGTAATATGAAATACGCGAATTAATCTGTCAAATTTGTATAGGAGATACCAGAGGGGGATTAACAAATACTCCTATTTTTCGCTAAACAGTTAACTTCAAATATATTGCACTGTATCGAATTGTAAGCGTTTATATGCACTGGTATATTAAAGTTAAGATCTATTCAATTTTGGTATGATTTGGCCATTTTGTGTGGGAGGTACCAAAAGGGGCGTGGCAACTTCGTCCATTTTTTACTGGATTGTAGGTACTATGAAACCATTACACTGTACAAAATGTCTAGTCTTTTTGTGCATAGGTATTCAAGTTATAAGCTGTTCAATTTTTATAGCAAAATGGTCCATTTGTGTGGAAGGTACCAAAAGAGCGCGGTAACTTCGACCATTTTTCTTGAGGTGATAGTGACTGATAAAATAATATTATGTGTAGAATTTCAGAGGATTCAATTTTTATAGCAAAATGGTCCATTTGTGTGGAAGGTACCAAAAGAGCGCGGTAACTTCGCCCATTTTTCTTGAGGTGATAGTGACTGATAAAATAATATTATGTGTAGAATTTCAGAGGATTCAAATAAGTAGTATAGAAGATATTAAATAATCAATAATTCACTTAATATTAACACTTTGTGGGGGAGGTACTAGAATGGGTGGGCCAATATGGCCCATCTTCGAACTTAGCTGGAGATAGAAACAAATATTACCACATACCAAATTTGAAGTCAATCGGTTACTCCTTTCGAGAGTTATGGTGCGCAACTGCTAGCAGACAGACAGACAGACGGACGGACATTGCTCATTCGACTAAAAACGACCTAAAACGGATATGCGCCAAACATACTTAGGGTCTTATGTCACTCCTGATATATACCCTCGTATCACTATAGTGAGGGTATAATAAAACATAATATATTTCAAAAAAAGAAAATAGTTTTAGCGAAAGAGAGGCGCGGATTAGGTTTTAATTTTAGACCCATGGATTCTTCGGAGAATTTTCATAGAATTTAATGTAGATTACGTTTTTGCTATACGATTTTTAATTTGTTTTTCATCCATACAAATCAAGCCGCCCTAATGTATATGCATTAAAAATACCAACCATTGATTTTTAATAAAAAAAAGTTGGGTACGATATGTGAAAACACACACCACCCTCCCTCCACCAAACAAAATCCTGCGCACGGGCCTGTAGACCTATGTATGTGTTTATTTTGGCTAAAATGTTTATAAGCAGTTACAAATAGGGAAAACAAGATCCGCTATCATTTTTTTTAAAAATTTTTAATTTTTAATATTTGAAAAAAAAATGAGTTTTAAGAAATTTGTAATTGCTCTCGAACGGCTGAACCGATTTTTGCAAAGTTTACCTTGTTTTAAAGGGGACACAATGAATTTTTCATTTGTTCCCTTACCGTGTACAATATGCACCGATTTCATCCGTATCAACATGCCTGAATGGGTAATAAAATTTCCTAAATGACGAAAAAATTGGTTCGATATACCCAATAGTACAAATGTTATGACCACTTGAAGTCGTATATTTTTATACTTTTTTCGTACAAAATTTTACAAAAATCGAATTGTTTTTCTGAAAATATAACTTCAATTTGTCATAACTTATGCAGTATTGGGTGTATCGAACCATTTTTTCGTCATATAGGAATTTTTTTTTCCCATCCAGACATGTTGATACGGCTGAAATCGGTGCATATTGTGCTCCGATATTTACAAAATACTAGCACACGGTAAGGGAAAAAATGAAAAATTAAATTTTCAATTGCAGATATCTCGGTAACTACACGAGATAATTCTTAAGTATACAAATTTTTTTTGTAGACCTCAGTTACTAGAACACACAAAAAATTTTATAATTCGGAAGAGAAACACGAGTTACACGCGCTTGAACTTTGAAACTTTGAGGCCCTCTAGCTGCGCCCCTGTCTGACATAGGGGGCCCAAAAATTAAACTTAACTTATCTAACACCTCTTCATCTACCATGCCAAGTTTGGTCGCAATCGGTTGTTTGGTTAAAAAACGGTCGAGAAAACAGACGAAAATGGTCACACTAGTCTTGGTATTCCGTCCATAACTTTTACAAATATTGAGTCTCCCAAAATTTTTTACTGTTCTGAATTTGTGAGAGTGCGACGAATGTTCTGTGAAAATTTGAAGAAAATCGATGGTGGAGCAATTTTTTCTACAAAGGTTTTTTCAACAAAAACATTCGTAAACATTTTTTTTTTTTTGCAAAATTTCCAAAAAAAAAGTTTTTACAAAAACTGGCGCATTGTGTCCTCTTTAAAACATAGTAAACTTTGTAAAAATCGGTTCAGCCGTTCGAAAGCAATTAAAAATGTACCAAAAATACAGCAATTCATGTATGTTTAGCAATGTATGGCGCCTACGATAAAATTTACTTACTGATTTTTGCATATGTAGGCAAAAATATGTCGCTTACGATAATTTGAAATATTTCTTTAAAACACAAAATTGTAAGAAAATCACGGTTTATTTCTCTTGTAACTGCTTTTATAGTACTTACTAGCTGGACCCGGTCCACTTCGTTGCCCCAGAATTAGATTTCCGATCCCGTCCACGAATACTGCCACCAAATACATATACATAAAATATCAGCATTCCCGGAACTAACTGTTCAAGATATATCAATTTTAAAACATGGATCATTAGGGTGAGTCAATTTTTTTTTTGGCAACGGCCGTTCCCGCCATGACTTAGGGGGAGTTAAACTGATTACAAAAATCATGGTTTGATGTCGTTCACGCCCAAATGCAATTATTGAGGCTCAAAATCACATTTTTCAAATACGAAAAAAATCGATATTCAAATCTGGTAAAAAATTCAAAGTTTGTAATTTGTTTTGAAATTCACCATTTGTTACTGCATTTCTTACGCAGATTTCAAATATATAATTTGATATGCGATATGTCATTTAGTTTTCAAGATATATGACATATGTGCATCTAAATACACTTTGCAGAAAATCTTCTTGGCAGTAAGTTTTGTAACTGATTGTGGTACGCTAATCACGAATTTATAATTTGATACAAAATCTATGAACTTGTAATATTTAATTTTGATTTGACTATAAGAAATTATCATGTTTATTAACAAATTTATTTAATACATTTGTATAACATAAGTAATTCACAAAATTAATTTTTGAGTTATAAACTTTAAATTCAGTGATCGAGTTGTTTTACACAAGGGATAAATATCTTGAACAACTTGTATTGCTCGTTCAGCACATATATTGTTTATTTGTTGCTTAGGAATTGCGGAGTCTTCCTGCACTCAATGTCTGAAAAACCATTTGAGAGCTTTTTTAAATGGAATTAAGACTTGGTTCAAACTTGAGATTTTTTTCATTAAAACGGTGATCCGAAAACCAGACATCAAACCAGGCACCTGCTATAATTTCACAAACGGGATACAATTTGTTTCGGTATTTCGGAAGTAGTATAAAAGCCAGAATCGCCAGAATTTCCCTCGAATTCCATCGAGCATTACTTATTGGTGGTATGTGTTTAAATTCTATATACGGACATTTTTTATTTTGTATATAATATCGAAAATAAGTGCTTAGTTCAGTTCAGTTTCTACACTTGTCCGAACAAGTTCTTTTGCAATGTCTTCTCCACTTAAATCGGTCTGTTCTAAATGCTTTAAAGCATTAAGTGGTAATATCTTTGTCAAATGCAAAATTTGCTGTTCGAAGTATCACAAAATGTGTGCTGGATTTGAAAGTGATGTGGAATATAAACTATTAAAATCGTCCAAAAACATTGTTTTTAATTGTAACAATTGCGCAATTGCTTCTAATGACCTGGTGGTTGCTATTTCAACGCTGTCAAATGAGGTGAGAGATCTTAAATCTCAGTTCGTCTCATTTTTAAATGACTTTCATAAAAATGAGAGTGAAAGTGTTTCACAAAATAAACAAACGCTCCCGATTTCTAAGCTGTGCTCTGACAATGGCCTTCAACTTGGTGTCGGTCATTCCCCTCCGTGCTCTACATCAGCATTGCCCTTTGGCGCTTCAATAACTATTGAGAATTCTGCTGATAATTCTCATGTTATTGTTCCTAATGCTGTTTCTACTGCTACAAGTATTGCTGCTCCTGCTACTCCTACTGCTGCTGCTATTGATGCTCTCAATGTTGTTACTATTCTTAATGATGGTAACCGCTGTTTATCATCGCAGTCTGTTTCTACTGTTGTTACGCTAGTGAATAACTATGCTGTTGATGTTGTTGTAAATGGTAAAGCTCTCCATGATCGTCGTGCTGATGATGTTGTGAATGCTCTTGCTCTCTCTGGTCGACGTGCTGATGACGTTGATGATGCTACATATGTGAATGCTCAGAGTTTGAATGCTGTTGCTCTCTCTGGTCGACGTGCTGATGTAATTGATGTTGTTTCTAATGCGAATACTCAGAGTTTGAATGCTTTAACTCTACGTGAAGTGTACTTGGACACAGCTGCTAATGCTGCGTCTGTAAATTATGCTGCTACTGTTTCTTCTGACGCAGGTGAGGGTAACCCAATAAACCATTTGAATCAAGCTCGAAATAAAAATAATAGACGTAAACGTGTTGTGTATGGTGATAGTAATAATGATGAATTAGCTGTTGTTGCCAATAAGAAATGGGTCTATATTTCTGCTTTTAAGCCAACAGTGACGCCGAATCAAATTATGGAATATGTTCATAAACACATTGAAGTTGGTCTAAATAATCTAAAATGTTATCGCTTAATTAAAAAGGATTCTAATTTAAGCACACTAAGTAAAATATCATTCAAGCTTGGAATTTCAGCGGGTTTCTATAATCATCTTTTTAAGCCTTCATTGTGGCCAACTGATGTACGTGTTAGATCTTTCAATTTTTTTCAAAAACAAGCCCAAGTTGCTGATAGATTTCACAAGCTTAATATTTATTTTCAAAATATTGGTGGAATGAGGACGAAGTTGGAACACGTTTATACTGAATCAACTAACGCTGAATTTGATGTTATCGTGCTGGTGGAGACTTGGCTGAATGATGATTTCGTTAATGAGGAGATTTTTGACTCTAATATTTATAGAGTTTTTCGTAAAGATAGAGACTATTGTAAAAGTAATTGCGTCAGAGGGGGTGGTGTCCTGATTGCTGTAAAAAATCCATAATTTCGTCGCTTTGTGAATTGCATAATTCTGACTCTATAATTGATCAATTGTGCATATACTTGTCAGGCTCAAATGGAGATTGGTATATTGTTGTATCTTATATTCCGCCTAATAGTTCTGATTATTTTTACGATCAAAACATAGTTAATTTAGCTATTGATGATAGACGAATTATCGCATTGGGTGACTTTAATCTAAGTAAAGTTAAATGGTCTTTTGATCCAAGACTACACGCAGAAAAAAAATCGCTTCTGTAGTATATTGTCCCAAACATATTCGGCTTGAAACATATATATGTTTAGGGTACACTCTAAACATATAATATTTGGGTCACACAAAAATTATATATTTAGGAAGATGTTGTTCTAAACAAATCTTTGTTTACATCCCAATATGTTTTTAGTTTGGGACTATTATTTCCGAAACAAATATTTATTTGCATTGAAGTATTCAGAAAATACCTAAATTGTGTTAAATTTGTCAGTTATTCAAAGTTAATATTTTAGGAATTTTTTATGTTCTTAAAAATAATAATTAATAATAATTGCAATCGTATAATCTTGGATCAAAAAAAATTACTTGGAGGATTGACAACTAATGATGGCGTGGAATGATCTGAAATTTGAAGTAATTGATATAAAACAGAAGTTAATTGGAAGGTACGAGTACAGAATCATAACTGGAAGGTACGAGTACAATTCGAAACCAAGGAAAAATTAAAACTGAAATTCGAAAAAGTCAGCAAAAATTTTGAAAATCTTTTTAAAGAAAATATTTCAAGAGAGATTCCTAAACAATAATTTTATTTGTATTTAAACACATATTTTATTTGAGAAATTTTATTTGTAAATATATTTTGTTGTAACATATTAATATATGCGTTCCAAATATATTTTATTGATTTTCAAATAAAATTTATTTGCTCATAAATAAATAATATTTAAAAAATTGGGTTCCAAATATAGTTTCTTTCGATTCAAATATATCAAAAAATTCGATTTTTCTCAGTGTAGAGGTTATGACTCCGTCTAATATCAATAACTTGTTTGAAATTAATGTTATTGACAGCCTTTACTGCTTAAATCTGGTACAAATTAATAGATTTCCTAATCTTCTTAATAAAATATTGGATTTGGTCTTCATTGATCAGGATTTGAAATATTGCATTAATGAATGTATGAATCCCTTTTGTAAATTGGACATGCACCACAAAGCTTTGGAATTAACCGATGAATTTTATAATTTTTCTAAAGTAGTTTCAACTAAAACTAGTATTGACTTTAAAAAATGTAATTAATAATTTAATTAATGATGTTAATTGGCTTAATATTTTTCATGGTCATAATGTTACTGATTGCTATGAATTGTTTGTACGAGTTATTAATTAAATTTGTTTATGTAATATTCCTCTTTTAAAGCCCAGAGATTATAAGTTGCCTTGGTATACATAGGGTTTGAAAAAACTTAAGAATCTTAGGAACAAGTTTTACAAACGTTTCAAATCATCTAATAATTTAAATGACAAGAATATGTATGAGCGCTATTTAAGGGAATTTAATTTCCTAAATAAGTTTCTGTATTTGAGGTGTTTGAGGTTAATATTAAGAATAATCCAAAATTATTTTGGAGTTTTATTAATTCTAAACGGACTAGTTCTGACTTTCCAGCTAAAATGTTTTTCAAAAAAAAATTTCTGATTCACTTGATGAAACAGCTGACCTGTTCGCTGATTTTTTCAGTTCAACTTTTGTTTCTTCTGGCAATACTTTTTCGTATACAAATCTTTTTGCAGATTCTCCTTTAAATTTTGGCGCAGTAGATCTTTCTGAATCTGATATACTCCAAGGGTTTTCTAAATTAAAAAGTACGTATAGAGTTGATAATGACGGCTTATGCTCATCATTCATTAAAGGATGTGCTTCAACTTTAATTATCCCCTTACTATACATATTTAATAAATCGTTAAATGATGGTATTTTCATTGAAAAGTGGAAAGTAAGTTCTATTATTCCAGTTTTTAAATCAGGGTCTAAGGATAATATTTCTAATTATAGACCAATCTCTAAATTAAGTAATATTTCAAAACTATTCGAACATATAATGTTTTATAAAATGTACTTTGCTACAAAAAACATCATATCTCCATTTCAACATGGCTTTACTCGAGGACGTTCTACTGTTACTAATCTCGCAATTTTCTCGCATTATTGTATTTCTAACTCTGAATTAGGCTTTCAAATTGATGCGGTTTACACTGATCTTTCAAAAGCGTTTGATAAAGTCCCTCATTCAAATCTACTTAAGAAATTATATAAAATTGGGTTTCATTCCGTTTTCTTAAAATGGATTGAATCTTATTTATCTAATAGGAGTTGCTATGTAGTTATTGAATCTTCTAAATCTTATTCGAATAAAGCTACATCTTTTTGTATTATTCATTAACGATATATCATCTTCTGTTAAATTTTGTAAGGTTTTACTGTATGCTGATGACATAAAAATCTTTCTGCGTCTTAATTCGATTGCTGATGCGTTTCGTCTTCAAAGTGATTTGAATTCTATCTCCCAGTGGTGTTCTGAAAATTCATTAGAAATAAATGTGTCTAAGTGCAGTAAAGTCTCATTTGGTAGGTGTTCAAAACGTATCTGTTTTGATTATGTTATCAATTCACTCAGAATTGAAAGTTCAAATGAAGTTTTGGATTTAGGTGTTATTTTTGACGAAAAATTTACTTTTGTCAGCCATTTGAATCGTATTATCCCTAAAGCTTATTCATTACTTGCGTTTTTAAAGAGAAATTGCAAGCAATTTCAGGATCCATATACTTTTAAGCTTATTTTCACGTCTTTAGTACGCTCAAAGCTGGAATATGCTTCTTTTATCTGTTCTAAGTACATTACTAGAATTGAATGTACAAAAAAGATTTATAAAGTTTGCTCTTCACTCTATACATTTTACACTGCCTGAGCCCAAATATATTGAAAAATGCAGATTAATATCGTTAAAAACACTTGAAAGCAGAAGACAGGTTTTGTCTCTCCTTTTTATTTTCAAAATTGTTAATGGTGTAGTCGATTGTTCTGAATTACTCAAACTTTTGCCTTTTAATGTTCCTTCTCGTACTTTGAGACTGTTAACGCCGAAGTGGTCAACTCTTGTGTGGCACGTACCTGTTGCCTTTGTTGTTGGTGGTGCAGCGCAAACCTGCCTCCGGTACCTCTCTCGATGCGGTTCCTTTTGTGACCCTCTTGTCACTAACGGCACTGGTTGGTAGAACGGGACAAACTCGATCACGAAAAACGATGTTGTCGTAGGTCAGGCAGACGGACAGACAAACGAAACTCACACTACTTGCCTTTACCCTCGTATGGCCAAAATGATTAATAAACAATGAGTGTGGTTTGCTTTGACGCACTGTTCAATCGTGCTGGGCTTATACACTTTATTTCCACTTCAACTTAGAATCTAACGCACTCAAACAATTTCACATGAACCTTTTACTTTTATTTATTCACAAGCAAGCTGTCTCTTTGACGTTTTCGGGTTTTGTGTGTCCAGTAAGCCAAAGGCCTCCCAAAACATCTTTTTTACGCCGTCTAAAAACTAAGTTGGGCACGGCAAAGAAACAGCTGTTTGCTTCGAGACCGAGATATGCGCACCAAACACAGCTCCATGTAGGGATTACAGTGCAAAAAAAATCAGATGGCACTGAACCGGTTTTGAGTGCAAACAGAGACGTAATAATTTGTTTTATGTGCCGTTCCACAGAACGAGTTATTCTTACCATGAACCTATCTCGAGGGCTTTAAATGAGTCTAACCGCATAAATTGTGTGGATTTGGATATAAATTTAAGTTTAGCAATGTTTTCAAATGTATTAGATTTAATTTATTTTTATATATAAGTCGTAGTCTGTAAGGAATACTGTAATTCCATTGACTGTAAATAAATAAATAAATACTGCATATCATCCCGCCATTTAATGTTTTCGTTATTTATTTTCTGCGCATTTTGTTTATACAAACGTTTCATATCGTCGAAATTATTTATAATTTCCAATACAAAGGGATATTCTATATTTGGAGAAGTTGTTTTTCCTTCGAAAACTTCATCCATTATGTGCCGAAGTACTAAATCCAATATGTGATGCTGACAACCAAGGAGGTAAAGACAAAGAATTGTAATGGTTTTGCAATAACGTAACGACACCACTTGTTCTTCCGGTGTTAACACTTGTTGTATCACATATTATCATTTTTATAGATTCAATTATATTGTATTTTTCCACTAAGTTTTTAATACCATTATATATTGTTAACGCTTTTCCATTATCAAGCACAAGTACTACTTGGATTTCACTTTTGTTAATTTTTTTTTCATCAAAATGGAGAGCCCAGTATTCATTTCGTAAATTTTTTTTAAAGTTCTTCCTTGCAAATTATGTCTGCTTTTCTGGAACTAATATTTGTGTTATTAACTAAACAACCGACTATACTTCAATATAATTTTGAGTTCCCTTTTTCCTCGTACGCAGGTGGGCAGTAATCATTGTCACATTCTTCCATATCATCCGTTATCGACTTTGTATCAGATTCTAAATCGTGACCAGTTATAACTGCATAACACTTATGGGTTTGAGCTTCAGTTTATAACTAATGTCAAATATTTTATGAAAACTTATGACATTATGGGCCTGTTTCTGTAACTTATTTTCGTTCGTCTACGGCGAACAATCAAAAATCACTCAACTATTACTTGAATTCTATAAAACGCAGGTTAGAAATATTTTAGGTACGAGCTTTTTACGTGATTTCCTATAGACACAACGAATTATAAACTGCTGTGACTTATAGATTTCTTGGAATAATTGAGTGATTTTTGATCGTTTGCCGCAGACGAACGAAAATAAGTTACAGAAACAGGCCCTATGCGTTTCAAAAACTTTTTATATTTTATTATCAAATTACTAACTTTTTCTTTTATGTTTTTTAGCCGTATTGCATCTTTATATAGTTTGATCCACAAGTAATTTAATTCCTTTGCTATAACTTCAATGGTATTTTTTCTTGATTTTAAATTGTCCGATAATGCAATTTATCTTCCACTAACATCAGCTTCTTTTGGAATTTCGTGGCCATAAAAGAGTGGATTTACATATTTAGGAACTGCGGTATTTTTCGATTTAAAATTATTCGACCACTTATCGCGGTTTTTGTGACCACTAGTCGAATTTTTTTTGAACATGACTATATTGTTAACAACAATAGAAACAATAAAACAATTCTGAACTGGAAAAGGTCACAAATTACAACACCGTCTTATTTAAGGCAATGTAAATATTAGTTGCTTAGTGCTATAACATATTTTGAGATGTTAATAGCGTGGTGCATTTACTCACTATAATCAGGCAAATGAAAGAACGATACTTTCAAGACGCGAATTTTCAAACAAAAAAAAAATAAATTTTTGAAATCAAGAAAAAATAGAATTTAAAAATATGGGTTTGAGCTTTAGTAAATGCATTTGGTGCGGAACTTTTTTAACGACTAAAAATCAGTAAGGGTACGTTTCTATATAATTGTTTCATGCTCTACATGATGGTGCTAACGGCTTTTTGATATTCACAAATTTTAAAAAAAGTAACTCACCCTAATGGCTCATATGGGCGGGGTCACACCTTATGGTCCGATGTACAACATCACAGCATTCTAGCTAACAAATTGTGCAAGATATATAAATTTCAAAATTTGGCTTATATGGACGGGGTCACGCCCATTGGCCCGATGCCGCCCATTATTGAACCAATCACGTAGACTGCCACAAGATACATATACACAAAATTCCATCTCCTCGCTAACAAATTGTGCAAGATATATTAAATTCAAAATTTTGCTTATATTGGCGGGGCCACGCCCATCGGTCTGATTCCGCCCATTTGTTTTACCAATTACGTAGATTGTCACCAGATACATATACAGAACATTGCAGCACTCTCGCAAGCAAATTGTGCAAGATATCTAAATTTCAAAATTTGGTCTGTGTGGGCGGGGCCACGCCCATTGGTCCGATCGCACCCTTTTTTAGACCAATCACGTAGACTACTGCCAGATACTTAAACAGTAAACTACAGAACTGTCGCTAATAAATTGTGGAAAATATTTCAATTTCAAAATTTGGCTTATATGGGCGGGGCCACGCCCATTGGTCCGATTCCGCCCATTTTTGGACGTTTCACATAATCTACCACTAAATGCTTACACACAAAATTTCAGCACTCTAGCTGAAAATTTTTCTCAATTTCAAAATTTGACTCATGTGGGCGGGTCCACGCCCACTTCATATATCGGAAATTCAAGTACCTTATTTTCACCACCTCCTACACATGTACATTCTTTGAAAATTTCAAGAAGATCCGTCCAGCCGTTGAGGCGTCTATACGGAACAAACAAACATACAAACAGACACTCGCTTTTATACATAAAGATAGCTGGACCCGGCCAACTTCGTTGCCCCAGATTTCAGATTTCCGATCCCGTCCATTTGAGGACTAATAACGTAGACTGCCGTCAAATACATATACGCAAAACTCAGCAATCTCTCTAACAAATTTCTCAAGATATATCAATTTCAAAACATGGCTCATGTGGGCGGGGTCACTACCATTGGTCCAATCCCTCCAATTTTTTTTACCAATCCCGTAGCCTGTCACCAGATAAATATACACAAAATTACAGCAATCTCGCTAACAAATCTCAATTTCAAAATTTTACCTATATGGGCGGGGCCAAGCCATTGGCGAACTCTCCCATTTTCCGATCCCGTCCATTCTTGGACAAATAACCTAAACTGCTACCAGATACATATACACAAAATTACACCACTCTCGCTAACAAATTGTGCAAGACATATCAATTTAAAATATTGGCTTATACGGGCTGGGCTTCACCACTGGTCCTATTCCAATCACGTAGACAGCCTCCAGACACATATACACAAAATTACAGCACTATTGCTCATAAATTGTGTAAGATATCTCAATTTCAAAATTTGGCCTATATGGACGGGGCCACGCCCATTGGTCCGATCCCGTCCATTTTTCTACCAATCACGCAGGTTGTCACCAGATACATACATATACGCAAAATGTCAGCACTCTTGCTAACAAATTGTGTAAGATATCTCAATTTCAAAATTTGGCCTATATGGGCGGGACCACGCCCATTGCTCCGATCCCACCCATTTTTGGACCACTCACGTAGACTGTCACCAGATACTTATACACAAAATTACAGCACACTCGCTAACAAATTGTGCAAGATATTTCAATTTCAAAATTTGGCTTATATGGGAGGGGCCACGCCCAACCAACTTCAGGTTGCTATCATTTCTAAACCGCTAGTCTGATAGCTGACAGATTTATTTCACTGACAGTTCATTTTATTGTTTACAAGCTTACAAAAGCATTTTGATCTATTGCATTCAGAAACAAAAGGCGTGTTTTCGTTACACCATAAGTGCTTAATTTGTATGGGGAGCTAAACACTTTTAAGCACTATTAGTTCCCGATGAAGTTTGGTGCTTGTGTTCATGTCTTAATATATATTGTTGCCAGACTGGGCACCCTATATTTAGCAATATGGCATCCCATTTTTGGAGAGATTTTATCAATTATTGTGAATTAACGGGAAGAAGTAGAACAAAAATGGGAAATTATTTTAATATTTGCAAAAAGAGTGTAAACAATTGAACACAGAGTAGTAAATATATGTTTTATAAATACTTTTCACGAATTTTTTGTCTGTTTCGCACTGTTCTTTCTTCGCAACTCATGACACCATTGCTACCAGATAGTGAAAATCCGCCACTTATTGCTTATGTGCCAGTTAGTGGAAGTCAGTTGTTTTCGTTGCAAAGTGCTAAACTAAAAGTGCTAGCTTGTAACGAAAACATGACTAAAGTTATTCGTGATGGAATTCAAGCGTGATAGTGTGATTGCTTTATATTTGGGTGGAATAACACAAGTGGCTATCGTTAGAGCCCTCCAGCATTTAAATGTGAATAAATCTGTTGTTTCTCGTACCATTGCTCGTTACCGTGATACTGGCAGTGTTGCAACGCGTCCAAAAAGTGGACGAAAAAAAACGGTAACAACACCAGAAATGATCCGAAAAGTGAAGGCCAGATTTGATCGAAATCCACGCCGCAGTGGTAGAAAAATTGCTCGTGAGCTAAACATATCGCGAGAACGGATACAACATATATTAAAAAAGTTAGACTGGAAAGAGCCAAGGAGTTGCTTCGCTTGCACGAAAGTGGCCAGTTACCGAATTTGGTTTTCTCCGATGAGAAGCCATTCCAAATTGAGCAGTTTGTGAACAAACAAAATGATCGGGTTTACTTGCCAAAGAGGTCAGCTGAAAATTTACACCTTCGATTGACCACCAGAACTCAAGCGCCGCCGATGGTAATGGTGTGGGCCGCCGTAACGGCCGATCGTCGCTCCCCGCTCGTATTCATCGACCATGGGGTCAAAATAAATGCCGAATATTATTGGGAAAATGTCCTAAAGACAGTATTGAAGCCCTGGGCAGACAAACATTTCGGCCGCAGACCACGGACATTCCAACAGGACTTAGCACCATCGCACTCAGCACGCGTCAACCAAGAATGGCTAAAAAAGGAGGTTCCTCGCTTCATTTCTACCGCACAATGGCCACCAAGATCTCCGGATCTCAATCCGTTGGACTTTTGCGCCTGGGGCATTTTAGAGAGTAAGGTTCGCACTAAAAAATAACAAAGTATCGATCATCTCAAGACGGCGCTTCGCCGGGAATGGGCCAAAATACCGCAGAGCCACTTTCGTGCAGCGTGTGATGGCTTTGTCGGCCGTTTGAAGGCCATAATTCGTGCCAAAGGTGGCCAATTCGAACAAATCTAAACTGTTTCTAAAATGTTATATTTTTTTCCGACATTTTTTGCTTTTGAACAATAAAATTTAAAAAAAAAATTAAAAAAATATGGCGCTTTACTTTGTTGCATTACATATCAGCCACCCTGTATATGCACACAATTATAGCACTCTCGCTAACAAATTGTGCAAGATATCTCAATTTCAAAATTTGGCTTAGATGGGCGGGGCCACACCTATTGGTCTGATCCCGCCCGTTTTTTGAAACAATCACGTAGACTGCTTCCAGATATGTATACGCTAAATTTCAGCACTCCCGCTAACAAATTGTATAAGATTTCTCAATTTTAAAGTTTTGCCTGTATGGGCGGGACCACGCTCATTGTCCGAATATACAAACAAACCCACAAACAGACACTCTCTTTTATATATATAGATTTATATCTTTCTCTCGGGACTACTATGACCCGAGTATAGTGTGCATGAGAGTAACGAATATATATAGACCCAGCAAAAAATAGAAGAAGTACATCCAGAAGAATAACATTATAAGTACTTTCATATCATAAGTATGAACATTTCTTTGGCATTTAATGAAGTTCTTCTAAATAACTAACAAAAATGTAATTTTGGAGTATAAATTATTCACCGTACAATGCATAATTTCAAAACGATTGGATGTAAAATAAAGCTTCTCAAGTGATAAAAGCCCAGATCGGAAGGAACATATATATATGACGGCTATGAAATAATGGGTGATCTAAGTAGAGATACATTTTTCAATAGCCTTTTTTTGACAGATCACGTGTGAGTCGTGTCATGTTATTTTTGTTAAGTATAGTTTGGAATTTCATCATGGAAAGACTTACGCCTGAACAACGTTTACAAATTATTCAGTTTTATTATCAAAATAATCGTTCGCCAATTGCTCTAAGTCAATTTTTTTTTTAATCAAAAAAACACACTTTCCAATCGACCCACGACCTTGACACCCATAAGCAATATTTTAGCTCTCGTTAAGAGCTATCTTTTTGTCATTGACCGATTCCCGATCCGACGTACCGGAATCATCGGTCATATTTCGGTCATATTTTTATACCCTACACCACAGAGTGGTGTAGGGTATAAAAATGGAACGATACACGATTCAACAACGCATTGAAATTATTAAAATTCGAAAATCATCGAAAAATCAAAATCTTGACTGATGAGGCCCATTTCCACATCGGTGGCTACGTCAACAAGCAAAATTGTCGCATCTGGGGCTCGGAAAACCCAAGAGTTATTGTTGAGAAGCCTCTCCATCCTCAACGTGTGACTGTTTGGTGCGGTTTATGGTCCGGCGGGGTCATTGGACCTTACTTTTTCGAAAAAGAGGTTGGATCAACAGTTACGGTGAATGGATTGCGCTATCGAGAGATGATATGATGAGATCGAAACCGTCAATGGCGACCATTATCGTGCCATGATAACCGACTATTTGATGCCTGAAATTGAAGCTCGTGATCTCGACGATATTTGGTTTCAACAAGACGGCGTCATTTCCCACACATCGCATCAATCAATGGATTTATTGAGAGAACACTTCGGTGAGCAGATAATTTCACGTTTTGGGCCGGTCGATTGGCCACCTATATCGTGTGATATCACACCGTTAGACGTTTCCTGTGTAAAGTCTAAAGTTTATGCGGACAAACCCGCTTCGATTCAGGCCTTGGAGCAAAACATCACGCGTGTCATTCGCCAGTTACCAGTCGAAATGCTCGAACGAGTCATTGAAAATTGTACTCAACGGATTGACCATCTGAGACGTAGCGGCGCCCAACATTTGATAGACATAATCTTCAAAAAATAAATGCCAAAGAATGTTCTTTCAAATGATAATATACATTCCCCATTCAATTTGAATGTTCTGTGTTTTGTTCTCTAAAAAAGTAGGGAACCTCGAAATGGATCACCCTATATATATGAAATACTGAAATATATATTTATATGGCTCGAATATCAGAATTAGTGAATGGTTCTGGAAGCTGGTCGACTTTCGACTTTTTCATCAAATAAATTTCGTTTCAGTCCACTAGGTCGATTAATAGGAAATAAAAGTCGACTGTTTCACAGTCGATTAAAATAACATTAAGTCATTTTTAAGTATGCTGATTTTCTTCGAAATATGTTAAATTTTGGAATTGTAGTACATTGGATTGCGATAAAAACTGAATTTATTAATAACACTTTATCCTTTCCAAAAATGTTGATACAAGGTGGCGCAAAAGTAATCCTCCTATCAGAAAATGCTATAAATTTTGCGATTGGCCCCTAATGCCTCATGTTGACATTTGTGTAGTAAACACGTGCGAAATACACGTTAATAAACAATGTTACGCTACACTGCTCCAGAACGCGGAATATTGCTGACTATTTATTTTACCAATAATCGGTCGGTGACTTTGGCACAAAAAACATCGACAGGTTACTTTTGCGCCACCTGTTATATGAGAAAAACGTGGCGAAACTGAAATGAAAATTCTACCCAACTAAAGCGAAATAGGTTCTAGTTAGTGACCGTGTAAATTTAAATCTACCTTAAAATTTATTAATACCATTTTTTGGTTGAGCTATAAATAAAATCCTCATAGAAGTTTGTATAGTAGGATAAAATACAAATGTGCTTAATTTTAAAGGCTACATCTGTTCCGATAAATCGATACCAAAGGTGGATTTCTGCATAAAGTTGGAAGCAAAAAGTCGGCCATGAAATAGTCGTTTTTTAGCCAAATAATCGGTCGTCGACTTAAGTCGATTTCGACTTTCCATTCTGTAATCAGAATCCAAACCGATTGATTTTCTTCAAATTTAGTATTGTCTGCTTGTACATCATGAACTTATTTCTGCCAAATTTTATACAGATCTGATAAAAAATGTTGCTTATATCGTACATATATTCCAAATCGCAGGTAGATATTTATCTACCTAACCTATATCTAAATACGGATTGTCTTTCAATTTCAATACGGCTAAATCGAGTCAGAAAGTGATTCTAAGTCGATCGGTATAATAAACTTATATATATCTCTTCTCTTTTTGTAGTTAGAAACAAATATATAAAAAATGTTTAAGAAATTGTACCACAGTGTGGTGTAGGTTTTAATTAAATTGTGGGAATTAAATATACCCTATACCACACTGTGCTACATGGTCTTATAATTTCGTGGATTTGTTTGAAACACCCAAAACGAGAAGAGATAGACACATCGTTTATCTATCTATCTATCTATATATATAAAAGAGAGTGTCTGTTTGTGGGTTTGTTTGTGTGTTTGTATGTTTGTTCCGTATAGACGTCTAAACGGCTAGACCGATCATCTTGAAATTTTCACAGAATGTACATGTGAAGGGGGTGCTGAAAATAGGGTACTTGAATTTTCGATATATCAAGTGGGCGTGGACCCGCCCATAGGGGTCCAATTTTGATATTAAGAAAATTTTTTAGCTAGAGTGCTGAAATTTTTTGTGTATGCATTTAGTGGCAGATAATGTGAATTTTCCAAAAATGGGCGGAGTCGGACCAATGGGCGTGGCCCCGCCCATATAAGCCAAATTTTGAAATTCAAATATTTTCTACAATTTATTAGAGAGAGTTCTGTATTTGAGTGTATATGTATCTGGTGACAGTCTACGTGATTGGTCCAAAAATTGGCGGGATCGGCCCAATGGGCGTGGCCCCGCCAACATAGACCAAATTTTGAAATTTCGATATCTTGAACAATTTGCTAGCGAGAGTGCTGCAATGTTGTGTATATGTATCTGGTGACAGTCTACGTGATTGGCCCAAAAATTGGCGGGATCGGCCCAATGGGCGTGGCCCCGCCCACATAGACCAAATTTTGAAATTTCGATATCTTGCACAATTTATTATCAAGAGTGCTGCAGTTTTGTTTATATGTATCTGGTGACAGTCTCCGTGATTGGTCCAAAAATGGGCGGGATCGGCTCAATGGGCGTGGCCCCGCCCACATAGACCAAATTTTTAAATTGAGATATCTTGCACAATTTGCCAGCGAGAGTGCTGCAATGTTGTGTATATGTATCTGGTAGCAGTCCACGTGATTTTTCCAAAAATGGGCGGGATCGGACCAATGGGCCTGGCACCGCCCATATAAGCCATATTTAAAAAATGTGATATCTTGCACAATTTTATACCGAGAGACCTGGAATTTTGTGTATATGTATATGGTGGCAGTCTGCGTGATTGGTCCAAAAATGGGCGGGATCGGCTCAATGGGCGTGGCCCAGCCCACATAGACCAAATTTTGAAATTTCGATATCTTGCACAATTTGCTAGCGAGAGTGCTGCAGTGTTGTGTATATGTATCTGGTAGCAGTCCACGTGATTTTTCCAAAAAGGGGCGGGAGCGGACCAATGCGCGTGGCCCCGCCCACATAAGCCAAATTTTGAAATTGATATATCTTGCACAATATGTTAGCGAGAGTGCTGGAATTTTGTGTATATGTATATGGTGGCAGTCTGCGTGATTGGTCAGAAAATGGGCGGGATCGGACCAGTGGGCGTGGCCCCGCCCTTATAAGCCAAATTTCGAAATTGATATATCTTGCACAATTTTTTATCTAGAGTGCTGTAATGTTGTACATATGTATCTGGTGACAGTCCACGTGATTGGTCCAAAAATTCGCGGGATCTGACCAATGGGCGTGCCACTGCCCATATAAGCCAAATTTTGAAATTGAATTATCTTGCTCATTTTGTTAGCGAGAGTGTTGAAATTTTGCGTATATGTATCTGGTAGCAGTCTACGTGATTGGCTTACAAATGGGCGGAATAGGACCAGTGGGCGTGGCACAGCCCATATTTTGATATATCTTGCAAGTATACATGAACATAAATGCTCGGTATGCGATAATTACAGCTGCTCACTCCAATACAATCGCAATATGATAATGTGATGCATGACCAATGAAACAAGAATTTGGAAATTTTATAAGTATACATTTCTATTTTCTGGACTTTCCACTGAATTCGGTATTTTTTCATTCAGTGAATTTATCACTAATACCAGTAAGGAAAGGCAGAAAGTCGGGCGGGGCCGATTAGGGTCATTGCGATAATAATTTGGAATAATTGGTAAATGTGGTGTGTGTGTGTGTATGTATATCTTATTTTGAACCGATAATCGCTAAATTAAGCAATATTCGTTCCTAAATTGAGAAACATTTTTCTGGAGAACTTTGTAATGATTGGAAGTAAAGTACAACTTCTATAGCGCTTTGTAACCAAATCTGGAGGAACATATATATGGAGGTTATATATAAATCTGAATCGATTTTCCTTGAATACTCATTCATGTAAAATAGAAACCTGTTTCTGTCGAATTTCGTACTGATCGGATATAAAACACAGTATCTACAGCGCTTACATGTCAAATTGGGGGTAACATATATATGGGGGCTATATCTAAATCTGAACCGATTTTCTCCGAATTTTGCGGTATTCCTTCATGTAATATGAAATCTCTTTCTGCCGAATTTCTTACTGATCGGATATAAAATACAGTTTCTACAGCACTTCAATTTCAAATCGGGGGTAACATATATATGGGGGCTATATCTAAATCTGAACCGATTTTCTCCGAATTTTGCAGTATTCCTTCATGTAATAACAAACCTCTTTCTGCCGAATTTCGTACTGATCGGATATAAAATACAGTTTCTACAGCGCTAATTTTGACATGGGCAGCGAAGCGCACCGGGCTCAGCTAGTCTATATATATAAAAGAGAGTGTGGGTTTGTTTGTTTGTTTGTTTGTATGTTTGTTCCGTATAGACGTCTAAACGGCATGACCGATCATCTTGAAATTTTCACAGAACGTACATGTGAAGGGGGTGCTGAAAATAGGGTACTTGAATTTTCGATATATCAAGTGGGCGTGGACCCGCCCATATGGGTCAAATTTTGGTATTGAGAAAAATTTTTAGCTAGAGTGCTGAAATTTTGTGTGTATGCATTTAGTGTCAGATTATGTGAATTTCCCAAAAATGGGCGGAATCGGACCAATGGGCGTGGCCCCGCCCATACAAGCCAAATTTTGAAATTGAAATATTTTCCACAATTTATTAGCGAGAGTTCTGCAAGTTTGTGTATATGTTTCAGGTGACAGTCTACGTGATGGCTCCAAAAATGGGCGGCATCGGACCAATGGGCGTGGCCCCGCCCACGTAGACCAAATTTTGAAGCTTTGATATCTTGCACAATGTGCTAGCGGGAGTGCTGCAATGTTGCGTATATGTATCTGGTGGCATTCTACGTAAGTGGTCAAAAAATGGGCGGGACCGGACCAATGGGCGTGGCCCCGCCCATATAAGCCAAATTTTGAAATTGAGATATTTTGCACAATTTGTTAGCGAGAGTGCTGGAATTTTGTGTATATGTATATGGAGGCAGTCTACGTGATTGCTCCAAAAATGGGCGGGATCGACCCAATGGGCGTAGCCCCGCCCACATAGACCAAATTTTGAAATTTCGATATCTTGCACAATTTGCTAGCGAGAGTGCTGCAATGTTGTGTATATGTATCTGGTAGCAGTCCACGTAATTTTTCGAAAAATGGGCGGGTTCGGACCAATGGGCGTGGCACCGCCCATATAAGCCAAATTTTAAAAATTTTATATCTTGCACAATTTGTTACCGAGAGACCTGGAAGTTTGTATATATATATCCGTTGGCGACCTACATGATTGGTCCAAAAATGGGCGGGATCAGACCAATGGACGTGGCCCCGCCTATATAAGCCAAATTTTGAAATTAAGACACATATCTTGCACAATTTGTAGCGAGAGTAATATCTGGTGGTAGTCTACGTTATTGGTCCAAAAATGGTCGGAATCGGATCAATGCCCATATAAAATAAATTTTGAAATTGAGATGTCTTACATAATTGTTTAGCTATAGTTCTGTAATTTTGTGCATATGTATCTGATGATAGCCTACGTGAATGTTCTAAAAAGTGGCGGGATCGGATCAATGGGCCTGGCCCCGCCCATATAAACCAAATTTTGAAATTGAGATATCATGCACAATTTGTTAGCGAGAGTGCTGTGATTTTGTGCATCTCACGCAGTCTACGTGATTACACAAAAAAGGGCGGCACCGCCCATAGGAGCCTAATTTTTAAATTGAGATATCTTGCACAATTTGTTTAAGTGAGCGCTGCAGTTTTGGGTATATGTATCTGATGACAGTCTACTTGATTCGACCAAAAATAGGCGGGATCAGACCATTGGACGTTGCCCCGCCTATGCGAGTATAAGCCAAATTTTGAAATTGAGAGTCATATCTTGCACAATTTTTTATCGAGAGTGCTGTAATTTTGTACATATCTATCTGGTGATAGTCTACGTGAATGGTCCAAAAGGGTTGGGATCGGACCAATGGGCGTGGACCCACCCTTATAAGCAAATTTCTGAAATTGAAATACCTTGAACAATTTGTTAGCGAGAGTGTTGTAATTTTGTAAATATGCATTTGATGGCAGTCTACGTAATTGGTTAAAAAATTGACGGAATCGGAAATCTGAAGTCTGGGGCAACGAAGTGGACCGGGTCCAGCTAGTTATTATATAAAGAAAAGTGGTGCAGATCTAGGTACGGTACAATATATGTATATCCTTCTTGCGATTATAGCCTTATTTTATTTCCCGTATTATGAAATTTTGTAGAGGGATGATCCATCTTTATTTATTTTTGATTTAGAACAACAATAAATATATATAATATATAATATGGGCGCGACTTTTGTGTTTCCTTACTGGTTTTCAAATAAATTTGTGTAGGAGTTACCGGAAGATGTTGACAAATACTTGAAGTATTCTCTGAAAGAGGGCTACGGGAAATACGTAGCGCCGCACCAATGTGCTATGTATTAGAGCGTAAAATAAAAAAAATCTTTTTTATTACTGAGGATGTTGACCTTTTGCGAAAATGTTACTTAGAAGTTACGGTATGGGGTCCGGTCACAATTTCAAGAGCCAGCCACACCACACGGATTACAAACATCTTAAAACGTCCTGAACATACATATACTCGTATATGATCGTTGAACACTTTAGCCAATAGTAAACTATGTTAGGAAAGCTCAACATTTGTATTCTCTTAAAAGAAGAGAATTATCTCTGTACCCAAAGATGTTAATAAGAACGACATACATACATTCATCAAATAGATACAACACCAAAAAAGCAAATCATGCAGTGGTTTTAAAGAGTGGTGCAAAAGTGGTGACAAAAAACTACTTCCCCGGCGCGACAAGCCCTTGTTAAATTCATTGGTGAAAATCCAAATTAGAACATCTTCCGGATCATAAGTTAGGGATTTTTATTGCTTCTTTGGATGCTCTTTTTTGCTGGGGATACACGGGGAAAATCGCCACTTTTGATTTGAATAGAAAGAAAATAACAAATAAGTTTTATTTGAAAATCAAGACAATTTGTTTGGGACGCATATACTAATATATTAGACTAAAATATATTTGCGAACTAACTTTCACAAATAAAATATGTTTTTTCACACAAACAAAGTTATTGTTTAAGAATTTTTGCAAATATATTTTATTTATAAAAGATTTTTAAAACATTGCTGACTTTTCAGAAAATTTTATTTTTCCTGGATATCGTATTACAATTTATAGTTAAAAATTAAATAAGCAGCAATAGCTTTTGTTTTACAGCACTAATTTTTAATTTATAAATATTCCAACTCATCACTCTTTGTGCATCCATTAATGCAATTTATTGATACGAAAGATATTTTTTTTTTAATTTAAAATGTACACCGTAGGTCAATCATGTGAAACAGAAGCATTTGACATCAAAATCTCATTTTCGAAAATCGTTGGGACGGTTTTTATCCCCTCACCTTAGAGAGGAGAGTATATATCATTTGCTACCAGCCAAAAGTGTAACGCATCGAAGGAGTGACATAAGACCCTAAGTATGTTCGGCGTAAATCCGTTTTGGGTCATTTTAAGTCATTTGAGCAATGTCCGTCCGTCCGTCTCTCTGTCTGCGTATCTGTCTGCTGGCTGGTGCGCACGAGTTTGGTATGCGGTAATATTTTTCTCTATCTCCGGCTAAGTTCGAAGATGGGCCGTATTGGACCACTCCTTCTAGTACCTCCCCCACAAAGGGTTAACTTTTAGTGAAATATAGATTTTTTAATTCGACACACATTTCCCGGGGAACTCTCTAACAGAACCAGAGGATCAGCAGGACCAACAAGAGTGCGAGTGGAATGCGAGCTAGCTTGTTGACTGAGAGATCCAGAATAAGCTGGGCTATTAATAGCTTTGAGCCCTTCAAGTCACCTGGACCAGACGCCATCACTCCAGCAGAAATGCAGAAAATGTTGAAGTACATTATCCCCTGGCTGGAGAAAATTTATGTAGGCTTTATCAGGCTTTCATACATCCCGAATCGATGGAGGGATACCAAAGTGGTATGCATACATAAAGCGTGGAAGATATCACACACTAGGCCAAAAGACTTCAGACCAATTAGCCTATCCTCCTTCCTATTGAAAGGTCTGGAAAGACTTTTAGATTATTTCATTAGGAAAAACCTAGATACAAAACTTCGGTCGGTGAACCAACATGCTTACAATAAGGGGAAGTCTACAGAATCAGCCCTGCACGAACTTGTGAGCACTATCGAATCGTCCCTACATTTCAAAGAAATCACCATGGTGGCGTTTCTTGACATAGAAGGGGCTTTTAACAACATACACCCAGATGCGGTAATCGCGGCATTGTCACATCTAAAGGTGAACTCTAGCTTGATCAGACTTATTCAAAGACTACTCAACAGAAAACGCATAACAGCATGTCTAGGGTCCACAACTCTAACAGGGTTTTGTAAACAGAGGGACCCCACAAGGAGGAGTACTGTCTCCACTAATTTGGAACCTAGCGGTGACTTAAATTCTGCTAGAGCTAGAACGTTGTGGCTGCAAGGTCGTTGCATATGCGACCTGGCAATCGCAGTGAGTGGTAAATTCGAAAACATCCTCCGATGTTTTCGAATTTGGCTCTGAACAAGTTGGCTAGATGGGCCAGAAGCAGCGGTTTGTGTGTTAACCCAAACAAGACAGAATTGGTTCTCTTTACTAGGATGAATAATGTCCCACATGTGGACCCTCCTCCTCGGATAAATGGAACAGATCTAGTCTTTTCTGAAAGTGCAAAATTTTAAGAATAATTTTGGATAGGAAACTGTCATTCAGACTAAACGTACTGGAACGTGTAAAGAAGGCCAACATCGCCCTATATTCCTACAGGAAGGCTGTAGGGTCGCGGTGCGGCCTCTCTAATAAAATTGTCCATTGGATATATATAGCAGTGGTTCGTCCAATACTGTTATGCGGTATTGTGGTATGGTGGACGGCAACTGACAAACTAACCATCACAAACCTGCTATCAAGGGTTCAGAGAACTGCCTGCCTGTGCATAAGCAGAGCGTTAAGGACTACAGCGACTGAGTCTCTTCAAGCCCTTTTCCCTGTACTGCCGATTAATGTTGTGGCGAGAGAGGTCGCAACCAAAGCGGCACTAAGATTAAACTGCCTATCAATGTGGAGGTCCAAGAACTACGGTCACATGAGGATATCAAAGTGTAGTGCTATGGTAACCGACCGAGTGGACTATATATCAACAGTGCGCACCTTTGAGGAACTACATCACTATGATACCAGCCAGGGATGAATGGGATGGCAGAATACCCGGAAATAGAAACCATCTCCACTTCTATACGGATCGTTCGAAGCTTGATGAAAAGGTTGGCTTCGGAGTACACTGTGAAGAACTTAAATTGGATATAGCTCACAGACTACCAGATACCTGCAGTGTATATCAAGTCGAAATAATGGCAATATGGGAAGTCGCCAAGTAGCTGAGTCGGAACATAGTAACCAACACTGGCGTTGTAATTTACTCGGACAGCCAGGCTGCCATCAATTCTCTGGAGGCCACATCCCTAAATTCACAAATAACCCTCGACTGCCGCAGATATCTTAACGAGATGCCTGAGCAGTTTAATATACACCTCATATGGGTGCGTGGGCATAGGGATATCTCGGGGAACTGCAAAGCCGATGAACTTGCTAGGAAAGGGACGACATTACAAATTCTAGAAGAATTTGCATATATTGGTGTGCCACTATCCACGTGCAAGCTTTGGCTTAGGCAAGAGGTAATCAGGCAGTCCAACGAAAGATGGACAGAAATCGGCACCTGCAGGGTAGCTAGACAAATCTGGCCAAGGTATGACCTGAGAAGATCAAAATATCTCCTCGCACTAGAGAGGCAAAGATTGTCTACGTTAGTATCAGTTCTGGCGAGACACTGCTTGATCGGCGAACACGCCAAAAGATTGGGTATTGACTCTAATGACTTCTGGAGAAGCTGTGGAGATGAGGAAGAAGTGGAGAGCATTGAGCACTTGCTATGCGATTGCCCCCCTCTGAGTAGACGACGACTGGGCATACTGGGGCCGGCCTTTCCAGGCAGCCTAACAGATCTTTCCAGTACCGATATTCGTACTATCGATAAATTTTCAGACCGTGGTAACACTAGGGACCTAAACTGGTCTATGTGAGCTTGTATAAAAAAATACGGCTGCCACCCTAACCTAACCTAATACCTTCTATACTACTTACTCGAATCTTCCGAAATTTCGCACATTGTATTAGTTTGTTAGTCGCTAACACGTCAAGAAAAATGCGCGAAGTGGCCACTCCCTGTTTGGTACCTCCTACACGAATGTACCGTTTTGCACCAGAAGTAAACTGCTTATGGCTTTAATACCAGTGCATTAAATACTTAAAACTTTGTACAGTGTAATGCTTTTGTAGTACCTAGAATCCAGAGAAAAATGGGCGTTATTGGCACGCTTCTTTTGATCCTTCCCACACAAATGGACCTTTTTGTAAACAGCTTTTAACTTTGTAATGAGTTTATAGTACCTAGAGTCTTGAGAAAAATGACCCCTTTTGGTACCTCCCACACAAATGGACCATTTTACACCAAAAGTTAACAGTTTATAACCTTAATACCAGTGAATACAAATACAAATATCTAAAGTCAAGAGAAAAGTGACCGTTATTGGCACGCCCATTTTGGTACCTCCCACACAAACGGAACATTTTGTACCAAAAGTAAACAGCTTTTAACTTTACATACTTTAAAGTTATTAAATGAAATTTAAATTGATAATAATTTAATTAAATCAAACAAGTAAATACATTTACTATTTTTTTTAGGACTCAAGGTGAAGGGACTCAAAAGCCGGTTTACCCGACTGAACTTTCTTACTTGTAGTAACTTCCTCTTTCGCACGTCAAATGGCAAGCGAATGAAATTTTTGGTTTTTGCACACTTTGTTTTGGATGTAAACAAAGAAGCTTTCAATTATCGCCAACATTTTGGTTCTTATAAGACAAAAACGAACGAAATGAAATGTCAAATTAGATGATCAGAAAAATTCATTCTGATTCCATTTTGAAAGATAACGTGAAAATTGTTGGGTAAATTAATAAAAAATGAATAAATGAACCCAAAAACATAAACATGTATCTTTTACTGAAGTATCCACCATAATTTCAAAAAAAATCCGTTTATTAGCTTGTATAAAATTTTTTGAAATCCTACAACCACACTGTTGTTTTTTGCATTTTTTCATAATACCTTAAATTAGATGACCCAAACAATCGTTTACATACCTATTGACCTAGAATCTCTTTGCGAATTGGTTTGGTTTTGTCAGTCCGTCTGTTAGTTACCAAGTACAGGTCACAATTATACTCAGATCACTATGAAATTTAGCAAGGACTTACTGAAATGGGTGCAGAAGGTTTCGATTTAGATATAGCCCCTATATACATATACATATATGATGAATCAAGAAAACAATTGTATTTGTTTCAGCTGTTGCTATATTTACAGCTGTTGGATAGGGTTGTCTCCGTTCTGATATTTTCGTGTGGAAAAAGCTTTAAGAAATGTCAATAAAAACATGAAGGCAATATTGGTCTTTGACAGGAAGACCATGAAGAAAAGAGCTTTCTTACCCGAACGATAAGTGACAATGAACCAAATTAAAAGCATGATTGCTTGGGTGAGAATAAGAAAATTATTGCTTGGGTACCTATCGCACGACTGCGTTTTGGTACATTTAGCTGAACAGGCTGTTAATATAGCGCCTTTTGGATACAAGCCATCGATATTGGGTTTAATCAGTAAAGTATAAGAGGACCCATGTCTGCACATACATATTTTGGCCAACGGAGGTGTGGTGAACACTTCTCAAGACAGTTAATATTTTTGGGATACATTTGTCCCAGTTGGTATGGTTTTTCTCATTCATTAACAATAAGCGAATCATGGAAATTATCTCAGGGTTTACATGTCGTTGGGAAAAACCCTGATTCCAGAGATTCACAAGTCTGGAAAATATGATTTGTCTTCATTTAAGAGGGCTTTTAGCATAGTATACTCGGCAGGATTAAAGCCGTCACTATCAAGATCAATTTCTGGAAATGCCAAATTGAGTTCAATTTTATCTATGTCAAAACGTGACAAAGCATCTGGAAAGACATTTAATGAGCCTTTCATACAGAAGTCGTAGCGCTGGAGTTTAAGGTTCTACCTAACTAATCGACTGTTTATGTCCTGTTAGGCCATGAGCCATTTTAGGCTGAAGCGATCCGTTATTATCCGAAATGGGAGATCCTGTATGTAAGGCCTAAACTCACACTATAGCCGCTAGGCACTCCAACTCCGTCACTTTGGGCCTTGTTCAGTTTTTGTGATACAAATGCGATAGGTTACACCTTACCGCTATCTTTGAACTGAAACAAAAAGTCCCCAACTCCGACACGCAATGCGTCACGTTGAACGATAAGTCTTTGGGCGTTATGACAGTAGCTACTTAGCAAAAATATATATTCGTATACATTATATTTTTTTAGATGTATATTGAGAATTATTGTTATGCAGTCGCTTTTTTATAAATAAATTCGAAACTAATGAATTCTTCTTCTCTAAACACATTCAACATACGTTATCTGAAAACATTTTTGAACCTTAAGTAGCTACTGAAATGTTTATTGTTTTAGAATACCAATAAATTTTTTTAAATATAGTCGCATTTGCCGGTACTTTTTTTTTGAAAAAGTGTTGGAAAAAAATATTTTTTTTCACTTTTTTCAGCAAAACTTTCAGGGACTCGTGATTTTTCACTAACATTGTTGGACAAAATTGTAGCCAACTGAACTGAACAAATCTGAACAACTTTTGTGAATATATTTATACAATCTGAACGTGCCTAGGTACCCTAAATAGCTCAAAAAACCATATTGTACCCCAAAAATATTAGTATTTCACTATTATGTAACAAAAATATTTTTTTTTGGTATAGGGTATGTTCAGCAACTTTATAGAATATATTAAGGCCAATATTTTTGTGAAACATATTAACCCTCTAGCTCCCCCACATAACTGTAATTTTTGGCCCCATTTTAACAAATCGTAAAAAACACCCCTTAAAACGGGGAGGGCCGGGATGAAATGCTATATAAAAATGTTGGCCATACAATTTTACTATATATGTCAAAACAAACCAAAGCTCAAAACTTAACACAAACACCAAAAAAAGGTCAAATTCCAGTCACAAACGCTCTTTACTGGTATCGTTATTGCTTCGACCACTAGATCGTATTACTAACATTCCTGCAAGAACAGGAATGTTAGGGGTACAATGTGTTTTTTTGAGCTATTTACGATACCTAGACGCGTTCAGATTGTATTGATATGTTTACAAGATTTGTTCAGATTTACGTTGGCTACAATTTTGCCAAACGTTGTTAGTAAAAAATTATGAGTCCCTGAAAGTTATGCTGAAAAAAGTGAAAAAATATTTTTTTCCTACACTTTTTCAAAAAAAAGTACCGGAAAAAATTTTTTTTCGCAAAAAATGTTAAGAAACTTTTATTTAGCATATTCTTAGCTACATTATTGCCAAATATATTTAAGCGGTAACACCAAGTCTGAATGAGTTGTTGGACAAAAGCTGATGACACCTTTTTCGAGGGGCCCACTGATTTTCAGAAACTTTGGAGGCCCATAAAAAAAATTGATCACCAATTTCGCCAAACCGAGTATAGGGTTATACTACCCTATGATAGTAGAATCGAACATATACGGTCAAGTCCGTGTACTTTTAAAAAAGTGTTCATTTGTTGCATAGTGTTAGATGAGACAAAAATAAAAAATAATCATTGGGCTTTCTGTCCTTTTTCATTTTGGGCCGTATGATTTCTGGTTTTGTTGGACAGGATGAACTTTGTCATTTAATAATGGATTTATATGACTACCACGACTGGCACGGCAGTACCTCATCCGATCAACCCAATTTTTCAGTATATTTTCGTTTGGGGTCGAATCTCTTCAATGGCAACTTCGATTTCATGATTCAACGCTTCAATTGCCTCTGGATGCTTTGTGTAACATTTATACTTAATGGCACCTCACAGAAAATAATCCAAATTGCTCAAATCATATTGAGATTTAAAGTTCCGCATCTTGAAGCAGCTACTGAAATGTTTATTCTTTTAGAATCACAACACATTTTTCTTAAAAATATTCGCATTTGCTAATTAGTTGAGACAAAAATACAAAATAATAAACTAATTTTTAATGTTTTTGCCCTTTTATACTTTCTGTTGCAATTTTCAAAATGATTACACCCTTAGATTTTGTTGATGTAACGTGACAAAACTCGTTTATTTTTATTCATATATATTTCATTATTATTTTCATACGAATTATCTATAAGTGCCAAGAAGGCCCCATATGTAAGATAAGGCCCCATATATAAGAAAATGCCCCTCTAATTAAAACTCAGTGACAAAGCTCTAGTGGTATGACCAACATGAATTCAATGTGTCAAAATATATATTAATAACTCGCCTTTGTTTATAATTCTCGTTCACTTTATATACACATGAATACTTAATGTTTTATCTGGTCGATCACTAGGTGTGGAGTTCTGGAGTTAGAGTTAGACGGACCAAAGTAGATGTGTGGCCCGACCGCATACGCGATTCGTTCGCTTCCGCGATTAGTTCGCTTCCGCGATTCGTTCGCTTCACCCATTGAATTGTATTTTACTTAACTGTTAAGTTAGAATAAGGGCCCATTAGATATAAGATAGTTTAAGTAATCAACGAATCCACCGCCGGTTCCAGTATCCATCATATCACCGGGGCCTATTTCAAGGGCCCACCGCCAGCATATATCACCGGGGCCTATTTCAAGGGCCCACCGCCAACATATTTCACCGGGGACTATTTCCAGGGCCCACCGCCAACATATATCACCGGGGCCTACTTCCAAGGCCCACCGCCAGCATATATCACCGGGGCCTATTTCCAGGGCCCACCGGCAGCATATATCACCGGGGCCTATTTCCAGGGCCCACTGCCAGCATACATCACCGAAGCCTACTGCAAAGGCCCACCACCAGCGTATACCAGGAGGGCCCCTCACATACAATTCTCAATTTATTGTCGTTGTAACACTATTGGATTTATCAATAAAGAACACATTATATAGTCCAGGAGACTCAATCCCTGTGTTTTTACTTAAGGTTTTGTGGGTCCTTGAGTTGACCCTGGAGTCCTCTGAACTTACCTCAGCAGAAGCAAAAACCCCGTTACAAATGGCGCCCGAGCAGGGACCCGACGACAAAACGGAATGCGGAAAAACAAATCCACCCGCCAGCGTGGTAGCGTCGGGTTCCAACAACGACAAGAATGAGAAACGTGAGACTAGCAATCTTTTGCAGCCCGACTCGCTTAGCTGAATCTATCTGCTGAAGAAGGACCAGCTCCTGGAGCAGTGCAAGAAGATTGGGATAAGAAGATTGGATAAGCACAGAAGGATTCACCGTCGAACATCTTCGGAAACGACTGAGCGAATACATCCGAAAAACTATATCCCGCTGGGCAATTAAGTATAATGGAGAGGGTGACTTGATGGAATTTCTTGAACGATTTGAAGAGCTGGCTGAGTGCCACTACATAACGATTTGAAGAGCTGGCTGAGTGCCACTACATACCGAGCGACCGAGCGAAGGATTATATACTTACCATGTTGATAATCGCCCGCCGGCATCCCCAACTCAAAGAACGCGACCATTTAGATCGCATCTATGACGGGTTACGGCCTGAATACCGCCACTACGTCCGGAAATCCGACTTTTCTTCGCTCAACGAGATTATGAACTTTTGAAGCGTGATGAATCCCGGCAAGAAAGGCCTCACACCTCTCACGTGTTAACTGACACTGCGGTGCCCTACTGCCGATAGACGCATTGTTGGCGCTGCAAGCAAATGGGACACATCCGGTGGCAATGTCGGAATACTCTCATACTATTCTGCTCGTATTGTGGGACCGAGAACACGCTATCCAAGAATTGTGGGTGCATAGAAGAGCCTTCCCTTCTACCAAGTCTTATCCGGAGGCACAGGAGTCGTTACTTCATCCCTGTAAAGCTCTTTGAGACCGAGATCAACGCCCTCATTGACACTGGGGCCTCAATGAGTTACATCGACGATTCTGTAAGGAAGTTTCTCGAATCGAAATGGGTTAGGCCAACCACTTCACCTCGCATGATTCAAATGGCCGACAAGAGAACTACCCCAAGTACATCAGAATACGCTTTGGATGTTGTGTATCGTGGGAGGTCCACGAAGTTAGTAGCCTCCGCAATCCCATCATTAGCAGAGCCATTGATACTAGGCATGGATTTCCTGATAGATAGAGACTGTCGTCTGTATTTGGATGATGTCCCAGTTACTCGACCGATAGTAGTTGCCGATGCGTTCCCGAAACTGACGACTGTTTCGCGATTAACTCCGTCCCTTTGGATTGGTACCAGAAAATGGAAGATAGGGTACAAAAGGATGGTAAGAAGTACCCGAATTTTCAAATTATCGACGGCCATTTATAAAAACACATACCGCGTTCCTCGCCCGTAGACCCGAGGCCCGAATGGAAGCAATGTGTGCCATTAGGAGGTAGAAATAAGATTCTACATGAGAATCACGACACTACAATCGCAGTACACTTTTGCATTTTCAAAACAATAAAGCGCATCCAGGAAAAGTATTATTGGCCCGGACTGTCCCGGGATGGTCGCAAGTACGTACGAAGCTGCGAAGTTTGCGCCCGGTACAAAACGGAACAACGGGCGCCCAACGGTCATATGGACACTATGCAATGCAGCTCACCATGGGAATTGGTCTGTGCTGACTTTATAGGGCCATTACCTTGATCCAAAAAGGGGAATACTGCTTTGCTCGTACTGATCGACAAGTTCAGTAAGTGGGTAGAGTTAGTAGCCACCAAACGCGCGACGGCTTCAGAAGTAGTCAAGGCATTGAAGGAACGGATTGTTTTCCACTTTGGCTGTCCCAAGATCTTCCTAAGTGATAATGGCGTGCAATTTACCGGAAGACTATTGAAATCATTTGTTCAGGAAATGGGGATTTCGCACCGTACGACCGTCTTCTATGCCCCACACGAAAACCCCACGGAACGAACAAACCGAGTTGTGAAGACCATGATCGCCCAAAACACAGGAAGCGATTACAGTAATTGGGACGCATACCTACCCGAGATCGCTTTCGCGGTCAATTCTACGACTCAAGAATCAACCAAATACTCTCCAGACGAAGTGATCTTTGGTCGAAATCTAGCTACCCCAAACACAATAGATCTACCCGAAATCCCGATGCCCAACGCCAATTACCCTAAGGACATGGAAAAGCTGTGGAGAGATGTAAAAAATAATAGCAAAGAAGCAAGTAGGCGTCAGCAGCGTTACTATAACTTGAGACGTAGGAAATGGACCCCAGATATCGGTACCAAAGTATGGAGGAAAGAGAGACCATTATCCTCAGCGGCCGATAAGTTCAACCAGAAACTCGCTGAGAAATATTCTGGCCCATACGTTGTGACCTCCCAGGTTCATTCGAATATCGTCAAATTAGCGGGCGACAAGGGAAAAACATTGAAAGTACATATTCAGGATCTAAAACCATACACTGAGATGAAAAGACGACGAACGCGAAAAAAATGTCCCGTTAACTTCGCATAAATTATAATACATAACAAAAATTTCTTCATTCTTCGCACAACACTCGAAAGGATAAGATGGAAAGAAAACAAACGAAACCACGTCGCATTAATCCACCGAAGGAGACAGACGATATTCTTGAGCAACTGTTGGACTTAGGCTCGCCACTACATTTGCTGGAAGACCACCTGCCTTCCACGTCAAACCAAGCTCGTCAGCGGGAACTAAACTCTTCCCGAACCAACGCCTCAGCTACAGAACCGCATTCAGCACTACAGCAGACTATGCCTCAAAAATCCCCACCAGTGCCACAGCTGACAGAGGGAAATATGCCACTGACAGGCCCTGTACAACAACCAAGAGGCCCTGCACAGCAAACCGACAGCCTAAATATGTTCGGCAAGTAGTAACTGCTCCAAAACCAAAGACGGTTCCGCGGCAATTAGCCCCTCGTCCATCAGGCTCACAGCCATCGGCTCCGCGACAACCATGTCCAGCAGCCGCAATTGGTCCAAGAAACACCACCAGGGAGCTCTCTCAATGGCTCCGCAGCCTACGGATTAGAAAACCCCGTTCGTTCGTCAACACGGAGTACGCCAGGCTTCTCTGTAACAACTTAACGGTCATGGTACGGCTACGGGATTCCCAACCCATATGTTTTTTTTTCTTGAGCTTAGAATAGCTTTTTTTGTTGTGTCCTC